>CM061258.1:58252500-59452500 GCA_030848825.1 Tadarida brasiliensis
ATAATGACATGGGATATGACAAGCTTATTACTACAGTAAGAGCTTACTCGGTATAGGTCACAGTGGTTCTCAACCTTCCTAATGCCGTGACCCTTTAATACAGTTCCTCATGTGTGGTGACCCCCAACCATAAAATTATTTTCATTGCTACTTCATAACTGTAATTTTGCTACTGTTATGAATTGCCATTGGAAATATGTGTTTTCCGATGGTCTTAGGCGACCTCTGTGAAAGGGTCGTTCGACCCCCGTGAAAGGGTCGTTCGACCCCCAAAGGGGTCACGACCCACAGGTTGAGAACCACTAGTATAGGACATCATGAGAATCTGAGGATATCAAGAGGTAAAACATATTTCAACAAAAAGAAGTTAAAATCTATTTGGGGGGATAAGACAAGGAATGGATAACGATATTACAGAACATGGTCTAAGTCCAAATTAATAGAATAGACAGAAATATACAGTAGAGCCAAAATTTACTCACTACAGCTCAGATATACTTCACTGTGCACACACACACACACACACACACACACACACACACACGCATACTTTTCTTTAGCTGATTTCGTTATTTCTGGGGCTTTCATTTTTACTCAGTAGCAAGAATGTTTTTAAAAATCAACTTGCCAATTTAATGTACTGTAATTTAGTCTTTTCTGATTTTACACTAAAGGTTGTTTGGGGAGAGTAATTACGTAGATATGAGGGAATGTCTCTGCTTACTCTCTGACCTATAGCTGAGCTCATGGCTTCTGGTTTAGAGGACTTGGCCTTTCTTCTGCTGCAGAGTCTAAGGTTAGAACAATGCTCCCCTGGAGTGGGCAATGCTTTACAATTGCTTACAATTGCTTCTGGAGAGCTTGGCATCTTTCCCACTGACCAGGCTCCCACCTTGACTCTTTTTTTGTTGTTGTTATCCTCACCCGAGGACTTTTTTTTTTTTTTTTTTTGCATTTATCTTCAGATAGAGCGGGAGGGAGAGAGGGAAGAAGAGAGAGAGAGAGAAACATCGATGTGAGAGAGACACATCGACTGGCTGCCACCCACACGACCCCAACCGGGGCCGGGGACAAACCGCAACCGAGGTATGTGCCCTTAGCGGGGACCGAACCAGGGACTCTCTGGTCCGCGGGCCGACACTCTAACCGCTGAACCAAACAGGCTAGGGCAAGCGTAGTAGATGTTTTAAAATTGTTTTTCTTGAATGAATGGAATGGCTAAACAATGAAAGTTACAATATTCTATCACAATTTCTAAAGAGAAGTCTCTTTCAGGCTTTCCTTGGGAGGTTGGGCTCTAGATTTAGAGAAACTGTGAACTTTTGAAGAATATGAATAAAATATAGCTGGCTTGCTCCACGATAGCAGCAGCCCCCTTTCATCCTAAAGTATGATTTTAATAGTGCAACAAGTGGAGTTTCCAAAATGAGAGCATGGAGAGAAGTCCCTCTGCTGCTTATTAAGCCATGGTATCCTTAGTATCATCAGTTTTCATGTTGAGGAATTACAGGTTGAAACAACCTTATGAAACACTTTAGTTTTTTAGTAACATAATGCACAGGGTAATCTCATTTAATTTGAATCTATTTTGAGGCCTAATCATTACATTTCAAATATTAAAAACATCTAGAAAAAAAATGTATGTTGAATCTCAATACAATCATTTAACTGTCGTGAGTCATAGTAGTGAAGGTTTATGTTACAAATTCTTCCCAAAATATGCAGAATTTCCTTTCTTTCTGCAAACAAGTGACTGGTATTTTATATTAATAAAATACATCATTTCATTTAATTATTGCAACAGCCTACATAGTAGCTATTGTTAACTCTATTTTACAAGTAAGGAGGACAAGGAAACAGCCTCAGGAAACTTAAATAACCTATCCGAAGTCATTCTCTTAAAAATCTGGGAAGGCCTGTCTCAGTCCAAAGCCCTTGGCCTGCCTGCAGCAGCCTGGAAGAAAACCCCCAGGGTCACTGTTCTGGCAGGTCCAGTCTCAGAAAAGTCTTTACATGGACTTTTATTGCTTACTTGTTGTTATGAGCACGGCTGTTGTTGTTGTTTTTTGCTCCAAGCATCTATGCCTATTTTTCTATGATATTATATAGATATGAATATGAAAATGCTTCAGGAATAAGAGGAAATGTGCAGAGGAATAAAGTTGGAATGTGACTTCTTTTTCTTACGGCAGGAGAGCAAGAATTTGGGATACAATATTGTGTTTGAGGATTTAATAATTCAGCCTACTTCTGGCATTCCCCTCAGACCTGAAAGTCTGGTTTCAGTGTCAAGTGTTGAGATTTTTGTTGTTATTGCTGTATTGGGTCAAAGTGATTCACAAATACAGGTCAGTCTTCTCCAAGTGCTTTCAAGTTGCTGCTTTAAAAAAAATCAACCAAACAAACAAACAAAAACACTGATTGTGGAGGGTGCAAATAAATAAATGGGCTGATAAAACACAAAAAGTCACCCTTTTCAGAGTTGAGTTATAAACTTTACTAAATGTTCTCTGTGGGGCTAAACTCCCTACAAAAGCTATTAGATATATAAGGGCCAGGAGCCCACTAAATTAAATACATAGAGGGTCCTTTATCCTTACAAAGTCTTTTGTATGCAATTATCTTGAGACATTTCTGTCTTAGTTAGAGACCGTATGTTTGTTCAGGGGGAAAAAACACCTAAACTGGTTGGATAATTTATTGGAGACAATCAGAAACAGATCACAGAGCCTGACATGGCTCTGACCAGGATAGAAACAGAACATCCATTAAGAACTAAAACACACACTCTCTCTCTCTACTTCTCTCTCTCTCTCCCTTTTTTCTGCTTCTTTTTTCACACGGGCCAAATGGAGCCATCACAAGCTTGGTTTAAGTCATTTAGAATTCAGGAATCCATCAGACTAACTGAATTTTCCATAGTTCATTTTCCAATGCTGGGGAGAAGGAATCTGATTGGTCCAGCCCTGGTCCAATCAGCTGCAGTTAGGTGGGCAGGGCCAGAATTAGCCACTCTGAGAAGAAGCATGACCTTCCAGCTTTGGGGTGTTACAACATTTTCCAGAGAGCCTGAGGGATCCTTCCTGCTCACAGCAACCATAGTACATCAAGTTAATTCCTCCAAAGATGCATTCTGATTACAATATGCTATGATTAATTTCTGATTCCCAAGGAGACTAGTTTTACCATCATGTTTATCCGAATCCCTGACAACCACTACTCAGCAAAAGGACTCCTTTTGGTTTAGTTATTAAAAGACACAGAATTCTTCAATCCACTCCCACCACCACCACACATACAGCATCTTCCCATCCTCCCTCCTGTCACCTCCCCTGCAGCATGCATCCGAGATAACTGTTAACACAAAGAACGTATTATCAGCCTGATAGCAAAGAGGATAATACCTCCTTCTAGTTTTCTTCAAAAGGATGTTGTTGACAATGAATATACTACTGTTTGTTGAGTACTTTGAGTTTCTCAGAAGACAGTCACTGTATAAATACAAGATATTATTGCAGTTATTACCATGTTTAACATTTGGTTAATAGTGAAAAAGTTCTTTTACAGTCCTAGCTATAAACTATAGCTGTAAATTCCTTCCTTCTTTAAAGCTATTCCAGAGTCTTTGAACAATGATACTAAAGTAACGATTCAAGTACATCACTGTGCCTAATGAATAACAACGCTCTTGATTAATGGCACTTACTCAACATCACACTGACAGAAGTATGAAGTGTTAAAAAAAATTAAGTTTTTGCCTACTGTGATTTTTTTCTGCTATTAAAAAAAATACAGGCATCATAAGAGCTGAATATTTCATTCGAGCTGTTTTTTTTTTTATTACCTTTTTGTCTATTCAGCTGCTGTTGTATTTTTCATTCGACAAGTACTGTGCTTTTGTCTCATACTGGTGCTTGCTATCAGAGTGTTATCACTCAAGAGCTCTGCTGTAGGATCTGCTAAGCATCTTCGTAATCAGCAAGCCTACT
Organism: Tadarida brasiliensis; assembly: GCA_030848825.1. NCBI lineage: Eukaryota > Metazoa > Chordata > Mammalia > Chiroptera > Molossidae > Tadarida > Tadarida brasiliensis. The sequence continues at coordinate 58,256,490 of CM061258.1, forward strand.
GCTACCCTAGCACTAGACCTCTGCCTAGGATGGAAAAAGAGGGTGGGGGAGGGAAGGCACACACTGGTCGCAGCTGACAAGGAAAGCCAGGTACTGGGGATATCTATCATGAAGCCATTGGTGAACCGCAGGTGACTAGAGACATACTTCACGGTGCTGTATCAGAGTTTATGTATTTTACTAACCTTATTTCATTGGGTTGAAGCTATATAGTTTTATGAGCCCCCCAATCCTCTACTAGTTGGAAATAAATTCCTCCTTGGTTATATATCAAGAGATGGCATTGGCTGTTGGCCCATCTCTCTGGGAAAATGTCTGCCTGTATAGCTCCCTTTTCTGTCAGCCAGAGATAGGGTACAGGGGTATGCAGTTGGGAGTGTTTCTGTCTGACATGCAGGAAGGAAAAAGCTTGCAGTTCAAGGTGAGGGAGGTGATGCAACCCGAATGCCAGCTTTAGCCTCCTGCTACATCCCCATCTTGCAAATTGTTCAATCCGCTGGTGATTTGAATGGTTAGCACGATTGTCAGCTATCTCTGCACTCCAGCTTTTCTCTCTCCTGGCAGGAACATCTGGGACACAGACTTTACAAACAGTAATAATAACCTTACTTTAGCTTTCACATTTTTGCAGTTGTTATTATGTCATCATGGTAAATGACCATAATTGACCCCCACAATGAAATGTTGCCAACATTCATACAAATAGTAACTGCAATCGCACAGGCTAGCAGGCATGTGCTTTGCAAATAAAAATTTTGCTGAATAGCCAAAACCTCAGGTTCATTTGGGGACCTGAGTATTTCTGAATTATAATAGAAAACGATTTGTTTCTGAAACAGAAGAGTGCTATATACAGGAACCTAAATAGGAGGTCAGGGGTAAATAAATATTAAAGGGAGATTTCCAGGATTTGCAGGAGCCCTTATGACTTTGGGGGCTGATTTAGATACAGAGTGATGAGTCACGAGACTTTTCACCTGGGAAGAGATCTTGTAATTCCATTTCTCATCTAAAAGGAACACATACATACACATACACACACACACACACACACACGCACACACATGCACATGCACATGCACACACACACACACAATTCTACAATTTCCACCATCTCAAAGTTAGCATTGACCTTTCCTGACCTTCTCCAGAACCGGCACGCAATAAGGATATAGCAAAATAGTGAAGAAAGAAGTGACAATGCCAAAAGGCATATCAATTCTGACTATAACTGTGCATTTTAATATTGTGCTCAGGATGCAATTTCAGCTAAATTAGTCTTGACAATTTTCAGCTGATTTGGTTGAGAAATCAGGATCATTTCAATAAATGAATGAATAGGTGAATAAATGAATGAAATCTATCTATCTGCTACTATTTCCTAAGGAACCTATTTTATCACAGAATGCCTATTTTTTATTGGACTTTTTTTTTCTCAAACTGGGCATGTTGCCCTAAAATAAAACACAACCTAACACAGAAAGCAGAGACCTTGAAATTAGCTTTATTTAATCTAAAGAAACCTTGCTGGTTCAATCACTGTCATCCAGATCCAGTTAAAATTACTCACACAGGATTTTAAAACCTGTCCAAAGTCTTCTCTTAATTCCTCCTCATGTTGCAGAAACAAGTTTCTCTTCAATGCTGCCCCTTTGCTTAACAAGAACACCTCTGGTGAGCATAACCAGCAGTCTCAGATTGTTGTTAGTATAGAAATTAAGGAAGATCATGAACTTCTCATTATAAACAGAAGATGATGGGATTTATTAAACTATTCTTATGATTCCCAAATTATAGGGAAATTTATTTTAAAATTTTACCAGGAAAGTTTCTATCATTTCAGATCAACTAATTACAAGAGTAAGTTTCCTGTCGTTTGCCATGGCATGTGGCATGAAGAGTTATCTCCCCAGAAGATAACACAGGATAGAATACAATTGCCTTTGGACCTTTTCCACTTTCCTAAAAATTCTCCCACCTCTTAGTTCCCTATTGACCAGTGGTTTGCTTTAGTTAGTGAGCCCTCAGAATGGGTCAAAAACCCACACTATCCACCACTTCTCCCAGCCTCCACTGCAAATGAAGTTGTCCCTTACTCCTATCTCTCTCTCGACTCAACCAAAAGTCCCCCTTACACTGGTGTGGCAAGGCTAGATATTACTGGAAAACTTATTAGGCTCATGTTTGTTTGTTTTTCTTCCACTGGGCCATGACTAACTGTAATTCTCCTAATAAATATTTTCAATTTTGAAAATTGACTTATTAATCCAAATGAATTTCTCATTTGTTAAATAGATAGTCAGAGACATTTTGTTCGGAGAGGATTTGTCTATAGGACTCTCCTGATTCTGCTCTGGCATGCTAAATTCAGCAACTTGATTCTCTATTCCTGAAATGTTCCCAAGTTAGATTTGAATTTCAAAATCAAATCTAATTGTTTTAACTTTCTTCTTAGTTTTACTCTGAGTTAAAAACAAACAAAATAAAGCAGAGGCACTTAACTTTTCTAAATTACATTTATTGTTTTTCCCTTTCCCTTCCTGTTTTTACCAGAACAGAATGGAACTGGGAAGGAAGAGACCTTAAGGGGGACAACCATTTGCTGGTTTGGGGATGACTTCCTATTACCCAAGCAAGCCCGGATTATCACCAACAGAATCAGTCAGCCATTGTGGGTAATAGAGGTGTTCCTCATGAAATTTGCATGTGAAATTATTGTTGCTTGTGTTGAATTTTTGAAGTTTGTAGATTCCATTATTAATTCAGTTTGATATAGGTTTGACCAGAGAATAATTAGCCACAAAGAAGCTTGAACTATCAGTCTCTGTGGTCAACTCTCATTCCAGCGGGAACTAGTCTTCCCTTTCTCCTTATTTGATCACGGGCTATTCCATCTATCTTCTCTGTGTTCTGGGTCTTCTTTTTCTGTGTTCTTTTAAAAATATATATATCTTTATTGTTCAAAGTATTACAGATGTCCTTCCTTTTTTCCCCCATTGACATCTCTCCCTCCCTGCTCCCCTGCCCCCACCCTGTCTTCACCACCTTGTTGTCTGTGTCACTGGTTATGCATATATGCATATAACTACTTTGGCTTATCTGTTCCCACCCCTCCTACTCCCCGCCCCCCTTTCCTCTGAGGTTTGTCAGTCTGTTCCCTACTTCCGTGCCTCCAGATTTCTTTTTCTGTGTTCTGAGTCTTCTTTCTTAACTAGTGCTTCTTACTTAATAGCTACATCATTATGTTATTAAAATGTGCAAAGAAAATTAAGCTTTTCATTTTATATGTTTATAAGATGCTCATTAACCCAAATGACTACTGCATTTTTGAGATGTGTGGCCACTTTCCATAATTAAGTTAATCTTATTTCTTGAACACCCACTCTATAAATTATGTGTAAGAAGTAGTATCTCTTACTATCTTTCAGTTTAACATTATCTTTCCTTTCAAAGTGGTCTATTTGGGAGGACGTGCTCAGTCTTTCAGAGTTCTTCTTTTTTTCTTGAATTATCCCAAAGTAGCACTGGGGTATATGGGAGGTGGATCATGTTCCTTTGTGGGAGTTGGGAAAAGGAAAAATGGAATGGATTTTCAGTCAAAATCCCTCGTCCTATACTCTGGATCTTGGAAGGATTCAGTTAAGAGGTGGCTGATCCAAGCTGGTCTGAAGGTGTTTGTAGGGCCCTTTGCAGTATCTGCTGTGGTGTATGAGGAATCATGTTCCTATGGCTGATATTCATGGCCCTATCCATTTGATTCTGATTTCAAATACTCCATATTTTGTAACCTCTTCTTTTGAACCCCATGCCTCTGCTGGTTCAATGATGATCTCAGCCCCTCTCTCTCCTCACCAAAGCTTATGATGTTTCTTGATTATCTATGTACTATGTGAAGCCATGAGAAAACTGGATTGTTACATTTCATAACTAGTTTAAATTAGCATGCCTTCTACCATGCTTATAGTTGCAAATGATTCTGGAATAAAGGTTTGGCTTCGCCTAAAGGCTTGTATCCTTCCTTTGGTCAGTTCTAAGAAAACAGACCTCTTTCTCTCTGAAAGCTTCATTCCATGCTAGTCCGCAAGTTTGGCCTGGAGTGGGAAGTCTGGATGCATGTGTCCCACTGCGTTCTTGAACTTCTCTCTCATAGTCTTTCCAAATCCCCTTGAGTTGGAAGGGCTGGATTTTCACCACGTGGCAGGATCTTCTCATACATCATATTCATGGCACATAATAAAGCTGGAAACTCAATGAATTTAGAAAATCATTTTCACCTCCCAGGACTTTTAAGATTGTTTTCTAACTAGGTGCTCAAAGGTTCTAATTTGGTAGAGAAAAGCTAATTGTTGGCTCATTATTACTCTTCACATTCGAATATTTCATGCCTAATATTTCCAGATAAAAATGACTATTTCTGGATGACTAGGAAAGTCTTGTATATAAAAATGAAAAAGAGGAAAAGTGTAGTGATATTTTAAAACAGTATTATCCCTGTTACATATGCTTAACATTTCTAGCTAATGCCTTCTCTGTCATCATCTCAGATGGCTTTCAGAGGTAATACCCTCACAAAATGTTTGATGAATGAGAATTTCCCCCAAACCTCTCTGTCATAGTTTCTGACCCAAGTCTTAGTAGACTGTTGATGAGTTAGAGAATAACTTGATACCTTTGCCTTGTCATTAGACTGTGAGTTCCCAAAATGCTGGAACACATTTTGCTTCTATTTGAATCCTCGGGATCTAGCACAAACATAAGACATTGGTTGAAATTAATCCAAATTTTATTAAGTACTTTGGAAAATTGAAGTGAATGCTCTCCCTAGCCGGATAGTCAGTTTTAGATAGTTATTATTTCTATAGTATTTCTAACAATGAATTTATTAGAAATGTATTTATTTCTCTATATGTACTAGACCATCTCATTTGGATTAATGGATTTCATACACTGATATAGCCATAATGCACAAAATGTATCTCCAGCCCAATCTCTCCCTTCAACTCTAGACTGTATATCCAACTGATGACTTGACCTCTCCACATAACTGTCTAAGACTGGACAACCAACTTTCCCCTGTTACCCTTGCTTCTCCCAGTCTTCCCCCATCATCCTTCTACCTGTTCACATTAGAAACCCTGTAATCATCCTTGATTACTCTTTCTCACAACCCAAACCCAATCCAGCAGAAAATTCTGTCTCTTTATCTTTAAATAATATTAAATTTATTCACCAAGCTCTAATTATATCTCCACCAGTGTCATTTTGGTCCAGGGCACCATTGTTTCTCACCTGGATTATTGCCATTGCCTCCTAACTAGTCTCACTGCTTTCAATCAATTGTGTAGTCTGTTCTCAACAGAACAATTAGATCATTTCCTTTACTCAGAGAAAAAGCCTCTGACAAGGTGCCTATAAGAACTTAAATGAGTTGGCTTCCTGCTATGTCTCTGAATTTATCTCTTAATATACTACTCCAGTCTTATTGGCCCCTTGACACATAACTACCTCCAGGACTTTGCACTTACTGTTCCCTTTGCCTGGAATGACCTTCATCCCACGTATCCAAATGGCTACTCCCTTTCCTCCTTCAGTTCTCTGCTTAAATATCTATCAGCGAGGCCTTGTCTGACCACTCTAAAATAATACACTGTCCTAGGCACTCCCTATTACCCCTTTCTCTTAAATATTTTTACCATAGCACTTACAGTTATCAAAATATTATGCTTTTAGTAATTGTTTATTAGATATTTCTCATCCCTAGGAAAAAATATACCTATATATATAAGGACAAAAATAATTTTATATTTTTTATTCACAACTATATCTCCTATACCTAGAATAATATGTGGCCCATGGCAAGTGCTTGATGAAGATTTGTTGGGTGGATGGAAGAATGGGTGGATGAATCAAGAGATGAATGGGTAGATGGATAGCTTTCCAGATGGAATCATGGCAATATGGAGTTGATTGACATCTGTGAACTATTTCTGGAAGTATTCTGAGCTGAAGGGGAAAATCTTAAATGAGCTTGCATATCTTTATTCATTAATTCATTGAGTATTTTTTAGCAACCAAACCTTAAAGGATCAATGAACAAAATAGACATGATCTCTGCCATTAAGGAGCTTACATTTAGAAATATATTCCAAGATTAGAAATGTCTTCCAAGGTATGCCAAGATATTAACAATTAATATTGTTTTAAAATATTATTGTACTTTTGCTCTTCTGCATTTTCATATACATACAGGACAAAAATCCTTGGAAGCAGTGAGACTAGATAGGAGTCAATGGCAATAATTCAGGTAAGAGATGATTTTGCCTTGGACCAAGAGACAGCGGTGGAGATGTAATTAGATTTAGGCAGATGGATTTTTTTTTAACACTATTTGAAGATAAAGAGACAGAATATTCTGCTGTATTGTATTTGGGCTATGAGAAAAAGGAATCAAGGATGATTGCATGGTTTCTAAGCTGGAAAAAAAAAAAGACAGATGGTGAGGACTGTAGGAGGAGCAGAAGTGAAAGGGGAATGTCATTGGTCTAGTCTTGGAAAAGATCTTGGACCTTCCAAGGTCAAAATAAAACACATATTGAGCCCTTGAATCAATAGTCCAAAGTTATTTTCAACAAGTCTCCAACAAATGGGAATTGATATGATAATATTGATGATAATAATAATAACAATAGCCAACACTTATAGATCATTTACTATATGCCTGGTACTATTCTAGTCACTTATTCAAGTTCCCAGATTAAAACAATTGCCCTGGCCAATTTGGCTCAGTGGTTAGAGTGTCGGCCCACGGACTGGGGAGTCCTGGGTTCGATTCCCACTAAGGGCACGTACCTGGGTTGCAGTTTGTCCCCAGCCCTGGTTGGGGTTGTGCGGGTGGCAACCAATTGATGTGTCTCTCTCACTTTGATGTTTCTCTCTCTCTCTTCCTCCCTCTCTCCCTCCCACTCTATCTGAAGATAAATGCAACCAAAAAAAAATCCTCGAGTGAGGATAACAACAACAACAAAAAACTATGTTTTCTTTTACTATGGGTGTGGTCATTACTAGGTTGGAACTAATAGAATATGAGTAAAAATGATGTATAAAATTCTGACTTGTCTCCAATTGAAAGACAAACTGCTTTTCTAGGACTTTGTCTCTTATTTCCACGAGATGCACTGTTTGCTGGGCCAGCAACCTAAACTTCAACTTTGTAAATGGTAGAGCCACAAGATGAAAGAAATCCAAGTTAATAATCGTTGGTAGAACACAGTTACCCACTGTTCTAAACTGGCCTTTTACATTAGAGGTAAATAGACTATTTGTTTAAAATTGTTCAATCTCCTTTCTTATAGAAATATAGCATTTATCCTAATTAATATCTATAGTTTTCTGAGGTGAAATGATAATAACATTAACCAGACATACAGAATTTTATTTTTATATTTCTTTACAATTATAAAGAAATAAATTCCTTTATTGCATCTGGGTAGCTGTTTGCCAATCAGATCCTTGCTCTAGGCTCCTTCCCCCATAACCTACGCAAGCTGGAAGAAAAGTGATATTCCATATGATATGATCAGTTGTAGGCTCAGTAGATAACACATGATGGGCCCAGTACATTCTAATTAATGTCACTACTAGGTACTGTTTCACCACTCAATTTCTAGAGAAAAGCTCTATTTCCCAATTTTTCTATTAATTCTCAATCTCTCATCCCAACTATGAAAAGTGGACTACAGTTTGCCACCCAGATCTTCTAGCACCCATCAATAAAGGGTATTTTTGCTTCATTAGACACTCACCGCTTTCTCTCTTTGTTCCCCTTGTGCTATGTTGCAAAGAACAACCTGTAATAAGTTGCTCCCACTTCACTACCAAAAATAAAATCTTCTTTTAAAATTAAATGCTTTCATTTCAACTGTGATCATGTCAAGTTTGGCACAAAACTATGATAATTTAACAGTTTCAACCTCAAAATCTCCCAAAAACATTGAAGTCAAGAGTGTTTAAAAGTCAGATGACATTCTCCTGGGGAAAATATTCATTTTAGAAAGACCCTAACAATTAGGGATCTAGATTCCAACCTTTCCATTTCTACTGCTACCACCATCCCTAGCTTTTAGCAATTGGCCCTTCCATGACTTTTCATAGCTTTTATTGTTAGCATCATTCATTTGGAATTTAGCATGTAATTATCATTATCATCATAGTTGTTTATCTTTTTGAATGTAGGTTCTGTTTTACTATTGAGCTTATAAATCAGGCACCATGGCACACAGTCTGATGCAGCCCCAGCTTCTAGCACAGATGCTGCATGGATGGAGTTTGCTCAGTAAGAGTGGACTAATGATGTATATGCAAATGCTGTTCTTCTCATAGAGCCCAGTGCATCCAGAAAGCAGGTTTGGGAAGGGAAACTTGAAAGAAAAGACTGTAAGATGGGAGGGGATTTAGGAGTGATGGTGAAAAAGGTGAAAGGGATCAAGAGGTACAAATTGCCAGTTATAAAAAGTCACAGGGATGTTAAGTACAGCACAGGGAATACATTCAACAATTATAATAACTTGTGTATTTTGTCAGATGGGTACTAGGCTTAGTGAGGTGGTCATTTCATAAGGTGTATAAATGTCTAATCACTACATTGTACTCCTAAAACTTATATAATCTTATAGGTCAACTGTAATTTAAAATATGTTTTAAAAAAAATAGAAAGAAAAGAAAAGGGGAACAACTCTCACCACTAAATACACACACACACACACACACACACACACACACACACACACACGAGGTCCCATAATAGTTTTTCTTTTCTGATGAACTGGTGTTCAGGTTTATGCTGCTCCCCTCAGGAATATCCTGATTGTAGTTCTCAATTTAACAAGCAGTACTTGAATTTAATAACCAAAAGAACATGAGTTCAGAGAACTGATATCTAATATCTAACAAGCCACGGGGAGTATTTTATGAGTATTAGCATAGATAAGCTTCTTATGTGTACCTATGTTCAGGTGGAAAACATGTTCAAGCTCTTTTTCCCATGTACTTTGCTTATTCTTAATTATTAAGTTTATATTATTTATGTATTTATTTGATTTACCTTGTAAAATGTTTATTTTGTGGTATTTATCTCTGTGAAAAAATATGGGGAATGATATTGCCACAATATATCTCAAACTCTGGAAAGAGCATGTACCAACGTGACATTCCTAACAGAGGCCAATTTTATATAAATATCATTGTAGAGAGAGCAGTCAGGATAACTCAAGCCTAACAAAAATAAGTATTCAACTAAAAACCCACCTTTTCCCTTTGAATGTAGTGGTTCAAAGCAGTCGCTTAAAGTTAATTTCATAATTCATCAGAAATGCAATATAATAAATGGGTTCAGGAAACAGGCTGTGGAATCAGAGTAAGTTTGAATCCCAGGTCTATCACTTACTAGTTGCTAAAACTAGAGCACATCATTTCTCTGTGCTTCCATTTCCTCAACTGGAGAAATTGGAGGGGAATAGAATCTATCTCACAGGGTAATTCTGAGGATTGGATAAATGAACACATGCAAAGCATGAAGCACATGGCCTGACACATGGTAAATATTCAAGATATTAGCAATTATTTGGGGGTAACAAGTATTCTAGACACACCAAGTGCTAAAATCTCCATTTTACTTTTCATTTTCTGATGAGAGAATGTAAACCAACATTCCTGTCATATTTGAAGATTTAATTCCCTCTTGTCATCTCCAGGTGAGTTTCACTTTAACAAGAAAATAAGCTCAATAAGTAAAAAAATGCACTGGAAGACAGAAAAAAATCTTTAGTGATTTTTTTTTTTTTAACAAAAGTATTAACCAAGGATTTAAAAATTTTTATACTTAACATTGCATTGTATTGCCTACACCTTCATAGTGTTTAGGAGGACAGAATCAAGGACTAACCTTAGGATTAATTGTCAAATAGAAAAAATGGTCATTAGCTTCCATTGTGATATCATCTACCCCCACTCCCACTAGAGGTCTATCCTGAGTCCCATTTCAATTGTCTCAGAAGTCATCCAGTTGAGGAATGCCCACTAAAATATTAATTTGTTGCTATTCCTTCAAGCATAGTCTCATTTCATATTTTTTTCTTTAAAATATATTTTTATTGATTTTTTAGGGAGAGAGAGATAGAAACATCCTTGTGAGAGAGAAACATCGATGTACTGCCTCCTGCACGCCCCCTACTGGGGATGTGCCCTGCTAGGGAATGGAACCAGGACCTCTCAGTCCATGGGACGACACTCAATCCACTGAGCTACACTGGCTGGGCCTAGCATAGTCTCATTTTAATTACAAACATCTAAAAGGAAAAATTCTGGTCTGGTTTAGTGGGGTCCTACTGTTTTGCCAAGTATCAAGGGCCAGATGTCTTTATGGCAACTGCCTTCCTCCATACTTGACTCACATTTCCCATGTCCTCTATGATCATGCCTTCTGATTCAGGAGTTGGAATTTGTCCTTGGCTAGGCCAATATCCCACCTTTGATATTTTAAAACTTGGGACAGAGAAAGGCAGAGTAGTTTCTCTCCTGGATTAAAGATATAATATATTATACTTGGGAAGCATTAGTCACCATGTTTACATCATGCAGGAGAAAGAAGAATGGCACTGATACCTAGAGACCAGAGATGTAAAGAGTGTCAGAAACATTAGACATACTGATTCCATGAGACTTATTTGGAGGAAGGGAGGCCAAGCAGTTTTCCTGCCCTTCCCACAGCTGTTTATAGCTTCTCCTTGAGAAGTGAAAACACCTTCTATGTTGCCCTTCAGAATTCTCCTGACCCAAATTCTTTGGCCAGCCATGCTGTGGCCACTGGTTCAATGCTGTCTTCCATCAACTTCTTGAAGGTAGGTTTAGATGGCATCTCATGGAAGGCCCAAACTCTGTATTGTTCATTTCCTGCCTGGGGATTACCTGTGATGCTACAGTGCGGGAATCTGTTCCATACTCCTGCTTGCACAATATGGAAGTCCAAGGGACTTCGTGCCCATAGAGCCACCAATGGAAGCCAATGGATAAAGGCTTTCTCTTTATGTCCCCAAGTACATTTTATAAGGGTCTCAGAAAGGTTGAGTACCTAACCCCCTGGTGCAAGTTAGGACAGCCAAGATAACTCTTCCTTGAATTGCCTTTTCTTCCTTCCTTGTTTCTCTCCCTCTGCCCCACACCTCTTTTCCCTGGCATCATATTCCCAGATAAACTCTAAGGAGTTAATTGCATCAGGCTCTGCTTTTGAGGAAACCCAAGCTAAGAGACCAAGTATTCTTTCACTGAATTTCTTTTAGGTAGATTTCAGTCATATCTAATTATAATAGGTTAAAAAAAGAGTTGATTTATAGTCCCAGCTAAATAGCAAACACCCTAACCATGACTTTGGAAAAAGTGGCTGGTCTATATACCTCAGCTCATTCTTCTATAAAATGGTGGGATTGGGCATATTTCTAAGTCTCCTTTTATCCCTAAGATTCCATGTTTTGAAGAAAACGCTTCATGTCTTAGAGAAATAAATTTCTAGTGGTATCGATGCAGGCACTGGCACAATAAATTCCTTCTGTGTTTCTGGTCCTTCATCGCTCATGTCCCTGGCACACCATGGCAGAATTAGCCCTAGATTTTCATGTGCCCTTTAACCCAGGACACCAGGGAGGAATTGGTGAAGGTGGTTACGTGTGAGAATAGAGTTTATAAATTATTTCCCTAACATACCTGAATTTCTCAATCTATTCCAAAAGAATCTTTGGATGATTTTTGGTCTAAAATTAATTATATTCTCATGAAAAAAAAAGTTAATTCATGAAAAAGAAATTCTATGAGAAGTTCTTGAAAGTCTCATCTGTGAAAACTTGAGTATTATATGATTCTGGAAGGTTCCTGTAATTCTCTTGTTTTAAGATTCTCAAACTGGGGATTTTGACTTTAGGGCATTTCCGTGTCTTTCTCCTACATCACACATCAGACTCTTTTCTCAGGGTATTCAGTTATTAAAGTCACTTTCCCTGGTGACTCCTGGCTAAGCATTCAAGGCACCTCTGTCATCTTCAAAACTCTGTACTGTTAACTAACATTTGACTTTCTTGTCTTCAGTAAAGACTGGTTGCTCCTTCAGTTCTTCCTTCTACTTTGATATCCCTCCAAAGATACAACCAGGAGAAGTAAAGTGAAGAGAGCAAAAAATTATATGGTTAAAACAAAACAAAACTATTCTAAAAAATCCTATATATTTGGTGTTGAAGAAAATATGGATTAATGGACTAAAGAAATAAAAATAGGACTTCTGGTCAAGATGGCGGCCTAGGTGGATGCAGAATTGTGTCCTCCCACAACAACATCAAAGTTACAACTAAATCACAGAATAACTATCACTTAAAGACCGCATGAAATCAAGCTGAATGGAAGCCCTGCAACTACGAAATTAAAAAAGCAGCAGAATGGAGACAGCATACTGCCCTCCAGGACCCTCCTTGTCGCCTGAAAGGAAACGAGATCCTGCAGCCAGGGGCGCCTGCGGAAGCTGAGCGAACCGCCCACCACGGAGGAACCCAGGAGCGAGGGAGCCGAGCGACCCCCCCCACCACGGAGGAACCCAGGAGTGAGGGAGCCGAGCGACCCCCCCCACCATGGAGGAACCCAGGCGGAGCAGTGAGGGAGCTGAGCGACCCCCACACCAACGGAGGAAGCCGGCAACACACAGGAGAACTGAGCAAACTGAACAACGAAATTGACCCAGAGACATGGAGGTGGAGTACGGGATGACGGGCCTCAGAGGAGGGGGGGAGGCAGGGGAAGGAGATGAATCACAGAGCCTATGTGCATGGGTGCATAACCAATGGACATGGACAACAGGGATGGGGACGAGGAGAAGGGGAGGGGGAGGAGGGTGTCAATGGGGGAAAAAAAAGGAAAAACATCTGTAACAAAAACAAATTAATAATAAAATAAATTATATATATAAAAAAAGAAATAAAAATAACTGGAGACATCCCTAAGAGCAAATTCCTAATATCCCAAGCCATCTGAAGAGTGAGAGTGCTTGACGTGAAGTGAGAACGAACTCAGAAAAATCACAGTAAGGAACATAGAGCAGGCAGTAGAGGACAACCTCAGCTCCACCTGGTGCCTTGGGCAGAGGAAAGGGGAGATGGTGGTGTATGTAATAGCAGGACAGAGAGAATAACTTTAGAGTGAAGGGTGTCTACATGATCAAGATTTTTGGATAGCAATGAGTCCTCAAATTGTTGTTTGATTTAAGTAAAACCAAAGAGGTTTATAAAATCCTCTCTCCTTAGTGGCATTGAGAAGGCAGTGATTTGTGGCAAACAATTCCGTGGAGCCCATTTTATTAAAGGAATAGTGCATTGCCAAGTGTTGCATGAGTATTGCACAGTAGAAAATAACAACAGAAATTACTAGAAAAATTAAAATGTACTTGAGGAATGTGTTTGCTTTAGAAACTAAATGGAGTAACCACAAAAACAGAAACAAAGAAATTTTTGCAAAGCATGTGTCAGCTCTGGTGTTTGAAAAATGGCTTTGGGATCTAGAAAAAGATCAAAGGAGAATGCAGTAGAAGCTGCTGCTGCATGAGGCCCATGCTTGCTTTCCTAACAGGCAGACTGGTCACAGGTCTCAACAAAGCAGAGGGCTGGGGAACGAAATATAAAAGAGGCAAGTTAATCTTTGATGAATGTATCCAGAATTTTGCAAACTGAAACACATCCAGAAGGAAACTATTTTCATTTCCACATCAATTAAGTAGTATTTTTTTGTAAACTAAATTTTTATTTGAAATTCATGTGAAGGTGGGAATAGGACTCAGTATCTCCACTGGTGACTTCTGTGTGGCCCTTCTCAAGGCCAACATGGAATGCAGTGCACACAGTGAAACCACTGAACTGGAGAAAAGATGAAATCAGAGTGTGTCCCACCCAACTGGATACTTGATTTTGCTCAACCTAGCATTGTTTCTAAAAACAAGTGAGGGCTCCACTTTCTAGAACATTACTTTTTTTGGTGCTGCTACTGTTGACTTCTCTCTCTCTCTCTTTTTTTAATTGTGGTAAGAACGTTTAACATAAGATCCTCCCTCTAAAATTTTGTGTACAATATAGTATTGTCAACAATAGGCACAATGTTGTACAGCAGATCTCTAGAAATTATCTCTCTTGCATAAAACATTGTATACCCATCAAATAGCAACTTCCAATTACATTTTGATAGTTTACAGTACGTGATGAAAATGGAGAGGTATTTCCTATTAAAATATTTTCTGAGTTTATAAAAAAAAGTTATAATTTCTATATCTAAAAACAACTGAGGATTTGATCATTCCTTGCCCTAATATTCATTAGCCATAAAAACTAAAAATTAACCAGTTATGGGGACTTGATGACTCAGTACATTTTTTTTTTCCAGTTGCCTCTGTCACAATGTTCCCACCCAAAATTGTTTCAAATAATATTTCCCTTTAAGGAAACAACTGGTGGAATATATCCTGAGATATATCCTGAGGCCTTTCTCTTTTCCTATAGAACACTAGGCATTTCCCCTCAGGAGAAAGAATGGTGGGGCTGGTGCATCCAATCCAGTATGACTAATCCTGTATTCTTTCACTGCCGAGTTTAGTTCCCAAGAAATCCTTTTATGTGTTAGTTTGGAGAAACTTTGACTATCTCATTCCTCTTGGTGATTGCTCTCTTGACTTCCTATTGAGTTACACATTGGCTATAAATTGTCCTTCACCAGAAAGGTGCTCTTTTAAAACAGGAATTTTCCTTTAAGTTATTGAAATAATTATAGGAAATGGTTAAAAGGTATTAATAATGTTTCAGAGGAGTTTACATCATGTAAACATCACAAAACAAATGGTCATTCCAAAGGCCAAAATATTGAGTACTAAAAATCCAATGACATTCTGGTACTGAACTAAATCCTCTGAGAAACAAGGAAACTGGCTTATTCCACAGCCCGCAAAATTTATCACACTCCAGGGTGTAAAGCAAGGCAAAGAACTTTATTTTCTGCGTTATGTATTTCAGTAAATATGTCTGTGTCCCTAAAAGGATATTAGTTTTAAAGGCCCTAAAGACTTTGAGTTCCCTAAGACTTTTACATTTTGGGATGATTGCACATTGCCTGCACAGGCAGAACAAATCTATGTTTTCCACAGAATTTAAAAATCTGTTACTTCATCAGTTTCCTAGATTTACATGAAAACATTTGCAATAACATTTATAAAGTAGATATACAGATGTTATAATAACAAAGTCATGTCTCTTATTGCATGTTCCTTTTAATTGGGAAGAGAGAGGGATTTAAGAAAGTAAGAAATGAGGAACCTCTTGAAAGACTGGTTAAAATAACTCTTGGAATTCCAGCCTATTTTACAGGCTCCCCCACCTCACTGTAGTGTCAATTCAGAAACTTAGTTGTGAGAAGGGGGGTGTTAAATATAAAAGAGTTCATCCTGATTTTCCAGAAGCCCCTGCTGCCATTGTTCAGCCGCTCAATTTAAATCTTGTTCAGCATGATTTCTGAGAAGCAAGGCATGAGCTGGATGGAAAAAAGTGACCAAGCATTTCTGCCCTTCTCTGCTCTGCTGGATAAGGGAAGAGAAGCATAGCAAGATTCTTCTCCTGCTGTTTGGAATTGAGGTGGGACCACCTGGGGTTTCCAGTTTTAGAACATAACTCTTTGGGCAATTAGAAAATCTCTGAGCATCTGCCTCCCCTGGCATTTAGGTAAATTAATAATATTAAGCATTTCTAAAATAAGAAGTGGGTTATAAGATATGCCAACGTACCACGAGCATAATTTGCTCAGTTACCTTTTCCCCAAAGGAGGCTCGTGAAGGTACAGTCCTACAGCATTAATGCTTATGAGCCCATAGCCCTATTGAATCCATTTCCCACAGATTTAAGACAATGAAACTTCATTATCATGAACCCTTATTTAACTCTAATGCCCAGAACAAGAATTTGTTTTAATGTCCCAGTCTAAACCTCCTGCAGCAATATTTTTTTCAGGTAATAGCTTCCATTCATAATGCTAACAGCTTTTGAATTCTCCAATTTGGCTGTTAGGATACTCTCTTTCTCTCTCTCTCTTTTTTTTTTTTTTTTTTACTTTCTAGGCGTTATATCTTACCACATTCAGTCCAAAGTAAATTTTTAAAAAAGCACCAATGTTACATGGAACACTTGGGATGATTAGATAATTCTAGAATCAGTAGAAGCTTTGATCTCAAGGTACATATATTCCTTCTGAGTTTTCTATAAACAAAATAAAAGAACCTTTTTAACGTTTCCAAAATTTAAGCAAAACCCATCTTATCTATGACTGATATGATTTTCAGTTCCTGGAAAAGAAAGTTTTTTATTATTTCAAGCTGCTTAAGCTTCCCACCAGATTCCTTTACAACCTTAAATTTATGGAAGACTAAGCCTAAAACCCTTTTCTGGCATAGATCAGATAGCCTTGTACATGTTAATTTGTGCTCCATAGGCAATGCAATAAAACAGAATGACTTCGAGGTGTAAAGTCAGAATGACCTGGATTTAATTTCAAATCACTACTTACAAGCTATTTGTCTTTGGGAAATTTTTCTCATCTGAAAAATGGGGTAATAATATTACCTAACTCATGATAGCGATGAAGATTAAAGATTTTAACATGTATTTTTTGTTGTATTTCTGGAACGCATTAATCATTTCCTCCTTGCCAATGCATTGATTTCCATCTGGGGACTGTGCGGTTCTAGAAAAGTTGATCCTACCCTGTGCATGTGACCTGAACTAAGCAATTCAACACACCTACCCTCTGGCCACAGAGACACTTTCATGGGTAGTTTGAACTAGGGTGAATTTCAGGACTTTTGTTGAATATATCAGGACAAAGAAACTCTCTTTTCAGCTATGCAAGAAACAGAAAGTTTGTAGCTTTGGGTACTCTGAGAAAACATTTTAGGATTACATGGGAACCAACAAATGGCTGAATGGTCAAATCTCACCTGATGTCAGCCCAACCGCTGGACTGTCCACTCACATAACCTAATAAATTCCCTTTCTTTAAGCCAGTTTGAGGAAGGTTTTCTTTTAATTACTTTTTAACCAATATGTTAAACATACGTGGGATAAGATTAAATGTGGTTTTATGTTGTTTTATACAACCCCTGGACATATCATTTAGTGGGTGAAAAATTCCCCCCATGGCACTGTGTAAAATTCCAGAAGCCCCATGACATCTCTCTGCTCACACTCAGGAAATAAAAAATCCTACAGTCATTTTAAGTTATAAAACACAGTCTCACTTCGGAAATATAAAGTCTCAGAAGTTCAATATATTAAGCACAATTCTTTAATTTTTTATTCAAGGAAGACTTCTCCTCACGTATAGCCTGTATTTGGCAAGCCTCCTGCCTTCTCCAATATTTTCCCTACTCCTTACCTGATTAGCTGCTCTCATTATCGCTTCTGCATCATAGGTAATGGGAGGAGAAAGATCAGGAGAATGAATGGAATGACTCTATTTAGCGTTGGGTGGTAAGGTGGCATTCTGGCTTTCCATTCTCTGGGCCAGACATATGTTGAAAGTGGACTCTATTTATGTGGACACATCCATAGGCTCTTCAGAAGCTCCAGCTGGCCCTCTCTGACCGCAGCTTCCATGACTCATGAAAGACACACTTTCTTTGACTCACCCTTCTCCACTCCTCATCGGCTACTGTTTCACCAGAGATTTCACTGTTAGGATTCCCTCATCTGTGGTTGGCACCTTATTGACCATATTCAAAATAATTTTTTAATGTTGTAAGATCACCCACAAGTATGCAAGAATTGTAAGAATATAAACTCATATTTGGAAATATTCATCTGCCACAATTTGTCATTTCTTTTAAAAATTAGGAGGTACAAATTGGTAGTTGCAGAATAGTGATGGGGATGTAAAGTGCAGCCTAGGGAATATGGCCAGTAATGTTGTAACAACTATGTGTTGTGCTGCATGGGTGCTGTAAGTGCCAGGGGGACTACAGGTAAAGTACATGATTGACCACTATGCTGAAACTAATACAAAGTAATATTGAATGTAAACTGTAATTGAAAAATAAAATCTAAAAAAAAATCACGAAAAGCATCAGTGCAAGTCTAAGTGGCTTGAAAAATAATTAGGAAAAAAAACTCATGATTTAGAAAACAGGTAACTAAAACTAAAAACAGACCAAACTGCTTACACAAGAAATGTGGCAAATCTGCTTCCATGGTTCACCCAAATTAACAATATATGAAAAAATGAATTGCTGGGAATATTCATTTTTAACCAGATGGTAGCTTTAATTTACTTTTGAAGAAATCCCTTGACATTACCCATGGACTATGCTCTCCCTGACTTCACAAAATTCCTATTGGATCTAGGCTTCAATTTCTTCTATAGCTTTATCCTCCCTAGAGACATGCCTTCTTCTGAGCCACTACTTGTACAAGTATTTATGGAAGCCTTAGCTCTGTCCCCAAACATATGCTACTGTGTATAGCAACTCTCAAAAAAGCACTGCTATCATTCTATCTCAAATTTCTGCAATTCAGCAGCTACAATTTTTAACTACCAATGTTAATATTTGCTTGGTTCTACTTGGGTATCAGATCATCCCTACAGTGTATTTTTAATTTTCTTTTTGGGTAACATGACCTTCTTTCGGATATGAAGAGTGTGACATCTTGGCTCACATTCATTCTCACCATGTAGCGTAGTGGATTTTAGCGTGGGAATCAGAATCTAAACATTCTTGGAGGCAGGTTCACAAAAGCTACCATCTCCTTTATTTTGCCAGTCCTATCATGGTATAGAGGCAGAAGTAAGCCGAGTGTGGTCAATATTCTTAGTTATTTTTCATGTGAATTAATAACCAATCCCAAGTAAAATATTCGTTCCTCTACCTCCCAATTTTAGCTGATTTAAAGTTAGGAATAAGTGCAAAGTGTACAATTAGATTTTCCATGGGTGATTCCTTTGTAATCACACATCGGTATAATTTTCATGGCCAAAGGACTGGGGAGGAAAGGGAACCAAGTGCTAATATCCCCAGAACTTTATATTCTTAGAAATACCCTTCCTGACGTCTTATTATTGCCCTGCACTTTGTAGGCCACCTTGTACCTCTATCCCACGCTACCATCTCACCAGGAGAAGCCTTCTCAAAGAAATATCCATGAAATCCCTGAGCATTCTGAAGCCAGCCTCCCCCTCTCACCCCATTACCCATGCCTCGGCGTCTGCACTCCCCGGGCAGATTTCACAAAGGGCTGCACGCCAGGAGAGGGGAAGGTAATGATGTGTGTTTGTCTTACGGGTACAACTCACATTTCCAGCTTGTCTATAATTCCAATAAATGAAGGGAGTTGCTAAACCATAACAAAGGCTAAATAAAAAGAAACATTAAACTGTAAAATGAATGAAAAGTGTCATTAGGTGTAGCCTAAATAGTCTGTGTGTGGTTTTTCAGAATGACAAGTAAACAATAAACAATAAATGTTGTCAAGTAGCTTCAACACAAAGTGTTTGCATGCATGAGAAAAACAGGGAGACGTGCTGTGGCCAGCACCAGATCACAGGAGCTTT
This sequence comes from Tadarida brasiliensis, assembly GCA_030848825.1. Classification (NCBI taxonomy): domain Eukaryota; kingdom Metazoa; phylum Chordata; class Mammalia; order Chiroptera; family Molossidae; genus Tadarida; species Tadarida brasiliensis. Next base: position 58,276,149 of record CM061258.1, read on the forward strand.
GTGGACAATCACACATGGGCATTGAATAGAAGGCCCTCGGCCTGCCAGATTTGCCTTATTTTCTCTCCTTCAGTAAGGTTGACAGGAATTCTCTCTGAATATCCAGGGGTCCTTTACCTGTTTTTTTGGCTGCTTAATTAACAAAGTACTTGGAGGAATTGTTGGAAATACTAGTCCCCGTTTAGGCTGTTTAAGTGGCTGAAATTCAAAGCCAAAAATGCAGTACCAGCATTCATAGCACGTATTCATAATAAAAATGGAACTGTCTACTCTACAGTGACAGGGTCATGCAAAAATAAATACCTGGGTTATTTCTTATTTTCTCTTTTCCATGAATCAGAAGCCCCAAAGTCCAATACCGACCAGGACCAGGCAATTTACCTAAGTGAGTCAGGTGGCCCGTGAAACACAGCTATAGGGCAGGCTGTAGAGAGTTGAGGGCTTTGGATGGTGGAGAGTGTATACCTGTCCCAAGCATACATCCATTCTCCAACCTGAAAAATCAGTGCTGCCCAAACAAAGCCCATCTCCCAGCTGAATTCAGCCCACAGGCTAGATGAAGCAGGCTATTTTTTATCCTGATGTAATTAAATTAAAATTAATCAGAAGAGTTTAAGAAAGCCAATATTCTTCTACCAACCAGAGTTTTGGTTAAAAGCCCAAGTCAGGTATATACTTAAGGAAATAATAATCTTTCTACTTTCCACTCACCCCCACCCCCAAATAAGACAAGCACTAATGAATCATAAAGTCACCAAGTGTTTTGCTGACAAAACCACATATTTGAACAATTATGCTCTCATCTAGTTGTGACCTTTACAGTAACTCCAATTATATGTTGCCCCCATGCAATAGCCATTTTGAAACAACAACAACAACAAAAAAAACCCCAGAGTTTTGCAGAGGAAAAGGATAATAATAATAATCTGCATACACCATGCACTTTGAACATCTGTGCTAGTTTTAAGAAAAAACCTTTCCAACTTCATTTCTTAGTGAATATACTATTAATTTGCTCCACAAGCAATCAAATGTGAAATAATGTCTTTGTCAAAATCTAAGCATCCTGCCTCAACTTCAGCTGTTTACACTGATCTTCGAGTACAATACAACCACAGCACACGGGTCTAAAGAAATAATGTTTTCCAAAGGAAGAAGTAGAGAGTTTTAATGAGCTAGTTTTCTGTCACAGGTCACAGGCTATTCCTATATATTATCTATTTTTATTATAATGATTTGGTTATTATAATGATGCTCTGAAGATGGTTATTATCTACATTGACAAGGATTCTGAGGCTCAGGGAGGTCAAGTGACTTCTGATAGAGAAGGCTCTAAAACGCAATCTTAGCTGTACAGGTTTTTATTTTTCCTAAACTATATTGACTTCTGAAGTTTGAAGGAAAAAAATATTGTGCTTATGACAGTTCTTCAATGTTTGGGCTCCTATTTTCTGTTAATGTTGATTTATAAATTAAGAATTGTGGTCACTGTCACTGCATTAAGTCCAGATCCATAGAAACACTTAGATATTGTCATCCCCTGTTCTTTATTAAATGGAAACATAACACAACTGGTGAGGCAAGAGACATGCTGCTTTCTGTTTCCTTATACTCCTTGGGCAGATAAGAACCAGTGGTTGTGGAAGAAAGGGTAGTCCCCATTGAGACTGGTGTCCAGCTGATGAAGGTGGCACAGTGGGTCTGTATGGACTAATGGGAAAGAGTAGTGGCTGGTTGTCAGAGAAGCTGTCAGCCCCCCACCTTTCCAAGGGTTCAGGTGTATAGTAACAGGAGTAACTGCACAAAGTTTTGAACTCTTGGAAAATTCTTGTGTTTCAGCTGTTGGCCAGAAAAAAAAAAAAATGCAACCATGTTCATAAGGAACCTAAATCTCAAGTTTAATCAGTAGGAAAAATCTGTTGCCACTTCATAGGAAAAATTAACAAAGAGACTTCCCCAATAATCTTTGACTTTTGTCTCATTTTCCTTCACATTTCTGCCTGTCTTTCCTTCTTCCTCTATTAGGCTCAATTATTCTGTTTTGTTTTATATATTTTTTCACAATGTGAAGTTAGTTTCATTTCATCGGTTTCCTTATGCTTAATGTTTTTAATTCTACACAGATTAAAATCTTTATTAATATTCTTGGAAGATATATTTTTTCATGGAATCTCTTGAATGAAAACACTTTCTTTTTTTTTCTTTTTTTCCTCCAATTCTTATTAATTTATTTTTGTTACAGATGTTTCTCCTTTTTCCCTCCTAGACCCCCTCCTCCCCATCCCGCCCTCCCCACCCCCCTAGCATTGTTGTCTGTGTCCATTGGTTATGCATACACGCATATGAGTTCTTTGGTTCACCTCATCCATCCCCCCTACCCCCCTCCTCTGAGGTTTGTCAGTCTAAACCATACTCCTTTCTATGTCTCTGGGTCTGTTTCGTTCATCAGTCCACCTTGTTCATTATATTCCACAAATAAGTGAGGTCATGTGATATTTCTCTTTCTCTGATTGGCTTATTTTGCTTAGCATAATACTCTCAAGGTCCCTCCTTGTTGTCTCAAAGGATAAGAGATCTTTCTTTCTTACAGCTGCATAGTATTCCATTGTGTATATGTACCACAGCTTTTTTATCCGCTCATCTATTGATGGACACTTAGGCTGTTTCCAGATCTTAGCAATTGTAAATAGTGCTGCTATGAACATAGGGGTACATATATTCTTTCTGATTGGTGTTTCAGGCTTCTTAGGTTATATTCCTAGAAGTGGGATCACTGGGTCAACTGACAATTCAATTTTTAATTTTTTGAGGAAACATCATAGTGTTTTCCATAGTGGCTGTACCAGTCTGCATTCCCACCAGCAGTGTACTAGAGTCCCCTTTTCTCCACACCCTCGCCAGCACTTGGTGTTTGATGATTTGTTGATGGCAGCCATTCTGACAGGTATGAGGTAATACTTCATTGTTGTATTAATTTGCCTCTCTCTGATGATTAGTGACATTGAGCATTTTTTCATATTGGCCATTTGTATGTCTATTGGCCATTTGTATGTCCTGTTTGGAGAGGTATCTATTTAGGTCCTCTGCCCATTTTTTAATTGGGTTCTTTGTCTTCCTTTTGTTGAGTTGTATGAGCACTCTATATATTTTGGAGATTAACCCCTTATCTGATGTATCATTGTCAATGATGCTCTCCCATACAGTGGGTTCCCTTTCCATTTTGATGGTTGTTTCTTTTGCTGTGCAGAAGCTTTTGAGTTTGATGTAGTCCCATGTGTTCATTTTTTCCTTTGTTTCTGTTGCCTTAGGTGATGTATCAGTGGAAATTCTGCTGCATATGATGTCTGACATTTTGTTGCCTGTATTTTCTTCTAGGATTTTTATGGATTCACAAGTCACATTTAAGTCTTTTATCCATTTTGAGTTTATTCTTGTGTATGGTGTAAGTTGATAGTCTAGTTTCATTTTTTTGCATGTAGCTGTCCAATTTTCCCAACACCATTTATTAAAGAGGCTGTCTTTACTCCATTGTATGCTCTTGCCACCTTTGTCAAATATTAATTGAGCATAATGTTTTGGGTCAATTTCTGGGTTCTTTGTTCTATTCCATTGATCTATATGCCTGTTCTTGTGCCAGTACCAGGCTGTTTTGATTATAGTAGCTTTGTAGTATAACCTGATATCCAGTATTGTGATCCCACCTACTTTGTCCTTCTTTTTCAAGATTGCTGTGGCTATTTGGGTTCTTTTTTGGTTCCCTATGAACTTTTGAAGTATATGTTCTAGTTCTGTGAAATATGTCGTTGGTATTTTGATGGGGATTTCATTGAATCTATAGATTGTTTTGGGTAGTATGTACATTTTAATGATGTTAATTCTTCCAATCCATGAACAAAGTATGTGCTGAATGAAAACACTTTAAATGTCATAAATAAGCATTTTTTCTGAGTGGCTAAAAATGGGTTTTGGAGTACCATTGAATTTTATTCATAGGCTATTCCTGACACTTTCTCTACGTCCAAGTTCTTGACACTCATAGCCATCTGACCTTAGTTACTGAGACTCCCTGTACCTCCTCTCTAACATGGCAATAATAATAATGAATACTTTTCTGAGCACTTAGAACTTAGAATGTAAAACACTTAGAACAATATCTGACAACACATAGTAAATTGCTGTAAAATGTTTGTTATTACTGTTAATATCGGTGTGAGTTCATGCAAGTTACTTAACTTTCTAAGATTTCAGTTTTTAATCTGAATATTAGAATAAAAGTGTTTTCTTCATAGAGGCATTGTAAATTCTAACTGCTATAATCTATGAAGCGTTCCTGACAAATGTGTTAACCTAGATCAGTGGTTTTCAACTGGTGTGCTGCAAGAATTTTTAAAACATGCAATACCTGAGTCTTTAGTCAGGGGCACTGACCTCTTTTCCCTTAGAGTGTCAAATAAAAATTTTTTAAAATGGCAACAGTCAATACAACTGCCTGGTGTGAATGCCCTGTCTTGAACTATACATATATAGGTCATATAGTAGATTTGCAACTTATTGGTCACTTCCCATAATAAAGTTGTCTGATTGGTTAATTCTTGGTATCAGAAATCCTTATATATGAGTATAGGCACCTGATTTTTTTAAAAGGCACTTTGGAGCAAAAATGGTAGGTAATTACTATTATTTATTTATTTATTTATTTTGTAAATAAATCAAAATTATACCTAATTTTTGGTCATATCAACAAAAATATATTTTTGGTGTGCCGTGGAATTTTGCTAATTAGTTTATGTGCCATGAGATGGAAAAGGCTGGAAATTGCTGCTCTAGATAGTATGCACATTTCCTATGCAAACTCCAAACCTTGACCTACTTTCCAAAGGTCTTCACCTTTACCTCACCTCATCAGCTTTCCTTTACACACATCCCCTGGCCCTTGTTAAATATATGAAAGTGGGAGATCATAAAGTTTCAGATTCTAACATCTTCAGTCTTGGATCACAGATTTCTTTGTCCTGTCATTGCTCTGTTTAGTTAAACACCGACACTGGATCTAGTTGTCAGCCTTTCTGGTCTTACACTGAGGCAGCCATGTGGTCATGGAGAGAATCACACAATGGCAAAGACTGATGCCAGCAAAAAGTCATAATTTCCAACTAATTGGAACATTAACAGTGCCTGGCAATCTTTTTACTTTCCTGGTCAATGCTCTCTCTTAATGCCTTTCAGTGATTATTCAAACTATTGTCATTTTCTTCAAACCTTCCATTTTGCTATTACAGTATAACGAACTTAACAAAGACAGTAGAAGTTTCCAAGCAAGAACTCTACCAGTATGAGCACAGGTAAGTGGACAGGTACTAACATATCTATCTCCTCCTTTTACATGTACCAATCCCTTCTCCAGGGCCTGGAATCTGGGCTCCTACTAGCTCTGTGGTGTGAGTTCTGTCCCTGCCTGTTATGGAAAAAATACTGTTTCTGTCATGGAGGAAATGCTTCAGAATAAAGAAAACCGACCACTCCATCTGTACTCTTTACCACTTTTCCTTCTTTCTCTTCAAGGACTCTGTTCTACTTGTCTCTTCTTCCTTCTTGCTTTATCCAACAGAAACGAAATATGCTCATTTTTCTCTTATATTAACAGAGAAGGTCCTTCTTTTGCAAATTAAAGATAGTCACAGATTGCATCCCTCTTCATTCCCTGAGTTCTGCTAACACTACTTTATTTTTAACTCTAGGTTCCAATCCAATCTCTCTCCTTTATTGTATCTCATCATCATCTCTACCTCAATCACTGCCTATAATCTTGCCTCTAACTGCTGCTCCTGCTTCCAGATTTGCCTCTCTCTAATACATTTTTGCCTTCCTATGAAATTAATACTTCCAACTATAATTAATACTTTCCTGTTTTTGGAAACACACTAATGAATGTCTATTGCCCACAGATAAAAACCAAATGTCTTAACATGTCAGGTCAGTTTTTCTCTCTATTGCTTCTGCTTATTTTACTGGCCTCATCTCTCACCACTCTCCCCTCACACTTTTGGATTCAATGGGACTCAGGCTTTTGCAGCTACCTGAACACACCATGTTCTCTTTTGCTTCAGGACCTCTGCACTTTCTGTTCACCCCGCCTAAATCCACTCCTCCTCCCCCAACCTGGTATTAGTCCCAGCTTGTCTTTCTGTTCTCAGCTTAAATGTCACCTCCTCTAGGAAGCCTTCACTGACTTCCTATGACTGTTAGATACCCCATGCTCTCTCAAACACCCTATTTCTACCTTCATCTTCTCCACAAAGGTATTACACAACATTGTAATTGCCTGTCAAATTTTCCGAGTCCCTGTTAGACTATAAACTCCTTGAGGACATAGATACAGTAAACCCTCCATTTGGTGGACCTTGATTTAATGAACTTTGGATTTAACAGACAAAATTTCCAGTCCATATGTCATATGTGAAAATTAACACCTTGTTAATTTTAAAATGCTTTTAACCAAGATGTGCTATAATTAAATTAAAAGGTTATTGTTTATTAATTGATTTATTTGTAACAAATTTTAGTGAATAGGCCATATGTTGGAAAAAACACTGTAGTAAAATCACCGACATAAATAAATATTACATATCTACAACTATAGTCTACATATTTAAATCCCAGAGTCACGGCTCATAAACAATGTTGGGCGAATGATCAGCGCATGATCACACGGCATCTCTCAGGGTGATTGGTTCTGTGGCTGCGTTGCATGATTTCTGCAGCAGTTTTAATGCCTGTGGGAAGATGTTCCCACATGCACTGAGCCACACCTCAGCGTGTGCATTTGTTTACTCACGGTGACTGGGGAATGCATGCATTTACCAGACCTATTCAGTATAAATTTAAAATTACTGTAATACATATAGAAAATTTTTCTGTGAAATTAAACTTTTATACATAGTTAGTTTTAATTACACAAATGTGTCTACATAAGTAAAAACAGGTAAACTAACTAACTTGTCAGTTTTTTAATATATGCTTTCGGAAAACCTACTTTATTATATTATGGACTTTCAGCTTTAATGGACACCCCCTTGCCTGAACGAGCCCATTATATTGAGGTTTTACTATAATGACTTGTGCATTATTCTGTCCCTAGTGTGCTGAGCACGTAGAACGTGCTCAAAATATTCATTGATTTAAATTGAATTTTTTGTCTGGAGATCTGGACCCAGTATAATGTGGGCTATATATCTGCTTGGCCTGTATATCTGAGTCTTTCCTTATAACCTGCTTAGAAGATGGTCCCTGGAAGTAGTTCTATTCCTTAACCTTGCCAGTTTCTTCCTCTGGGACTTAGACCTTATCCAATAGCACTAGGTCAAATGGCAGTTCAATTTTTAACTTTTTGAGGTAACACTATAGTGTTTTCCACAGTGGCTGCACCAGTCTACATTCCCACCAGCAGTGTACTAGAGTCCCCTTTTCTCCACACCCTCGCCAACACTTGTTGTTTGATGATTTGTTGATGGCGGCCATTCTGACAGGTGTGAGGTGATACCTCATTCCAACTTGGACTTCTTAATCCCTTCACCTCACCACACTTTCTTTAAATTCTCAGATTTTACTGTTTGCCTGTTCTTTCCACTGTACTTTGTTCTCATAATCTTTGGATATTATGTTCTGAATACCAAACTGTCTGAAAAGTATACTTCCTGACTGAGTAAGTGAGTCTAGACTATGTCCTGACACTCAAAATTCTTCATTTCACAACATTTGGTAAATACAGAATTGAATTCATTTGCAGTATGTATGTATGTGTTTAATAAACCTTGTCATCAATATTCAAATAGAAGAAATTGAAGAATATTTTGGTGGTTGGCATCTGCCACTCTATCAGTCAGGAATGCATTCTCACAAATAACAGAAAATCTGACCATTCTAGCTTAAATAAATGAAGGTTTATTTTTCTTAAAGAAGAAGAAGTTCAAAGTTAGACAGTGCCAGGCTGGAGTCACTACTCAACATTGACTTAACACTACCAACAGGATTCTAAGTTATCTCTGTCTTGCTCTGCCATCCTCAGCATGTTGTTCTTGTACTAGTCAACTCACGATTGCATTGTGGCTGCCGTCTTCAAGGTACCATAAGCACGTAATAAGCAGAAAGAGGGAGAAATATATCACAGAAATCTCTTACCAGGGTGCTACTAGTTATGTAACTAGTAGAATCAATTTTGTGAGCGAAGCAGCAAAATTGAAGGTTCAAGGGTAAAGTCTGTTCTTTGCCTTTTACAACTTGCTAAAGCTGCCTGAATTCCTTGGCTCATGGTCCCCCTCTCCACCTTCAAAACCAGCAATGTAGCTAGCATCTTTCTGACCCTGCTTCCATCCTTACTTCTCTTTCTCTACCATAGCCAAGAAAGATCCTTTGCTTCTAAGGATTTATATGATTAGGTTGATCCTACTCAGATAATCCAGGGTAATCTACCCATCTCCAGGTCCTTAACTTTAATCACCTTTACAAAGTCCTTTTTTTGCCATGTAATATAACAGATTCACAAGTTCTAAGGATCAGAGCATGGACATCTTTGCTGGAACCATAATTCTGCTTACCATACTGCCAATTGCAGTTCTGGGTTTTGGAAACTTTTGGTCTGGATCCCCAAACTTTAGAATAACTTCATGAATATAGTTGACTACCAAAAGACTTTAGATGCCATATGAAATAAGAGCTTCAAAGAGTCATTTGGGGTTGAATATTTGTCTCTCAGTATACCACTCAACAAAATTCATACATTCTTTTAGGAGTTCTTTGAAAACTTCACTCTGGATTGTTGTTAAACACCATAAAGTCATCTTATCCTCTTAGTGGGCCTCTGAATTTGCAGAAATGCTCAGGATAGAAATATAGCCAGAAACAGGTTTTTGAGACTAGGTGTGACGTAATCTAGTGACCTAAAATTTCCTCTTGCTTAAATATGGAAATTATAGCTCATGTGGCCATGAGTCCAGCTGACAATGATTAGCCATCCCTACCTCAATGCCCTTTATGTGTCCTCTGAGTCCTCCTATGAATGAGAAGTATATCACATGAAATTTTATTGGTTCCTAAATCATATCCTATACTTTTTAGCATTTTTGTTGTAGATGTTGGATATGAAGAGTGGCCAAGGACACTAAAAATGCCCTGAGGGGAAAGAGCTCCAAGGAGAAGAAATAATAGAATTACTTTTTATTATTCTTGGAGATTATACTTTTTTCCCATGCACTTTAGTCATTTTTTTTTTGTCAACATGTCCTTATATAAAAGAAGGAAATATAATTTCATGAAAGGCAAGTTAGAAATTTGTTAAATAAGTGCTTTTAAAAAGATCAGGAGTCCAGTGTTTAATAGACATATATGGCCACTCTTCCTTTCAGCATTTTTTTCTTCTACAAACAAGGCCTGAAAATCCCATTTCTGCTCCCCTTTATTCCACTATTATAACTTTTCATCATTCATTGGAATTCAGTGCCATTTTTGGTAAGTTAACATAAATGTTCTAGAAATTTCACAAACACTATAAGTTGATATATTATTGGTTGAGAGTGTTAAAATGAGATTATGTTTGCTCTATTCCCCATTAAAATAAAGGCAAAGTGGTACTCTGAAATAGTAAAAGTAAAAGCAAGAAAATGTCAATGTGCAAAACATGTTTAGTGGACATGAACATATAACCAAAGATTTTTCATATAAAGGATAGGGCCATAGTGTTGTAAAAGGAGATTTGTAGGAAAGGAACATTGCAGCGGGCAGGACCAGAGCAAGAATGAGCGTGTGAGAGTCTGAGTGAGTGCAAGAGAGAATGTGAGTGGATGTGAGTGTGGATGAGCAACCACACACCAGTGTGAAAACTGAGGGCGGACAGTTCAGTGCTGTGGACAGGGGATCAGCTAGCTATTGCTGTGGGCTGCTTGGCAAGGCACTTCTCTGCACTCAGGGTTGGAAGGCCCCACCATTTTGGAAGATCTACAGGGTCCTCCCTGGGAGGAGGCAGCAGAGATCAGCTAAGACCCAGTTTCCTGTGGCTGTGAGTGCACCCTGCACCATCAGACCAACGGTACCACTGTGCCAACGTGGGCCAGCACACAGTAGCTGCACTGCCCAGGCACGTGCGCCTGGAAGCAGTAGTGGGGCTTGGGAGCTGAGCACCACCCCCAAAAGCAGCAGCGGCAGATCAGGAATGGAGCCCCACTCCCAGCGGCAGCAGAGGCTCAGGAGCTGAGCACAGCCCCCAGCCCCAGCAGTGGTGCCTTGGACTACACACCCCAGCAGCACACCAGCTAGAAATGTGCACACTAGCAGCACCTACAACAGATGAACACAAGCTGCCAGCCATCAATCCTCCTGGACCCACAGCAGACAAGAGGTGCCCACCCCAAGGCCCATGCACCAGAACAGAGCCACTGACCCCACAGCCCTTGCAGCAGCCAAGAGCCATCTGCCCTGCTGCTGCAGACACCATTCAGACGACTGGACTGAATCTGAGATCCGTCCCAGCATGACCCGACATCTATGGACACACCAAGTTGCCACCGTGACCCAGTGCATTCCAAACTATTAGACCACAAAAATAGTGAGACAAAGAAACAACCTCTAAATGAAAGAAAAGGAGGAATTACCAGGAAAGGAACTAAATAAAATGGAGGCAATCAGTCTGTCAGACAAAGAATTCAAAGTAATGGTAGTAAGGGTCTCAAACAACTTAGTGAGAATTATAAGCAACTTAATGAAAACTATAAAGAATTCAGTGGGAGCTTGAAAAAAGAGGTAGAAGCTATTAACAAGAATCAAGCAGAAATGAAGAATGACAGAGCTGAAATAAAAAACACCTTGGAAAGATTCAATAGCAGATTAGAGGAAGCTGAGGACCAAATCAGTGAGGGAGAAGACAAGGTAGAAAAAAACCACCCAATTAGAGCAGCAAATGGAAACAAAAATTAAAAAGTGGGAGGAGAGTTTAAGGGAGGTTTGGGACAACATGAACGTAACAACATTCGCATCATCAGAAGGAGAAGAATTGGAGAAAGGAATAGAGGACCTGTTTGAAGAAATAATAACAGAAAACTTCCCTAACCTGGTGAAGGAAAAAGTCACACAAGTACAGGAAACACAGAGAAGTAACAAGTGACACCACAGAAATACAAAGGATTGCTAACAAATACTATGAACAATTATACGTCAATAAATTGGACAACCTAGGCAAAATGGACAAATTTCTAGAATCACACAGTCTCCCAACACTGAATCAGGAAGAGATAGAAAACTTGAACAGACCAATAACAACTAAGGAAATTGAAGATGTAATCAAGAAACTCCCAGCAAACAAAAGCCCAGGCCCGGACGGCTTCACGGGGGAGTTTTACCGAACATTCAAAGAAGAACTAACACCCATTCTCCTCAAACTATTCCAAAAAATCCAAGAACAAGAAAGACTTCCAAACTCATTTTATGAGGCCAGCATAATTCTAATTCCAAAACCAGATAAAGACACTACAAGGAAAGAAAACTACAGGCCAATATCCCTGGTGAACATAGATGCTAAAATCCTTAACAAAATATTAGCAAATCGGACGCAGCAATATATCAAAAAAATTATTCACCATGACCAAGTGGGATTCATCCCAGGGATGCAAGGCTGGTACAATACTCGCAAATCAATAAATGTGATATACCACATAAACAAAATGAAAGATAAAAACCATATGATCATATCAATAGATGCTGAAAAAGCATTCAACAAAATCCAGCACCAATTTCTGATAAAAACACTCAGCAATGTGGGAATAGAGGGATCATATCTCGACATAATAAAGACCATATATGAAAAACCTACAGCCAAGATCATACTCAATGGGCAAAAACTAAAAGCATTTTCCTTTAGAACAGGAACAAGATAGGGATGTCTGCTTTCACCACTCTTATTCAACATAGTACTGGAAGTCTTAGCCACAGTGATCAGACAAGAAGAAAAATTAAAAGGCAAACAAATTGGAAAGGAGGAAATGAAACTGTCATTATTTGCAGATGACATGATTTGTACATAGAAAATCCTAAAGACTCCATCAAAAAACAACTCAATTTAATGAATGAACTTGGCAAAGTGGCAGGATACAAAATTAACATCCAGAACTCAATGACATTTTTATACACCAGTAATGAGCATTCAGAAAGAGAAGCTAAAAAAAAATCCCACTTACCATTGCAACAAAAAAATTGAGATACCTAAGAATAAACTTAACCAAGAAGCTAAAAGACCTGCTCTTAAAAAACTACAGGATACTGAAAAAATAAAAAGAAGAAGACATAAAAAAGTGGAAGTATATACCATGTTCATGGATTGGTAAAATCAACATCATTAAAATGACCATACTACCCAAAGCAATATATGGATTCAATTCAATTTCTATTAAAATACCAACAGCATACTTCACAGAGCCAGAATAAAAACTCCAAAAGTTTATATGGAAAAAAAAAGACCCTGAATAGCCACAGCAATCTTGAAAAAGAAGAACGAAGTTGGAGGGATCACAATTCTGGATATCAGGTTATACTACAAAGTCACTCTAATCAAAACAGCCTGGTACTGGCACAAGGATGGCCATGAAGATCAATGGAACAGAACAGAGAACCCAGAAATCGACCCAAGACAGTATGTTCAATTAATATTTGGCAAAGGAGGCAAGAGCATACAATGAAGTAAAGACAGTCTCCAATAACTGGTGTTGGGAAAATCGAACAGGTACATGCAAAAACATGAAACTAGACCACTAACTTACACCATACACAAGAATAAACTCAATTGGACAAAAAACTTAAATATATGTTGTGAAACCATAAAAATCCCAGAAGAAAATGTAGGCAGTGAAATTGCAGGTATCACGTGCAGAATTTTCACTGATACATTGCCTAGGGCAAGAGAAACAAAAGAAAAAATTAATAAATGGGGCTACATCAAACTAAAAAGCTTCTGCACAGCAAAAGAAACCAGCATCAAAATGAAAAGGGAACCCACTGTATGGGAGAACATATTTTCCAATAATACACCAGATAAGGCATTAATTTCCAAAATACATAAAGTACTCACACAACTCAATGAAATGAAGACAACCCAATTAAAAAATGGGCAGAAGACCTGAATAGACACTTCTCTTGATATCTTGCAGATATCAAGATCAGACAGGCAGTACTATAAGGGGCCAGGAAAGGAGAGGAGTCAAAATAGACTCCAAAGTTTATTTTATAACAAATGGGAGGAATAATATTAAAGAAATTAAAAGGCAGTGACAACTTCAGGAACATGATGAATTTATTTTAAAATACATGAGACTTGAGGCAAAGGTGGATCATTCAAGAAGAAATGTCTGGTTGGTCTTTGGAATTTTGAAGTAATTTTAAAGGCTGATGTGTAGATTTCAGAGTCATCCATGTAGTAATTAAAACCATTGGAGTGACTAAGATAAAATGTGTGAGATTATAAATAAAATAGAAAGGAGGCCTAAGAACTAAGGAGGGAAGACATGAGGAGAACCTAGAAAGAGTCAGGGACAAAAATTCACTTGAACAAACCACTGTATATTCCTATAAGGAGCGTCAGATTTATTTCAAAACTCATATAGCAGCCTCAGAAGTAAAGCATCTACATATGATCTATACTTAATATATCAAATATACAGATATGATTACCAAAGGTTAGTTTCTGTTATACAGCTTAACTGTCATTGAAATGATACAGGCTATAATTTAATTCCTCTTGGCTAAATGTATACTAAGAAGTTGACAAGATAGCCAAAGGTTACTACTGGATGACAAATAGAATTTGTACAAATTTAATATAAATTTGGCATAATTGGAATAAACTGTGAACAGCCAAGAAATAAGAACATGTGCCAACTAGCCTGGCATTAAAATTCAAGGATGAAATTGCTGTTTTTCATTAAGGGCTAAAGACCCACCACATGTCTAAAATGCTGAGTTTCAGATGATAATAGAATGTTCTAATTGCAGTTAGAGAAATTGAGGGACAATCTAATTGCCTATCTAATTTCTACCTCCACCTAGAAAAACAAATCGGTAGACTGAACCACTCTGGATAATATTTTTTCTCAACTTAATCAGTAAAAGAGGAGTAAGTTTTGAGTAAACAGTAGAGGGAAAAGGAGAACCAAAGAAGCAAAAGTGTAAAAGCTGAAAAGGACTAGGGGACTTCTGAGCAGACCATTCTGGAAGAACAACCTAATCCCTGACCTGGTGATTTCCATGCTAGTTAGCTTTTCTTGACTACTTCCATTTCTGACTTGTGAAGAATTTTAAGTGGGCAGAAGACTATGAGCAGAGAGTCAGAGAGGGGATGAAACATAGATGCACTATAGTATATACATAAGACAGCCTTTACTTAAGCATTTATACAGTGCTCTTCTCACTAGGTATTAGGCATGGTTTAAGAACATGCACATATTGCCTTGGCCGGTTTGGCTCAGCAGTTAGAGCGTCAGCCCATAGACCAAAGAGTCGCAGGTTCGATTCCGGTCAAGGGCATGTATTATGCCTTGTTGTAGTTCCTCCCTGGCCCTGGTTGGGGTCATGCGGGAGGCAGCCAGTCGGTATGTTTCTCTCACGTTCATGTTTCTCTCTCCCTCCCTCCCACTCTATCTGAAGATAAACAGAAAAATATCCTAGGGTGAGAATTTAAAAAAAAAAAGAACATTCACATATTAACTCATTAGTCTTCATAACAACCACACAATATAGTACTATTTTAATCTCCATTCCATTTCAGAGAGGAGAAACCTGAGGCACACAGAGGTTAAGTGACTATGCAGGTGACACAGCTTGGTAAGTGATAGAGCTGGAATTTGAGCCCAGATATTCTGGCTTTAGAATCCCGACTCCCACGTAGAAGTGGACCTGTAGGGTGGGGCCACGTTAGCGAGGGCTTTGAAACACAGATGTAGGAGTTGGTATTTTACTCAAAGAGCAGAGAGAAATCCTTGAAGGTTTTGACATTTGTATAACATGATAACATTAAGCTGCCACTGGTGAGTAGAACTGACTAGAAGGGAGACTGCTGCCATACTACTTTTCTCTTTTCTAAAGTGCAGTTTCGAATGTGCTTTGCAGCTGACAGATGTGAGTCTGACCCACAGTTCTGGTCCATCTGAGGTACTCTGACTTTCGAATGACACTTGTCTCCTTGTTCCAGTGTTTCCAGTTAAACCATAGAAACTTAACTAACACAAGTGCAAGGAAATGATTAGTTGGGTTTACTTTTCCTGTGAGGCTTAACGTACCCACACGAAAGCTCCTTTGAGGGGAATCTTGCCACTTGCCTGTCTGCCTGCTCCCTTCTTGCCTTATACAAGTGTTGTATTTCCCCAGCTGCCATTGCCTTTTCACGCTGAGGACGCAGGCCACACGTCCATGAGGCAATGTGGGCAACTGATCAGAAAAGGTCTTGGTGCCTCCAATTAAAAATTGTTGAATAAAAATAAAAATTCAAGCACTCTAAGACTAAAATCAAATCCCTGGTGGGTTGTTGATAGACTTGTTATTAAAGGTTTGCCAAGCTTTAATAAGACTGATAACAAGAAACCGCAAATCTCTTCAAACTATTCTGTAAACATTTGGATAGGGCTGAAAATAAGAATACAGAGTACATGCATTTCACTGATCTGTTCTTTTTAGCTGGCTTTCATGTTACAAAACCAGCAACATATGTCGGCAGATCCAATTGACCTTCAAGCCCGAGTTTGAATAACTTAGGTGTATGTCACCTCATCTCTGGCTTTGATCTGCTGTAAGGAAGAGAAATATAATTATTAGCACATTGTTCTGTGCAGCTGACAGAGCATCTGGTATTTTAGAAATGCTTTTGAGATGCCTAAGTTGATTTGAAAGCTGGTTGTAAGGGAGCTTGTAAAAAAAGCAGCATCTTTACAGCATTAGTAATTAGGAGAAATCAGACGCGAGTTTGATCAGCACAAAGTTATAGCTCAAAATAAAATACCTAAAAATGATTAAGGGAAGGATTAATAAAAAAAAAATAATAGCACAAAAGGCTCTGTATGAATGATTAGTCAATTTTCTTCCCAATATAGACAATTTAATTACATTTCCTCATTGCAGCACCACCATCCACCTGACTATGGTGACTGAATTTCCATCATGGACTATTTTGCCTGAGTTTCCATTATAAACAGTAATTTTGAGGTTTGAAATCTCAGTCATTTCAAATTGCTTCAGATTTTAACTTGGCATATGGACTGTTAGTCCAGCTGCCATTATATGAAGGGGGGGGGGAGTATTTGAAGTCTTTCAAGACAGCTCTGAATAAAAAATAAAAGTATACAATTTTCACGCTTTTTTTCTCTATCTCTAGTCTAAAAGCAATGTGCAAAAGAGTTCGTCTGAAATGTTTTAATACTGGTTTTGATCCAAATGAATGAAAAATATCTCTATTCATTTGAATGGGGATTACTGTCATCACAAATATTTGAAAGGGAAGAGAAAGTGCAATGTTCTTTCCAAAAGAAAGACAAAATACCTGTAAAATATCTAGTTAGAAATGCTGGTTTTGATCCATTCTCCAACATTGGAATATTTTCTAGTATATTCCTAATATAACTAATAATTTCCCTAGGCATTTTGCATTGAATTTTAGAA
Organism: Tadarida brasiliensis; assembly: GCA_030848825.1. Taxonomy (NCBI): domain Eukaryota; kingdom Metazoa; phylum Chordata; class Mammalia; order Chiroptera; family Molossidae; genus Tadarida; species Tadarida brasiliensis. The sequence continues at coordinate 58,292,832 of CM061258.1, forward strand.
ATTTTATGAGTAAATCTCCAAAATTTCCACTAAATTTATTTATTTTTTTTTTTATCCTCACCCGAGGACATTTTTTGCATTTATTTTCAGACAGAGTGGGAGGGAGAGAGGAAGGAAGACAGAGAGAGAAACATCGATGTGAGAGAGACACATCCAGTGGTTGCCACCCACACAACCCCAACCGGGGCCGGGGACAAACTGCAACCGAGCTACGTGCCCTTAGCGGGAACCGAACCCGGGACTCTCAGGTCCGCAGGCCAATGCTCTAACCACTGAGCCAAACCGGCCAGGGCAAAATTTCCACTAAATTTAAAATGCTGGAATCTCATATTTGTTTCATTCCTTATGTAATCTTTTTTATTGATAATGTACTTATTGACAAATTAAGGTACATTTCCAATTTGGTTATTCTTACGTATTTTTACGGACCATTTATTTTCTATTATAAAAACAATGCCAAATGCCAAAACCACGGCACTGTTGACCTTGCTTTGTAAAGCATTGTATTTGTGGCTGAGAAGGAACTATACTGTTGGTCAACTTCTGGTTGTGTATCTGTGTATTATCCACGTTACGACAGAGATGAGCAAACACTTAATCCTACTATGGCCTTTGCTCTCTTTTCCCCAGTTGTAATTGATGTGTTTTTAGGAAATATAAAGTAATACTGAAACCAATTCTCTTCTTTCAAAAAAACTTTAATATGTAAACTTGTAAAGCTTTTTAAAACTCGAAAATCTCTGATGTTGACTTCGGTACTCTACATTTTATACTGTTTATTTATCATACATATATACTTAAAACATACCACTTTAACCAAGGGAATATTATCAGTGTCAGGAAGGCAAACAACATCCAGTAACTACCTTTGAATTGTAAAATTAAGAAGTCCAAACACTTAAAAAATGCAAAACTAAGGAATTAATGCTGGTTCCCAATGTAGCTCTTAGGAAATGTGAAGTGGACTTTGTGAACTTCAATCTCCAGGCTTTTGTTGCATTCTGCAATATCAGATGAATTCCTGCATACTCATGAACAAAATTCCCAATCTCAATTAATCTTTGGAGGGAAGGATACCTCACCCAGTTACCTACCTACCCACTCCACTCCTGCTACCTACACACCCATGGGTAGACACATAAGTGTAGTGATAGAGGGTCTGATTAAAATTCTGTGAAGAAACCCATGTAGAACCAGTGATACTCTCTGACTCCATCTTTGTGGGGTAGATGTCTGGAGAAAGTAAGAAGAGATGTGAGTTGTGGCCTCCACCCTATAAAAGTCACAGTTTAAAATCTCAGAATATATAGCTCTGACTACTGTGCGTGGCTGGTGTATATTACAGATGCCCTTTGACACCTGGCTCCTATCTAAGAGTACAAATAGCCATGCTTCTCATAGACGATGACTATCTCCTGTGTCCAAAGATACTTATTACTTATTATTTTTCAAAGACCAGATATAAACAGATGTATAAAATAAGGTCTTACCCTCAAGTCACCAGCAATTCTAAAATTGGTCAGGGTGAAGGGCAGGAGACAGATTTTCCAAGGGATAAAATATCCCTACCACTTGGGGTGAAGGTCCTTTAACCTGAATGCTATATCACTTATTATTTCTCTTGAGGAATGGGTGGTGGGGGGGAATAAAGAGAAAATATGAAGAGCAACTTTTTGAAATCTGGTGGCACTTTTATAATTATTAAATATGATCATCCTTGAGTAATTTCATACAGAGGAGGAAATTAGGCTTGCTGACATTTGTCTAAGAGAATTGCCTAAACAGGGAAGAAGGCAGAGAGAAAAAGATAAATCTGATAGAAAAATAATAGAATCTATTTTTCAACCAAATGTAAGACATTTATCTGCCTATTTTTCAGGTAAACTTTTCAATTAGCATGAATAATCAGAAACAAGATTTGCCTATTATATTTCAAATAGTAGCTTACAACCTTAATATCCCAACAAAGTATATCTAATCTAATTTTTTAAATACTGTAAAGCTTCCTATAATAAAAGCATTTATAAAAACACCAATTTTTCATAAATATGGCTATCATCTCACTAACTCCAATGTTCGCATGAATTGTTCTCTTTGCCCACATCACAATTTCTATATGGAAATTCAACTGTCTATTAGGAAAAAGAACAACCAAATTTTAGGAAACCATTTAAAAATAAATGATTGACCCCACACTACATTAATATTTAGTATATTTGGTATTGCTTGAAAGAATATAATGTGATATTTTCCATTTTCCTTCCATTTTAATAATAGTTTCTTTATGCTTTTAACTTCAGGGAAGAGAAATACCCAAGTGCTTATCCCAGGAAAGAAACCTAAATGGTGAGTGTGGTGTTAAGAATTGATGAAATCCAGTTGCCAAAATGATCAGTGAATGAAAGGAAGGAAAAGAAAAACAAAAAAGGAACATTTTAGCCTTCAGTTCTGTCCTCTGCCACACCAATATGCTCACAGATAAGCACATCAGATTTAACCTGAGCCTTTGAGGTGAGGTATGATTCCCCTCAGATGAGGAAGCCGAGACTCAGAAAGCTCAAAATCTGCCCAAAGTCACGAAGCTCATAAACCGAGATCAAAAACCATGGTTGGAACCCATCATAGCACAACCTGCAGCTATGTGAAACTGAATATGAGAGCCTGGAAACTAGAGTGTTGATAACTATCACAAGGAGAGGCACTTTTTATTTGAACAAGGATATTTGGCTGAAGACAGCAATCAGCAAAGAGGCTGCCCTAGGGTGCTTGCAATTATTTTCTAAAGAACAAAAGGGGTCTATATCTATTTTACCATTCACATTCTTCCCATCTCTTTCATCCATCAGCTGGAAATGTAGGGATGGTTTTGAAAACTGCCCCAAGCAATCTTAAAAATAGATGGATCTGACTGGTTCCTTGGAGTATTTATAGGGTTCTCCTGTTATCTGATAAAGTCAGCCTCACCAGAGTTTGGTGGGACTTGTTTCCATGGAGATAATATCCAAAAGTCCTCAGTTCCAAAAATGGACATCTCTTAAAAAGTGAATCCCTTGCCTGCCTTTTCCCCACCCATAATTCAATAGTGTCTGTGCTTCAGTCCCTATTTTGCAGCCTGAGTACACCTAAATCCTAAACTTCCATCAGTTCTGTCTGTGAGTGTCAGCACCAGGAGAAGGGATTTCCATTAAATTGTCTGGAAAAGTCTGTGGAAATCAAGGGCCAGAAGAAGGAGCCAACCGGTTCTTTATCATCCAGTCTTGCAGCAAGATTGGCAATAACAGGCTGTAAGTGAAAGGCATAGCCCTGGATCAAGGTTAGAGGTACTTGAGTGGCTTGAAGTCTCTGAGTTTTAATAAAGGAAGACATTTCACAAGAGAGGAAAGATTTATTTTAAGTATCATTCCAGAAGTATATTTTGCAAAATTTTCCATTCTATAGTGTAATTATGGTATGTATATTTAAATAACTAGGCATTTGATCCAGTAACAAAATTATTAGCCTTATAACATTGTGTGGTCTCTTCAAAGGTACAGAAATTGCTAAGATAAAAATAATATTATCATGAGTTTGTTGGGTTCGTGTAAGTTCCTCTCAAACCAGAAAATATCCCAATTATTAACTTAAGATTAATCCTATTCTTTCTACCCGCTGCTTGTTGTAATGCCCACTGATGAACGTCATAACTGCCAGCTTAGATAAAATGCTCCTCCTGAGCAACGCCCAAATATGCCTAAAATTGCAGACAACAGTTGTGAGCTTTTCCGCCTGCTTATCTGTCTGCCTTCGATGTGACCCTAAATTAGGCCTCAGAAGGTATAGTGTTTAATACAGATTCCGGGCACAATATACCTTCTCACAATTAGTTGAAAGTGCTGTTTTGTAATTAAAGGGTGAAGTGGGGCATGATGAACATATGGAAAAGGAGACCCTTAATAAGTGATGGAGCCTTCAAAAGAAATTGCTAATTAGTATGCATTTGATGTGCACTATACCAATTTTAAGACTTTGCCTTGAATAAATTGCTATGTTGGGTGTTCGAAGGAGTGGTGAGATTAGCATTTACAAAGGGGGCAATTTTCTGTCTTCTTGACTCTGTTAAATGGAGGAAATAACTTCCAAGACTGGAGCAGTAGTTAGCCCATCAATCATTCTCACAGCTGGAAACTGGGGATCCCAAATGCGGAGATCAGTTAATCCGTCAGCTAATAAGTTCATAGTGGCACCATATGGCGCAGGGCCACTCCACACTGGGACGAGGACAGAGCTGTTTACACAGGCATGCTGCTTTCTCAGGTAGCCCCCTGCTGACAGAACCCTTTGTTCTGAAGGATCAATTTACTTTGCACAGTAAATTGACTGAATTGATCAGTTCAGAGCATATAATTGTTGGCTAATCCTGTGGAATCATGTCCCATCCGTGTGAGAGGGACAAAGGGGTGTTGCCCATGGCCCGGTCTGGGGCACCATCCTGGGGCTATTCTCGTCGGACAGGCTGGCTACTGATTAAAGGACTGGTGGATGGTAGATAGGTACTAAGCATTGACTTCAAACACCGAAGGGAAGAGAAAACTTGCAACGCTCAGAAGGGCTTTCCCGAGTGTCTTTGCTCAGCTGGTACAACTTAGCTTGGAATTAAAAACAGTCCAAGAAATTTAGGTGCAGACCCTTTTCAACTACTCACCTGGAAGAATGTAGAGGCACCATGCTACTCCATATTCAAACCTGAAAAGTAACTGCACTCATGCTTATTTCTAAATTTACTTACTTAAAAAAAAAAGAAGAAGAAGAAAGGAAAGGAGTTAAGAAAGAAAAAGAAGTAAGAAGTTCAACAGAGAGGTCCAGAAAATCATGGAAACTACAAGTTCAGTGAGAAACACAGGCATCCACTGTGAGGCCTGTGTATGGGAAAATGCATCAGGCTTTTCATAGCCAATGAAAGCAGAATCTTCCCATCCCTGTACATTGGTGTGAACCCTGCCGCTTTGTTCTATAGATGTGTTTGATCTGACTTTGTTTTTTCCTTCTCACATAAGAAATAAAAGAAGAATAAATAAAATGAAAAAATTCCACCAATAGAGATAAATGTTGGACATAGTTCCCTTCAACTGAAGGTTTTCTTCAATAGCTACTGTCAATAGAATCATTTCACATCAATGGTTTGAAAAGAGAATTGTGTTCAATAGGAACTGAAGCCATTTGGAGTTGCTAAGAGAACATTTACTTATTAAATGTCTGAACATTAATGAACTTTATAAAACCACACCGAGAGTTTCCACCAATTAGGGAGCTATTGATCTCTTTACTTATTTTATTGAGAATGTCTGAGACTAATGTAATAAGGAGAAATTGCAGCATGTTTTTGGTTTGATTCCATGTGGAATCTTAGGGGGTGTCTCAGTTTTCTCTTCTTTAAAGTACTATAGAGAGAAGTACATACAATGTAATGGCAGTTGATGTGTTTTACCACAAAAAATCTAAAATGAACTATTCACAAGTATCACCAGTGTGTCCTCCCAAATTCCTATGTATCTGTGATTTTTCCCTTCATGGAATTTTGCATTTGTATTGTACCACATTCACTGTACCCAGGATTTTGCAGCTTAAAAAAAAAAAAAAAAAAAAGCAAAACCAAAAAGCATTTGTCTATTTTATTTTAGGAACTGCCAAAATGAGAATGAGATCAAATATAAATAATGCTGTAGAAGCACTTTTAAGTAAAACTTGTGAAATTTTTTTAAAAAGAGCAGAAAATGTAAATCGTATAAAGAAAACACCATAAGCAAGGAGCTAATGTGAAAGCAGGCACTTTGCCAAAATAACTCTTTGCTAGAGCGCAAAAGGCCCTTTGTGATTTTTGGTAAAATTTTCTCTCTCAAATGTTGTTATCAAATTGGATTCTCCCTCTCCATAGACTGTACGTGAGACAATCTTGAACCCTTTCTGAGTCACTTGTGTGCCAGTTTTCCATTTATTTAAATAGAAGATGCCCAAGCGCACACTCTGGAGTCGATTTGAATTGCCAGGCCCTGAATGACCAAGATCAAATCCATCCCCTTTGCCCTATCCTGATGGCACCAAATCGTCACCCACCCCCAGCTCAGCATTTACCACACTGCAGAGATGATACCAGAGTGCTTACATTCTAAACTGAAACACAGAACTCACAGTCGTTGAGATATATGTTTTATTTTGTGAATTCATGGAAGACTGTAATTAAATTTAGCTAAATCTTATAAATTAAAATTTTTTTTCATCGTTAATGATTGTTTAAGTACAGGAATGGGTTTAAAGAAGTTATAAAAATGACATTTCACCAAAATATTGCCCAGGATTTTGCACCCTTTCCTTTAGTTTGTGGGTACTGATGCTCTTCCTCTGCTCTCCAGAAGCCCTGTCATAGCCCCACTGAAATCTCTGAACTTTTTTATAAATCGGAAAATGGAGAATGCTCTTCACAGGAGAATGTGTCCTAACTTTTAAGAGTAATTTTGAATTCATTATCTCAAAATCTGTACATAAAATCTTTAACATGTTTAACTCTTTTTATTTTTTTTATATTATCAAAAAATAAGGAGCCTAGGGAAAAGATGCACTTTCTTCATCCTTTTGTTACTGCTGACCTTCTACTCCCTGGGCCTCTCTCAGTGAAGACAAAGAAAACTTTCCTTCCCGTCTCATTACAGAATGTCCTCTTACAGGCTCTATCTCTTAAATGCATCATTAGATGTTTTCTTTCTTCTATAGTTTCAGACTAAAGAAATGCTTATTCAAGGGCTTTAGAAATTTGCTGGTTTTTCAGAACTAGCTTTGGGTGTGTGGGTTGGTCAGTAGAGTTCTTCATAGACTAAGACAGGCAAAGGTCAAAACCTTGGGTGATTTTTCTTTATGGCTGAATCAATTTCTCTACCCACCCATCTAAAATGTTAATCTAAAATTTATAATATTTCTATTCCTTGCTTTATTTTATCTCTTTAGCAGTGATCCCTGTTTATCATATTACATAATGTACTTATTTCTTTTTATTGTTCCCTCCCCTAATGTAAGCTATATGAAGAAACAGATTTTTTATTTATTTTTTTTTTACTTCTGTGCCCTAGTATCTTGAAAAGCACCTAGCATATAGTAAGCCCTCAAAAATATTGTTAAATGAATGAATGAATAAAATTAACCTATAATCATTGTTTAAAATCTTAGAACAAATTACATTATGCAAAAATGGAATTAAATATATTAATTTCTGCCAATGAAGTAAATAATTTTAAAAGATTATTCCTTTTTGCAGATTTGCTCTATCAATTATGTAAATGTATATATATTTAGATTTTGGATTATCTGTAACTTTAGGTATTGCTGGGTAAGGATGGAAATGGAAAAAGTAGGAAAGAGTGATATCCTTTCTTTTGTTATTTGTTTGATGTTTTAGTTAATGATTTGATATAATACAGAAACTGAAGCCTAACAATAGGTTTTAGGTATATCTATGCATTTCATTTCATCCATATAATAGTCCTGTTTCTGTCACTGTAAATTGCTGGGATTTGATACTTTGGTATAGAAAGTTTAAGATTTTAAATACCTAAGTTTGTATCAAATTTACTATAGTTATTTATGTATAATAGGTTATACAAAATCTCTTTCTTCTAAAAGTTTGAGTTTGATTGAGTGACATGTTGGAGCTAGCTCTTACCAGCTCATGAGAGCTATTTTTATGCATCTCATCCAAACTCCACCCTTAGTGACATCAAATTGAGATCTTAAAATTGTCCATGGAGGGGAGAACCTCAAAAACTGATAAATGCTACAAATAGAGTTGTTAACATTTATTAGTGTACCACCAGCCCTATCTGAGTCCCTTGAAACTAAAAGCTAGTAAGTACCCTACTAAACAAAAAATACAAGTTTCCAATGTAAAATACTTTTGATTCATATTAACCTGAAAAACAACACTAGAAAGATTTCCCGACTTGCTCATCCATCTGTTTCCTCTTTTTCTATCAAGCCATGAAGAAGACATTCATAAAAATGTTTGCCATACCAACTATTTTTCCAGGTGTCAAACAGGTAGTTATATAACGAATGATGCTGATATAGAGGTAATACATCTTAATCTAAGGCAGCGGTTTTCAACCTGTGGGTCGCGACCCCTTTGGGGGTCGAAGGACCTTTTCACAGGGGTCGCCTAAGACATAACAGTAGAAAAATTACAGTTATGAAGTAGCAACGAAAATAATTTTATGGTTGGGGGGTCACCACAACATGAGGAACTGTATTAAAGGGTCACGGCATTAAGAAAGTTGAGAACCACTGAAGGGAAGGGGAAAAGCTGTTTTATTAGTCCCTTTGAAATGCAGAATGTCAGCCTGTATGGGTACTTTGTGTCACACCCTCTTCCTGGTACTTCTATACAGAATTGTTCAGAAACAAACAGAGAAACAGGAAGTTGCTTCTGATTCACTTGCAAAAGTGGTGTGAGTAATACATTTGTGTAAAATGTACTAGAGGAAACCATGAGAGTCTGACTAGGGGAAAAAACTTTAGTAGGGCAAAGAAGACTGGCATATTTAAAAATAATGAAAGAAGCTATGCAGGTCCAAGTTTTAGTGCTTCACTTGTGAGATGAGTTTCAGGGAATTGCATAATTCCTTGAACAAAAAAATAAAGGTCATATGTTTGATTACTTGGCTTTTATTTATAGGTACTCATATGCTTCATGCTTTCTGTTTCTTAAAATGTCTTTATGTGTTAATGGGTTGGTTATGTTAAGAAAAAGATCTGAACAAAATAATATTTGTAAAGATAAAGACACTTATACAGTAAAATGACAGTGTTCTCAACCTGTTTTGAACTTAAAAATCAAGAATATTTTATTGATTTTAAAAAATTGACCAAAGACTTAAAAGATATACTTACACACTAAGGTATAATATAATCCTAATGTTATAAAAATCTTAGAAATTATTTGATCCTTGTGAGTAAATATAAGACAACGTGTTAACACTCATCACCCCAAATGCCCATGCAGATACCCCTAGTTGACTACAACATTCTTTCCCACTGTTCCCAAACTGGGTTTCACATCATGGGTAGCCCAGTGTCCCAAACGACCTCTAATAATTGTGAGAAGTAACATACAAGATAAAATGTATTTACCAAACCTGATTTTGGTGAATTCTTTCATTTTATAATTTTCCTATATGGCATACTGTGCTAATGAAAACTACCTTACCTAGTTATAAACACACACTGGCTGGATAAAATGTTTTAAAAGAATTTTAAAATATAATGCTGAGTTTCAAAATAAGAAAAGAAATTCTCAGACATCAGGAATGAAAAAGGAACTTAAAGATAGACATATACTTATATTAGTTGACACTATGTTAGGCCAAAGAGATACTCAGTATAAACATTATTATTAAGAACTCTGGTCTTAATATTCAGATAGTTTCAAGTCATATGGCTCTGGACTCATCAGAAGTGTAGTGCTAAAATGAAATGTGCTATATAATCCTGATATCCTGCAAAATCCCATTTTATGGGAAAGAGAGTTGCAAAATTTGTATCCATAGATCCACAAAAGTAAAAGAAAAAAAAAAAAAGCCATAAGAGATAATATCTTTAAGTCTTCCCCACACATTGGTTGTAATCTGAATTATGCCTCCTGTATTATTGTAAAATTTCATGAAAAGATTGGGGTAAATCATAGTTAGAGACCAATAGAACTTCTGAAGTGCCTAGGAGAAACTATCACAAAAATACTGAATTTGTACATTTCCAAAATCAAAGGCACAGGTATTTTCCCTTAAAAACAACCACAGCTATGCTGTTTCCAGAGTATTGTGGTATAAAAGCATGTGTCATTGTGATTGTCAAACTTAGGGAAATAGAGCTGGCATAGTAGGAACTGGAATTTCTTTAATTGGAGTTGGGTTTTCCCCCCAATATTATATGGAAACTTTCTTATTGAATGGAAATGAAACTAGTTCATATTAACAAGCATGATTGCTTGGTTTTATTTTTAATTTCATTAATTTGCATGTAGATAATGACGGTGAAGGACTTGTGTACAAAAATTAAGATATTGGCTGTCAGTTAAATGCATTATTTTTATAATTTGTTGGGTATAGTCTAGTTACTAATGTTTTTTTAAATGCTTTTGTAGAAAAAAAAAAACAACCACAGCTAAAGATAAGTGTACAATCAAAAACTATAAATCATATAGTATATTATTTACCATGAGAGAAAGCGTGCAGAGCCAAAATAGGAAAACACATCCTAAGACTTTGAACTAACAAAATAATCTGAAAGAGACCACAAAACAGTAGGTTTGAAACATTAGATTAAAAATAAGTAAAACTTATAATGAAAGAACACATTGTGAAATAAGCACAGTTGAAATTGAAAAAGACCCGAATTGAACTTCTAGAAATAAAAAATAGTCACTTAATTTAAAAATTCAGTAGATGGGCCCGGCCAGTGTGGCTCAGTGGATTGAAGGTTGTCCCATGTACTGAGAGGTCCTGATTTGATTCCCAGTCAGGACACATGCCTAGGTTGTAGGCTCGATCTCCAGCGGGCATGTGCCGGAGGCAGCTGATCAATGTTTCCCTCCCACATCTATGTTTCTATCTCTCTCTCTGGAAAACCAATGAAAACTTTTTTTTTTTTTTTAATTCAGTAGATGGGTTGAAAACTGATTAAATATAACTAGAGGGAGAATACATGAACCAAAGTAAATCGGAAAAAATTACTCAAATTACAACACAAAGAGATTGAAAATACAAAAAAAAAAAAAAAAGAATTAAGAGGCATGGAGCACAGACTGAGGAAGTTCGACATATATCTCATCGAAATGTATCTCAAAGATTATGGCTAAGTATTTCAAAAACACATGAAAACCATGAACACTTGGAATAAGGAAGTATAATTAATCCCAGAAATAATAAGTGTGTGTGTGTGTGTATGTGTATGACTTAAAATATCAAAGACAAAGATATATTTTTAAAAGCAATTAGAGGAAAAAAGATTATGTACAAATAAATGACATTTAGACTGAGACTAGATTTCTCATCAATTATGATAAATGCTAAAAGACATTGGAATAATATATTTAAAGAGCAAGAAAAAAATAGCTCCTATCTAAACCTATCATTCAAGAGTGCAAAATAAAGATTTCCTATTTTAAAAACAATTCCTAAATTCTAAATACTATAAGCTATTTATGAGGAATCAAAAGCAGAAGGAACAACATATGCAAAATATTGGGAAACATAAATATATGACTGAATAGCACTGTCTATAAAAGAAATCAATGCAATGTGCATTTTATAGGTTTAGAGACAAAAATGGACAATAATAACAGAGAAACTAAGACAATGGATAATCAGAGCTAAATCATTCAAAGGTCCTATTGGTAAAAAATAGAATTAATATTATAGACTGTTAAATGTTGCATATATGTAAATTATTTTAAAGCTATCCAATAAAAAAAAATCAGAATACAAACATCTAACTTACTAGAAGAGAAAAGAGAATATAGAGAAAGAACAGGAGAAAAGAGGAAAACATTGTTTGAAAAAGCATGGTAAATAGCAAATATATTTATAGTTTTATTTTATTTTTCTAAATATGTTTTTATCGATTTCTAGAGAGAGAAAGGGAAAGGAAGAGGAAGAGAGAGATAGAAACATCAATCAGTTGCCTCCTGCATGCCCCCCACTGGGGATTGAGCCTGCAACCTGGGCATGTGCCCTGAATGGGAATTGAACCGGTGACCTCTTGGTGCATGGATCAACACTCAACCACACCAGCTGGGCTATTTATAGTTTTATAAATAAGTGTAAATCAGATATTCTCAGATTGGATGACAAAAAAATCTAATCATAAGCAGTTAGCAAGAGCTATCCCAAAGTTTCATAGGTCTAATAGGTAATACCTTTGGCACACTAGAAAATCTTTTAAGTACTACATTTAATATTTCATTTATCATCACAACAACTTCTGAGGTAGGTGTTATTTGGAAGAGGTGGAAAGTGACTCAAATTCAGGCAGTCCAGCTCCAGAATCTGTGTTTAACCACTAAGACCTATTATTATTATAGTAAGAATAAAATAAGTAGCATTGTTGAGTACTTACTATGTAACAAAGTTCTGAGTACTTTCCCATACTAACATATTTAAGACTCATAATCAACCTATGATATGAGTACTATTATTATCCCCATTTTGCAGATGAAGAAACTGAAGCATACAGAGATTGAGTAACTAGCCCATAGTCACAGAGGCAGTCTTGTTTTGGAAGCCATGTTTTTAACCACAGTGCTATATACTATCTTCCATGATGGCATGGGAAGTTGGAAAACAAAGGATGGGAAAAGGTAGGAAAAGAGTGTACTCCAGGAAAATACCAATCTAAGAAACATAGTGTCACAATATACATATTAGACAAAACAGACCTCAAGTAAAAAGCAGGATTAAGAATATAGAGAAGTATGTGATGATAACATATTCACCCATAAGATTTAACAATCTTGAATTTGCACATGCTTAACAACATAGCATCAAATCACATAAAGCAAACTCAATAGAATAATGAAGAGAAACTGACAAATTTATCATTGCAATGGGAGAATTAAGGAAACTTTCTCAGAAACCAAGAGATCGAGCAAGCAAAAAATTAGTAACGTTAAAACAACTACAGTTACAGGAGATGAAGTAAAGAGTTTAGGATCCCACTGCTAGGTGGTGCTAATCCAGTCTGTAGTCCAGAAACAGAGTAACAACTCTTCTTATTAGGGTAATTTCTTTTATTAAAAAAATAAAATAACTTCATACATAACATTTTTTAACCTCTCTACAACTGAGTTCCCTCAGTATCACTAAGTAAACAGGCTCCAAGAAATTAAATACTGGTGCTGAGGAAATATGAGAGTTCTCTCACATTTTTTAAGCAGAAAGAAGATGAAAATTAGAAAAATAGGTAATAGCAAAGAGTAATATCTGCCCACCTAGGCTCACACTCACAAACACTGACTAAAGACAATTTTAATCTAAATATCAAACAATTTTTACATGAACAACATACTAGAGAAAAACTTTCCTTTGCTTGATTAATTAGAAGAGACTTCTTTGTACCTTCAGCATAAGGATTTTGTTACATGGAATAGAGGTTGGCTCTTTTAGGTGCAATTAAGTTTTCACAAGTAAGGAAAGGAATGAAACTAGCAAGGAACTGAGATACAATCTACCCTCCAAGAGGCTGCTAGAAGGTCATTCCAGATTTTTATCAGCTCTAGAGATCATGGCAGCCAGATTCTATGGAATGTTTACTCTATTCAGCACTAGGGTAAACCATTAACATAGCATAGTTCTCTCTCGGTCTTTGGTTATTTTTCTATGTTCCCTTCTCTTCTTACCATCTGGATTTCATCTGCATCTGTTCTCTAGCTCACAGCTTCTCCTTCATTATAACTCTAGTTCATATAGTATGGCATCATGATCATTTTGACCAGTTGCCAACTGTCTGATACTCTCCATATTTCCCAAATATCTATAAATGTGAGCAACAGATTGGTCTAGGAATTTTCTTTTCAGAATATGTTTTCATCCCAGGCTATCTCCTAGGCAGCTGTCAGGCCTACTGATTATTGTCTTCAGATCAGGCAGGCACCCTGTAGTCAGTAGTGGCCGAGAAGACGTGCTAGAATAGCCTAAAACATGTCCTGCTCGTGTGGACTATTCCTTTTCTTGTGAAGAAAACTATGGATTTAGCATGATGGTGACTTCCAACTAAACATTTTACTCATACAAGTTTAGCTTTCTAAAGCATAATAGAAAACTAATTTTTTAAATGCAGAAATCTTTTTTTCGTGTTACTACTATAGTCAAATTTTTTCTACCCATAATTGTTTCTCAGGAGATAATCTGCATTAACATTATTTTTATACAAGACTATTAGATGCAGATTGCTGCCTACTATGAAAATGAAGATTTCAAAATTTCAAAGTATAGAGTGATTTAAAGGTTCTGATATTTTTCTATTTCTGTCAAACTCATAGAAGCGAATAGAAAATAATCAGTATTACCAAGTTGTAATAGTTGCCACACATCTAGAGTTTGAAAGAATAATTCTGGTTTATTTTTTTAATTAATTTTACTTAAATCACAGCAATGGCAAATACAGGTTTTCAAGAGTAAAAATTAAGATTAAATTTGAATGCATGATGGGAAGAAAAGCCAATGAATGGCATATGATTAAGGCCAAATGGCCACATTGGATGCTTTTGTTTTGTTTTCATGCTGGAGTCCCTAGAGGGCAACAGATACACAGAAAATGGATTTGACTGAACTGGCACTATGTGTCACCATCTTGAAGAAGAGTCCAGAATGGTGATGCTATAGATGAACCATGAGTTCAAAAGACTCCAAACTACCTAGACACATTTCCAAAATTTTATTTTCAGCATTTTGTGAGAATATAAAAACATGAATTTTTTAATTTTAAAGAGAGGCATTCTAAACTAGCATAAGGTCAAGCACAATGGGAATCAGCTCTATTTCTTTCAGAGTTCTACAGAGGTGCACACACTTGGCAAAACTCCCTCAAACCCACTATTGCTGTGTGGAAGGAAAGAGGTTTCTGTTTCAGACATTCTCTTCTGGATTTTCTGTTTTACCAAGCCCAGTCTTGAAAGAATAGCTTCTTCTTTTCAGCATAGCTGAACCATCAGACTCTGACAGATTGAAAGCTACAAATCCACAATGAACCAACAATAGGGTTCTGTGACCTTTGGCACCTCCCTCGGTTGTCTGACCCCATTCTTTTGTCTCTGCACTTTTAGTTTTGGATATGTTACCTACAAGTCTTTCAAAGATCTGGTATCATCTTAACATGTTTCTGCAGAAGTTAATTTCCCAATTTCAGATCCTTTCAGTGAAATTTATATTATTTTTTTTAACATATTCTTTCTTTCACCCTTAGGATACATACATTTGAAATGTACTCTTTGATTTCTATTTGTCTCCAACTGAATATTCTCAATTTCTTCCTGCTGAAATAGCAAAAAATACTTTATATATGTGTGTGTACATATATATGCATATATATAAACATAGATATTTATATACACATATATATCAGAATGACAGGCTCACTAAAAATTTTTCAGTTTACATAGTACATAGCAACAAGTGACCTGTTAAATGATGACAAATCCTTTAGATTATAGCTTTAGACCTTTAACCTTTTGACTTTAGGTTGTATCCAGGGAGCAGTATGAGAGGAAGAATGCAATAAACTGCTTGTAATCTAGTGGTCTCAAAAGAAATTACATCAAAACCAGCTGTTACACCACTAGTCATTAAAGACTGACAACATGTTAACTAAAATACGGCCATTACATTGAAAAAGACTTTTCTCCCCACCCCGCTGCTGAACTGCTAGAGGTCTCTTGCCTCACTTAACAACATCAGAATATGTGGATGCAACAAAGCAAATTCAACACTTAGACTTAAACTATCAAGAAGTAAGTTGCATTTGATAGAGACATGACCTCTTTATTTTAAATGTGTTTGAGGGGACTGGCCAATTTTGAACGTTGTAGTCTCACAGATTGCTGGCAGATACTTGGGGTTTTACATGTCTATCTCTTGGCAGCTAGCCTAACTTTTCTTTGGATTTATTTTTAAAGTCTGTGTTTGTGTAAGACTGCACCTGTCTTTTCCCCCTCCTCTTTGGATAAAAAGAAAGTTGGTGTGGAGATTTTAATCATAAAGTACAATTCCCCAGGTACCATTTTCTAGCTTCCTTCCACTTGAAACACTGCAGGACTTTGAGCTGGAAGTCACATCGGTCTATTTCTGACAACCAATGGCATGTCAGAGCTGTGGCATAAAAGCTTGAAATGTAGTGCATATCATTCCGGGACTGTCATCCAGCCTCACCGTCATTTAAAATCCAGCAAACAGTACCCACAGGCTTCAAAGGTGCAAGTCAAAATCAGTGTGGGAAGCACACAGCAGTGGTTGAAAAACATGGGGTGGAAAACATGTGGCTGTACGAGAGGGTGCTGAGGCCATCCAAAGACAAGACGCCTTTCCCTGCCTGGGAAACCAAGCCCTTGAGCAAGAGGGGAAAGCCAGTGGCACAGACACAGTACAAATTCAGCAAGTGACACCATTCCTGGGGCCTCTTTATGACCTGTCCTCTCTCATGCAGGCTTCAATAGGTAATCCTCCCATTAGAAAATGCTCCTTATTAAAATCTGCTCAATAATTTAAAGCTCTTTCTACATTTATGTTCTGAATTCTACACCAAATTCAACTTTGAATTTTTTTTTGTTGTTGTTTAACATATTCCAAATTTCAAAGCAGATTTGGTAAAATAAATAAATAAATATCCACTTGTACAAATTAGAAAATAACAAATATGTGACCTTATAAGACTAACAATTTTTTTTTTTTTAATTCACAGATGCAGGGCCAAGTCTTTACCCAATGAGAGGGTCTGGCAGTTTGCCTTTTACTCAGGCATCTAGAATAATCTGGCATGCCTCTGTTCATTCATTCATGTGCTACGGAATTGTCAGCCAGCCCCTTACCTCAGCATCAGGCCTGGTCCAATCAACCACAAGACCAGGATTTAAACTCTCACTGTTGTGTTTAAGTATTGTGGGACTGAACAAACGGCAGCACAGCCAAGGCAACCCGCAGGCTCCATGACCAGTTCTGTGCTCTTGACACAGCTTTTCCAGGATTCAGTTTTCACATCTGTAGGATAAAGTTGATGAAGCCAGCACTCTCAAATTTCACCAACTGGGTTTTTTGAATGAAAATCCGATAAAATAATGTGCATGAAAGGGCTCTATGTAATTTTTACTAGATACATAAATACGAATATTTCTATTACCTCCTGCTGCCACCTAATTTTCCATTAGAGTGAGGGGCAACATTGTTCCTAGGACTGCCTGCCTCCACAGTGTACAAGGTCAATTCCAAGTGAACTCTCTGACAGCTGGCATCTCTGACCCTCTAAGGGACTTCATCAGTAAATAAAATGTCAGTGATGCCCACATGCCAGGTTGTCCTAAGAGCTACAATAATAACACATTGTAAAGTTTACAAAATGTATGTCTCACCACTAGTTGGTGGGGGGAAAGCAAAGTAAAATCCACTGGCCTTCTAACTTTATCTCCCATTGTTAATCCACATATATATTCTGAACGGGGATGTAATCGCTTATTTACACACTCTGAGGCTCTTTTATACTCTTTTACCCTTGTTAAGAGTAATTCTCCATATATTAAGGATACTTATGTCTTCTCTTTCCAGTGAAAATCCTCACCCTGGCACACTTCCTTTACTTTACATTTTTAGGAAGATGCTATATTGAATATGACATATGAGTGAATATAGTACCCCTCTTTTGTGCTACTCTGCCCAATTCACAAGGAATTATCCTAAAATGGTTTTCTACAATTTACAGAAATAAACCCTCTGTCAGCCATGTTTATATTCCATGACCACGGCTGACTGGGCCAGGGATGGACATCTAACCGAGGTTCAACTGATCAGATCCTCTTGTACTAATTATGGAATTAGGATTTTAAGATTATTAGATCATTTCTACATGTTGCAAAAACCATAACCTGTAAATTCAGGGATTGTGAGAGACATGTTTGTAGAAATAAAAAAAAATGTAGACTTCAAAGATAGAAGAACAAAGCACACACTTAAAAAGAAGCTGAAACCAAAGGGTCCTAACAGTCTCTGGATCATCACTTTCCATGGAGAATGAGTATAATGCTGCCCTTCTGTTTCACAAAACATTCCTATAGCTTCACAGTAAATTTCATTCTCTTTTTGTTATTGCCAGCCTATATCAAATTGATTTATATTTTGTGCAAAGTCCTAAAAAAATATTGATATTTGGTGCTCACTAATCTGTTTAAGACATCATAATAGCCTGAGAAAGGTGAGGAAAATAGAATGGGTAGGTGAAGAAGATATCACTAGGAAATATTTATGCATTTATCACAAAAACGAAAATCCAAATGAAACTTATCTTCAAGATTTGATTATTTTAAATTCATTATATTAAAATTTCATTTATATTTGTATATCAGATTTTTGCATCAGTTTAGTCAGACCAGATGACCACTAAATTTTTGTCGTACCATTGCCAAATTTTTATTTTAGAGTAAACCAAAAAATTATCCATGTATCTCTATCTATCCATCTATCTATCTCTCAACTATAGAATGTCATGATGTTTAGATAATAGAAAGATCCTTTCAAAGGGCCAAGAAACAATGACACCCAAAAAGAAATGAGCATACCTCATCTCTATAAAAATAGTAACAGAACTCCTCAGAGAAGTAGCTTAGAGCATACAACATAAAAGATGAGCCTGGAATATTTTGTTATGTCAAAAAAGTATCAAAAAATAATGGGTCATGTTACAAGAAAAAAATAAGAAGCCCCTGTAAGATCTGGTGGGACAAGTTGTTGACCAAAATAATTAAAGACAATAATAAATTTTAAAACTATTGAAAAATAGGAATTTATGAGTTTATCTCAACAATTAAATAACAAATAAATAAAAAGAAAGGGCTCTTGCTTAAGGTTAAATGTCAGTTGTTGATTCATGAATGTAGAAAGAGTGCTGAAGTTGGAAAATAGCAGTTTGCAATCATTATAGAAAAGACTGGGTCAGACAAAAATTGTCAATAGATGTTAAATCTAGAGAGAAATTTTGACAAGGAGCAAGATATTTGCATGGTCTTATCTCCAAAGACTGCTTATTAATGGTAAGGAAGAAAAGACAGCAATTATACACTAGAGAAATTAATAACACTTTGATCACATAAAAATATTGTTGCAATGAGGAATGAATGGGCATCATGTATCTCCAGATGTGATACCCTGAGAAGGGCACATTACCTAGGTGTTCTGACCAAGAATGAATGAACTGACTCTAAAATTTCATGAAGAAATAATCTAACAAATCAAAATTGAGCAATGTCTTTTTTTAAAAAGGGAGATAGCAATGTCATTAAAAGTAAAGAATATACTCAACAATAAAGGTAAAAAAAGAAAAAACTATTTTCACAAGAACACAGAAAAAAAAAAAAGTAAAGAAAGACTGTGAAAGTAATATAGGTTAAAGGAGACTAAAGAGATATAACAATTAAATGCATTATCTGACCTAGATCCTACACTAGAGGGAAAATACTATACAGGACATTATGTGATTAATTTTTTTAAATAGGAAAATGGACAATAAATTAAAGTACTGTATCAATGTTAAATGTACTGAAGTTGATCATTGATATGTGAGAGAATATCCCTATTAGGAAATATGTACTGAAGTATTTAGGATTAAAGAGCCATGTGGTATATAACTTCCTCTCAAGTGTTTCAGAAAACAATATATGTCATAGATGATAGATACAGAGATAGAGAGACAGATAGACAGATAGATGATAGATAGATAGATAGATAGATAGATAGATAGATAGATAGATAGATAGGAAATGATAAAATAAATGAGGCAAAATGTTCACATACATAAATTTTGGGTAAAATTTTATGAGTATTTTTGAAGTATTTATATTCTTTCATTTTTTTCTATATGTTTGAAAATTTTTTCCAAATAAAAGGTTAAATTTTTTTTAAAGTTTCATTTATAGACCAGAATTATACTATGGAAAATCTCTGGTATATCTCAAACTGCTCTAAGAGATGTTAACAGGTGCCCTGAAAAATATAAGTATTTCATGTTTAAACAAAGTTTGAAATATTAGGTATAAAAAGAAAAACAAGTTTCTGGTTTTGGTTTTGGTTTTTACTGTAGGGTTTCTCCGAGCCTTCCTTATGTTGTTGATGGGGATTGTGAACCTCCAGAAAAGGGCTTTAGCTTGAAGTGCTTACCTAATAGATTTGTGCCTTGGAATTTTTGTCAATATCCATTCATTACCTTTTTTTTTTTTTTTTTCTTGTCAAATCTCCATAGTTTATATAGAACTGGACATCACAGAAGATAAATGATTTTTGTTTTTCCCAAGAGGACGTAGCTTCTAAATAAGAATCAGAATATCTAACCCTCTGGGCTACCTGCTCTGTGCCAGTGCTTTGCGTGTGTTTTTCTTCATTGCAACCCCCTAAAGTAGAAGACACAGCTCATATGACTTCCCCAAGGACACGCATTTAACAAGTCAGGAAAGAGACTTGAATCTGGCTGCCTGGCTCTGAAGCTGTGAATTTGATCTCCACACTATCCTGTCAGACCAATTTGGGGTCAAACCTGGAGCTTTCACTCCAATGCAGACTTCTCCTGTGGGAAACACTAAACAAATGGACCTTTTAAATTTCCTATTCAATTTTAAGAGTTAGTTGAAGAGTTAAACAACCTGCTAATTATTGTGTTCGACTGTTTATGTATCCTTCGTTTTTATATTTTAAAGTGAAAAGTAAATTCCTTGATTTTCTGATACACACATACATGCCAATGATCTCAATGAATATTAAAACATGCAGTTTACTTTAAAAATGTTTCATTGCTGCATTGGTTGCATCATTTCATATTTCTAATATATGGTCTTGGCTTCCCACTTCTAGGAACTTCAGAATATTATTATTATTAAGTAGCATTTACACAGCACTTTATATCACCAAGTGTTTTGCAATCAGTTTTATCACTTGTTCCTCCCAGCACCCTCTTAATATAGGACAGCAGTCTGCCAATCCCCTGAATAAACCATAGATGAAAATGATTTCAAAATGTCAGGTGTAAGTCTAGTGGAGCTTCGTCACAGTTGCAGGACCACTCTTCCGGGACAGCAGTTAGCACTCCCTTTCAAGGGCCCAGATCAAGAAGCATGGCAGTGAAATCACAATCAATTCAAAGTTGCCCATAGACCTAAAGGAGAAAGCTGCTGAATCATTTCTATATGCGGAGAGAAATTCTGTCTGAAAGCATTTTTACTACTGATTAGTTTCTGAAGTTAGTTGCACATCAGCCTAATTTTCTTTCCACTTGTAATTTTCAAGTGTCTTTGCTATAGGCCAGCCTTCTAATTCCCAGTTTAATGGAAGTTCTAAGCAGCCCCTTACTTTGATATGTGTTGCAATAACATTGCACGAGAAGAAGAACAAGATCTGTTACTTAATAATGAAGAATTATGGTACAGACGGCAGTGCTTGTCTCAGCGACCACTGATGTAGAAATTGACAGCTTTCAGGCGGCAGTCTCCTCCGCCTGACTTGGCTGATAACTGCTCCAACTAAATGACAGTTTGCCAGCATGCAAAGCCACTAGACATGCACAGCTAACTGGGTGTCTACAAGAACACTGTTGTAGATCTCACTTACTGTTTATTTTACAAGCTTAAGTTTATCAATCAAACTACTAGGAGCAGAGCCAGTGGAAAAGCCACTTAAACTGGTGGATTCAGATATCGGCTGTCTCTTCATAAAGAATAAAATAAAGTATGGACATTCCCATAAAGTCTAAATTATAAAACCCTGACATGATTGATTAAAATTACAGCTGTGTCCAGTAATTACATCAGCTCCTAAAGGGGATTAGAAGCAACATCTAATCCTAGGAAACATTTTGTGTGTCTCTCTCCAGCCTGCCAGTCCAGTCTCATTTTCAACTACACTGAGCCCCTTAGGTTCTCGCCTCTATGGCTTTGCCAAAACTTAATGCTGTCTCACGTTCTGTTCTTTCTTCTCCCTCTTATGCTCCCTACCTCCCCTCTTCCTGCCAATGCTCTGCGCTTTCCTTTTAAACCTGACCCATTACATCCTCTGTTCAAGTTCTTCTAATCCTCAGCTCTTACTCCATAGTCATAGGTTATACTTCTTTCCCCAATACCTGTTCTGTTCATTTTTATACTTTTGTATGGATTTTTAACAATTTGATTACAAATATATCTCATCTACTAAACCATGGGCACCTGGAAAGTGGGGACAAGTTACGTCCTAGTCTTTCTTTATCCAAAGGCCTAATGGTGGACTGGTGCATGGTAGGTCATCAATATAATAATAAATTATCTGTTGAACTTTATGCCATTCTAGGAGACTTAATAGCTAACAATTTTTATTTTTTTATTGATTTTAGAGAGAGGAAGGGGATGGAGAGAGAGAGAGAAATATCAACGTGATAGAGAAACATCGATCGGCTGCCTCCCCTCCTCGCCTGCACCAGGGATCCAACCCTAAACCCCAATAACTGCGAATTGAACCTGCCATCTTTCGGTCTATGGGACAATGCTCCAACCAACTGGGCCACACCAGCCAGGGCAACACCTAACTGATTTTTTAAAAGCATAATAAGATATTTATGAATGACTTGCATTATTTTTATAGAATTATTTTTTTATAAAATGATCTAGAGCCATTTTAAAAATTTGAACAGTATAGAAAAGCAAAAAAAAAAAAAAAAAAAGTAACAAACTACAGACTGACCAGTTATCCAGAGAACACTAAGAATATATACATTTATAGACATAGGTATACAATTTTACAAAAATGGCAACATTTACATAAGCTCTTATGTAATTTGATTTTTTAAACTCAAGTTATATGCCACAAATACTTTTCTGTGTCAATAAATATAATCTAAATCTTATTCTAGCAGCACAGGAGTAGTTCACATTATGGATATAACATACTTTAACATATTGATGCACATTTAGACTGTATTCAGTTTTTCATTGTTATAAATACTGTCGCAATGATTTTTGCTAGAAAGATGTATGTTACAATTATTAGTGAGGTAGAGCATCTTTTCATAGATTTATTGGTCATTTGTATTTTCTCTCTTGTAATTTACTATTATAGCCTGTTGTTCTAACAAGCATTTCACAAATGATTGTCAATACTTTTAACAGTAAGGAATTAATAATGTTGGAACTTTGGATATGGAGTTAACAGAAGAAGGAAGACTTTTTAAACTTTATTTTTATTGTTGACACTATTATAGATGTCCCCATTTTCTCCTCCTTTGCCCACCTCCACCCAGCCCCCACACCCCCACCCCTTCTTTTTGGCCATCACCACACTGTTGGAGGAAGACTTTTTTTTTTTTGATGAATCTGTCTTTAAGTGACATTCAAATCATAGACCTTTATGGTACTTTGCCAGAAATAATGATAACACTGTGTCATATGTCCAAATTATACAGACAGGAGCCTCTGCTCAGGTGCATTTCATTGTGAGATAAGGAGTTTAGAATATCAGGTTGTTCATTAATTTTTTTGCCTTTTCTTCAAAGTCCTCACAATGTTCACTGAAAATACTTATGACTAATTTACTGACCTCAGACATTTTATTTATTGTTTACATGTCACTGTGCCATCTGTTTTTCCCACAAGAATTTTAAACACACATGTTAAAATAGAATTTACATATTTGAAATTACAAGTTAAAAAGCAGTATGTTTTCCGAAGCTTCCTATGGCCTTTATTCAACTGGAATATTTGACACAATATATTTCCCAAACCATGCTTTATCTTTCTAAAGCCCAATCCTACAAGATAAAATAAGACAGTTTCAAGCAAGGATCTAAATAAGTACATATCCCTTTTGTGCACAACTCACTGTGGCTTTGTTGATCTCAAAGGTACTAACATACATTTTATTTTCATGCTATAAACACTATTATTCTAAGCTATTGAAAGATTAGTAAGTGAGAGTCTGGGTAATGTCGTTTCTAAGCAAAAATGGAAAAGCTAAGTTTCAGGATCGATTTTTGTCAGATATGTGAACACCCGTTCTATACAATTCAGCTCCTGTTTTGACAGCTTATTGAATACTCTCCCAACTTTTCCCACCTGGTAATGTCTCCCATTAATTAGTACCCATTCTCTGTTCACAGTTTTGATAGAACAGCAGTAGTTGTTAACACAACATTCATAATCACAATTGTTCAGGTATGTTTTTTTGTCTGTGTTGTGTATAAGCCTCAGATATTAAATGCTACCCAAAGTGTAATTTTTAGAAATAAAATTGTTTTGTAATAGAAATAAGAATTCTGTTTGCATTTTACTTTATTTTAATTCCTATAGTAATATCAAATTCTACACATCTCCCTATCTTTTCTTTCTTCTTTTTCTTTTTTTTTTTTTTATGAGTAAGACTACAACAATTGGATTTTTAAAATTATTTAAGTATATTTAGAAAACAATATTTTTACTTGGTAGAAATGGGGAGCAACTCTTTACTATAACAATGTAAGTGATGGTCATCAAGAGAGGTCACATGTTCAAATATAATTTTTCCCTGAAAGTGCAAAGTAATTTAGTGATATTACCTTTCAATATTTTAAAAGTTTAGAAGACTTTGGTGCAATGTTTCCCCAAATTATTAGTGCATATGAGAGCATACAATTCTCAAATATAACTATAATACAGTTTTACTGGAAGAACTGAGGATGGTGACTGGTATAAATCTTCATATGCATTTTAAAGGTTATATGTGTGCATTAATAAAAATTTAAAACCCAAACTTTAAAAAAAAAAAAAAACAGTTCTAATACTCATAACAAATATTTTTGACAATTATATATTTTTCCTTCAAGGCTTTTTTCCTATACATAAATTGCATAATCGTAACATCATAAATATTTACTTGTATTATTACCATTTTTTCAAAACCATTATTTCAGTGTCTGAATAAAGTGCTTTTGAGTAGATAGGTAAACACTGAAATTTTACTTAATCATTCATTTATAACCAAGCATTGATTTGCTTCATTTTTTCCAAAAATATAAATAATTCTCTAAAACACATCATAATGCCTATACCCCACCCCAAACTTAGAATTTTTATTTTAAGGTAAGTTACCAAAAGTAGAATCATTGGGTCAAAGGATATCAATATATGTATTTGTGTGTGTATCTATATACATTCACACACATACACATGTGTATGTGTTCTCACAGAGAAAATAAACAGTATGTAAGTATTCTTACAGTATATATATTATGCATGCATGTGTTTATCTATGTAATATATATAAATAAAGAGAGAGAGAGAGAGAGAGAGAGAGAGAGAGAGAGAGAGAGAGAGAATGAATTTCATAGACCCATTTCAAGCACCAGGAGTGTAATTTATTTTTCATCTTCTCTACTGGACTGGCCAGAAGAAGAGAGGTATCTAAATTTTCTTTGAATTTATATTTATTTGATTTTCAAATAGATTGGTGAATTTGCTGCTATATGTTTATAGATTTTGTAAAGATTTAACTTCAATAATTGTTTATACATTAAACCAATAGGAAAAGATATGAAAATTGAAACAAGAGTTATTTACAAAGTATGATTGAAATTACAATTAAAATTACTGAAGCCTGCTAGCCTTGTCTATAATTTAAATCAAAGACTATCTCTATTCATGAATCATTTGGGGGAATAATAAAAGAAAAATCATTTTCAAAGCAACTGGTTAGAAACAAGATTTTCCTGGTTATGTGGGCAACTTGAACTTCTTTACCCCTAAAATCCATTTTGTTTTTATTCACAATTTTCTTTTTTCTACCAAGCATTACTAAGAAAAAAAAGAAACCAAGGTTTTATACAAAGAAACAATGACTTAAGTGTTTTTTTAAGAGAGAACATAAAATGTTGGTTTAATTGATTATAGATTAGTAAGAAAAAGAACATAGGAACTTTCCTGGAGAGATTTATAACAGTTATTTAAACATAAGCTTTAGTTCCATGTCATGATCAGTTAAGGAAAACAGATGAAAGTGGAATAACAGCAGAGGAAAGATTGAATGAAAAAGAAGAGAAAAAGGCAGACAGACAGACAGAGAGAGACGGGCAGGCAAGAGAAATAGAGCAGTAGCCACAGATAAAGAGAAACACAAAAACAAAGAGCCTCAAAGCAAGGGAAGAAGTCAGAGTGCAGTTAAAGACCCTGAGGGAGTGTTAGTTCAAGCAAAAGAAAGCTACTTTGGTCACACTGTGGAGTGTGCTAGAACATGGGCCCGATTGTTAGCTTTTGTGATCACTACTTTCAAATACTGACTTAGGGGCAGAACACTGATGAAGTGAACACTCTAAACGTGAGATGATAACTGGGTCTCCACAACTAACTTGGAATCATTGGAAGAAGGAAGAGGAGAACAGTCCCTGAAACTGTGCCAAATTTAATTTGGGTTTACTATGGAAGATCTACCCTGAACAATATTTTAAGGACCGTGGTCAGCCCACCCAACACAGTTATCTGCAGAAGTAGCCCCTAGGCAAGTGTTGTTGTCTAATTCCACTAATACAAGGGGAAATTATTTTTCCATCAGCCTGAAACAGTAGTGAAGTACAGCATCATTTGTTCATTTTGGTTTTGATTATTTTTTACATTACATATTTTTTTTTATATTAGGTTTCCCTCTCTTTTTTTTTGCAAAGGAAACCACCAGGGACTCCTCATTTTCACTGCGTTAATCTGGTGTGCCATTCTTGGCAAGAAACTGTAGGTGTTGCTGAAGCTACATAGCTGAAAAGGCTAGGCCAGGCCTCCAATTCTTTGACTTATAAAAACAGTTCTATTTTAGCCCCGTCCTCTTCCTCCCACTCAAATTCTGTACCCTAGCATGTGTTTAGATATGCTGCATCCTCCAGTTCTTCACACAGAATATACTCTTAGAAACCACGAGCAAAACTCGCGGATGAGTCATTCTCTCTGAAGCCTCAGCTCGGTGGTGGACAGCTCATGAATTGGAATAATCTTAGTTGGTTAGGGGGAGTAGAGACAACGGTCGGTGGTTGGTACGTGGTGTTCTGCAAAGGGAGCCAAGGGGGTGGGGGTGGGTGGTTTCCGACTAAATTGAAACAAATGCTCATATTACACTTTTTAAAAAGTTGGTTAGAGAGCTGATACTCTAAAGATAATGCTCTAAAGCTTAGAGTTTGTGTTCATCACTTGTTTTTTGTGTCAGCCCCCCCCCCCTTTTTTTGTTATCCTTTGACCAGTTCACAGAGCATAATTTGTTTTCAGTCTCTTTGTTCTATGAGTGAAAAGGTCAACGCCCTTTGACATGGCATGAGTTGTTCAGTGCACCAGGGGAAACATCACCAGCAGTGCCGGGCTTAAAACAACTTCAGGGCAACCAGAGTCAAACACAGGAAGTGCTGTCAAACCCCCAGAGAACACTGGCTTTGTTTATTAGCCAACTTACATCTTGTTGAATTGCTAAGTGCCACTATCTTGAATGAGCAGATATATCAGAGACTCCAAACCCAGATGAGGTATTTGTAAGCATGATATAACAACATCACTCTCCTAAAGTGTCCCCTACAGGAATCTAAATACAGAGTGGCTATTTTCTTAAATGGGAAAAGTTCCATCTCAGGTCCCCATAGTCCAATACATGCTAAATGATTCCACAAATGAACAAACACTGCTTTGATGAGACAGTAAATTTAGTGGAGGAAATAATCAACCAGAAATGTAGAAAAAAAAAAATGTGGATTTCTTTTATAAACAATCTAATCAGGAAATGTATTACACATTCAATCTTGTACTCACAAGACTTTTCTTTTATTATTAATTTAGCCCAGGAAACACTGACCTGCTCAAAATAACATCAGAGATTTACACATATTATTTACATGGTATCTGTAAATCTCTAAGTCTTCAGTCCGTTATTAACTGTTACTTCACTGGTACAAGATAATATTTTAACTTCATTTCACAAATTAATTGAGAAAGAAAGGTTAAGTGTTTTACCTATGGTCACTCAGCAAATTTAGGCCAGAGACACATAGTTACTTGAACGACTAACTTCATATCTTATGTTTTAAATCAGTGAATCATTTTGCTTCTAAATACTATACTGGAAAAAATTCAGGGCCCTATAGAAAAATCACTTATGTAGCAGTCCTCCATTTGGAAATAGAGGAAATCTGGATAAAATACACATCGACCTTATTCAATAGTATCAAAGACAGCATTAAAAAGGGGGAAAAATGCAACCAGAAGAAGAAAAAGTCCCAAGTAGGTTCTCAATGGCTTGGCCATGCAAAAAGCCTTCTCTTTGGTTTCACACAAAAGAGTCAAGATACGTGGGCACTAGTGTTATCTCTGCTCTGCCATATAAGTAGCTGGATGGTTCTTAACCTCTCTGAGTCTATTTTCCTCATCTGCAAAATGGATATAATAAGACCTGCCCTCCCCTGAGGAAAGTCATGAGTTTCAAATAGAAGTATGGATATGAAAGAGCATTTTAAAGAATATTGTAGGTTGTAAAGTGCTGTACAAGTTTCATTAGTGATTGTGGGAATGGTACTATTGTTATATTAGATAGCAAATGACAGGAAGCCAATGAATAAAATATATGTTATAAATGAATGGTTCTTTACTATTTTATGTCACTAGCCCCACTGAGGATCCAAGGAAAATGATGGACTCCCTTCAGATAGATTCACATTCAGAAATATACCTAAAATTATAATTATAATTTCAAGAGATTCACAGATCATATGAATCGTATGTGTTCACATAACTCACATTAAGAACAATTGTT
This sequence comes from Tadarida brasiliensis, assembly GCA_030848825.1. Lineage (NCBI taxonomy): Eukaryota > Metazoa > Chordata > Mammalia > Chiroptera > Molossidae > Tadarida > Tadarida brasiliensis. The sequence continues at coordinate 58,321,358 of CM061258.1, forward strand.
GTAGAAGAAGAAGAGAAATGGTGCCTTACCTGGAAAGCAAGCAGATGAATTAAAGAGCAAAATGGACATATTAGTGAGCCCAACAATCTTGTGGTATAAAGTTGTAAGAAGATGTTTTAGGGTCATTTGCAGGTGGAAGGTGAACAGATAGATTGCTTATTGAAAAATGGTGTTAACATTGCCTTGTGCAAGAAAGAAGGAAATTCCTATCCATTCCATGAAAATTTTAGGAACTATCATAGTGATACAAGGAGACACCCAGAAAGGTGTTCATGGCAGGGGTGGGGGTGGGGCAGGGGGAGGCACATGTAAAGGATGGAGGAGGATGGCAGCCAGAGATTCTGATTGGGGCAAGTGTAGAAAACAGAAGTGGGGATGACATTGTTGCCTGGCAATCAGCCCATGTCACATTGCCTCAGAAGCTAACAATAACTAACAATACCAACCTCTCCATTCCTCCAGATCTCCCATCTGCAGGCTCAGCAGAAGACCATACTGGAACTAAGTCTGGCTTCAAATGGGGGCAGGTGTGTGGCCATGGGTGGTTCTGGTGTTGTAGAGACCCCAGTTGTCAAGTTCACTCTCCATTAAATCCATCCTGTGGTTAACCGGGTTCTTACTTTGGTCTCTATGAATGAGTTCTATTATCTGCTACCAAGGTCTCTATGAATGAGTTCTATTACCTGCTGCTGCTGCCTATAACCCTGCTGACATCATGACAGTGAATCTTAAACATGATGTCAGATTTGTTCAAAGGGACTCCTATATATTCTACATGTTTGTTTGCCTTATGCTTGTCTCAGATCCACCGTCTAGGTTCATATATATCTTACGACATATGATGTATCCATATACCCTAGTCCTGACTGGCAGCAGATCCTCTCATGACTTCGAATCAGATCAGATTTTGGTTTGGCTTAACATTGTCTCTCTTGATTCCTGATCTGAACAGTGTAGGAGACACGAGTCAGATTCACAGTGATATCACTCGTTATGTGGAATGGCTAATTTGTGTAATTCCAGCAAATTGCTGAGAAATTTTCTCCTACCATAAATACCTCCTGAGTCACTGAGTCACCCCAGTAGAACAGACTCCCAAATCCATAGTGATTCCTCCAAATTGCCATACTTTTAATGACTACAAATGTATCTAGTTTCTGAAAAGGAAATCATCAGTAAGAGAGAGAAATTTGGTATTTAATTGTTGGGTCATCTTTTACAGTGGAATTTCAGGTTGCTTATAATAGTGTACATGTGCGCGCGCACACACACACACACCCTTCTATTTTATAACCACAAGTCACCTTGAAATACACTGTTCATCCTAGTGTTAACTTTCCGTACTCTGAAATTTACTGGGGTTTTTTGTAGCCCACATAGAATTTCTGTGTGTTCTATTATATAATGCAAGACTCGGTTATATTCTTTTCAGCACTCACAGCTGCAAAATTCTCAAGGGGAGGAGGGAGTATGAAGCTCAAAGAGGGAGCTGGAGAGGTGGAATTGATAAGTGAGGCCAGACACCTCTGACTCCACTACAATCCCCTGAATGTTAGACATGACAATCTATTTTAGGAATTATAAATTTACTCTATTATATGCAACTCCAAGTGGGGAACTTTCTTTTGAGAACAAACTAAGAGAACCTCAGCAAAACCTCTTAGGAATCTATACATGTTTTATATGATGCTTAGAACTGAAAAAAATAGCAGGTCATTTGACATTTACTGTGACATATTTTATGGAAAGCAAATACATTATATAACCTTATAAACTGTGCAGCCTCTGTAGGTTGATAATCTACAGGACTGTTTCACTTGATACTTAATGTGTGCTCTCAGAATCCAGTTCATTATTCTTTCACTCTACCACACACGGCTTTCAACATAAAATTTAAGATGTAGTGATAATAAATCACTTAATTTTCTGTAACATTGATTATTTGCATGTCTTTAGAGAACTATCTTTTAAATGAAGTCTCACTTTTTTATTAACAAATATTGCAGGGAATATTAGCTAGCAATTTCAAAAGTACTTTCTGGAAACATTAGTAAATATTTTGCTAAATTTAGCACTAAAAATTCAAGTTCATTTTAAACAGCATTGTTTGAAAGTACAATTATAAATATACATGGTTATAATATTTATATGGGATATAAAATAATATGACTTTTGAAAGCACAGATTTGCATTGATTGCCTCTGGATGTCAATTTATACATTCAATACCATGGTGTTGGTATTAATTTGTATTTATATTGTCAGACCTGAAAACAAGAAGATAATTGTTTTCACAACAATCTCAGTATCATATACTCATTTAGAGGTGTCTGGGAAAAGGATATGTTGTTCTGAGAACCTCTAATCCATTGTGTGGAGTAAGTAAAGGGGATATTTGTAATGCATCTATACAAACTATAGTATAAGATCTGACCCCATCCTATTTAGTCAAGTATTTGTTCATTTCATCGAGCCATTCATTCATTCTCTTAATCTGCAAGGTACTGTGCAAGGCTCTGGAAACATGGAGGTGGATCAAACATTACTCCTGCCCTTGAAGAACTGGAGTTTATTATGAGTGAAAGATTCTAAATGTTATGATAGGTGAAATAATAACCTTTAATAATAAGCGCTATTGCTAGAAAATATATTTAATAGTTAATTCTACCTAGGGAAAAGAAAAATGAGAGAAAGTCTTGAAAAAGGAGGGTATAAAGCACAATGTTAAAGGATACTTAAATATTCTTTATATGAGATAATCAATGCTTTTATTTTTAAGCCAGTTTGAGTTCAATATCCTGTTACTTGCAGCCCAAAGTCTCCTGATACAGGTTTTAAGCAGTTATATTATAAAATTGCTCTTTTCATAGGTCAAAACCAGTCCAATATCAGCAATTTAATATGCTTCAAACTTAGAGCTAATATAAAAGATCAGGAATTAACATGGTTATGATTTGCACCTTAAAATGATCACTTTGACGGAAGAATATAGCATGGATTTACGAGCATCTAAAGCCGTAAGAAAGGAGATCTGTTAGAAGACTTTTACAATGGCCAAGTTAAGTGCTAAATTAAGGCAAGAGCATGAAGGATGACATGGTGTAGGAGTACAGAAGGGAGAAATGTTAAACAGGTAGAATTGGAAGTTTTGGTAATTTACTGGAATTAGGATGTAAGAGAGAAAAGGATAACTCTAGGAAGACTTTCTGGATCAAGTGGATAATTATACTGTTTAGTATGATTGATTTTAACTCTGTTTGTTCTGTATCTTCACTCAGGAAGCTCATTGGTCCTACAAGCCCTGGACCTTCCACCTTAACTAAAACCCCTCTGTCTGCTCTTAGTCCTCGGACTGCGCTAGTGTCTTCCCCCAGAGACTGGTGTTTGGGAACCTACTGTTATACCACACATTTTGCTGTTCAGAAGCACAGGATTTTGTCCTGCTGTTATTTGGAGGTAAGAGATATACATAATGACGGGCCTCCTCTGCTGGAAAGGTAAGCTCTTTGTAAACAGGGACAGGACCCTGCCTTCTATTCCTTGACTGTCTTCATAACATCTGACACAGACATACGCACACAAAAAACAAAACTGATTTCAATGATGGCAGGTCAGATGCTTCCTTATGACAAAGTGTAGGGGATTTTTTTAATGTTGGTTAATTATAGGAAGAGTTGACAGCTGTAACATCCCAGTCTAAGCTGCCCAGTCCCCTTTGATCCCATGTTACAGAACCATGCTCTGTGCCTCACAGGATATAAGATATCTGCCTCACCTCCACCATCCTGATACCTAGTCTATTTGGAAGATAGATAGGGAACTTAAAGAATCTGATATCCCCTATTATCTAAGAACTTTATTATTTATTAAATAATTGCTAATAAATCCAAGAATGAAAGGGATTATTACATAATTTACATTTTAAACATTCTTATAAGTAACAAATTACTTTTGCTTTAGAGAACTGTAGAAAATAAAAATAGCATCAAAATTCATCTGACTTTAAATGTTATTTTATATAGTTATATAGAATTGAGCAGGTAGTCTATCTATACTGCATATGAAACTGCAAAATCTAAAAGATGAAAATCATTTATTCAAATTATCTGCTATTACACAAACAGGTTAATAACAGTAATTAAAAGAATGATTATGCAACTACATGCCACTCAAAGGAGTCATTTAAATTATGCAAATCAAGTATAAGGTCATGTAAAGACCTAAGAGAAAAGAGCTAAAATATGCAAAATAGTGTATTCTGTTGCTGGGTCCAATATTAGAAATATTCATATCACAAGCATGTAGTGTGCATCTCATTTTTGAACCTTTGCACCATAAAATCAAATTAATTTTTCTGACCTTATTAAGTACTCTGATATTTGGTAATATAAAATTCTATAGATGAGCTGATTTGATCCAAGAGAAGAATGTTTATTTTTTTATATGAACACTTTATTTTTCAAATTTTGATTTTTTTCTAGTTTTCTAGTTTTTGCATTGTAAACAAAAAGATATGGAAGACACACAAAAGTATAAAATAGAAAATAGAAAACACCTATAATTTTGCCACTTTGAAATAAGCATGATCTCATTTTTGGTGCAATTCCTTCCCTTCTTTATTAAATGCATTTCCTTTTTGGTCATAATAGGTATCCGACTGTGTTCTTTTCTGTGGCATGTTTGCCTTTTGTATTTCATTCAATATATCATGAACATGTCCCCAGATGATTCTTGAAACCTGAATTTTTAATGGTGGCATAAAATTTTTTACATGTATATGTAATATTTAACTATTTTATTATTTTCATATTCTTATTATTGCCCACTTTTTCTTATAAATTATGCTATAATAAACACATGTCAAATTGGATGAGAATTACTGATATTTTATTTGAACAGTTTGCTACAGTAGATTAAGAAATTGTGGTTATGGCTATGGATATAGAATTAGATTTAGATTTAGAATTAGGATTAAGGAGGCAATAGATATGAACTTATTTAAATTTCTTCATGTAACAGACTTCTTTACAGAACGTTTGTGTCAGCTTGCACGCTAAGATCAATACAGAGCACTATAAAGTTTCCAGCAATAATTAAAATAATCTCATTTTATTAGTATCTCTTTGATTACTAGTGAAGTTGAATGTTTTTCCATATGTTTTTAGGCTCTTTGTTTTTCTTTCTCTGTTACATGGCTGTACATGACCTTTATTCATTTTTTCCACTGGGTTGTTATTTTTAATTATTTGCTAGAACTACTTTTTTCTTATTTGTTACAAATATTTTTTAGTTCATGTTTCTTATTTATATTTTTATTTTACTAATTCATTTTTTTGTTTTCATTTTTATATAACATTTTGATATTATGTTTATATGTAGTCAAATTACTAAATATTTATCTTTATGGTTTTTTCACTATTTTATGCTTTAAAAAATTCCTTGCCATTTTAAGAAATTTTTTTCAGATCCAAATGAAAATTATGCTGGTAAATAATATAATAATTAGATTTTTTTTCTCTCAAAGAGCCAGTTTTTATAACATTTGTTGAATTAAATTTTTTTTCTATTTGATTTATTTTATAAATTAATTTACATATTAGCATTTGCTTTAAGATTTTATAGCTTATTTCACTGATCTGTCTGTTGATTCTTTTTTCTTTTTAATATGTGTTTATTGACTTTTTAGAGAGAGAGGAAGGGAGAGAGAGATAGAAACATCTATGTGAGAGAGAAACATCAATCGGCTGCCTCCTACATGCCCCCTACTGGGGATCAAGCCCGCAGCCCAGGCATGTGCCCTGACCAGGAATTGAACAGAGACCTCTCAGTCCATGGGACGATGCTCAATCCACTGAGCCACACCAGGTGGGCGTGTGTGTTGATTCTTATACACATATTACACTCTTAATGTTTTATTCTCTACTATATTTTAATATTTGGGAAGGTAGCCCTCACCAGTTTTTTTTTCCCCATATGTAATGTATTAATATTTCAGGTGAATTTATCTGAAAATTTTCAGAATTTATTCCAAAAAGACAAACATTGATTCTTTTAAAATCACCTTATTATTTTTGAGTGCTTGACAAAAATCATTTTCTATTTGCACCTCATACAAAAGAATGGAAAGGAAACATTATAAAATACTTGCTAGATTTCTTTCAAGTACTTGCTAAACATATTCACATACAGTATAGTTCACTTAATCCTCAGTTACTCTGTGAAGGCAGGATTAATTTATTCTAATTTACACATAAGAAATCCAAGACTTGGAAAATGTATGTCTTACCTAGGATTCCAGTAAAAGTGCAGGTAAAATAACTTACTTAAAAAGAAATAAAACCCTGAGTTAATAGACTATAATTTTATTCAGAATGTATATATCAAATTTACTGTTATTTTAGGTAGTTAATGTACATTTTTATTTTTTATTTATTAGCCTGATGATATAATTTGAAGTGAAATATGTCAGAAAAGAAGACATGGAGACTCTAACAGCAATCACATAAAGTATTGTTGACTCTCAGACCATAACGGAGCTTCAGGTAAGTCACTCAATTTGCACCTGCTTATGGGTAAATAATATCTGTTGATTGTCTTTCCAAAGTTAATGATAATTAAAGACCCACATATATATTTTTCACTACTTGAGTATGTGCATTGAACACACAGGAATAAAATTACCATATTAATATTCAAGAATTAAATGTATGCAAAACATTGCAGTCTAATGGGAAGATCCCATTCTTTCAGTTCTTTCCAAGTCAAACCCATAGATATTCTAGAAATCCATTTCTAATCTAATCTTTTAGTAATCTCATTCCTGCATTTTATACGTTCAGTTAAAATAAATTATTAGATAGTTCTCATATATCAAGATTAATTAGGAATCTGTGGTTGCAAGTGATAGAAACTTAAGAAGACTTAAGCAAGAAAGGAAATGGGTTGGTTCATGTAACTAAGAAGTATAAAATAATCTGGATTCAGGCATAATTTAAACTAGATATTTAAAAAATATTGCCTGCTCAGCCAGCGTGGCTCAGTTGGTTGGGCGTCGTCCCATCCACCAAGAAGTTGCTAGTTCAATTCCTGGCCAGGGCACTTGCCTGAGTTGCAGGCTCAACCTCCATTAGGGAGCGTGCAAGAGGCAGCCAATCCATGTTTCTCTTTCATCGATGTTTCTATCTCTCTTTCTCCTCTTTCCCTTCCCCTTCCTCTCTAATATATATACATATATGTGTGTGTGTGTGTGTGTATGTATATGTATGTGTGTGTGTGCATATATATATATATATATATATATATTCATATAGTCACAATAGTTTCTCTCTACATATCTTTCTAGAAAATTTTATGTTGATTTATTCATTTGGAAAACAGAAAATGAGATTTTGCCCTGCTTATAAGCTAACAAGTCAACCTGCCTCATTACATGATGCTGACAGAAAATATGAAACTCTTGAACCAGAGACAAAGGGCTTTATTACCCATGACAGCCAGCAGCATGAACATCAGCATATTTCTGTGACTCCCCTTTATTCACAAATCCCACGGTGATGACATAGACAATCCCAAGAAGATGACTGCACAGGCTGTGTTACAGGAGAGGAACCCTAAGCTTGGGGCACTTGAACCTTTCATAACAGGAAGTAAGCATTCCTTTTCTTACTCTGGCTCCCTATCTCTCTCTTCCTAGAGCTGCTTACTAAGCAAACATATTTAAAAATATAGTCTGGAACAAAGAGCAATCAGCATTTTGTCCACAAGTTGTGCAGAAATGTAAGAGACTTTTGAAGAACTGTCTCCCAACAGAAGCTTTTTCTATTAGGTGGCAAAGAAGACTACTGGCTATGCTCTGTCTGAGCAACCTTGGTAGAAAGAGAAAATGTGTTTTCTCTCAAAAGTCCTGGGTAACATTCATATCCTTGGACCCCTGTAACTCTGATTGGCCAAGCCTAAGTACTGTGGTCCTACTTGTTCCTCCCCAGAACATTTACATTTAGAGTCGAAGAGAGGTGGGTAGTGTTAGCGGAGAAGGGGGTACTGTATCAGGGTAGTGTTAGCGGAGAAGGGGGTACTGATGGGAAGCAAACAAAATGCGGACAAGTTTATTTCATTTATCTTTTTCCTTCTCTGTATCTTTGTTCTTAGTATTCCCTTTGTATCTTTATCTTTCATTTCTATGTGTCCATATTGATCCAAGACATTCCACAAAGCCAGGCCCAAGTACACACTCCAGCATGAAGACTACAATATTCACTTCCCAGCTAGAGAATTCTCCTCTAGATTCACTCAGCATTTTCTCTTTCTCAGCTGTGGCACTTTTTACTTCCTACTTTTCATTATAATAATCTATTTAGATGCTTTAACCTTCCCAAGAAGACTAGGATCTTTTTTTGAGCAAGGTCATGTCTGTATCTCCTATAGGTCAAAGCATATTGTATGTACTTAATATATATATTAAGGGAAGAATATTAGATTGAATTCAATCACTTATATCTCTTAACTAACAATTACCAGACCAGATGACCAGAGACTGCTTCTTTCCCTATTTTTACCACACACTGGCTGGCCACCTTGAACAAATCTATTAACCTATCTGAGGCTCAATTCTCTCATTTGTAAAGAGGTGAAGCTCTGTGCTCTTCCTCATATGGTTATTTAGATAATCACATGAGAAAATGCATATGAAATTACTTTAGAAACAAAATCCACTCTAATAATTAATGAATTGCATTTTCAAATAACAAGTGAACCATTTTGTTATATTAATTCAATGTGTTTAATATTATCAAAATAGTTATTTTACAAAAATAAGTAGATGTAATCCGAAGGATGCTTGCAAAAATTATGTCAGTTCAAAAATATATATTCCTTGGTACTTCTAATTCTGCCACCATCTTTTAGTTTCCCTGAATTAATTTTTATAATAATCACTTCAAAAAGTCTTTGTAAAAGTGTAAAGTTATCAATAGAGTCATTACATTAAACCATTATCTGTTGATAAAACCTTATATTATTTCTACTGGGTGAGAGACAAAGAGATATACATAGAATCTACCTGCAACATAGGTAAGTTTTGAAAGGAAGAGGGACAAATTAGAAAGAAAGTAAAACTTTGGCGTGAGTTTATCTAGAAAATAATTGGAGGAGGAATATATTGCCAAGAAAGAAAAAGCACTTAAGGAAAGATAGAGATATTGCCAAAAAAAAAAAAAAAATCTAATTCACAGTTTTGCCTTGTATTGGCCCTGTTAAACATGTCAATTTTTTGTACATCTATTTTTTTCTTACTTATTTATGGAATATAATGAACACAATAAGCTGACAAACAAAACAGATCCAGAGACGTGGAAGTAGGGAACAGACTGACAAACCTCAGAGGAAAAGGGGGATGGGGGGAGGGAAGAGTTAAATCAAAAAACGTATATGCATATATTTATAACTAATGGACACAGACGATAGTGTGGTGAAGGCAGGGAGGGGTGGGATCAGAGAGGAGGGTGTCAGTAGGGGGAAAAGGGAGGGACATCTGTAATACTTTCAACAATAAAGACAAATTTAAAAAGGAAAATATCTTCTTTTTTTTTAATTCACAACTTCCTCTTTCAAATTTGAGCAGGAAACAGACTGGAACCAAATAATCCATTTGTTCAAAGAATTTTCTCTCTTTGGAGGAGGAATTCTATAACTTTTTAAAAGTTTTCTTCTGCTATATTAACCATTAGTTGGTTGGAAAAGCATATTTTTTTCCTAGAAATTCTTTTCCTAGAAGTTTTGGCTGTCTCTCCAATTTTGAATAGAATCTATAAACACTCACATTTTGAAAATTATTCCTACCAAAGCTGTGAGAGTCTTCCATCTATCAGAGAAATCAACATAGTTCCCTAAAATGTCTTCTTAATTAACAGTGAACAAATGCCCTATGAGCAAAATCATGACAATATGATTGAGAATGTTTACCATTCATTGAAAAACGCCAGGAGAACACATTTACTAAAATGAAAAGACATAGAAAATATTACAGAAAGCCCAAAGCAACCAAATTTTCCCCAGAGAGTAGGAACGGCAAGGAAACAGCTCCAAGTTACAGTCGGCTTTTGAACAACACAGGTTTGAATTGTGCAAGTCTACTTATATGCAGATTTTTTTCAGTAGATACGTACAGTACTGTAAATGTATTTTGACAGTTATGTTATCAGTAAGGCTTCTAGTTAACAGTAGGTTACTAGTAGTGGATTTTTGGGTGAATCAGAAGTTACATGCAGATTTTTTTACTGTTCTGGGGGTCAGTGCCCATAACCCCCACATTGTTCAAGGCTCAACTGGATTTCCTCAGATATAAGTAGAAACAAAAATTTAAGGTAGGGCTGTAGTTCTAGTGGTTTACAATGAATTCCAGACATTCACTAGAGCCCCATGATTTCCAGCAACAAAAACTATAACAAGGATCAAGAATTAAAATTGATGGTTTGTCAGAAAGAATCTACCTGCAACATAAAGTCATTATACGCCTGCTCCTTTATTACAGTGATCTCCTATGCCTGATATAGAGCTCTGGGTTGTGTCTGAAATGCTTTTAATTAATTCATTATCAGGGAGATGACTGAGACAATGGTTCCTCCACTAAAGACTTGGGAGATACTAAAGTGACCAAAAAGGCTGTAGGTTTGGGAGCCATTGCCACAATCACTAGAGCTCAGATTTCAGACATTACAAAAACATATTCCAAGACTCAAAATTAAAGAGTAAATGACAAACCTCAGAAGAGGGGGTGTTGGGGGGGAAGAGATAAACCACAGAACTTATATGCATGCATGCATAACCAATGGACATAGACAACAAAGCTGGGGATGGGGCGGGGGGCATGGGGAGGGGGGTGTCAATGGGGGGAAAAGGAGAAACGTCTGTAACAAAAACAAATTAATGAAAATAATAAATAAATAAATAAATAAATAAATAAATAAATAAATAAATAATTGAAGAGTAAATACCTTCCTTGCATTCAACATATTGAGATCACCTATGTGTCAATAGAAATGCAACTTTCAACCCCCTTCCCTGCTTGCCAAGATTATAGAGAAAACATGGATGGATTCTTCGAAGGTTTAAAAAATTTTTTTTTTTACTTTTCAAAATTCTTATTTAAATATTTCTTCATAAAACACTGCAGTGTGAAAAGAGCACACTAGGTGTTTTGAAAAAGCTCTTAAATGTTGTTCACATCCCTGCAAAGTTTTAAATGTTCTTATATTAATCCCCCAAGGAAAAGTAATTACTTAATGCCATATACATGGAGATAAAATGTAGAAGTCTAAACGATTCATTGAAAATAACCATGCTTAAAATAAACAAACAAACAAAGTAGAAACAGACTCATAGATACAGGAATAAGATGGATGGTCGCCAGAGGGGAGAGGAGTTGGGGGACTTAGTGAAAAGGGTGAAGGGATTAAGAAGTGCAAATTGGTAGTCACAAAATAGTAATGGGGACGTAACATACAGCATAGGGAATATAGTCAATAGTGTTGTCATAATGATGTACAGTGCCAAGTGAGTACTTGAAATATCAGGGGGGCCACTTTGTAAAGTATACGATTGTCTAAGCACTGTGCCATATACCTGTAATACAAAATAATACTGAGTGCAAACTTTAATTGAAAAATTAAAAAAAAAGAAAATAATCATGCTTATATTTAAGAGTTGAGTACCCTCTCTCTCTTAAGTTTTCTGAAAGTAGCAGTTCTCATCTGTTCAGTTAGCTCCTTCAGTTTCCAGCTAGCAGAGTATATATCACTCATACTACCATAATACAAGCCTCTAGCTAGTTCCTATTTCCATACATGAAGCAGTGTCAGTAGTTAAAACTATAGTTTAAACATACATTACACATATATATGTACACATATACATAAATTTTAGACAATGTTTTTTAGTGCACACATGAGAAATAGTGAAAATAACGAGCAGCCAACAAAAAGTCCAGCCTAGATAGATTGCATCTCAACTTGATCCTCCACAGAAGAATTTTTTCCAGCATCAGAAATAAAGTTCTAATGATACATTCTATATTGGGAATTTGTGCCAAGAGGACAAACTTACCCAGAGTCTGAATCATAACAATTTTTTTTATTGAATTAGGAGGAAATCCAACAGTTCCCCTGAAGACAATACTGGCTTTTAACCAATGGCAAAAATCATTAAAATGTTCAGCACAAGAAAAGCTCAGGTAGATGCAAAGAATAAATTACTAAAAGAGCTCTATCTCCAAGGACTCACAACAAAAGATGCTGAGAAAGGTTTAAATGGAGATTAACACTCCTGCGTACACAAATCAACGGACACTCGAGGTCAAGAACATCAACACAGAAGTGGGAAACACTCAAGAGATTTCTTCGATTTCCTCAATTAACCAGAAAAATACATGCACTTGCTGACATTTCTTTCACAAATCACAGGATTTTCTTTTTCTATCTCAAATTTGTTAAACAGAGTTAAAATTTATAAATTCCAAATTAACTTACCATATTAATAATTTATAGTATTTTCAAGAAAATAAGTAAGAGTAATATAAACTGAGTGCATAAAGATATTATTTTCTATACCCCAGAATAAGAAAGTAAAAGGAACTTTGTGGATAGATATCAAACAATAATAAGTCGTGCGACTTTGTAATCCTATGAACTTCACATATATGTTCATCCTCGCTCTACAATTGAATTAGGTTCAATAACAAGTCATTGCTATCTCAATTTTGTATCTGAAAAGTATGAAGCAGCAAGCAGTATAATGTCTTTCCTGCCCACAGATAGACCACTAGTAATTACTCTCTCCAAGAACAACTTCGTATTTACCCCAGCTACAGGTAGTGTTTATGGCACCTTGAAATTAGCAAGCAGGAGAGGAATGAAAATAGGTGAAAGACATTAAATTTAAATGACTACAGTAGGCCAAAAAGGCATGATTTCAACTACCTGAATTATATATACAGATAGGACTAGGTTTAATTTTGGAATGTATTAATTTTATTGATAAATATATGGGAAAATAAGAAAGAAATTGTTGAGGACAAAAAAAAAATTTAACCTTTGGCATTCAATATGATAGATAATGGTAGAATCTATCAGAGAAAAATAAATAAATAAGCTATATTATAAAAGACTTTGTAATTAAACTACAAGTACAAAGCTATATACAAAGTCTTGAATGAAAGAAATGATATTTTCTAGATGGTAAGTATTTGGGGGTTTAAGGTTTGAGCAATTGTTTGTGAACTTGATGTAATCAAGGCTTGAGTTATGGGATTGTAAGAATCTTTTATTATAGCATACTATGATTAACAGAATTTTAAAACAGATCTTAATGCTAATAAAGTTAAATATAACAAAAGGTAAGTCACATACTACAGCATGAGGTTAAAGAAATAACTCTGAGATGATTATCTATGTTTCTATGATGACATAATGATGAAAAACTCGTTCTTAGGGTTAATTCCTGGTAAAAAATTGTGAAGGGGGTATAGCTATTTCCTCCTTCCACTTTCCTCATATCAAAAACAGCACTGATATCCTTCAGACACAAAAAGTTATAAAATGCTGATAGTTTGAATCACTACCATCCCCAGAGTTATTTGCATATGAAGAGTTACCAATGTGTTATGTGAAAGAACTATCACTATTTAGTGGATAAGAGAAGATTTGGGGCAGAGAATAATGGGTTTCCCAAGGATCCCTGAATTCATTCTTGGAGACACTTGGTCAAACATTCCCACCTGGGAAAGTGAAAATTTAAACTCCTGACGGACACTGAACTTAGTACAAAGTGATCTTCCATCTGGTTAACATTTTCTTAATATCAATACTTTAGCATAAAATCTCATGAATTTTGGACCCTGCTCTACTCTACACATATTTGTTTTAAAATAAAAGTAATGGGCCTGCCGGCCGGTGTGGCTCAGTGATTGAGTGTCAGTCCATACACCAGGAGGTCGCTGGTTCCATTCCCAGTCCGGGCACATGCCCAGGTTGTGGGCCTGATCACCAGTGGAGGGCATGCAGGAGGCGGCCTATTGATGTTCTCTCTCATCGATGTTTCTAGCTCTCTCTCCCTCTCCATTCCTCTCTCTCTAAAAATCAATAAAGAAAAAAAAAATTATAAAAAAAAAGTAATGGGCCTGGCTGGTGTGGCTCAGTGGTTGAGTGTCAACCCATGCACCAAGAGGTCGCCGGTTCCATTCCCAGTCAGGGCACATGCCCAGGTTGTGGGCCTGATCCCTAGTGGGGGGCATGCAGGAGGCAGCTGATCGATGTTCTCTCTCATCAATGTTTCTATCTCTCTCTCCCTCTCCCTTCCTTTCTCTCTAAATTCAATAAAGAAAAAAAATAAAGAAAAATAATGGGTTCCCCAATCTGGAGTAAAGTTGGCACTCTAGAATTATTCAAGAAGAACACAAAGTCATATTTATCATTTTGAGTATCCCCTACCCACCCCATTCTACCCTGGCATAATGGCAAATGTCTGTGACATTTCTCTCAGTATAAAAAAAATGAGTATGCTGTTTTCTACTAAAGTGATAATATAGACAAAAACATATTATCAATATGGATCCATCAGCACCACAGCAGAACCAACAGGTATGATAGATACATAGAAACCATTTCTTTACTTTAAATAAACTGTGGCCCTAAGTACTGAGTATGTTCTACCTAAATCACTAAAATAGACCTTTGGAAAATATACTGGCCAGTTCTGTTCTGTGGTGAGTCAAATACTGTGTATAAATATGACCAGAAACAGTTTCTTCACAAGTAACAGAATTGAGCAGTTACAGTGATGTCAGACAACAGAGTCACTTGAAATAATTCAGTCCCCCAAAATTCCTAACAATATATGTTATGGTGTTTGAGCTTGAAGATCATTGTCCAAACTTCAAATATCTCTATAGAAATCCAAATTAGAGGCAAAAGGAAAGAAAATATAATTTAGTATAATGCAATGGAAATGAATATTTACCAAAAAAAACACAGAAAATAGTTGTGTAAATTAATATTTTTTCTTTTTTTTTGTTGTTGTTGAGTAATTTTTAAGGTACATATCATTATAAAAACCCAGAAGATACCCAAATAACAGATTACCCTACAAAAAGTTCACAGTCTGGGCACTAGCTTCTCTGTAATAAAATTCCACATTTATACCATTAGACCACATTGAAATGTTTACCTATATAAAAGCAAACTTTTTATAAGGAGAGGAAAAGGAAGTTGTTCCTAAATGATGACAGCAGTTGACATTACATATGGAGTAGTCGTGATCACATCCATAGGAGTATAAATGAAGTAAATGTTCAGATGCTAATGTACTTATATTAAAACATTAGTACATCCAAAGTATTTAAAAATCATCAAGCTAGAGGATATTTCAGTTCCTCTTGTCTTTTGCCATTCTTGGACAGAAGAATATTAATACGTATTACATTTTCAAGAGAAAGCAAAAAGTAAGAATGAGTGCCCACTACCTGTCAGACACAATCACACACCTTCATATTATAAATCTGCCCTACAATGACACTATCACCATTTTTGAGATGAGCTTTAGATTCAGCTAGAGAGGTCAAATCACTCATCCATGTTCCATCAGCAAGCAAATGGTCCAGGCAGAACTTGAACCAGACTAAAATGCGAAGGATTTCCATTCTACTTCACTATGTAGTGCCTATCTCTTCCTCAATGCTGCACACCCCCACCCAAGAAAACACAGGAATTCCTCCTAGAGGAAAGCCTATTGTTTTCTATCCAAAGAGTGGCAAATATATCTGAAATTCCAACCAATTTGTGGATTAGCTGTAAGGACAGAGGACAGATTATGGTAGGTTATTGGAGTTCTCTGAAGCAATTGTTTCAAGAATTTGCACTCACTAAAATCACATAGATGATTTGTGAAGATACGTATTCCCAAGGCCCGGTTCAGATCTTCTATAAGCAATTTCTAGTGCTGGGCAGGGTCATGTGCATTTTTAACAAATGCTTCGGTGATTCTCTACACAGTGTAAAAAACCCTGCTCTAGCCAGAAGAGATAGTACAACCCCAAATCAATCACAAATGGTTAATCTGAAATGGGCAGCTGGCAACAATGTCCTGAAATAGTCCAGTGCCATACCCCCATGGCTTCAAACAGTTAAACTCTGCTTGAAGGCATATTCCAGGAGTTAAGTGTCCTCTGGAAAAAAAAGAATCAGCACTAATATGGTTTTCCAGTTATCTTCACCTTAAAACTAATTAAAAAATTTTTAATCAAGACATATGAAGTCTTTATAAAATTATCAGGCAAACGTATCACTGCTGTCCTACAAAGGCTTCTGTGATGTAGCAAATAATTTTGCCAGGTATATTATAATGAGAATATTAAAAATTTAAATATATCTGAGCATTATAGAATCTAAGTTTTTATGATACTAGGATAGAAAGAAGCTTAAGGACTCTGCTATTACCCAAAGAGATGGCACAGCTCAAGTCATTCTCTACCTAACGAGTCCTATCAGAAATAGGTGGATTCACAAAAAGATCTTGACACAGCCCCCGGTGGTCTGCCGTGGCGGTTGCATTCCTGCTCTGCACATGCCCACTAGAGTTCTGTGACCTGAGGGAATGGTGATAGATAACAGCAACTGTGTGAAAAAGGCAGCAATCTGGGTCCTATTCCCGGCTTCTACTCTGCCAGGTACAAACTGTGTTTCTTTTAACAGATCACTTAATTTGTCAAGACCTTGGTAATAATAATAAAAAAAAAACATTTGTAAAACTACTTAAAGAGTATAAAGTATATTTTCATTTCTTTAACCCCAAATGATTGGGCTAGGAATACTGATCATTTATATTAATATTAATCAGATTAATACTTTTGAGAAAAGATACACAAAAATATCAGAAAGGAAAATGATTTTTTTAAAATAAAAACACCCTTTAAAGATACATATAAAAAAAAGTTGAATCATATTATAGGTACATTATTAATAAATAAACTTCTAAAATGCATTGCTAAGGATACAAAATGTAAGTAACACACATTCCTTTAATTTTCTTGAAATTATCAAATATGATATTATCGTAAGGACAGTCTTCTGCTATTTCCTTTTGAATAATCTTATTTATTCATTTGAATCCAACTTTATCACTATAATGATTAGAATTAGCTAAGTAATTGGCTATACATTTAAAAATCTTAATTATTTGAAAGACAACTGAAAAAATTTTAACAACTGAAAATTAACAGGAAAGGGATATAATTTCTGAAGAAGTATCTTAAAAAAAGAGTCCAGAAACAATTCTAAAATTTTTATTTCCTAGAATATCTAAGTACCAAAATATATCCCCTGGGATTAATTAAGAAATGTTGTATTCATATATGCAGTATCATATACAAGCCTACCATTCCTCCCATTGAGAGAGAAATTAGGGGTTGTCTAAAGCAGGCTTCCAGCATCTTAATAAAGACCAACACTTTGGGGAGCCAGAAACTGTCTAAGCCCTTTAAATGCATTGTCTTGTTTCATCTCCACTTTTATCCCCATTTTACAGATGAGGAGTCAAAAAATTTCATACAAGCATGAAATGAGTGAGTTAAAACGTGAATACAGCTTAATCTGTATTTACCCTTCGAACCACCTCATTCCCCTGTCTCTTGATGTTTGGAGAGAGCATCACTTTCTCTCCACACATAGCTACAACTCTGTATATGGCTACTCTGATCAGGTATTTTGTTTTTCATGGTCCCCCCAAAATGAAGAAATTCTGACACAAGTTTTTCTGGCTTCTTCCATCACCACCAGCTCATCCCCACCCAATTCACCAAGATAATCTGAGGAGGCACAGAGTGCTTGTGCATAAAGTGGAGCTTCTCGGACTGTCACAGTCAGATGTGCACGAAAGATGGCTCCAGTCGTCCACACTGGGGACAAGACTGGGGTAGGGGCAGGTTACTACAGTTCTCCCTGAATGAGGAAAGGAAACATTAAGCATCCTTCTGCGTTGCTCGCTCCCCGAGATGCATTGCCATCACTGAAAGAAAAGAAATTATTTTCTCTAGGAAACCATGTGAATTACATGTAAATAATTCACATACTGTTCAAAAGATTTGCATATTGATGAGCTCAAGACTTCTCATTTTCCTTCCATTTCTATACTGTCTCTCTAGCCATGGGTTAAACCCTATCACACACACACACACACACACACACAGCCATTTGGTAATATTTCACTGCTAATTCTAAACATGCATAAGTCATGTCTCCTATGCAAAGTCATGTCCTGTGATGGAGAGCACACAATTGGGAATGAGTCACCTTGCCCAAATGGATAAAAAGTCAGCTTTTTAATTGGTGATGTCTTATCACCCCATACAGCACTTTATCCAAATGATAGCATTGTACTAACCTGGTTATTAATTAACAGAGAAGGAGCAAAGGGAAGACAAATACTCTAGGCATGCCCAGTAAAGTCTGGGTGACATAGGGAAGGTACTTGCCTGTCAGTCACACCTGGGAACGTATCATTGGACAGAGTAGGTGTGACCACTGCAAGCACAGGATGATGAGATACATAAGCTCCTAAACAAAGGAGTTCCCTCTCTTGTGCACTGGGCTACTGTCTCTTGTTGCAGACAGTGCACTTCCCTACATTCGCTCACATGGCTCATGACCATGTGGACAACACACAATGGACCAATGGACTGTAACTAACCCATTGTTACACCAGACCCAGCTCCACCATGGACCAGAGACTCTGGACATTGGCTTTGCTTCTAGCTCTGCTGAATCCCCAGCTGCACATCTTCCAGGACTGGTTTAAGGGAAACGGGACTTTTCAAACTGAGGAATATAATTCCACACAAATAAAGCTTTCTATCACATCATCACATCTCATCCTCTCATGGGGCTCTCTGGAAACTCTTATTCCAGTGGTACTCCAAGAATTCCACTCCCACTAGCAACAGAGAAAGGCCATCCATGCATTTCTCTGATAACACAAATATATTCATGTGAAAATTATTTGAATAGGAGAAATGTGTCACATACTCCATTTATCTGTTAAAGAACTAGGTCCTACAATTCCCTTCCTAACATACTCCAGCAACATTTGGCAGAAGCGAGTATAATAAAGTCACACCTTGGAGTGTCTGAGCACAGTCAGGACTGTGGAAAGTGCATTGAGTGCTCTTTGCCATAAACTAGGTCCCAGGGAACTTCCTACCACAATTTCAATTCCAAATTTACCCTGTAAGGGAGTCAGTTAATTTGTTTCCCAGACAACCTCTCTGTCCATTGCCAGAAATGAAGCATGGTTTCCCCTGTACCCATTGGATCTCCATTAGCAATGGCTCCAAGAGTATTCCATATTGCTTGCATCTGTGATGTGAAATACCTTTAGCTTCTGCTTTTAAGTCAAGTGTTTATGAGTCTATCAGCATAAAATTGGTTCATTCATTTACTAAATAAATATTTCCTGAGTATCTGCTTGCACTGAACTAGACACTGAGAACACAACAGTGAACGAGCTAAACCTGGTCCTGTTATTCATGAAGCCTACATTATCAGAGGATACAGAAAATTAGGCCAAGTAATTAAAGTAGAAACAGTCATAGACACACTTAACTTGCTGATTATCAACTACATTTATTCTGACCAGGAAAAAAGAGAAAGGGGGAAGGAAGAGGAAGAGTTGGCAGAAGGGAAAAGAGAGAGAGTAGTATAAAAAGTTTAAATTCTGCCTGACATTCTTCTTACTGAGAGCATGTCCAGAGGTAAACACCATCCAGAAAATAAGCTATCTCAGTTACAACCTGCCATGTATAATGTGAAGATCTCACCGCAGAATAATCTGAGAGTTTTGAAGGTTTGACCATTAAACACAAGTCACTACCTTCATCTTATCTTCAACTGAATTAATAGCAGTCTAGAAGACAAATAGGTTGTGCTGTTTAAGACAGAATAAATAAATATATCCTCCAATGTGGTGCCTTCCTACAGGAATTTTCAAAGGTAAGTTTGACCTTGTGTGAATCCTGTTTACGAAAATGTATAAGCTCTGTCTCTACTCCGTGATAGTGTGGTTTATGGTGGGGAAAAAAATTCCAGGCACTTTTTTTCCCTGTTTGATTTCACGGTCACTAATATATATAAGTGAAGTGGAGTGGATGAGGGGAGGATCATGTTTTTGCCAAACATTGTGGAGTTCATTCTCTTTTCTTTCTTTTTATTTTTTTTTAATCCTCGCCCCAGGGTATATTTCCATTAATTTCTAGATAGAGTGGAGGAAGGGAGGGAGAGAGAAAGAAACATCGATGTGAGAGAGGAACATTAATTGGTTGCCTCCTGCAAGACCCCAACTGGGGCCAGGGATGCAATCTGCAACCAATGTACATGCCCTTGACTGGGAATTAAACTCAGTACTCTTCAATCTACAGGCCAAAGCTCTAACTGCTGAGCCAAACCAGCCAGGCCCATTCTCCTTTCTTTTAGCTATACCTGTTGAGTCTTATTGATATCTTTAGGGTGCAAAGTAATTGTGAGAAGATCAAAGCATTTACCATTCGGACAAGATCTTTTCTTGCTATATTTATTCCCAGTGCAATTCTTCTTGATACAAATGAAAAAGATTAAAAAAAAAAAAAAAGGAAGGAAGGAGAGAGAGAAAGAAAGAAAGAAACCCTTTGTTAGTGGTCAGTGTCTTCACTCTTCATTTCTACTGGTAGTCTCTCAGGATGAGACATTTGACTATTTCCTTCCAGTTTGTTTTCTCACTGGGTATTGCTAGTAACCCTCTTCAAATGAACTGGGTTTAAGGAAAGACTCTTGGATGAATGTGTTCCATGTAATGAAGCAGAATCAGACTAAAATGAAAGTCATTGCCTGCATAATTCAAGGAAAAAGCTCATTTTTATCTCTGTCACCTGGCTACTTGGAGTGGGGGAGAGGCAGCAAAGTATCCAGATAACTGCATTATTTCTTTAACTTGTTGCATCTTCATACTCAACTACAAAGTTTCCTATTTTCTTTTTGCAAATAGTTCAGTTTTAAACTTAATTGACATAAATAACAAAACCCAATGAAAGCATTACGATTCAAACAAAGACTTGATGACCCAGAGAAGTATATTTTTTTCTATGCAAAATGAGAGCAGTTAACTTTTGCATTACTGTTGCATTACAATATTACTTAATAGGTATTCAAAAACATGCAAACCCATGCTACTTTCCCATAAACTGAAGGAGAAAATGTTAAAATGGAGAAGAACAACAAGAATGCATAAATAAAATATGAAAAGTTTTGTCATGTTCTATTAGGGTTTTTCATGTTAGCATCCTATTATATTAGTATTTGTTTTCACTAATATGATATGAAAATTGCTGAAATGATTGCATGGTCATATCTTGTTAGGCGACTCAAATTCTAAAATTATAGGATTCTAATATAAGATGAAAGAAAATTGTTAATATTATAAAAAGTTTCTAATGTGATGTGATGGCCCATCTAGAAAAAAAATTTTAAGTTACTTTGGTGTGATTTCTTGGAAATATTTTCTTTATAGGAACCAGGTGGTGACAAAGAAGGAGAAATCGGGTATGAGGACATCACTGTTGGGCTGGGTACATACATGGGAAACCTTCCTCTCAGGTAGGCAATATGTTACATGATACATGATTTTTTAATCCATTCTAAACAGTGTGAGTATTGATTATCAGAATTTAGTTTTGTTTGGGGGGGAGGGTGTTAAATGTAGGAGGTAGCTGCAGTGATTTAGTTTTGAATTTCTTTCTTTTTTTTTGTAAGAAAAGCCACTATTAGTAATACTCCTCTTCATAATTTGCTTTTGTGTGAAAGTTAACATTAATTGTTAAACAATAATTTAATTGCTAAACAATACAGTTGATATCTACTATATGGTAATAAATGTAGGGTGTTGCTTAAGTCAAGGGAAAAGTTTTTAGTGCTTGCTGAGAAACGTGTTTCATTCATTACCCTTCTCAAATGTGATAATATATCTCTCAGTCCTCTGTTTTATGAAATAGTTTGGAGTCAAACCTAAAGCTCACTTCCAATCTGGGCATAAGGATTTTACTTTGGGGCATCAGAAGTAATGTGCCTAATGGTAACTTTGAAGTCAATGTCAAAGTTACAATTCTTCTTTATCAAAACATGAGTTCTATGTTGCACAAAACTGGCTTAAGGATCAAGTTAAGAGCTGAAAGAAATGTTGGAAGACTAAAATAATTGATTGTAAAGAATGTTATTTACTCTTTTTAAAATACTGATTTCATCATTCTGTAAGATTTCCTGAAATACTACATTTGAATGAAGATGGCCACATTTTAATATTTATCTTAATGTAACATTTTATACACTGAAGAAATCTTTTTTCTCAAATATGACATTATCAGTGGTTTACAAAATGATTATGATTGCTTGAAGGGCTTAGCTTAGGAAATCTAGTTCTGACATATATTACTTTTATGGAAAAATAAATTTATCTCAATTGGCTCTTAATGTCATCTAAAAAGGGAAACCATTTAAAATTAGCTGCCGGACACAAAAATTATCTTAGCTTAAATTTGAATACGTTTTAGAAAAAAGACAAAGTGGCAAAACTGACTTTTGGATAGGGCAGATTTTTAAAATACAATATATTTTATCTTAAACATGGTGCAGATTGTGTTTGTTGGAACCAGATTATTCCCATCTCTTCCTCATTTCCTCCAACTCCAAGGGTTCAACCCCATGTCCAGTTCTTCAGAAATAATTTAAGATAAGAGCCATTGTGAAGTGAACTTCTACAGGACCTTTTGGGGCTCTGTGGTAAATCAAGAAAACAAATTAGCTAAAAAATATATATATATATATAGCTGTGCTAATCATGAGAATGTTTAAAATGATAAGACTTGAATTTAAGTTTTTCTAAATGCCAAGGCACTTTCCTAATTACTATATCTGGTCCAATTCGAGTATGTAGGTCTTGTTATCAAGTTTTCTACTGTCTAAGGCAAAGAAAATCAGGTAGAAGGAGTTTCTGAGGCTAATAATAAGAATTGGAACATCCATACCACTTTGTAATCCATTTCTAATACCTCTATGGTCAAAAGATCAGCTTTATATTGAAACAGAAAACTCAGAATTTTCTATTTAAAAAATGACAATAACTAGAGCCACAGCTCCATTGTATATCTTGCATAAAGAATGGATTTTCCTATTTCTATATTGCTAGCGTTTTTTGAACACTGGGAACTTTATACTTTTCTGTGCTCTAATTCATCAAGGTAACATGATCATCCTAAAGTTAGACTTTATCCTAAATAACTTTGCTGATGTTTTCACTAACTTTCTTTAAATTGCCAGCCTGGTGAAGATGTAATGTGTCACCAGGCCCTTGTCTTTATTCCCGTCTAGTAGTGGCCGAAGCCGCGAAACTTACACACTGTATTATCTATTGCAATTAGAATACTGCGAGCCCCAAATCAAATGCCTTTTTTCCCTCAAAACCCCAACAATGCTGCCCACTCCACCTCCCCATAAATTAGCAGTGTTTAGAAGGATACTTGCCCACATTCTATAGTTTACTTTAAGGAAAAGCTCTATCATCCATAATACATGTGGGCTTCTTTCTAGTTGAAGATTTATATATTTTTTTTATTGATGGGTTATGAATATTGACACAGGAGATATTCATTGTTTATTGAAGGCTTGTTTACATAAAAGATCTTCACAGGCTACCCCCTAAGTCTAGAGGTCCTAAACCAGTGTCAGGGAGCTGTCTGGGTATTTTTTCCCACGTATTGCACTGCCATTCTACCAACAATAGAGGCCCATTAACGTTTGGCCCTTCAAGTTACTGCAGCCCAAGCCTCAGTGGCAGGACGTCTGCCCAATATGTAAAATAACGGAATGAATGGATTCCTTGGAAACAATGATAACAAGACCTGGCTGAGCTAACTGTGACAGCATGTGGTAATTTTCCAGCCCGCTGGCCCTGTAAAGGAAACTGGAACACAAAGCGGAGACTGCGGGGCGGGCAGGCCTGAATAGCTGCAAACAAGTGCAGAATATCTGATGATGTCATACGCACAGTTTGACAGATGGGGCTGGACAATTTTTCCCTCTTCAAATGTGTTCTTAACTATTTGTATTCCATCGGCTTCTCACTTGGGAAGTTCAATCTTGTAATCACCTGCTTGAAAGACTAAACAAACCTTAACTGTCATGTGCTTAATTCAAGTACCACTAGTTTTATGAAGAAAAATGATATCCATTATTAGTGGCTGAATGCTGAGGGGAGCGGTTGGGGAGAGGGTGCTGCTGTGGATTAATGCATCATCTCTGCTTTCAGCTGTGGGCCAGGTTTTGAGTCTAGCTCTGACTGAATCCTGCCATACACTTTGAATAGCATAATGAAGTATTGTTATTGCCTCAGTCTAGTCATTACATCAGGGAAACAGACATCTAAAGTTATCAAAACTGATTACTAGCTGTGCTTTTGAGTCTATAAAATAAGTGCATTAAAAGAAGGCCTTTTTTTTTTTTTTGGTCTTATGGGTGTTCTCTCAAGGTTGGATGTTTTAGTGTTTATAGCACTATGTGTCACTACATATAAGTTGGTGCTCGGGTATGTCTATAGACAGTGCTTTCCCAAAACATGTTGGCATGTAGATCTGCATTTGTGTGTGTGTTTAAGTTGGTGCATGGGAGACAGAGAAAATGAAGATTGACAACATTTATAAAAATCAGACACAACTCAATTAAAATTCACTGAAAATAGTAAATGAACCGGCGTACTTTGTTTAATTGTAACAACACAAGTCTGTCTATTTCCTCCCTTCAAATAAATACTTGCTTTGGATCTCACATGTCTTCACCATTTTATTCATGTAGTTCTTTTTATTTACTTTTTCATGGAATTTATGTAAATATATGTAGGCTACAGAATGGGTCTCAGATACAGCTTTATTCTTTAATCTTTTCATTAAATAGCCAAAAGATTCTGTTTATGGAGAAGTGATATCTGTCCCACAGAAAAGCATGGCAAACTGCCTAGCTTGTAGAAAAAAGAATAATAGCAATAGCATGATAATAAAAATTATTGATTAGGATTTACAAAATACCTTTTTAACTAGGAAAGCACCACACACTAAACCATTGTCCTCAGAGTCTCCCAGATTATAGAAGCTTTACACAAGCTATGCTAACCTTACCTTCCCCTGACTTTTCTGACATAGTTGTTGGGTCAGAAAAGAAAAAGTGGTAAATGCAAGCAAGGAGAATTCTCCTTATCCTTGGAGACTAGTTATGCCCAACTCACTCTTGCCCTCAATCTCCACCTTCATCTTTTAGATGTAAGTGGAAATACATATCCCTTTATCCTCTACCATTACCAGCTCACCTAGACACAATCGGGCTATGCTTTGGTCAACTTCCATCATGCATTCATTCCATAATGAATGATTATTCTCCGCTTGGTACTGGGCTATCACTTTATTCTATACAAATACTCCAACTGAGATTGTGTTACACCTTTAAAGTCAGTGTAAGAGAATTATGTGTATAATGTCCATTTGCATCAGAAGCTACTTTGGAACAGTAGAGTTATTCATAAGTAGCCACAATCTATTCCTAGGTCATGCCTAAGTCTTAGGGCCTAAGTGGCTGCCATAGCTTATACTGAATGAGACTCTCGTCACAGGGCACATGGTTCATGGAGAGGAGTTTGTCTCTGCTTCCCACATTCCCCACTAACTAACATCAAGGGCATCCCTGTACATGCTTAGACCAGATGGACTCCCCATCTGTTACAAAAAGCCAAATTGTTTTATTAATAGCTATGATGCTTATACTCTACAGGAGATAAAGAAGGTGAGATAAAAGGAAAAGAAAAGGTAGGGATAGATAATATGAGTTTTACACTATCACAAATCATAATATGAAGCTATTCAGCCGGTGTGGCTCAGTGGTTGAGCATTGACCCATGCACCAAGAGGTCACTGGTTTGATTCCTGGTCAGGGCACATGCCCAGGTTGTGGGCCAAATCCCCAGCGGGGGGCATGTAGGAGGCGGCCGATGTATGTTCTCTCTCATCGATGTTTCTATCTCTCTCTCCCTCTCCCTTCCTTTCTCTCTAAAAATCAATAAAGGAAAAAAAATTAACAAAAACAACAACAAAACAATTTCTCATGCATCTGTCAACAGCCTGGATGGGGCTCTCTTCGAAGGCCTAGAGATCATAGCCAAGAAGTTCAGTTGAGGAACAATGTCATACTTTCTAGGAAGGAAAAATAGAATCTTGCATTCCTATTGCTAACACTGAGTTAAAAGTGTGTTAACATGCTGACTTTTCCAAGTCTTCATCTGACAATAAGCCAAACTACTAAGGTTAATCAAAGTAATAATCAACTAGAATGACAATCGTGATAGTATTTCATAATGACTATGACCTGGCAGGATGTTTGAAAGAAATTGATGGAGGAAGTTTTCACATACATTTAGTAAAACTTGTAAAAATATTGGTTAAGATAATGTCATATTAAGATCAAGGATCATTCAGTCCAACATTCCAGGGGCATTCATTCTATGGAAGGAAATATTGTCATTCAGATTCACACCTCCAAAAATAATTAACTTTTGCAAATATGATTATTTTCTTAACAATGAACTATAGGTATGCCAGTATTTAAAATTTTTTTTCTTTATTGATTTTAGAGAGAGAGAAAGTGAGGGAGAGAGAGATAGAAACATCAATGAGAGAGAACATCAACTGGCGGCCTCCTGCATGCCCCCCACTGGGGATTTGGTCCACAACCTGGGCATGTGCCTTGACTGGGAATCGAACCAGTGACCTCCTGGTGCAGGGGTCAACGCTCAACCACTGAGCCACAGCAGCTGGGCGGGTGTGCCAATATTTAACCTACCCAAAGATTTCTTAAATCTGCTAGGAATTTAAGCCTCATCACTGCTTGGGGTAACAAAATCTGTAAATATTTAACCATCTCATAAAATGGTGCTTCATGTTTCTATGACATGTATAGTTCAGTTCAACTGAGTAAATATTTATTACAGATTTACCTAGTGAATGTTACTATGCAATAACAGCCAGAAATAGAAAGGTGGGCAAGGATGCTTCAGAAAACTTCCAGAGGGAAATACAGACAGACACAATGTCTGCAATGATCATGGAATATAGAATGTGCTATGGAAAAATATGTATAAGTTATAAATAAAATCTAAAGGAATGGGGAACACAGGTATGTTTGACCTAGAAATATTACATAATAATGTTTTAACTTTGAGCAAGATGGTACCCATGCCTAGAGCCTTCCACCTTCCACACTGAAGCCAAATCTCGTCTTTTAGCTGTCTTCAGAAAACACCCTTTAACCCTTTTATCATTTCTGTGACTTTTCTCTGGAATTTTTTCAGTTGCATCACTTGTGTCTCACTTTCCATTAAGCATGTTTAAGTACAAATGGACTTTTTGAATTTGGTATGCAAAAATAAGGAGGAAAAGTCAGTCAAATCTAAGTCCAAAGTAATGTGGGCCAAACCTTTTAGTTAAAAAAAAAAAAAAGCATAATTAAAATCCATTTTTTATGTCCATTCTTCCTATGTATCAGTTCAAGAAAAGGCTGAAATAGAAAAAAATTCAAAGATAGCAAAAGCATTGGGTGGAGTGCTAAAATCCACCATAACACACAATTTTATTGTTAACTGCGTAGCTATAGTGAAAGCCTGTCATAGCATAAGTTAGAATTGCCATACCTGGTTTGGGGTATAGTCAACTGACTTTTGTCATTTTCTAGGTGTGATGTTTGAAAATTACTGGTTCTTTTTGCACCTTGTTTCTTTATTGGTAGAATAGGAATAGCATACATGCCATAGAGCTGTTAGCTCAGCAACTAGAATATAATGAGCTTAATAAATTATATAACCTGCTGTTCTTAACAACACAATAATAAATGGTCTCCTTTTCTTAATTATAAAAATAACACTTTGTGTCAAAAGTTTTGCAATTTCCCTTAATTCTGAAATTTTATGTTTCTGTAAAGCAGAAATCTATAGTTAAATAAGATACAAATACCATTTTTGCTTATTTTTTTTTTAAGAAGACATGACTTGAAAGACAAAAATGAGGCAGCAGGTGTCATGGAAGGGAGGTGGCTCTCACTGCCCGAGACCAGCACTCAGCCTCAGCTCTGTTCTTTACTCATGTATGACCCCATCAAGTCAGGGAACCTTTCCGAACTCATCCACAGAAAGGGGTTATAAATGTTTACCTAAATATGAAAACGCATTGTGAACTTCCAAGTGCTATAACATTGTCAGTTTTTATTGTCCTAGAATACTTTGAACCCTTTCTGAAGTGTCACGACCATGCCCATAACCCACTCCCACCCCACCCTCCCCACTTCTCCAGGGATTTTGTAGCATTTTTGTTACCTGAACGATTAATGCCAAAGCCAATAAAAATAAAAATTTTAAATATTTTATCCAAAATATTTATGTAAATTCTTAAAAAAAATAAAAACTTTCATGAAATTTCTTCTTTGAAGGGTTTATTTACAATTGCTATTTACTCATCGTGTTAAACTTTATGTCTAAGTCAAAGTCAGCTTTCTGAGTGTACTCATCAATGTCATTGTGTATTCAGATCTGTTTCTCAAACTAATGAGAATATGTCAGGAGAGATTCTATTCAATTTAGTATATTTTGTTTAAAAAATATTCTTGAAATAAATTCACAAAGATTTATTAAGTCCCTTCTAAAAGAAAGGCATTGACACAGAAGCTGCAATAAACACAAAATGAATACAATTAAGTTGCCAACCTCAAGAAACTGATAAAACTGGTAAAGTATAAAACAGGTACACAAATGATTATTACAGAGGATAAGATAAATGCTCTAAGAAGTGTAAAAACAAAGTTTTATGAGAGAATTGGAAAAGAAAAAAATACACTTTGCCTAGAGGATAATCCCATCTGCAATTAGAAAAATTCTATTCAGGATGGGTCTGCCAGCAACCTGCAAATTCAATATCTGAAAAGACTGGAATTATAATGTAGGGTGGCCCATTTAAAGAAATCCCAATTAACATAATGTGAGTTCAATAGTAATAAGGTAAAGAATACATAGTTTAAGCACATATAGATCCTCTTTTTTTTGAAGGGCACAAAGGATTTTTACTGTGGGTTGTTTAAATGGGTCATTCTATCTAATAGGATTACAATATTTTTTTTAATAAGATGAATTTGAAGAGATGATACAACTTTCCTAGGTGAAAATGACTGGTTTTCACTGGTTTTATTGGACACTCTATGAAGTCCAATCCATGTAATGCCCTCTGGCACTTCTGTGGGCCCATTAACTCTTTCAGCCATCAGGGCACTGCCCGGTCATGCAGATCTCCAGACAAGGAGACAGCTCCCAAAGAGGCCCTTTCCAGGATACCTTTCTTTGGAGTCTATTGGATAGGGTCCATCACCCCTACTGCTCTACCCTCCCCCAGTCTGGACCTGGGCACCATTAGTGCATTGGAGCAATGATTTCACTAAATTGTACCTTAGTGGCCCCTATTACGAAAGGAAGTGTGAATGCTGCCAAAGCCCTTTCCTAACTGGCAATGGAATCACAGGTCAGAAAACATCTTTAGCAAGCATAAATTATTAGGCTCACTATAAAAGAGAGCTGACAGATGAAACAGGCATTTCCATGAATGAACAATACAGCTTCAATTCAAAGACTGCTGATTGGGTGTTCAGCCTTCCAGCATAAACAGCTATTCAAATTTTAAACTGTAACCAAGTGAATAAAGAGAAGGAATGCCACGGCCACCTCTGGTTCTTCAGAACAATTCAACAAGAGATGTGATATAAATAAAATGTCAACCTATAGGTTGAGTATTTCTTCTTCTTCCCAAGGGTGCTTCACAGCCCATGAAACAGAAGGCCCCTGTTTCAGAATAGAGGCAGCTCTGGAGACCTGGAGAGCCGAGTCTCCCCACTGGCTGTCCCAGAGCCTTGTCAGGAGATGGTCACTGAGCACATCAGCCTCCCTCTCCTCCTCCCTTGTCTGTCTGAGTGGTTCCCAGCCTCCCCTTTTGTAAGACATTATCTGTATTCATGGGGCGAGGCTGTTGGGGATGAAATCACAAACATGTAATTATAAACCTCGTAGCAGTGCAAAGCAGTCTACTCATAAGAAAAGTAGACACTGTCAGTGTCTTGCTGTGATGCCACAAAGGAAGAGTACCTCCCTGAGATAAAACTATATGTAGTTAACAAATGAAAAGCCTTTATCTCTATGTGTTGCCAAAGGATGCAAATCCCAGATGTTTAAATCCTCCTAGCATTTTTCAGGAGAATGTGATAAGAACCTAAGAACATCTACAATCTTAGGTTGCCTGTAAATCTCTGGTTAAAACAGAAGTGCGTAGCTGTGTATGTCTAGTATCAGGAGACATGAGAGTGCTTAGTGTTTGTGTTTGCTAAGAGAGAATATTTCACTATTTTACCAATAGGGGACATTTTTTAAGAATACCAAAATATTCTACACTTTCCTGTTGGGCTTAAATTATGTCCCCTTCAGTTTCAGAAGGTCAGCAGAAGAAATTTTAGGCATAAGGAACACAGGAGGTGCTTTGGAGTTTCTTCTCTGAGAAACCTTAGGTCTGTGTCTTCTGAAAGACCTGCATGCTGAACATTCTGCCCCCGACCCCTGCCCCTGTAGGGACAGTTTAGGTCTCTTTTTCTACACAAAAGGACAGAAACACTTGCCTGTCAGCGGTCGTTACTGGGTTATAATTTTTCAGTAGTTTTCACTGTAAGTTGGAAAGTCTTCCAATATTGATCGTATTTATCCAAAGAGCCCCTGGGTCAGTGGAGAACTCTGTTTTTAATGAATCAGAGCACACACAAAATTCCATTTACATTGAGGATGTAGTCAGAGGAAGTTAAATTGTAGCATATATTTTTTCCATCTTGATATGTTTGCATCAGATCATAATTGTGAAAAACATAATGGAGGCTCAGAAGTCACTATTAAAAAATCTGTTTGGGGATGATATTTCTTTACATTGACTGGAATTACAAAAACAAATAGGCCTTTCTGCTCTGAAGTATGGCTTCCTAACTTCCTTACCCCTGCACTATGCTGGTAACATTGTTTTAAGATGTTAAGGATAAAGTCAATTATTTACAAATAAACAGGAAGTCCCACTGCTGAGAACTACTCTAAAATGTGCCTCGAAAAGAGACATGTAACTTTAAGAAGGAGAAAATTGCACACGTGTGTGATTAGGTTGTCTTTGATAATCTGTGACCTCTGGTTGAATTCTCTCTCATTTGGTATCCTGCCCATAACTACAGTTCAAATAAGGGTCTAAATGAGCAATGTGGTTTTAAGAAGGAATATTTCTGTGACCACCATCTGGCACTACGGTAGTGGAAGGAAGCACAACATGGAAGAGTCTTTTGTTATTAAAAATACCTCTGCAAGGTGCTACTTCCCGCATAGCTGTATAATCATGCTGTTTAGAAACTGGAGTTCCCATGTAACCTGCCACCAACTGGAAGATGCTACACTGCCGCCCAGTTACTGGGTAGTCGGCATGTGATTATTTTGATGACCAATGATAATCAATTTCTATGCAACATTCCAAAGCATTTGAGTTGGCTTAGTTTTCTATACCCCATCCCAGTGATTTTTATTTTAAACTACAGCATATGGAGAGAAATGATCTTTTCTTACCCTGGCATAAGTGTGCTTTATTACATTTCCTTCTGCTCTAATCTGAATGAAGCAAGTGCATACATATTCTGATTGAGAGTTTTCAGAGAAAACCTGTGCGTTATCACTAGTTGTTTTACCACTGATCCTTTATGCAAGGCAAGTATGAGGCGCATTTTTATAACTAGATGTTACCCTAAGGATAAAAACGTCAATAAAAAAAATAACCTTCAGACCTGCTCCTTTAACTCTATAAATCCTAAAACACTTGTACTTACTCTAGATGGACTTTTTTCCATGATATTACAAACTCCCATTGTAACATGGGTCCTTTTTATTGTAGCAGTCATCATGTTGTGACTTCATGTATTCAATATCTTACCTTAATCAGTGGTTCTCAACTTTGGATGCACATTAAAAAATTCTGAGATTGGTCCGGCTGGTGTGGCTCAGTGGTTGAGTGTTGACCCATGCACCAAGAGGTCACTTGTTCAATTCCCAGTCAGGACACATGCCCAGGTTGTGGGCCTGATCCCTAGTGGGGGACATGCAGGAGGCAACCAATCGATGTTCTCTCTCATCGATGTTTCTATCTCTCTCTCCCTCTCACTTCCTCTCTCTCTAAAATCAATAAAGGGAAAAAAAAATTCTGAGATATTTTTATGCATACTCATTTCTAGGCCAATAAAAACTGAATCTTTATGAGTTTGTTCTTGTGTTAGAGGTGGCGGTGGGGAAGAGGGAGAACTCATATTGTTGTTTTGTTTTTTAAATATGTTTTTATCAATTTTTTAGAGAGAGAAGGGAGAGAGAGACAGAATCATCAGTGTGAGAGAGAAATATTGATTGGCTGCCTCCTGCATGCCTCCTACTGGTGATCGAGCCTGCAACTCAGGCATGTACCCTGACTGGGAATTGAACCAGGACCTATCAGTCCATGGGACAACACTCAATCCACTGAGCCACACCAGCCAGGCGTTGTTGTTGTTTTTTAACTTTAAAGGTAATTCTAATGTACAGCCAGAGACAAAAACCACTGCCCTACATTGTTCGCTCCAGGAAGAGCAGGACTATTTCTGTATCTTGTTGCCTAGGAAATTCATATTGAATAAACGATTATTACACTGTTGTCATATGCAGCACACTGCTTTGTCAACAAAGCCCATACAGGATTTTGAGAACCTCTCATATTTGAAGCTAACCTTGAACAACTGCCTCTGACTGTTATTTGTGATAAAACAGAAGTTGATGATGTTATAACATTAGTTCAGGTCTTCTTCAAGCTTAAACTGCCACTCTGAGGTGGCCTCAGCTGCAGAATGCTATCTAGCACCCTCTGATTACCAAAGCCCCGGAGAGTGCACAGACAGGAGAAGGCACACACTGGAAGGGAGGGTAAACTGAGGTGCTCTTCCAATACCTCCCCTATCTTTTCAGGTCCATGAAACTTAGTGCATTAACAAGAGGAGTGTTGACCTTTTCATTCCCTCATATCAAAAAGTGATTAGGCCCTGGCCAGTGGCTCAGTTGACTGGAGTGTCATCCCATACCCATACACCAAAAGGTAGTGGGTTTGATTCCCGGTCTGGTGCATGCAGGAGGTAACTGATTGATGTTTCTCACATCAATGTTTGTTTCTCTCTCTCTCTCTCTCTCTCTCTCTCTCTCTCTCTCTCTTTCTCTCTCTCTCTCTTTCTCTTTCTCCTGCTTCCTCTCTCTCTAAAATTAATAAAAATATATCATCAGGTGAGGTGCTTGCTTGACACGCAAATTCGTGAAGCATTCCATATTTTTTTAAAAAAATGTGGTGAGGTATAAAATTGCAAATTTCCTACTTAGGATATAGAGACATTTGGATATCCACAGATAGTGACATACATTCCTAGTCCATCCACATTATGGGTCTGGGTCTGGTAGAAGCACCAAGGGAGATGTTGATGAAGAGCACTATTTGCTCACCTTAATATCAAAATCAAAAATCACCATCAGGATAGTGATTACTTCTGGGGGAAGGAGGAGGTAAGATTAGGATAAGGCACATACAAGAAGGGTGGCTGAAAAACATTCTAGTTCTTGACCTGGGTGGTGGTTACTGGGTTTGCTCTCAAAATAAGCCATTCAGCTACACATTTATTTGGTGTGGTTTTCTGGATCTGGGTTTTATTTATAATCAAAAGTTTAAATTAAAATTAAAATGTATTAACATTCAACTAATAGTTTATACCACTCTTAATTTAAAGTAATTCACCTCACTGTAAAAATAAGTGTATGAATCAATATAAAAATCTACATCTGAATTCAACCTATCTTTTCAAACCAATTTACATATTAGTTATTGTTACACCTGTTGGATTATTGGGCTCTCTAAATGTGTTATTCCCTCCTCTTCCAGGCTTCAAGGGAAGTTCCTTCAGTTACCACTGTGGAACTCAGAGGATAAGTTTATACTTCCTCAGTAGAAACCATCTGTGACATTAGTGACTTCCATCATGTGCCTGCTCTTCTCCCTCTTTCCAGACAGAAGAGGGCAGCTTTTCAGTCTATCATCAGAGGACAGCAGCCCCAGACCCTTGAGCATCTTACTTCTCCTCTAGCATGTAGACTTAGTTGGGAGTATAGAATTCAGGGACAATTTATATGGTTTCTCCCAGCTTTACACTTCTTCCACCATTCTTTTTCCTCCTACGTAAAACTTTAATTCTAATTATGGAATAATTTAAGTGGCTCTTTTTTATTCCTCCCCAAACCCTTGATTTCTCCTTGAAACTCCTTTGTGTCTGTCAGTCAGTTGACATTTCCTGAACATCCAAGTCTGTGCTGTGTGAATTTCGCCAATTTCTCAGAGTGATTCTGACTTCTCAGGGCTTTCTTCTTATTTTACCCTTTTATAGTTCCTTTCTCTCCTCTCTTGGTAAGTATGTCTTCCAAACCCTCTTTTTCCTCCCACTGTTTCCTGAAGGAATTAATGAATATCTATACACTCCCTTTGTTAGTCTTCTACTCTCATACCTACTTCTCACCCCTGCCACAGCTACATATTTCCTGAAGTAAATTGGATTACTCACTGCATCCAATTGTCATTGACAGACATTCAAGTTCATATCCCCTCAAGCCTGTTTTAATTTATTAGCTTGAATTCTAACTTTTGGAATTCTATTTGACAAAGAATATATTTAAATCCGTATTGGTGATAATCCTAATAATAATTCCTACTCAAAACATATTTTACTAATGAAGTATGTGTATTCTCTAAATAAAAACAATGCATTAATCTTCTTAACCCTCCAGTGAGCCAAGGAGAAAGTATAATTATTCCCATTTTGCATATGAAATCACTGAGGTAAATTATGCCCCTTTCCCCAATGGCTAAATAGAGCAGAAAGGAAATAAATGCCAGACTCCCAGTTATCTGCTGGGCCACGAAGAAAAATTTCTTAAAACTCAAGGAAATTCAGATAAACCCTTTGTGCCAATGACTTCCCATTGCCTCCCTTAAAATGATTATAGTGAATATTTATTCAAGAATTTCTGAGATAGCTCATGTATGTCATGCTACCCTGAGGAGGAAATGTCAAATGACTGGGAATAAGAGAAATGTCAGGAAGAACATGACCCACAGAGGTGATTAATATGGAGTTTATCCATTGAGATATAAAATTTAAATGAAAATCCTTGACTTAATGCAACCTGAGGATGAAGAATCCCTGGAGATACTTCTAAGACCTGAAACAGTGCCTTTCCGGAGTTCAGAGACCTGATTGAACTTTCTCTCACCTTCTTTCTCCCCATACAGGGCTGCCCCTGACTTGAGAGGCTGTGTCACATGAGGGGAAATGAAAAATCACTCTTAACTTGATTCATACAGGAGAACTGGGAAGAAGTAGAAATGATTCCCCAATCAGGTATGACATTACAGGTATAATAATTGTAGAATTGATGGAGAGAGGAAAAACAAGAAAGAAATGACAAATTGAAACTTTAGCCTTACACTCAGTTTTAGATATAATATCTGGCTATTATAACATGTAATAGATAGGCAAGAAGACTATAGAAAAATCTCTTGATGCAGGTCAATTTGGCATGGGATTCCTATATCTTGCTTGTTATATCAATTCAATGACATTGAGTGGTTTGGGGTTTTGTTTTTTTGTGTTTGTTTGTTTGTTTTTTACATGAACCAGTTGATTTCTCCCCCCAGTTAAAGCAGTTAATATTGTTCAACTAGAATTTCCTTGTATCCAAACCCAGTTCATAGCACCTGATTTGCTCATAATTCCTGTCGATTAGCAGGCCATTTACAGCAGTAGATTTGTCTCAGTTATAACTTGTATTTCCCATATTTCTTATTAGAATTATATTATTATTATTATTATTATTATTATTATTATTATTATTACACTCTTGTGTGCCAGGGGAGTCCTCAAAATCTTTATTTCTATTTTACTTTCAGGAGAAATTCACCCTACCTTTAGCCTTCTTTCTTCTACTATCCTTGGAACTATAACCAAGGTCAATCTTTGCCAAGGAATAAAGGGAACTTTGAGAGGACTTCCTCCCATGTTGTACATACTTTTTTATACAAATCAAGATGTTATTATTCTGAGTTCTTGTCTGCCAGCTTAAGAGACCCATTAATAATATTCAGAGAGTCAGGAAAACATCATTTTCCTGGACCTTTCTAGAAAACTGCTCATTTTTTATAAATTCATGAAACCTAGGTGAGAAGGCAGAATTTTTAGGCAAAATGATAAATATATAGGATGGACATTATACCAATAGATTCCTCTGAACAAAGCTTCAAGGCAATAGTTGCAAGTGCAAAATAAAGGTATTGAATGGATCAGATTGATTCCGGATCTCTGTTATATTCCATTTCCTAATCCTTTACCCCATTCTCAGAACTCAAAAAACCCTTTGGTCCTAATAACTACTCTAGGTACCACCATACCCTTTAGGGGTGTTAAGATTCCTCTTTGGAACTGGATTGGTTGGGGTAGTAGAAGGAAAAAGAGCCAGGCTCATTGTGCATATGTACACATATTATGCAAACGTGTATATATATGTTGCAAAATGAGAAAAGAAAGGAAAAAAGACAGTTGTAGAATTATTTTTTATGTCTGACAGGAAACCATTTTATTATTTTTATATTGAGATATCATCTGACCTCTATCCCAAATAGAGGCATTCACAGCTTTTTGCTATGAACATGGAAAACCATTAGTGTTGACAAGCTGATCATATTCTCAAAAGGTCAGGATTTGCTGTACTAGTGCTTTTTCTTTATCATTTGTCATTTCTGTGTAATCTTCTTAACTTTTGGTGTCACATATGTGTTTCTCACATCTAGATTGACATCCTAACTTCAAAAATATGTTTTATAAATCCTGTTTCTTCAAATGCATGAAATAAGATAACCTATTTTTAATAATTAAAAATAATTTTATGAAGGAAAGTATCTGTAATATTGAAAATGGACCAAATTACTGATCACTGTTTTCCTTTGATGTTTATACCTGGAACTTCTCTCCAAATTTGGTGAGGTAAACATGCACAGATATCATTAATCTTTGGTGAGGTGAAAATGGGCAGATATCATTAATATCCTTTAATAGGTGGGGACACACAGAAGATTCCTGAAAGAGTCATCTGAGGATGAAAGCTAAATCTTATTCTCAGTTAATGCTATCTTATTTTGAATCAATGTCTGAGGAATGTAATGTTGAAGCATAGGTTAGTACAGCTTCAAGTTGCGATCCAAACTCTCTCTCCAACTTTGGTTTAGGAATATAGATGGGAAGAAAAAGAATGGAAGGGACTTGATGTCTGAATTGGGGGGCCAGAAATGAAGAAGGAGGAATCAGTTACCTTCCTTCTCCCCTACTGTTCTTGGCTTTCATAGTTTTCCATCCCAGGTCTTTTGTTCTTTCTATTTCCCAACAATGCCTTTTTTTTTTTTTTTTTCTTATCCTCATCTGAGGACACTTTTGCATTTATCTCCAGACAAAGCAGGAGGGAGAGAGGGAGTAAGAGAGAGAGAGAAACATCAATGTGAGAGAGATACATTGAATGGTCGCCACCCACACAACCCCAACTGGGGCCGGGGACAAACTGCAACTGAAGTACATGCCCTTAGCGGGAACCGAACCCAGGCCTCTGGTCTGCAGGCCGACGCTCAAACTGGCCAGGGCAACAATGACTTTTTTTATTCCATCTCTAATCCTCAATGTGCCAAAGTAGATCATTTCAAATATTCATGATGCAATTCAACCTACCTTCTGAAGAAAGATTTCCATACCGGTTATTTACCCACTCTACAACAATAAAATCACTCTAACGTTTTCCAGATACTTTTATTTACAGAACCACAAAGGTGGAAGGAATCTTTGGGATCGATTAGTCTAGGTCTCAGTTTTTAAATAGAGGACTCAGAGTTTCAGAGAGATGGAATGTTTATCCAAACTCATACAGCTGTAATGTAACTCTTTTGACTCTGTCCTCAGTGATTTGTCCTACTGTTGTTGTTGTTGTTGTTTCATGGAAATCTTTTATTCTGTTTTTATTGCTGTTTTGTTTTGTTTTATAGGAATAAGGAGAATTGCCGCTCTTTCTGTGATGGAGGGTTGTTAGTGATCCCAACTCACTTAGGAACAACACTGGAGCAGAGGCCATCAGATCCTGAAGACCCTAGCCTGGCCCAAGTTCCACCCAGTCTGAAGAGTGACCAGAACCTTCTTTGGAGGAAGGACATGGGGTGTTGATGAGTGTATCTCTCTGACAGGAAACCATAGAGTTCTACTATTTAAAAATATCCGTATCTTAACAGAGTCAAGGATAAAAAAGTACCATTCAGATATTGAACTATTTCCAGTATCTTCATTGTCCAAAAGCTTCTGCACACTAAAGCTAAAATTATTTTGTCATTGCTCTTGAAATAAATGCAAGAGAGGATCTTGAACTATATGCCAGGATCATTCAACCCATCTTCTCCTAAAACAATACCTGTCTTTTCCCACTCTGTTTGAGCTCGACATTTTAACAAGTTGACAATTTCCAAATGTTTAAAATGTATTCATTTTGATGGCTTTAGCCACAAATCTCACATCCAGCTTCCCAAGTCACAACTCAGAAAATCATGAAGACACCACCCTTGTAAATTCCACTTCCCAGCTCAAAATGGGAATATCATAACAAAATCCAAGGGCATTCTCATTCCTCTTAGAAGTTCCAACACAAAGCTATTCTCCTAAATGGAAGGGTGATTTGAAAGCTCCAAGACCTTGAAAGGAATCAGGAAGGTCTAATCCAGATCTTTCTGAATGAAGTATTACTATTATCTTTGTATAAACCCAAGTTGTGTCTCCCATGCTACACTGATGAAAAGCTTATCTCAATAGCAAAGTCCAATTCTGGACTACACGTTCTGTTTGGTTATTTTGTCAGCCTCCAACTCAATTATTTGTCAGCACATCGTTCCAGTTATCACATGTTCCCCAAGCAACAATTAATACTATCTGCCATACATTCTGTTTCAGGCTGTTATGGGCTAAATATTTGCATCAGCCCCAATAGTCACATGTTGAAATCTAAACCACAAATGTAATCATATTTGGAGGTTGGGCCTTTGGGACATAATTAGGTTTAAATTAGATAGGATTAGGGCCCATAAAAGAAGAGGAAGTCATCCAAACTCATTTTATGAAGCCAGCATAATTCTAATTCCAAAACCAGAAAAAGACACTACAAAGAAAGAAAACTACAGGCCATTATCCCTGATGAACATAGATGCCAAAATCCTTAACAAAATACTAGCAAATCGGATTCAGTAATACATCAAAAAAATTATTCACCATGACCAAGTGGGATTCATCCCACGGATGCAAGGCTGGTACAATATTCACAAATCAATAAATGTGATACATCACATAAACACAATGAAAGATAAAAACCATATGATCATATTAATAGACGCTGAAAAAGCATTTGACAAAATCCAGCACCCATTTCTGATAAAAACGCTCAGCAATGTGGGAATAGAGGGATCATATCTCAACATTATAAAGGCCATATATGAAAGACCTACAGCCAACATCATACTCAATGGACAAAAACTAAAAGTATTTCCCTTAAAAACAGGAACAAGACAAGGATGCCCACTTTCGCCACTCTTATTTAACATAGTACTGGAAGTCTTAGCCACAGCAATTAGACATGAAGAAAACATAAAAGGGATCCAAATTGGAAAGGAGGAAGTAAAACTGTCATTATTCGCAGATGACATGATATTATACATAGAAAACCCTAAAGACTCCATCAAAAATCTACTAGAGTTAATAAATGAATTTGGCAAAGTAGCAGGATACAAAATTAACGTCAAGAAATTGACGGCATTCTTATACACCAATGATGAACTCACAGAAAGAGAAACTAAAAAAAAACAATTCCATTTACCATCGCGGCAAAAAAATTAAGATACCTAGGAATAAACTTAACCAAAGAAGTAAAGGACCTATTTGCAGAAAACTACAGGACATTGAAAAAAGAAATAGAGGAAAATATAAAAAAGTGGAAGCACATACCTTGTTCATGGATTGGAAGAATTAACATCATTAAAATGTCCATACTACCCAAAGCAATCTATAGATTCAATGCAATCCCCATCAAAATACCAACGACATATTTCACAGAACTAGAACAATACTCCAAAAGTTTATATGGAACCAAAAAAGACCCCAAATAGCCACAGCAATCTTGAAAAGAAAGAACAAAGTAGGAGGGATCACCTTACCAGATATCAGGTTATACTACAAAGCCACTGTAATCAACACAGCCTGGTACTGGCACAAGAATAGGCATACAGATCAATAGAACAGAACAGAGAACCCAGAAATTGACCCAAGACAATATGCTCAATTAATATTTGACAAAGGTGGCAAGAGCATACAGTGGAGTCAAGACAATCTCTTCACTAAATGGTGTTGGGAAAATTGGTCAGCTACTTGCAAAAAAATGAAGCTAGACCACCAACTTGCACCATACACGAGAATAAACTCAAAATAGATAAAAGACTTAAATGTAACTCATGAATCCATAAAAATTCTAGAAGAAAATGCAGGCAACAAAATTTCAGACATCAAACACAGCAGAATTTTCACTGATACAATACCTACGGCAAGAGAAACAAAGGAAAAAATAAACACATGGGACTACATCAAACTAAAAAGCTTCTGCACAGCAAAAGAAACAACCATCAAAACGGAAAGGGATCCCACTATATGGGAGACCATAATCTCCAATGATTCATCAGATAAGGGGTTAATTTCCAAAATATATAGAGTGCTCATACAACTCAACAAAAGGAAGACAAAGAACCCAATTAAAAAATGGGTAGGGGAACTAAATAGACACTTCTCCAAACAGGACATACAAATGGCCAAGAGACATATGAAGAAATGCTCAATATCACTAATCATCAGAGAGAGGCAAATTAAAACAACAATGAGGTATTACCTCACACCTGTCAGAATGGCCGCCATCAACAAAGCATCAAACACCAAGTGCTGGTGAGGGTGTGGAGAAAAGGGGACTCTAGTACACTGCTGGTGGGAATGCAGACTGGTGCAGCCACTGTGGAAAACACTATGGTGTTACCTCAAAAAATTAAAAATTGAATTACCATTTGACCCAGTGATCCCACTCCTAGGAATATACCCTAAGAAGCCTGAAACACCAATCAGAAAGAATATATGTACCCCCATGTTCATAGCAGCGCTATTTACAATAGCTAAGATCTGGAAACAGCCCAAGTGTCCATCAGTAGATGAATGGATAAAAAAGCGGTGGTACATATACACAATGGAGTACTATGCAGCTGTAAGAAAGAAAGATCTCTTATCCTTTGAGATGACATGGGAGGACCTGGAAACTATTATCCTAAGAGAAATAAGCCAAGCAGAGAAAGACAAATATCATATGATCTCACTTCTTTCTGGAATATAATGAACATAACAGTCTGAGGAACAGGGTAGTCCCAGAGACGTGGAAGTAGGGTACAGACTGACAATTGCCAGAAGAGGGGGTGGGGGAGGGGAGTGATGAACCACAGAACTTGTACGCATGTACTCATAACCAATGGACATGGACAACAAAACTGGGGACGGGCAGGGAGGGAGGGGGAGGAGGGTGTCAATGGAGGAAAAAGAAACATCTGTAACAAAAATAAATTAATTTAAAAAAAAAAAGAAGAGGAAGTCAGATCTCTCTCTTCTCTCCCTCTCTCTCCCTCTCTCTCCCTCTCTCTCCTTTTCTCTCCCTCTCTCTCCCTCTCCCTCTCTCTCTCCCTCCTTCTCTCTGAGCATGCACTGAGGAAAGTAAGGAGTCTGTCTGCAAGCCAGGAAGAGAGTACTCACTAGGAACTGAATCTGCTGGCACTTTGATGTTGGACTTTGCAACCTCCAGAACTGGGAGAATAAATTTCTGTTCTTTAAGCCACCCTGGCTATGGTATTTTGTTATAGCAGCCTGAGCTGACTAAGATATAGACACTATACTAAACATTTATATTCATTATCTCACTTAAAATGTACAAAAATCCCATTAGGAGACATCATTTTCCCCACTTAACAAATTAGGGAACCAATACTTAGATCAAATAACTCTTCAACTTGAAGAAAGTAAATTGGCAGAGCTGGATTTTAAGAATGGTTCTCAACCATGAATCATGCTTCTTAGTACATAGCAGACACCACATAATTAAACTGAATACCTCTTACTTCTTTCTTCTACTTCAGTACTTTAAAACTGTCAGTTTGTGTATTTAGCTTCATCAAGCATCTAGAAGTTCC
This sequence comes from Tadarida brasiliensis, assembly GCA_030848825.1. Lineage (NCBI taxonomy): Eukaryota > Metazoa > Chordata > Mammalia > Chiroptera > Molossidae > Tadarida > Tadarida brasiliensis. The sequence continues at coordinate 58,363,949 of CM061258.1, forward strand.
TTGAGGTCCAAGACTATTGTATTTTCAGTGTCTAACACATAGCAGGTACTCAACAGCAGAATTAATGAATAAATGCAGGAATGAATGAATGAATGAATGAATGAATGAATGAATGAATGAATGAATGAAGTCTATGTGAATCCATAATTAATGGGTACATTAGTTTGCTAGAGCTGTCATAATTAAGTACTACAAACCGGGTGGCTCAAACAACAGAAATTTATTGGCTCACAGCTCTAGAAGCTAAAAGTCTAAAATGAAGATGTCAGCAGGGTTGGTTCTTTCTGAAGACTGTGAGAGAAGACTCTGCCAGGCCTTTCTTCTTGGCTTGTAGGTGATGAACCTCTCCTTATGTTCTTCACATCATCTTCCCTCCATGTATATCTCTGTGTCTAAATTTCTTGTTTTATAAGGACACCAGTCAAATTTGGTTAGAGTCCACCCTAATGACCTCATTTTAACCTGATTATCTCTGTAAAGACCCTGTCTCCAAATAAATTCACATTGTGAGGTACCTGGGGTTAGGGCTTCCACGTATGAATTTGGAAGGAGACACAGTTCAACTCGCAACAGTGGATAACAATGACATTCCCCACTTGCAGCACAGCTGGCCACAGTACAATCCAGCTGTTTGAAGGATATGAAAGGTAGGTACAGGGGCCCTGTGCTTCAGAAATGTCCTAATCTCACATCAAAAGAGCCAGCAATTGAATATGTTAAATAATAGCTCAATTTATTTACAGTAGACTCCAACCCTTTGGCAGGCAATCTGTAAACTGAACTATAACAAATTTTAAGGCATCATTTTTTATAATCATTCCTACATCACCACTTATGCATTCAATTTGGCTCCCAGGGTTGACAGAAATCATTATAGGCATTTTTTGTTCTTCTCAATTATTCTTTCTAGGTCATCATTTGTCTTGGAAAGATAAACTCTACTCACAGGAATGTATTCTCTCCAGTGACTTCTGAGCTGATCAGGGGAAAATGTGTCTATGCCATGTGCTCAGTCATGATCTCTCCTAGGCCTTTTTGTGCCCTGAAATGTAGTGAATCTCCCTGGACCACTTATTGACCCCATTCTTTCAGGAAAGAGTGAGTATCTTTTAACTTCTTAAAACTGCACTTCTTGGTGGTAAAGAGAAAATCTGCCTCCATGTTCCCTGAGTTCCCACACCAAGGGGATAAAAAAAGATACATAGGATTTCTGTGCTCAGCTCCCAGGCTCAGCCACAGATGGCTGCTATACACCAATGGAGTAATGTCCCCACCTTCCATACAGGCACATGCCAAGTCTCCAACTCCTCTCTTTCATACTGGGGAGGAAAGAAAACCACATAAGACCAGGGATTCGAACCCTCTCTGTCCCTCTGCTCACTGGTCTCACCTGTGTTCTTCACTTGTGTTTTTAAAGAATGTTAATTTAAGTACATGGGTGCTTCCTTCCATAGCAGAAGCCTAGAGATAATTCTCAGATGGTCATCTTATCTGCTCTCCCTCGTAGGACAGCATCTGTCTCATCTCTTACCTGCTTCTACTAGGTATTTGACAAGCTGCAACCTTAAGGTTTCACATGATTTTGACCCCATCATCTCCTTCAGAAATTGGTTCATTCTCCCAATTAATCCTACTGTTAAATTTTTCTCCACTCTTTCAAACACTCCTCGTGGTTCAAATTTAAGTCTATTATTTATATTTTTATCTTTGCTAACTAATGAAACTGGTTTCTTCTCTTTTGGGAAACTACCAAGTTGTGTGCAGCAGTCAGGAGTGGGGACCATCCAGCCCATGGGCTGTATAAGGCCTGCGAAATCAACACCAGCCAACATCACACACCTTACCAAATTAGCCTGACCACATATAGCAGGCTAATTTTTAAGTTGATAATTTTATATGGCCCGCAAATGATGTTATAAATATCCAAATGGCCCTTGGCAGAAAAAAAGGTTCCCCACCCCTGGAAGAAACCTTGCTTTAATTAAAGCTTTATTCTTACCCAGGACCTCCTTCCATGTTTATTTTTCATAATATTTGTCTCCTTGAGATGTAGTAGTAATAGAAAAGATGTTTCTTAAATACTGTTAAAACATATTATTGAAGCTACTATCAAAAGTCCACTACTGAGTGACTTGATTGCAGGGGAAATTGAAGCAACTTAGCCTATATAGAGATTGTTTGAATATCTTAAAATTTCCCAAGATAAAATTATCCCCAAATTCAAATGTCTTTAGTAAGTTACTATAATTTTATCTACTATTCGTCTGATACATGATGAATAGAGAGAGAAAAGTCACTTCATTTCTGTATTCTGAGTTGTCAGTGGTTTTAACAGAGAATTTAATTATGTTGCTTATAACATAATACAGCCAATCAATTAATGTGTATTTATCAATAAAAATAACAATCTAAACATTTTAAAACTAAGAGTAATAATCGACTAAATAAAGTATTTACTGTGTACTTATGTGTACTGCTAGACACAAACAGGGATTTAAAATATATTTCCTTTCCCATACCCTTAATCTTAGCACAATCTCCAGTGACAGAAATATTCCTGCCATCATCTTCCTGATCCTCAAATTTCTGATACTATCTTCCCTAAATCCATCTGTATATCAAATGTTTACATCTTGACCTATATGAGACTCCTCTGGCAAAAGATAAACACCTTGCTTCTTTCCCCACACACAGTAAGTCCATTGTTTCTACCAACACATGGTAAATTTCAAGTTAGTCAATTTGATCAGTGCTTCCAACCCCGCTCACTCTTGACCCAGACCAGGCCTCTATCCCCCTATAAATACACTCACCTTCACGACCGCCAGCTCCATGAGCTACTTCAGTCACCTTCATTGCTCCACCCCAGACTCTGTTGACCACTCTGTTGAGCTCTTCATTTGTAATTCTACATCAGCATTCTTCAAAAAGAGAACAAGAACACTTGAGAATGCATAACAATTTTCTTCCAAAGGCTACACAATCAAGTGTGGTTTTAAGGGAATCATTTTCCAGATCCTTACCTTCCATATATTTTTTTGATTACAAAATTGATCATCTGAGAATGTTTTAGATAGAAGATATCTTATGACAGTTCTCCTTTCCTATCTCATTTTTCTTAATTTCTCATTTGCCTTTTTCTCATAGAAATACATACATATATGCATACATATGTAGGTAGATACATAAATAAAATCTCTCTCATTCCAAATCTTACTATATTGCAATGCCTTGAGATATTAATAACTTCCAGGGTCCCAAATAAAAAAATTCAAAAATATGGGTACTAAAGACTCCTTTAATCAAGACTTCATAAATCTTTGCTAGGCCTCATGTTTTTCTTTGTCTTATACGTATTTCTGTTAAGAGTCAAATCTGGCATAGAAACAGGAGGTTTCCCTCTGCAGGGATATAATGGATTTAAATGTTTTACACAGAGCAGCAGAGGGAGTAATAATGAGTTTAAGGACTTTTTCTCTTCCATTACTCAATTATTTACAAAAACAAAAAGAATTGCTGTTAAAGGAGTGCCCCCCAAAATAAAGCAGAGTATACGAGGAAGAAATATTGAGACCAATGGAAACTTTTTTTCATTTCTGGAATAAACTCCTACTAAGGCTCTTTGACTTGTCTATCCTAAAATTATAATTAAGAAGTGAGGTGTCAGGGAGTGTGTGTTAACATTTATTTGAACTGAAAAATGAGGTTAGATTTGTCTGAGAAAGTAAATCTGATTTACTAACTAGTTTAATAAAAAACTGGCCTGGCCCTGGCCAGTACTGCTCAGTGGTTAGAGAGTCAACCCTCGGATTGAAGGGTTATGGGTTCGATTCCAGGTCAAGGGCACTTACCTGGGTTGCAGGTTTAATCCCCATTGGGGCCTGTATGGGAGGCAACCAACCGATGTGTTTCTCTCACATCAATGTTTCTCTCTCTCTTTTTCTCTCTCCCTCCCTTCTTTCCTCTCTCTCTAAAAAAATCAATAGAAAAAGTATCCTCTGGTGAGGATTAACAGGAAAAAAAAAAAAAGGCCTTGCCTATTTGGTTATATGACAGATACAATCCATAATTTGAATGAGTGAAATCTGTAGTTCCAAAGTTTTGATGAAAAAATAATTAAAGTGTGTGATACAATACAAAAAAAAAAAAATCAATATATTAACAAAGGTATATTGAAATTAGCAATGTTTCAATGTTCCTAACAGGTTCCGAATATATCAGTTGTTTTTTAAAAGTGCCTCTAAATGAAAGAGAAACAGGAACAATTAATAGTCATTTGATAAGTCTTAGTGAAACGTTTTTGTTATGCTCACCAGAAATTCAGAAACTAAATACGTGTAAAGACTATTTTACAAATTCTTTCACAATTCATTGCTCTCAATAAACTGAAGAACTTATCATGATGACAAATTATTAAAAATAACATTTGGTGATATATTACTGTGGTTTTTGGTACTCAACTCAATGAATTCAAATAATTATGAGAAATTGTTATTAAAAATTAACAAATTTATTTTATCCCCAAGTAAAGGCTATTCACCTGATTTTAAAATGCACTTCTGATAAAATGTATTTTAAGTTTAATAATTTTATATCAAAATCTATAATATATGTATATATTGCCAATGTGTACTGATAAAAATCTTACGGATAACTTGACCTGATCCTGAAGAAAAAATTTTAAGACTTAGAGCATTATGGTATAAAATAAACATAATTTCTATTTCAAGTAAGATAAAATCTTATAAAGAAAATGGAATAGAAATATAGGTTCAAGGAATAAAATAAATGATTTTCACAAAATGAACATGTAAAACAGCACGCAGATTAAGAATAAGAACATTACCTGTACCACATAAAAACTGAGATGCCACTAGTTTCTTCCCCCCCAATGTTAACCACTATCCTTGCTTCGAACACCCTACTTAAGATGTGCTTTTTGAACTTACATGCATATATGCACAACTAATGGACACAGATGGGGTGTGGTGAAGATGGGGCGGAGGGAGGAGGATGAGGAGGAGGGGTTCAATGGCGGGGGGGCATCTGTAATACTTTCAACAGTAAAGATAATTTTTTTTAAAAAGAAGAAGAAATAAATACCAGCTGGGTGAGGAATTGTAGGCTGGGAAAGGAAATACAGGCCATCCCAAATTGGTTCCTACTGGTTTAGCAGGTCATGAGTATTGGGGAATATGAGTGACATAGATGGAAGGATGAGGGAAAGGAATGGAAAATAAAAAGAAATATTAAATATAAATATCACCTTCTAACAAATGCAAGGTATTTGTTTACCACTTGCCCAATCACCAGATTGCAAATTATACATTAACTATATCACTGAGGGTATGCCAGATTATTTTGGAGTAATAAACAACTCCAAAAGTCTCCGTGGTTTAAAAATAATATGTTTTTTTAAAACTTTATATAAATGAAGTCATATAGTATGTGCTGTTTTGTCATCTTTTACTCAGAATTGCATGTGAAGTTCTTCCATATTAATATATTGTGTAAATGCATTATAATGGGTATAGTACATTTATTTTACAATTTGTGAGAAACTATATATTCAAATATATTTAAACATGTTAAGAAAATTTGGATGTCAATTCAAAATTATGCAAGGTTATTTAAAGTCTATGGGCCTCAATTTTATCATAGATTACAATACTGTTGTTGTTTGCATAGAGTTGCTGTGAGATTATGCATGGAAAGTACAGTTTCTGACACATATTTAAAAGCAGGCATTGTTGTGGTTGTAGTAACTGCCTTCCAATTGGTCATTCCAACTTTAATAATACCTTCTCCAAAATCCATCTGCTTACTGACTTCCAAGTAATATAATTAAAACACATAAAATGAACATGTCCGCCCTGGCCGGTTTGGCTCAGCATTTAGAGCATCGGCCCACGGACAAGAGAGTCCCGGGTTCAGTTCCCACTAAGGGCACGTACCTTGGTTGCAGTTTGTCCCTGGCCCCGGTTGGGGTCATGTGGGTGGCAACCAGTCTATGTGTCCCTCTCACATTGATGTTTCTCTCTCTCTCTCTCTCTCTCTCTCTCTCTCTCTCTCTCTCTCTCTTCCCTCCTCTCTCTCTCCTGCTCTATCTGAAGATAAATGCAAAAATGTCCTCGGGTGAGGATAAAAAAATATAAAAAATAAAATAAAATGAACATGTCCATCCCATGCTTAAATTAATTTTTTCTGTTTTTTTTATCCCTGAAAGTATGTGGTGCAAGCACTCCTGTATGACTTGCAATGGCCAGCGAGACCAGACCTGCCTACCTCCTCTGTAATTTAGGACTACCAATACCTCTTTCACTGGACGGTTGGGGGAAAAAAAAAAACTAGAAAAAATAAAAGATAGAAGAAAGGAAAAGGAAGAGAAGCCTAGTGTACATGTGTAAAGCAGTTGGCATAAAGCAGGTGCATAACAAATGGTAGTTACTTAGGAAGAAAGGGAGGGAAAAGAGGAACCAGGAAAGATGATCATATAATCTGATTATGTTGGTGCTAGAAGGGTGCCTGTTATGATGACATATCTGTATGTTAGTCAGTAGTCTTGATACCCACTTCCTAGCAAGGTGTGTAGAAGTGGCATAAGTAAAATAAGTAGGATGTGTGATTTTATCCCATTTTGAGGATGAGAAAACTGCCATCTTCAAAAGTTAAGTGATGTGCCCAAAGATTTACCAGGAATTAGTAGCAGAGCCAGGATTCTCATGTTTTCGATAGTTGTGTTTCGTTTTTGCTCTATTCCATTGCCTCTCTGAAATATTGTAATTTTAATATGCTATCTCCACTCCTAAGAAGAGATAATGTTCAATTTTAGCCTCTCTGAGCCTCAGGGTCTAGCCTATAAAATTGAGCTAATGATAATAATTGACTTTTAAATAAGTTAATACATTTAAAGTGCCTGGGATAGAATTCAATAAGTGTTACCTTTGTTATTGTTTCAAATTAAAACTATCGATTCATTGCATTTTTCACTTAAATAGAAAATCAGTGTATGAGGCTTTGTCCAATATAAGTCAGATATCTCAGAGGAGTGTCATCCTTTCCACTTAAAGTAAACATCAATATTCTGATATAACCTTAACCCTTTTCCTAGTGATTACCATAGGTCTTCAATATTCCTGTGTACTCAAACCCCAATAATAGGTGCTAAATAAATACTAATTCAAAAATTAGTTATTAAGATCCATGCTCTTTAAAAGCTTGTAACAGAACTTCCGGTCAAGATGGCGGCGTAGGTAAACACGGTATCGCCTCCTCCCACAACCACATCAAAATTACAACTAACTACAGAACAACCATAATTCAGAACTGCCTGAAATCGAGCTGAAAGGAAGTCCTACAACTATGAAATTAAAGAAGCAGCCACACTGAGACTGGTAGGAGGGGCAGAGGCGCAGACGGGCTGGTCACTCACCCACATGTGGTGGATAAAAATCAGGAGGAACACCTGGGCTGGAAAGGTCCTCCCTGAGGAGTGAGGGATCCCTGTCCCACACCAGGCACCCAGCTCAGGATTCCAGGGCCAGGAAGAGAAGTCCCCATAACTTCTGGCTGGAAAAACCAGCAGGAACTGAGGCTGAGGGAGGCTGAGGCTGCTGGAGCCCCAGGCAACTCCTCTTAAAGGGCCCGGCACACGGACTTACTCAGACTCGCTCTTTCTGGGCTCCAGCATTGGGGATGCAGCTTGAAAGGCACCAGAGACACACAGGGAAGAACTGAGATGTCTGACCTTGGGATGAGGGCTGGAGAGGCAGCTTTCTCCTGGACAGACTTGCTGGCGAAAGCTGATGTTACTTTGGTGAGACCTTCCCCGGGACAGCAGATGGCCCCCATATCTGGGACTCCAGCAACCTGGCTCACACTGTTTGCTGCTCCCTGGTGATTCCCTGAGGCCCCGCCCCACCCAACTTTCTGGCCCACCCAAGCTGTTTCCAAAGGCTTTACCATAGGATTGGCCTGTCTTGGATCCTGCTTCAGAGTTTCCTAAAATCTCTCAAACAAGCAGCATCTGGTCTCAGCAATCCCCATACTTCTCGTTAAGTGGCCCTAGGCCTGGCACTAGAAGCAGCCAGCCTTGGTTCACAGCTTGGCTTTTCCTGGGCACCTCCAAACCCAGCACAAGAAGCAGCCACTGGCAGATCACTTTGTAGTTTATGCCAGGTGGCCCCGGATACAACACAAGCAGTAGCTGACCTTGCCCCAGAACCAGCACACCCAGTGGACAGCTTCAGACCACATCAAAACACCACCACCCAACCACCTCCACAAGTGACACACTCAATGAGCAACGACCTACAACCAAGATTATTCTATCCTGCAAAGCTATCATTTAGAATAGATGGGCAGACATTTTCCTAGACAAGAAAAAACTAAAGGAGTTCATCACCACCAAACCAGTATTATATGAAATGTTGAAGGGTCTTCTTGAAGGAGAAGAACAAAAATATGAACAATAAAATGGCAATTAATACATATCTATCAACAATTGAATCTACAAACAAAATGAGCAAGCAGAACAGAAACAGACTCATAGATACAGAGAACTTTGTGTTGCTTGCCAGATGGGTGGGGGCTAGGGGGATGGATGAAAAAGATGAAGGAATTAAGAAGTACAAATTGGTTGGTAGACTGCTGAACCTCAAAGGGAAGTGGGGAAGGAGGGCAGGATGAGGTAAACCAAAGAACTTCTATGCATATATGCATAAACATGGACACCGACAATAGTGTGGGGAAAGCTGGAGAGGGGCAGGATTGGGGAGGAGGGCGGTCAATGGGGAAAAAAGGGGGGAACATCTGTAATACATTCAACAATAAAGATGAGTTAAAAAACTAAACTAAGCCCTGGCAGGTTTGGCTCAGTGGTTAGAGCGTCGGCCCATGGTCTGGAGAGACCTGGGTTCGGTTCCCGCTAAGGGCATGTACCTCGGTTGTAGTTTGTCCCCGGCCCCGGTTGGGGTTGTGTGGGTGGCAGCCAGTCGATGTGTCTCTCTTACATCGATGTTTCTTCACTCTCTCTCTTCCTCCCTCTCGCTCTTATGAATGCAAAAAGTGTCCTCAGGTGAGGATTAAAAAAAAAAAAAAAAACTAAAATAAAATAAATAAAAATAAAAGCTTGTAACAAACCTGTGAAATTGGGACACAGCTCAAAAAAAAAAAAAATCAGCCATGCTTTTCATGGTACAAATCCATTCTCATCAAATAAACTTGCCATAGTGCCCTCTTTTTAAAAACTCAACTTCTTCCTGTAGTTATTAAAAATACTGACACTCAGCTGAAAATGTGAATATTTTCCATTATTACTGCTTAAGTAATAATAATAATTATTATTATATCTTAAGATCTATAACATTCCATAGTTTAAAATGTGTTTTTCCATTTATTATTGCCTTTAATTTTTCTCATGAATATGTGTTTAACCAGGCAAAATATAAATATAAATGTTGTCATTTATATTCATGGCAAGGTAAAAATGAATGGTCCACTTCAAAGGATAACTTAAATCATCCCGTATTCATATAATATGGAAAGAAAAGGACTTGCCTGGATAGAGTCAATACTGTTCAGTAGAAATTAATTGAGTGTTTATCATGGTCATAATGGATTAGACAGAGGACACTAAAATGACTTGGACACAATCCCTGCCCTTTGGGAATACCCAACCCACAGAGGAAGAGGAAAACAGACATACATGTGCACAAATGTACACACAAAACATGTAAACAAAGTCTACACAGTACAAATTCATGAGCTAGCTGAACAACATCCACATTGCTGATCTGAAATATTTAGGATGTATAATCCAAATAGTTCAGGCAAAGAGAGAGAATTCCAAATCAATTGATAATTTGGAAAACACTGTGTTATCATGAGACACAGCTTGGAGCCAGTGCTATACAGCCTTGCTTCTCAATGTGTATCTGAAGAACAGCAGCCTCAGATCACCTGGGAGCTCGATGGTACTACAGAATCTCGGGGCCCACACATGATCATCTGAGTCAGATTCTGAACTTTAACATGATTCCCTGGTGATCTGTACACACATTAAAGCTGGGAAAGCCCTGGTACAGAGTGGTACATCAGAAATTATCTGGGGAGTTTTCTTAAGGATGTCTATACCTGGGCCCCACCCCAGGCCTATTAAGTCAGAATTACGTACTCATATTTATCAGATCTCAGCCAAAACATCACTTTCTCTGGAAAGTCTTCTCTGACCCACCTTCAGACCAAGCTAATTCCTCAATTGTGAATTTTCAAAGCACCCTTAGCTCTTATCACACATTGTAACTAAACATTTGTTTATGTTATCATATGATAGCTGTCTCTCAAATTGGCAAATACTCTATAAAAGCAGCACTATTTCTGGTTTTGCTCAGCATTACAATTGCAGTGTCCAACAGAATTCTTGTTACGTATTAGACATTCAATAAATTCATTCATTCATTCCACAAATACCTAGTGAGCATCTACAATTTTCTAGGTTCTTAAGATGTATCAGTGAATGAAACAAGGATCCCTGAAGAAAGTGACAAATAATAAATGTGTTGTTCTATTTCTAGCAAGGAGAGAATATTAAGAATGAAAAATAAAGGCACATAGCATGCAATGCAGCCAGTACATTAATTGTAGCTGTAATGTACACCACATTTCTCCTGTCTCTCTTCAGAAAGGTTACTCTAATCTTCAGAAATCTTTGCTTTTCCAGAAACTTATACAAAGTAAAGAGTCAAATGTTGAATAAATAAATGAGTGAATAAATACAAAAAATAAAGGCATAATGTAGTATGTTAGAGAGATATGTGCTATATAAAAAATAAAGATGAAGGCAGGGTAAAGGGGAACCAGGAGCACTGATGGGAGTAGGGCAAATTACCAATTTAAATAGGGTGATGAGGGTAGACATCATGAAAAAGTAATATGAAGACTTGGAAGGCATGAGTTAGCTCATAGATATCTCAAAAAGGAGTATGCCAGACTAGAGGAACATTATGGGGAATGGGGAAAGGAGAGTCAGAGATAACTACACATAGGTAACTGAGGATCAGACCATGTGGGTTCTTGTATGAGGACTTTGGCTTTCACACTGTGTAAAACATGGAGCCTTTGCAGGATTTTGAGCAGCAGACTGATACAACTTTTTAAAGGGAACATCCTAGTTACTGTGTTGAGAATACAGTAAAGGGGATCAAGAGTAAAACCAGAGAGAACAATAAAAAAATTATTACAGCAAGTCAGGTGAGAAGTGATGGTCAAGATGGTGACTTGCACCAGGAGGTTAGCAGTGGCAATGAAGAGAATTGGTTCAGATTCTGGATAACACACACACACACACACACACACACACACAAATCCATGTATTTATAACAAAGTGAGCCTACTCATGTAAACATCAAGGAATAAAAAGGCTACTCATGTCTTCTCTACCCCAAGGAAAACCATTATCCTGACTTCAAATACCATTAGTTTAGCTATTTTCAATCTTCGTATAAATGGAATCAACAATATATGTTCTTTTGTATTTTTCTTCTTTTGAAATTTATCCATGTTGCTACATGTAATTGATGTTTATTTATGTATATTACAGTATAGTTCTTAACTGTGTAAATATACACAATTTATTTATGCATCTTACTGTTGTGAAGCATTAACTATTTCCAGCCTATGGCTATTATGAATAATGGTACCATGAACTTTCTTATACATGTATTTTTATGTCAATATTTATTGATGTTATTTCTAGAAGTAGAATTATTATGTCATAAGTTATGGGTATGTACAACTTTAGTAGATAATATTAAGTAACTTCCCAAAATGGGTTTTATCACTTTAAACTCTCATAAACAGAATATAAAGTGTTCCTATAAAGAAGCAGTTCTCAACCTATGGGTCGCGACCCCCTTGGGAGTCAAACGACCCTTTCACAGGGGTCGCCTAAGACATAACAGTAGCAAAATTACAGTTATGAAGTAGCAGCAAAAATAATTTTATGGTTGGGGGTCACCACAACATGAGGAACTGTATTAAAGGGTTGCGGCATTAGGAAGGTTGAGAACCACTGCTATAAAGTGTTCCTATTTGTAAATTTTAGCCATTTTGTTGAATATGTAATGGTATATCAGAGTGGACTTAATTTACATTTCCCTGATGACTTAGAAAGTTGAGTACATTTTAATATTTTGACCATTAAGAGATCTCTTTTATGAAGTGCTTCTTCAAGAGACCATTGTTCTATTGGATTATCTGTGTCTTTTTTGTACTGATTTGTAGAAATTTTTTCTATATTTTTGGAATAAGACCTTTGACAACTGCATGTATTGCAAATATCTTCTTTTCACTTTCTTCTGATAATTAGAGTTTCTTTATTTTAATGTAGTTCCATCTATTAATATTTTTAATTATGCTTAATGGTTTTTGCCTCTTATTGAGAAATCTTTCCTCATGAAAACATCATGAAGTTCTTTTATGCTATCTTTCAAAAATTTTATTAGTTTACTATTTATATTTAGCTCTATTATCCAACTGGGCTTAATTATATTGTAAGATAGGGGTCAACTTTCATTTTTACCCATATAAATATGCAGTTGACCCAATCTGATCTATTGAAAAGACAATCTTTTTATTTGTTTTAGGATTTGGGCATCTATGTTCATGAATGAGATTGGCCTGATGTTTGCCTTATACTGAGCTGCTCAGGTTTTGGTGTGAAGGTTATGCTGGTGTCATAAACATGTTAGAATGCACTCACTCTTGCCCTGGCTGGTCTGGCTTAGCGGTTAGAGAATCGGCCTGCAGACCAGAGAGTCCCGGGTTTGGTTCCCACTAAGGGCACGTACCTTGGCTGCAGTTTGTCCCCATGGCAGCCGCTCGATGTGTCTCTCTCACTCTCTCCCTCCCACTCTATCTGAAGATAAATGCAAAAATGTCCTCAAGTGAGGATTAAAAAAAAAAAAAGAAAGCAGTCACTCTTTTTTTATTCTCTGGAATATTTTGTGTAAGACTGGCATTATTTTGTGTTTTTATTCTTGGTAGAATGTGCTAATAAGACCATCTGAATTTAAATTTTCCTTTTTTGGTGAAGGTTTAAGATGCTGATTAAATGTAAAAGTTATAGGATGGGAGGAAAGAGCAATAGGCCTGCAATCCATTCTCTCATTTTATTGGGAAACCCCTGGGTAGAAAGAAAGATGACCTAGTCAAGTAAACTTCTCAAGACCAAATAGTCCTACTGCTTCAGGTGCCCAGTGTACCTTGCCTGATAGCCTGACCTTTGGCAGGGAGAACTTTGCCATTTTTATAACCATTTTTCCTTGATTATATTAAACACATTGTTGACCGCTCACGAGTTAACCCGTGGTTGCACTTGCATTAGCTATTTAAATTTTTGAAACTCAGGGTAATATAGGATTATTGTATTTATGACTCTTTGCCCTGAAGGTCGAAGTTCGAAAAACAGCACACCGTTCTATATTCTTGAAGTGGCTAGAGAATGGATATCTGCTGGTTCAAATGAGTGCAGTTCAGAACCTAACACTTCTTCTGGTACTTCTAAAAGAGCTCCTTACATTGATTCACCTTTTAGGCTTTCAGGGCAACTAAAAGGCTACGTTTTAGAAAAAATAGCCACTGGTATTAAAAAAAAATCCCAACTAGAACATGTAAAGTTTGTGTTTCAGAAGGTGATTGCTATACAGTATACCACACTAAAAAAATTACTAAAATATATAATATGTATAAAATATAATATGTAGCAGATATGTACAAAGTTCCATTTAAATTCATTATGTATAAATTAAGTATACTGAAGTTTATTTAGATTGTTTCACTTTCATACGCAATTACGAAAAAATAGCCGGTGACATGAGATAACTTTTGCATAAAATTGCCAGTCAACCATGTGTTATGAAGTAAATTTTACTATTGTGATTGTCCCTACTTTCCTTGGCTTAATTGTAAATACCTCCAAGTCAAGTATGTGTGTGTGTTCCCTTTTAATTACCCCTCAGAGTCCAACGTAACAGGATGGCTGAATAGGGAAGGAATTAGAGAAAAATATGAATATCCAGAATGCTATTCCCACAGTATTCATGTTTCATTAGAAAAAAATAAATTACAAAAACAAAAAGTTGAGGGCATTATGCCTAGTGTAATAAGTCAGACAAAGACAAATACTGTATGGTCTCACTTATACGTTGGATCTGAAAAAAACTAACTCCTAAAAATAGAGAGCAGATTGGTGGTTGCCTGGGGCAGGGTAGGTTGGGGTGGAAGTGAGACTGGATGCAGATGGTCAAAGGGTAGAAACACTAGTTGTAAGATGAATAAGTTCTGGGGATATAACCAATAGCATGGTGACTATAGTTAACAGCACTGTACATTACCTATGCAAGTTGCTAAAAGAGTAGATTTTAAATGTTCTTGCTCCCCCCAAGATAACACCTGTAACTATGTGAGGTGTGGAGGATATGTTAACTAACCTTATTGCAGTAACCATTTTGCAATATATGTGAAGATCAAATCATTACATTGTACATCTTACACTTACACAATGTTATATGTCAATTATATCTCAAAGCCGGGGGGAAAGATGCAAAGTTATTTATTTGAAAGCATCTCGTAAATAGCAGAAAAAGTGAAACCACTCAGTCTTGAAAGATGAGAACAGCCCAAGTCTTTTCCAACATCACACTTGCCTTCACCCACATTTGGCCTTCCAAAGAAAGAACCAAGAGATAAACAAGATGTTTGCATTGACAGTTTATTATGGGAAACACTTAATCTTTTGATGGTTTGTCCCAGTCAGAATCTAGTGGTTATTTCCCAGCATAGTCTAACAACACAAAAGTTAAGCCATTGCGTCACGGGCGCTGTGCCCTTAGAAATGTGACTCAATACAGTCACAGTGTCCTCAACGTGTTTTCCTCTTTCCTTGATCATTTTTAAACTGGGTAACTTACATTTGAAGTGTCATTGAGAATGATCATTTTTCCTTTCCTCACACAGAAAAGCGGGGGGGGGACCCTCCCAAGCTTGTGCTATGAAATTCTTTTGAAACAAACTCTGAGTTTCTTAAGTAACTGTTAATGAATATTGCTGCCAAATAATTTATTTTCCCAGTGAAGACATAAGGAATATCCTTGTATTTCTTAAAAATAAAAAGCCCCATTTTAACCCTCTTGTATTATGGCATGAGCAAAATTATCAATAAAACTACAGCCTTTATACAAACCTCTAAGAGCCCTGAACTGAACAATTCTGACCTTCCACGTGCTGGCTGAGGTTGGGTCAGGAATCTCTCTAAGCTGATGGTATTCTTTTAATCTGTTAGTGTTTTATAGAGTCCACAAATACAATTTTCTTTAATTTGAGGTAGAATGGTATGTAACTAAGCAATTTGGTCAGTTGGATTTTTTTTTAATTCTTTTTCTTCATTTTTTTTTCTTTTTTAACCTATCTTTATTGTTGAATGTATTACAGATGTTCCTCATTTTCCCCCCATTGCCCCCTTCCTCCCCATTCCTGCCCCATCCTGCCTTTCCCCACACTGTTGTCTGTGTCCATTGGTTATGCATATATACATATAAGTTCTTTGGTTTATTTCTTCCCACCCCCAACCCCTCTTCCCTTTGAGGTTTGTCTGTCTAACAAGCAATTTGTACTTCTTAATCCCTTCACCTTTTCACCCATCCCCCTAGCCCCAACTCATCTGGTAACCAACAAAAGTTCTCTGTATCTATGAGAATGTTTCTGTTCTGCTTGTTCATTTTGTTTGTAGATTCAGTTGTTGATAGATATGTATTCATTGCCATTTTGTTTGTTCATATTGTTTTATCTTTTTCTTCAAGAAGACCCTTCAACATTTCATATAATAATGGTTTGGTGGTGATGAGCTCCTTTAGCTTTTCCTTGTCTGGGAAACTCTTTATATGGCTCCTTGATTCTAAATGACAGCTTTGCAGGATAGAGTAATCTTGGTTGTAGGTTCTTGCTTTTCATCACTCTGAATATTTCTTCCCACTCCCTTCTGGCCTGCAAAGTTTCTTTTGAGAAATCAGCTGACAGCCTTATGGGAACTCCCTTGTAGGTAACTAACTGCTTTTCTCTTGCTGCTTTTAAGATTCTCTCTTTGTCTTGAACCTTTTGCATTTTGATGATGATGTGTCTTGGTGTGGGCCTTTTGGGGTTCATCTTGTTTGGGACTCTCTGTGCTTCCTGGACTTGTATGTCTGTTTCCTTCACCAAGTTAGGGGAGTTTTCTGCCATTATTGTTTCAAATAGGTTTTTGATTTCTTGTTCTCTCTCTTCGCCTTCTGGCACCCCCAAGAAGCGAATGTTGGCACGCTTGAAGTTGTCCCAGAGGCTCCTTACACTATCCTCATTTTTTTGGATTCTTTTTTCTTTTTGCTGTTCTGATTGGGTGTTTTTTGCTTCCTTATATTCCAAATCGATGGTTTGCTTCTTGGCTTTACCTTCTCTACTATTGCATCTGTGTAAACTATTCTTTATTTCAGTTAGTGCCTCCTTCATTTCTGACTGGTCCTTTTTTATGCTCTTGATGCCCTCACTAAGTTCACTGAGGTTCTCACTAAGTCCATTGAGCATCTTTATAAGCAGTATTTTGAACTCTGCATCTGTTAGGTTGCTTAACTCCATTTCACTTAGTTCTTTTCCTGGAGTTTTGTTCTGTTCTTTCATTTGGGACCTGTTTCTTTGTCTCTTCATTTTGGTTGCCTCCCTGTGTTTGTTTCTATGTATTACTTAGCGAGAGGCATGGGGCTAGCTGAGACCAAATGCTGCTTGTTTGAAAGAATTTAGGAAAAGCTGAAGCAGGATCCAAGACAGGCCAATCCTGTGGTAAAGCAACTGGCAACAGCTTGGGTGGGCCTGAAAGTTGGGTGGGGCGGGGCCTCAGGGAATCACCAGGGCAGGGCAAACAGTGTGAGCCAGGTTGCTGGAGTCCCAGATACGGCTGCGTCTGCCGGCTCAGGAAAGGGCTCACCAAAGGAACAAAAGCCTCTGATAGAACATCTGTCCAGGAGAAAGCTACCTCTCCAGCCCTCACTCCAATGCCAAACAGCTCAGTTCTTCCCCATATGACTCTGGTGCCTTTCAAGCTGCTTCCCCAATGCTGGAGCCTGGAGGGAGCAAGTCCGAGTAAGTCCGTGCACGGGCCCTTTAAGAGGAGCTGCCGGGGGCTCCAGCAGCCTCAGCCTCAGTTCCTGCTGGTTTTTCCAGCCAGAAGATATGGGGACTTCTCTTCCTGGCACTGGAACCCTGAGCTGGGCACCTGGTGTGGGACGGGGACCCCTCAGTCCTCAGGGAGGACCTTCCCAGCCGAGGTGTCCTCCTAATTTTTATCCACCACACGTGGGTGTGGGACCAGCCCGTCGCGCCTCCGTCCCACCTACCAGTCTCAATGTGGCTTCTTCTTTAATTTCGTAGTTGTAGGACTTCCATTCAGCTTGATTTCAGGCGGTTTTGAATGATGGTTATTCTGCAGTTTAGTTGTAACTTTGATATGGTTGTGGAAGGACGCGATACTGCGTTTACCTACGCCGCCATCTTGACCGGAAGTCTGGTCAGTTGAATTTAATTCAGCAGACCTTTATACAATAATACTAAAGTAGAGAGATATAATGACTCTAACACTCTTAGAACTAGCTTAGCAAAGTGCTAGGACAGTATATACCGACATAGTTGTATGCTGTACAAGTCTGCTACTGTCATACAGTCACAGCCACTGTTTCTATTTTCTAACATGTCTTAGGACACCTTGTGCTTTCTAAATGACAGATAACTTATGGTAGGGTAGATCAAGCACTGAGTAGCTCTGCTTACATCATTAGCACACACTGATTCTATCATTAGCCAATTGCAAGTGTGACAAATATTTGAGGATGGAAAATGAAAGGAACTGTGGACGGAGTTGACTAAAAGTAAAATATCATCATGCTTAGGGGTTTACTTGGATGAGCTGAACACGTTACAAATTATTAATACATGATAGTTGCCATCACCCTAAAATATTACAAGGTGACACATTTTAGATTTATTGTCAATTCCCAATTTACTAACACAGAATGCATTTCTTCATATAACATTAGGTTATATTTGAACAGACACTCTATTAGTGATATTTGAGAACAACACGCATTCATGGTGAAAAATATGGAAATGATTGCAACACTAATAATTTAAAATACATAAAGACATAATAAAAAGTAACAAGACTACTATAATATTTTTACTTGTTTCAAGAATGCTTTGTTTTATGAAAAACAGGATTATTTTTATAAGGTGGTAGATAGAAAATTTTCAGGAGATTCTGAAAGACTTCAAAATGATTTGGAGGTTGAGATAGTGGTTTATAAGAGTACTTCTCTTAAACATTTTTTTTTTGTTCTTTATTGATTTTTTTAGAAAGAGAGAGAGGAAGGGACAGGGAAAGAGAGATAGAAACATCGATGAGAGAGAACATCGATTGGCTGCCCCCTGCATGCTCCCTGGGGATTTGGCCCACAACCTGAGCATGTGCCCTGACCAGGAATCAAACCAGTGACCTCTTGGTGCATGGGTTAATGCTCAACCACTGAGCCACATTGGCCGGGCAAGAATACTTCTCTTTTAAAATATTTCTATAAAAATTGATATCTCTCAAGAATGTTGAGAGAAACATTTGAGAATGTTGAGAGAAACACAAAAAGATTTATATAATCACCAAGAAGTGAATAAAGAAGTAGGAAAAGTGGTTAGGTCAGATGGGCCCCTATGTTAGCCATCAGGAGCTACTGTCCATCAGGGAGTTCTTAACTATCAGCCTCTCTTAAGCAGATCCCACAGGAGGGCTACATGTTCCCTATCAATGTTGCACCCACTCTAAAAGTTGAATCTAATCACTTTTTACTGCCTGCATAATATTAGAAGGAAAAAAAGGGCATAAAATATAAGAATAGGAAATTCCCAAAACCTAATCCCTAATAGGGATTCATTAAGTAAATCATATATATATATATATATATATGATAAAATAACCATAAATTTTATCATCAAACTAGAAAAATTTGAGGAAAGCAAAGATGCTATTAACAATTATCCTAGGAAAAATGGTATAAATCAGACTATTCCAAGCACATTAGGATTTATAATTAATTATAAAACATTATAAACTACATATATGAAATCGATGGGTCATAGAACTATATGAAGTATATCAACTTTATTCAGTTATGCCAAGGTATTTTCTAAAGTGATTGTGCAGTTTATGAAATCTGTACCAAATCTCAGTATTACAATAACTTTAAATTTTACTAATATAATGGGTGTAAAATGTACTTTGTTGTTGTTGTTTAAGTTGGCATATCCCTGATTACTAATCAAATTGAATAACTTTTCATAAGTTTTGAACTTAACTTTCCCTTCCCTGTGAAATGTCTGTTAATATCTTTCACCTTCTTCTCCAGTGAACTATTTATCTTTTCTTATTGGTTTGAAGTTTTTGGTTTTTTTATGTCTGGACACTACCTTTGTCAACTTTATGTATTGCAAATATCTTCTCTCAGTTTGTGATTTGGTGTTTTCTGTTTCGTTGGTGGGGGAGGGGGTCTTTTGTTAAATTAATATGATCATATTTATCACTTTTTCTTTCTGTTTTGTGTGATTTTGATATATTAAGAATCCATTCCCATGCAGAGATTACATATTTGTTTCTAAAAGTGTTGAAGACTGCCCTGGCCTGTGTGGCTCAGTGGTTAGAGTGTCGGACTACAGATCACAGGTTGTGGGTTTGACTCCTGGTCAAGGGCACATAGCTGGGTTACAGGTTCAATCCCCAGCCCAGGCTGGGTGCATGAGGGACACAACCAATCGATATCAATGTTTCTCTGTCTCTTTCTCTCTTTCTCTCTCTCTCTCTCTCTCTCTCTCTCTCTCTCTCCCGGCCCTCCCTTCCATTCTCTCCAAAAATCAATGGAAAAAATATCCTCAGATGAAGATTAACACACACAAAAAAAGTGTTGAAGACTTGTCTTTCTCATCGAAATTCTTTTGCTGCCTGGAATTGGCTTTTACACATGGTGAGGAGAGGTCCAGAAGGAAGAGTAAGAGACACCTGCCTCACTCAGTGACCACTCAGAAATCCTAACACGTGAGCCCTGCCTGTGGCGAGCACCTTACACTGGTATGAGATGGCCTAAGCAATCTACAGGGAGAAGAGTTGCTCGGCTTCTGACAGCAGAGCAAACTTTGTGCAGGGTTCTGATGTGATCTTGCCACCTTTGCAGGCCTCAAGTTTTTCCATATGTGTGTAACCTGAAAAAATCGAAGTAGGCCAGCAGGGCAGTGTAGACACTCTCCTTTCCCTTCCCAGCAAAGGCCCAGTACTGTATTTGTTTCCATTTCTGGATTTGTGCTTTCTTATTTTGGCTCCAAACATTTTCCCTCAGCTCATGAATTAGCCAGGCATTTAAAAATACAGTTTTTGTATTTTATTCAGAATTTTAAATGTCCTTTCCTAAGAAGTATTCTCTGAACATCTACTCAGCCATGTTGCCTGCTACAAAGTTTATAATGTGACTTCAAAATGCTTTTAAGTAGAGTCTAAGCTGAATAAACACTAAACCAAAGTTTGTATTACAGGTGTCAGAATTGACTCTGTTTTACAAAAACTCCAAGTGATGCTCAGAGTCATTAAATTTCTTTGCCAAGGTGATTCCAATTTTGTTTCTAAGAAACATTATTATTTTTTAAATTTCTTTCTTGTTTCTTAGGGTTGGCAATGATATAGTTCCCTCAAAATCTTTACAATACCTTTTCCCCGCTCTTTTTGACAAAACTCCCTTTAGTGACTCTAGTACACTGCTGGTGGGAATGCAGACTGGTGCAGCCACTGTGGAAAACACTATGGTGTTACCTCAAAAAATTAAAAATTGAATTGCCATTTGACCCAGTAATCCCACTTCTAGGAATATACCCTAAGAAGCCTGAAACACCAATCAGAAAGAATACATGTACCCCCATGTTCATAGCAGCACTATTTACAAGAGCTAAGATCTGGAAACAGCCCAAGTGTCCATCAGTGGATGAATGGATAAAAAAGCTGTGTTACATACACAATGGAGTACTATGCAGCTGTAAGAAAGAAAGATCTCTTATCCTTTGAGACGACATGGAGGGACCTCGAGAGTATTATCCTAAGTGAAACAAGACAAGTAGAGAAAGACAAATATCACATGGTCTCACTTATTTGTGGAATATAATAAACATAACAATCTGAGGAACAAGGTAGACCCAGAGATGTGGAAGTAGGGTATAGACTGACAACCCTCAGAAGAGGGGGTGGGGGAGGGAGGGAAGAGATAAACCACAGAACTTACACGCATGTATGCATAACTGATGGACATGGACAATAGGGCTGGGGATGGGTGTGGGGGGATTGGGAGGAGGGTGTCAATGGGGAAAAAAGGAGAAACATCTGTAACAAAAATAAATTAATTAAAAAAAAAAAAAAAAAACTCCCTTTAGTGAAAGATCATTCCCTGAGTTATTATGTGGAACTATATATGAAGAGAAAAGGAAGAGTAATTGAAAATTTCTGATTATCATTAGCAAACTGCTAATTATAATAGCATAACAGGCACTACAAATTTAGTCAGGATAATCAATTTAATTATATTCTCATGTTTGTATACTTAATAGGAAATGTAACTCCTGTCTATGAAAATTAAATTTAAAACACAATACACTATGTATCTACCTTGTTTTATCATTATTATTTGGAGAAGTGATTTCTATTTCTCTCATAATCAAGTTACAAAAAGAATGTTTTCTTAGGATGGGTTTTCTAGAAACAGATTTGAAATGGATATTTGCCCGCTGGAAATTTATTGGGGAATTATCTTAGGCACAATACATGTAAAGAAAAAGGGAAAGCAGAATTGGATAGAAGGAAGGATTGAACTACAAGGCAATTTCAACAGAAACCTTAGCTTTTCCAGGGGATTTGATTTAATAGACTAAGTACCAAGAATAATTTTAAGAAGGAAAATCTAAAATGGAATTTTGGAGCTGGATCACCCATTGGCCAACTGACAATGAGGACTCTGTCATGGGGCTAGATGGATTATTGATAGCCCCTAGAATGCTATATTGTTATAACTTTCACCAAAGGCAAACTGCTATAAGGAAATATGTTGGTGTGGCCAATTTCTCACATATTTGAGAAGTCAGGAGAATTTAGTAATGAAGATTTATAATGAAAGGCTAAGGATAATTAACTATTAGTTGAAGAAAAGTGTGAAAGCCAGAGGGCCTCGTCGGCCGCATATAAATGAGCTCTAATCTTTTGCATCCAAAGAGCAAGAAAAGCTAAATATCAGACCCAGTACTTAATTACAAGGTAGCATACTTCAGGAAAATGCTGAATTTTCAGCCCTAGTAGGTCTTCTATTCCAAGATCAGGGCCCTGATGAGGAAGGAGGAGGACCATAGAACAGGGATTGGGAACATTTGGGTTAATGCACTCAAAAATTTGGAATCCTTAGGTTTCCCTGAACTCTCTGAACAGACACAAGTGGCCCATCATTTACATCAAAGGCTAGTGTTCCACCCTTCCTTGCAGAGGATGCAGAGCCTCTGCCTTGAAAGACAACATGTGGAGACTTCCGGTCAAGATGGCGGTGTAGGTAAACGCGGTATCGCCTCCTCCCACAACCACATCAAAATTACAACTAAACTACAGAACAACCATAATTCAGAACTGCCTGAAATCGAGCTGAAAGGAAGTCCTACAACTACAAAATTAAAGAAGCAGCCACATTGAGACTGGTAGGAGGGGCGGAGGCGCAGATGGGCTGGTCCCACACCCACATGTGGAGGATAAAAATCAGGAGGGACACCTGGGCTGGGAAGGTCCTCCCTGAGGAGTGAGGGGTCCTACACAAGGCCCCCAGCTCAAGGTTCCAGGGCCAGGAAGAGAAGTCCCCATAACTTCTGGCTGGAAAAACCAGCAGGAACTGAGGCTGAGGGAAGCGGAGGTTGCGGGAGCCCCAGGCAGTTCCTCTTAAAGGGCCTGTGCAGGGATTTGCTCCCTCTGAGCTTAGAGGAGAGGCAGCTTGAGGGGCACCAGAGACATACAGGGAGAACTGAGATGTTTGTCCTCGGAATGAGGGCTGGAGAGGCAGCTTTCTCCTGGACAGACTTGCTGGCGAAAGCTGATGTTACTTTGGTGAGCCCTTCACAGGGACAGCAGATGGCCCCCATATCTGGGACTCCAGCAACCTGGCTCACACTGTTTGCCCCTCCCTGGTGATTCCCTGAGGCCCTGCCCCACTCAACTTTCGTACCCACCCAAGCTGTTTCCAAAGGCTTTACCATAGGATTGGCCTGTCTTGGATCCTGCTTCAGAGTTTCCTAAAATCTCTCAAACAAGTAGCATCTGGTCTCAGTGGGCCCCATACTTCTCATTTAGTGGCCCCAGGCCTGTCAATAGGAGCAGCCAGCCTTGGTTCACAATTTGGCTTTTCCTGGGCACCTCCAAGCCCAGCACAAGCAGCAGCCATCAGCAGATTACTTTGTAGATTATGCTGGGTGGCCTTGGATAGAACACAGGCAGTGGCTGACCTTGTCCTAGAGCCAGCACACCCAGTGGACAGCTTCAGACCACATCAAAACACCACCACCCAACCACCTCCACAAGTGACACACTCAATGAGCGGACTCAGTGGGTACCAGAGCCCTGCTGAAGTAAGTCTTGCTCTGTGTGGTGGGCCTCTACATAGCTAATCCTCCAAGGTAATCAGAGGCCAGTGGTCAGTGGACACAGCCAGTCCTTGCAGCTGATCAGCCTGAGTAAATCTCTCCCACTGATGTGCCAACAGCAATCAAGACTCAATTACAACAGAAGGGTGTACAGTCCACACTAGGGGTACACCTTGAGGGCCCAGCTGGGGTGATCAGGGAGGCTGTGCCACTGGATCCTACAGGACACCTAAAACAATAGGCCACTCTACAAAGCCTAGGAAACATAGCAACTCTACCTAATGCATAGAAACAGTCACAGGGAAGTAGCCAAAATGAGGAGACAAAGAAACAGGTTCCAAATGAAAGAACAGAACAAAACTCCAGGGAAAGAATTAAACAAAATGGAGATAAGCAATCAATCAGATGCAGAGTTCAAAACACTGGTTATAAGGATGCTCAAGGAACTTGGTGAGACATTCAAGGAACTTAGTGAGACCTTCAAGGAACTTAAGGAGACCGCCAAGGAACTTAGTGAGAACATCAACAACATAAAAAAGGACCAGTCAGAAATGAAGGAGGCCCTAACTGAAATAAAGAATAATTTACAGGGAATCAAGAGTAGAGTAGGTAAAGCCAAGAAGCAAACCATCGATTTGGAATATAAGGAAGCAAAAAACACCCAATCAGAACAGCAAAAAGAAAAAAGAATCCAAAAAAATGAGGATAGTGTAACGAGCCTCTGGGACAACTTAAAGCATACCAACATTCGTATCATAGAGGTACCAGAAGGCGAAGAGAGAGAACAAGAAATTGAAAACCTATTTGAAACAATAATGACAGAAAACTTCCCTAACTTAGTGAAGGAAACAAACATACAAGTCCAGGAAGCACAGAGAGTCCCAAACAAGATGAACCCAAAGAGGTCCACACCAAGACACATCATCATCAAAATGCAAAAGGTTAAATACAAAGAGAGAATCTTAAAAGGAGCAAAGAGAAAAGCAGTTTGTAACCTACAAAGGAGCTCCCATAAGACTGTCAGCTGATTTCTCAAAAGAAACTTTGCAGGCCAGAAAGGAGTGGCAAGAGATATTCAAGGTGATGAAAAGCAAGAACCTACATCCAAGATTACTCTATCCTGCAAAGCTATTATTTAGAATCAATGGACATATCAAGAGTTTCCCAGACAAGAAAAAGCTAAAGGAGTTCATCACCACCAAACCAGTATTATATGAAATGTTGAAGGGTCTTCTTGAAGAAGAAGAACAAAAATATGAACAATAAAATGGCAATGAATACATATCTATCAACAATTGAATCTACAAACAAAATAAGCAAACAGAACAGAAACAGACTACTAGATACAGAGAACTTTTTGTTCATTGACAGATGGGCAGGGTCTAGGGGAATGGATGAAAAAGATGAAGGAATTAAGAAGTACTAATTGGTTGTTAGACTGCTGAACCTCAAAGGGAAGTGGGTAGGGAGGGCGGGATGAGATAAACCAAAGAACTTCTGTGCATATATGAATAACCAATGGATACAGACCATAGTGTGGGGAAGGCAGGAGGGGGGTGGGATTGGGGAGGAGGGTGTCAATGGGGAAAAAAGGGGGGAACATCTGTAATACATTCAACAATATAGATGAGTTAAAAAAAAAAAGAAAGAAAGACAACATGTGGGCCCAGCCAGTGTGGCTCAGTGGTTGAGCATTGACCCATGTACCAAGAGGTTGCTGGTTCGATTCCCGGTCGTGGCCAATCGATGTTCTCTCTCATCAATTGTTTCTCTCTCTCTCTCCCTCTCCCTTCCTCTCTCTCTAAAATTAATAAAGAAAAAAAATTTTTTTTTAAAGACAACATATGTCCTTCTCAAGATCCACCTTCACTTCCTTCTCTAGCTAACAAACCCATTGTTAAGGTCATGTTACAATAAAACCCAGCCAAGAAAATTCTGGGCCTGTTGAGGGAGAAAAGGAAAAATATGCTAAAGGAGTTGCAGGACCTAAAAACATGTACCAGTGGGAGCCAGGAGAGATGACTAGGTCCTGATGGTGCTGGATCAAGATGGCACAAAGCATACATTTGCATAAGAGAGAGTTTGTTGATAATTTAGCACCCTGGCAATAACCCAGTAACAGTGCAGACATACTCCTAGATAGCTCTTGAAAGTGTGAAAAAAACGCTATGATCCTCACAAAGTGAAGTAGAACTGTCAGGACTACCCTGGCAGATGTGGAGAAAGAATCAACAGGTTCAGGAAAATGAGCATTCTAGAATTGGTAGACTACATAAGGCTGGAGAACCCACCAGTGGACTATATTCCATGGGATGGCAAAGATAATGATAGGGAATGTGCTGACTAAAATTACTGAAAAGCTCATTGGTGCCTGTTCTCTGTAGGCCAGGGCTAATGGTAGGAGATGCTATTATAGAACTTCTTTCCCTGAAAGCAATATAGATGATAGAGTCCAGTAGAGATGATAAAGATAATAATAGAGGCTATATGGTAATGATGCTGAAACCATCAGAAGCAAGTTGGGGGTTATGACCATTATGAGTAGGTAATTACTCACAAGGAGCTATGGAGATGGTTCAAAGAACATGACATTCCTAAGGGAAAGACATGGGCAGCTAACAAGTATATTTCTTTATTTATACAACAACAACAAAAAGAAGGGATAATCAAGATGCTTAGGGTAGCTGCCCAGTGTATAGACCTGATCCAGTTCTCAGACCTAAAATCCAATGGCAAAGAGACATGCTGGGTCCCTAAGAGAAAGAACCTTGCAACAGCAAAGCAAGTGTGTATGGTAGTCCTTGCTTAAAACAACCTATAGCCATTTACTCAGATAACTATAAATTTGGAAACAAGGAGCACCCATACTTTTTGAGGATTTTCGGACATAGGGTCCAAATTCACACTGAAAACTGAAGGCCCAAAAAAGTATCATAGGCCCCAGTAGAGTGGAGATGAATGGGAGCCAGGTATTAAGTAGAGCACTGGCCCAAGTCTGGCTTACAGCAAGTCCACTCACTCCATGGTGGTCATTGCCTTGGTCTTCAGATATACTGGGTATATCTGGGTAGTCTGAAGAACCTCTACATTTATTCTTTGGCATATAGGGTAAAAACTATCATAGTAGAGAAAGTCCAATGAAAACCTCTGAAACTTCTTTTTCACAGCTAAAAATAATATTTTATCTTGGTGGTAGTGGCAGAGGTTAGTGCCACCTTTATAAATCTAAAGAATGCAGAGGTAGTAGTCACATTACATCCCATTTAAATTCATCATAGCCCTAATGCATTCTATAAAGCCAGACAGATCCTGTACATGACATTTGACAACCACAAACTTAATTAATTTCAGCTACTATGTCTGATGTGGTATCTTTACTACAACAGATTAATATAGCCCTGGTATAGCTATGTAGCCATTAATCTGGCAAATGTGATCTTTCCCACTCCTATCAGAAAAGAAGATCAGAAGCAGCTTATATTAATGTGAAATGGACCACCATACACATTTGGTCTTGCCCTAAGGCTATGTTAACTCTGCAACCTCTGTGAAAATACAGTCCAAATGAATCACCTGGATCATATGGACACTTCACAGAACATCACATTGGCCCACTATATTGATGACATCATGTTAATCAGACTGATGAACAAGAATTGGCAAGTATGTGGGAGTCCTGGTAAGACACATGTGCTCCAGAGTGTGGAGGATAAAATTTACAAAGATTCAAGGATCTCACCTAACAGTGAAGTTTTAAGGAGTCAAGTGGTCTGGGGTATGCCAGAACATCCTCTCAAAAGGAAAACATAAATTATTAAATCTTGGAATTCCCATCACTAAGAAAGAACAACATCTAGTATGCCTCTTCAGGTTCTGGAAGTAGCATGTTCCATACTCTGACCAATTTTCTAAATGACATGAAAGGCAGACAGCTTAGACTGTGGGGCGAGGACAGGAAAGAACTCTACAGCACTGCACCAGGCTGCCAGCAAGCATCTCTGCCTCTTGGGCCCTATAACCTGGTAGGCCTTATGGCATTGAATTTTCTCAAGATTTGAAGCAATTCTAAAAATTAATATGGTTTTGCAATAATAATTCAGTAGAGCTAAGTCAGACAGACAGCTCTGGTTGCTTAGCAGCCTGCCATCCTTTCAGTTTAAATTTTGGCTACTGGAAAGAAAGACATCCTTTTCCATGTTAGGGCTGATGTGATTACCAGCCCCCCATCTCTGTGAAGACAATGTCTAGATAATGGATACAAATAGCCATAAATGAAGGAATTTCTCTTAAGCTTTCAAAAGCCAAAATAATCACTTGAAAAATGAAGGATTTGATTAACTACATAGTTATTCCCTCTACTTAAAACTGTAGTCTTCAACTATGACACCACATAAGGACCTTCACAGACATCTAGTCTAATGCTTTAATTTTACAAATGAAGAAACTGAGGCAAAAAAAAAAAGTTAAGGAATTTGTCTAATATATTTTCAATTTAAATTTTACCAAAGTCTAATTTACATCCAATTATATTCCCATAAAACGAAGTCTAATCATATCCATATTTAACAATTAAAAACCAAAATCAATCAAATCTAAAATGCAATCATGTAAAAGAGATTCATATATTAAATCATAAAAAATAGAACAGGTGATTAAACAAGGAGTCATTTGCCCAGCCATCTCCTTATCTGGAAACATAGTTCATGAGTCACGTGGTCTTAAGTCTTTATTTCTCCTAACAAAATCCTTTATACAAACTCATAATGACACAAAGTTGCTAAAAATTTATGTCCCCATCTCCCCTGATTAATTTATAGACTGAACATTATCACTTTTAATCATTTTATGAGGCTGGTATTTTTATGACCAGAAAAGTCTTCAAGGTTATCTTTTGTGTTACAGGATTTGGTGTCTAAGCTCTACGAATCCAAACTTGATGGTCTGATAAGCCAAAGGAAAAAAATAACTTACTCCTCCTAAACCTATATAAGGCTAATGGCTGCCATAAAAGTCAGAAATCATTCAAGCAAAGGTTTCTGTTGATCAAATCCTACAGCCTCTTTTTAATGCTAATATCTCCTGGCCTCTTCCCTTAAACTAGGGCACTCCCACTCCTTAGCTTAATTAATCACTCTCCTGATTCCCTTTTTTCCTCTCTAATCATTTCTTCTCAGCCTCCTTTACATCACCTCTACTCAGCCCTTAAACATCAGAATGCCTAAGGATTCTATGGTTGCCTTCTTTCCTTCTTTATAATAGGATATACTTTATAACAAAGCAGATGTGAATTTGAATAAGAAAAATCAAATCTTTATTTTCACTAACCTCTCACTCAAATTCAGTATTCGCTTCAATTATGAAGTACTCAATAATATTAGTAATATTATAGTGTTGAACATGTATAATGGTAATATAACTGTAAATGTAAAAAAATTTGCTAAAAATCACATTTTTTTAATATCACACTGACGTTGTTTCAGAGATCTCAAAGCAGCATTTATACTCATCACATAATTCAAAAATAATGTAGGAGAAACCATCACATAAAAACATAATATGAGAAAGTGTAAGAATAAAGGAAGGGATTATTTTTCATGGAAGCAGAGGGGAGAAAGTGTGTAACTTTTGTTAGGAGAATTGGAGTATTCTATTGAAATGACATATGACATTGGCCTTGAAAGATGAATAGAGGTTGTCCAGATGAAAAAAAGGAGAGAGGCTTTTCCCAACAGAAAAAACAACTTCAGAGGGACCAAGTTGGAAAGAGAGGGGTGAATGATTCTGTTCTATAGGAGCACAGGATGTGATGGAGGGCAGGGCAGGGCAGGGCAGGGCAGAGCAGGTAATCTACCTGAGAAGATAGTTAGAGAAAAAGTGTGAAAGGCTGTGTATGCTAAGACCTTCAGATCTTTTCCTATAAGTGATAATAAACCACCAAAGGTTTTAAGGGGAAGAATTTCAGTGCCCTATTTGCACTTTGAAGTGCTAAAGCTAATACAAATATGGAGGGAAAACTGGTGGCATGGAGACTCGTGAAAGAGCTGTTGCAAAAATTCATGCAAGAGATTTGACTTGGGAGATAAGAAAGCAGTAAAAACAAAAACTGGATTAATTTTCTGGCTTAGATGACGGGGTGATGGTGATATCATTAACATAAAGAGGGACTATAGGACTATGAACACAAAATCTTAATTTGAAAAGAAGGTTGTATACTTTGGGAATGATTACTCGGCTTTATGAAACAAAGAGCATGACTACCAGTGGCTTAACACAAATGAGGTTTTCTCATTAAGTAAGAAGTTTGGAGGTGAGCAGCTACTGACACCTGTTCAGCAATTTGATAGTATTTTGGCTTCACCAAAGAAAAAATATGGGTGACAAATAAATGTATGAAAAGTGTTCAACATCATTAGCCATTAGGTAAATGTAAATTAAAACCATGATGAGATACTACTATGCATATAGTATTAGAATTGCTAATATTCAAAAATTGACAGTCCCAAGTGCTGATAAAGATATAGAACAATTGGAATTTTCAAACATTGCTGGTAGGAATATTAAATGGTACAGCAACTTTGGTAAATAGATTGACAGCTTCACATAAAGTCTTATGAAGTTAAACATACATTTACCATATGGCTCAAGAATCCCCCTCCTAAATATTTACCCAATAGAAATGAAAGCTCATGTTCACACAAAGACCTGTAAATGAATGTTTATAGTAGCTTTTTTCAGTCACCAAAAACTGGAATCAACCCGAATATCCATCAGACAATAAACAAAGTTTTGTACAGCCATACAATGGAATAATACTCAGCATTAAAAAGGAACAAACTACTCAATACATCATGTTTTTATTATGCTAAATGAAAGAAGATGTAATCATATGAATAATTCCACTTATATAACATTCTGAAAAAGCAAAATTAAAAGAACTGTAATCGTATCAGTGGTAGCCATGCCATGGGCAGAGGGCATTGACAACAGAAAGGCATAAGGGAATTTTATGGGATAACAAAAATGTTCAGTATCCTGATTGTAATGATAGTTATATACTTATATATATGTGTGTATCAAAATTCAAGGAACTGTACATTTATAAGACTAAATTTCATGTAAATTATACTTGATTTTTTTAAACTTGATGCCAAAAAAGAGAGGTTACAAAACAATTATATTCGGGGGGGGAAAGTTAAAATGGTAGTTTTATAGCGCTAAAATGCTAGCATTAAAAATGAGCATATAGTGGAAGAAAAACTAGAGTCAATATCAGATAGTAATTTAATGGTCAGAATTTTTAATGTTCAAAAATATGTTTTTTTAGATCTGTGGCAAATATTCAATGAACTTGGTGATGATTTCATTTTTTTTCTCTTGATGCCATGTAACCATAAATAGACTTCCTCCTTATATACCTTAATTTCCAGAAACTTTGGCTTGCCAACTCTTGTAACTTTGAGCAACTCCTCATTTACCTATATTTAAGTTTTTTCATTATTTTAAATTTTATTTATACATGGCATACTATTTTACTTAATAAATCTGTAATTTGTTGTTATAGACTCATATTGTTCTAAGTTCATCAAAAAATATAAAGACACCAAAAGGCTTTATAGATCTGATCACATCCATTACATCCTCACATATAACATATAATGCCATGGTTTTTTAATTCCTATTTTATTATGTAAAAATTAACTTTCAACTAATGAAATTCATTATAGTAAAAGTCTAGATAGATAGATAGGTAGATGCCACGGTTTTTGCATAAGCAGTAGTTGGAAACTTGACATTCGTCTCTTACTGAGAAAAAAATAGCATTTTATCTATTTTTCAAATTTTCCTGTGCGCATTGCTAATGCTAACCATTTTTCTTCTTTAATTATGTCAAAATGGTATCTTAGAAGACAATGGTTTGATTCACTGTGAATTCACAAACAGCACTGACTCAATAGAACTTCACATCAGACCTTTTGTCCCATTTTGTCATGACAGAATCTCTAGTTCATGAATACAAGTCTAAGATACAATCAGAAGTAAGTTCAAGGACAACGGTGAGTTTTCTGGGTTAATACACACTGAATTTGTGAAGTCATCTTTGCCTGAGTTCTCACCCTACGTCTTCTGAAAGACAGGCATGTCTAAACAACATTAAAAATACTGGCGATTTGTTCTCAGGTCAAATTTCTCTATTTATGTGTGCTTTTTTTTTTTTTAATCATGGAGGCTTTGTCATGTTTGTCCTATACAATTATTTCTCTTCTCAGTCCCACCTCCGTGCGGCATGGGAGGACTCCCAAACAGGATTTGTGAAATGCACCTCAAGATCCACTTTCTGACCTCCTCTCTACACTGTACATGACTGTTTAATTTCCTATTTAAGACAAATTAATTGTTGCATGCTCTAATGAGGCTGCAAGGATCCTGCTCCAGTACATAGGCTTGAAGAGGTTACCCAGAGGTTGTCCAGATTGATGGTTCCAGGGTAGATGACCTGAAAATGAACTTTGACTAAACTTTGCTCTTTGTGCACTGGGCAGTCCATACTTGGAAAGTGGCAATTGTTTGCAGCAGACAGTTTAAAACTTTAGCCCAAGATTTGGTTTGGAGGTTAGCTTTTTGAGGAAATGGGGAGAAAAACTCTTTGTCAACCTTTTCAGTGCTAGTTTTACCAATTCATTTCTAAGTGTTTTATTTTTCTCTATAACATCCAAGTTACAGTTAAGATAGAAGGTATTAGCCTAACTAAAACTGTCTTTTTCTTTTTCCTTTTCTCTTCCTTCAGGCACTATACAAGTTAGAACTGTTTTTTAACTTAAACCCAATCTGCTATAATGCAGCTTGTATAATGCCCTACACTTAAGAATTTAGATAATGTGCTTAAAATATTAATTGGTTCCAACAACCTGTAGAGCATGTATTAAACTCATTTTATTCATTAGATGTAATTTATCTCAGGTTTATGTTGGCAATGAATACACAACTGTGTTGAAACTATTACATTTCAATTCTGCTATACAACACTGAAATCTATCCAGGAGATGCCCCTTAATTTTTCTTTAAACTGAATGTTAGAAAAAAATTCCATTAATGTGTCAGTACAAAAGACGGAACATTCTCAGATAAATTATTTGATTTTAGCCTACTCTGGCAGTTAGGCAGGACTCTATAAAACCACCTTTTGAAGAACATACAACTACCCTCCACTTAAAAATACATAAATAAAAAAGTGTTCTTTTATGTAATATTCTTCACTATGTTTCATAATAAGCAAGTGATAAAGAGCACTTTATTCTCATAAAGAATCATGAATAGAAAGTGTCATATGGAAAAACTGACCTGGGAAATGGCTTAAATTATTTTATGAAACAATAGATTTGGAATAAGAAGTCAACATTTCTTACTTTCTGGCATTTTTTTATTTCTCTTGGTTCTCTAATCTATTTTCTCTTGAAGTGACAATAGCAGGTGGTGCCCAACTACCTCCTCTAGTGCCACAGTAGCTTTAGGTGCAAAAAAAAAAAAGGAAGAGGTTTCATGTATACTTCTATAGGTGGGTTGGAAAGGAGTTTGCATGTGTTTTTTCCCTTGACCAAAATCCCTATAAAGGTGTAGGGGAGCATTTAAAAAGGTCACCACATCCCCAGAACCAGACTGACATGCTCAGACAGACTCTTAGTTGTGTCCTGAAGAAACCAGATTATTTCAAATTTTTAGGGGTATTCTTCAGGTCTTAGTTGAATTAGAGATTTTTTTAAGTTCCTTTAGAGCCCCCATTGGACTCCCAAGCAGATTATAATTACCTTTTTAAATATCTACCTTTCTAGTGCTACTGTGCACTCGGAAAGCCAAGCTGCTTAGCACAGAGACAAAGCAGATGGAGACTGCCAAACCAGTCCCCCTGATGCTTCCCAACACTTCTTTGGCCGGAGTTCTCTAGGATGAACCTGTATCCTTGACTCACATAGAGTTGGGCAGGGGTCAAAAAAGGCATCTTTATGGGCAGTAGCTAATCACATTATCATCAGCAAGACTGGTACATATGGGGGAAAATGGTGTTCTGTGGCTTTGAATGTCTCCTAAAATTATCCTTGAGTAGAAAAGATATAGGAAGGGGTGCTGATAGAAACGTGTATAAGTAGTCTGTCCTCTGTGCTCTTTACTTCTCTTCACTTGCCTATTGAACATCCAGGATCAGGATTAGAAACAGAAAGTACAGGCAGTCATAAAGTAAGTCTTAGAAATAGAACTCCAGTGGCAGTATTTCTGCAATACCCACTACAACTGAAAGAGCAATGGGATGAATGATCTGTGATATAAAGGCCCAATTTCCTTTGCAAGAATAGAGCTTGATTGTTACATCCCAAGCTAAAGACAAAAGCTGGAAGAGAATAAAGCAGTAGCAGATCCTCTGATGAACAAAGATGTTCTGAGTTAATGTCAGAAACGAAGGGTAAGAATGAACTGGGGGTGGGGGGGCAGGGATAATAACCTTTTTACGTGGAGACAGATAATATCTGCTAGATAGAATGTCTTTCACAGTTTAACGTGAGGCATCACCAACTCTTCTGGGGTCATTGTAAATCACACCACCTGGTACTAACTTGGCTCACAGGCTAGAAATTGAGACACAGCTATGATCGCGTACTTATCTCAGTTTAGGATGTTATAGAAAATGGTAGTAGGATGACCTGTTCTCTGTTGCTTTCATCTCTCACAGCTTTCACTCTTTTATCTTCATCTAGCGGGCAATTTGCTGTTAGTGATATTGTTGATATGAACTTGTTTTAAGTCACTGAACTTCTCCTTTGGTAGAAATTTAAGATGTACCTTCATGGCTCCTATAAGACAATGTTGTGGACTTAGTGGAAAAAACTGATTGACAGAGTGCCTTTTGAGAGTGACTTTTAGAGTGCCTTCTAAACCAAATTTCATGTCAAGACTTTCAGCCATCGGAATTCCCAAGTTATTCTATACAGACGGCTCTAAGAGCTGTGCAATCTTCTTCACTGGCCACATGGCTATTCCTTTCCTTTTAAAACAGTTTAGGGAGCAGAGCCATTAACAAGGCTAAGACCACAGTGCAACCAAAATATTTTAGGCAAAAGCTAATTTCATTTTCTTCTATGATCTGTGTCCCTGAACACAGGTCACAAGCAAATGAGAATATAGCCTAACTTGATGTTAATTTCTTCATCACAAATAATTATGGTGAATTGGTTCTATACTGTCAACTCTTACTATATTTTCAATTGATTTGCAGCTAAAACAGGAAAAAGCCCAAAAGACTAATGCCATACAACCATATGGGAATAAAAATTATTCAGCTTACAAAGTGCACATTTTAATTGTTAAATCCAATAACTGGTTTTGAGTTAAAATGACTAACATACTAGAAAAATTTGGAAGGTGAGAACATTCGTTTTTCTAAAACATATTAGTCTATTAATCATTAAGGCAATCCATACATATACAAAGAAAGAATGCTTCCCCTTACACGTTTGTGCACATTCATTTAAAATGACATAATTAAATTAAATACCCACTCCAAATTTTTCATTAATCTGAAGTTTTAATAGAAAATAAATAGGACCTCTCAGACTCCTCTTTAGGGAAGACTTTTATCTCTAGAGGGCTACTATGATATCCAAGCATCTATCAACTTCTATATTATCATTATATTAATTCTTCTTTTACCTTTTTTATGCTGACTCCCTTTGGTTTTTCTTGGCGCTTCCTGTTTAGGGAAGGCGGCTTTCTTTTATATTATTCCCAACAGTGTTGAGGTGTGAGGCAAACACAAGACAATAGGATACCAGCTATTCATCAGGATTAGGTGAAAGTCAGAACTATTCAACCAAAATTAATAAGAAGGGATGTAACAAACCCACCTTCTAACAATTCATTTGAAAGTCAGATAATATCAATTAGCATTTATCAAATAAGAACAGGCAGGTGAGGGTGACAATATCTTACTTACCTTGCAGGAACATTTGATGATGAATGACTCACTCATGAAATATATTAAGTCAGCATTTTCTCAGCACTCTCTGAGTATGTTTAAGCAACTCCAAATATCCAGATAAAACAGAAAAACTCATTTGTGGAGCTGTAATTGGGTGGACACAAGCCCAGGATGCTTAATACTTCACCAAGTTAGAATCCTAACCTTCCAGCTGCTAATGTCCTAAGAGATAAGCATTAAATGAAGTTGACCTGGACTCTATTTAATTCAGTTTCAGTACAAAAACAATTTTCTGGGTAAGTATATTACTCTTTTCTAAGGAGTTCTTGAGACTCCCTGCAGTTAATTCCCACTGATCCCTGCAAGGTAGGTACTATTAGACCAGTTACAAAGAGGAAAAATGAAAGCAAAGAGACCTTGGAATGATTAACCCAAGTGAAGAAACTGAAAATGGAAACCCACTTACTGGGCCCTTAGAGCAGTACTTTATCCACTATGTTAAACTGTCTTTTGTACCAAACTACTTACAGGAATACTTTGCATATAGACATTAGAATCATCACTGTCACCACTTATCTAAGCTAATGCACATCTACTTGGTAGGATCTCACTGATAATGTGAAAACACTCAGATACAACCTAGTCAAGTTTCCATTCATGTAAACACAGACCTCCTCCACGCCTCAGCTTATTTACTAGTATGTCAGGATTGCTGCAGTGAAGGAAGGAGAATCCTTGGCCTTGCAACTCCTGGTACATTCAAGTTCAAATTCACTAAGAATGTGTAGGTTGCTCATATTTTATTTGAACATTGAGTGTCAATACTGAGGTCAGTATTATGAGATTGGAATAAAATGTTGAAAGCAAATTTGGTTGGCAAGGTATGATTAATTTAGGTTATGTCTATAAACTTGAATGCAATGGATTTCTTAACCTTCCAGTAAAATGGATAATAAATACCAAGAAAAGATCATTGTCTACATTACATAGTTATAACATTTGAATTTTATGAGAAAACTATTCAACTCAGCTGAGTTTCTTTTCCTTTATTCATTCATAAAATGCAGAGATATATGTGGAGCACCTGTTGTTATATACTAGGACTAAGTGTAGAGTGACTAGGCATTGTGCTAGGGCTGAGGAGACCCACAGGGAGCAGGCAGACTGCCTCTGCCAACAGAGAACCTACAGTTTGGCAGAGGAGAACCATGACCTGCATTCAAACATTCCATGGTACACAGGAATCTAGAGTGCTATGAACAGCGTACACCATGGAAGTACCTAATCCACCAGGGAGAACCAGACAACAGCTAAGGAAGACATCCTAGTGATGTGTACAGATTAGATAAATATTTAGAAAATTGATTTGATTTTTTTAAAATGTTTTTATTGATTTTTTTAGGGAGAGAGAGATAGAAACATCGATGTGAGAGAAAAACATCAATCGGCTGCCTCCTGCACACCCCTACTGGGGATCAAGCCCGCAACCTAGGCATGTGCCCTAACTGGGAATCAGACCGGGACCTCTTAGTCCATGGGACAACGCTCAATCCACTGAGCCACACTGGCCAGGCTGATTCGATTTTTAAATACAGTCTGAGACCTTAGAAAGATTTTAGTCTTATCTTGTGGTTGTGAGAGTACTGGGGAAGGACAGAGGGAAAACGAAAGAAAAACTTAGACTTCATGGACATGGTTTTAAAATGCCTTCTTTTTTGCCTGGCTGGTGTGGCTCAGTGGTTGAGTGGTGACCCAGGCACCAAGAGGTCACCAGTTCGATTCCCGGTCAGGGCACATGCCCAGGTTGTGGGCCAAATCCCCAGTGGGGGGCATACAGGAGGCAGCCAATCGATGTTTCTATTTCTCTCTCCCTCTCCCTTTCTCTCTCTCTAAAATCAATAAAGAAAAAAAAATGCCTTCTTTTTAAATAGTAAATGACTTTAGTAAAAACATAACTGATTTTATTTTACAAGACATGTAAATAATGTTTTCTGGGGACTTGTGGCCTGTTCAGTGAGTGTTTGCTTTAAAACAACTTTCAAAAATAATCATGAAATGTCAGGATACAGTTTGATTTGAAGTATTTTTTCACAAATATTCAATGAAGCTTCCAAATAGCACACAAGTATATTTAATTGAGAAAATTAAAGAGGTGATAAAAGTTAAAAAATTAAGTAATACAGGCCTAGAAAACTGACTTGATATTTGTAGGTTCCTTTTAAATAATATAATTTTTTATTGAAATATCACAAATTCTCATAAATTTGAGACATTCTTGTCTTAATAACAATGCAAATGCATTACTCAGCATATATCAGGAAGATAATTAGAACTTAAAAAATTGAAAATTCAAAAACTTAAATACTTAGATGTAAGTCTAATATGTATATTTACTACTTGTGTTAGTTTTCTAGAGCTGCCATAACAAAGTACTACAAAGTGGCTTAAATAACAAAAATGTATTGTCTTAGAGTTCTGGAGGCCGAAAGTTCAAGATCAATGTATGGGCAAGGTTGGTTCCTTCCAAAATTGTAGCCATTTGAGAATCCTAACATTATACGGAGATTTCAGTTTCAATTCATCTCTTTGGACAGGACCAACCTCTAATCTGCTGTCTTCATTTGAGCATCAGAAGTAAAGTCCTTAGATTACCCTGACTCATCATCTCTCTTACCCAATTTATCTCCCAGCCCCACACCTAGTAGCTATGCATCAGCTATTGGGCTCACCACTAAGACTAATTTATATAACCTAATGATTACTTTCCTGTGAGATCAGCCATGCATTTAAGTGTATTGATTAAATGTTAGTTATTTTTTAGTTCTTTGTAATCGTAGGATTTTTGTGTTTTATTTTGTTTTGCTCTCTAGAACGGTACTAAATCATTTTTTCATTAGGGCACACATTTAAAAATAATATGTATTTTGCACTCTGGAGTTAAACAAAAGAGCCTAAGCCTAACTTTACTGCTTACCAGCCATATGACCTTGGGTAAGTGACTTAACCACTTTGTACCTCAGTTACCCCATCTGTAAAGTTGGCATAATAATATCACCTACCTCATGAGCTTGTTATGAAACTTAATGAATTAATATCTGTCAAGTGCTTAGAACAGGATAGGGTACTTAGTAAACACTGTTTAAGTATTTGTTATATAAAAATGAAAACAAAAAAAAGAGTCAGTAATTCTCTGTTATATTAATGTGATAATTTAAAACAAAAAATTTTTGTTTTGCTTCAAATTCTGGTGCCTATAGTGTAGATAGAAGATAAACAAGAACCCAAAGTATTTTCATTTAAAATCACTAAGTTAAAACACCTGAAGTTGAACAGTTGCATTCATTCAATTCAGTTATCACTCAACAACTATACTTCTCTGTCCTATGTATTCACCTTCTCACCTGTGTCTCAAATTCTTAAATTTAAAAAAAAAATTATAAATAACAAGTAAAGTGACTAGTGCATCTCTCCACATTGCTAGATACAAGGAATAAAATTTTTAATAAGGCAGGTGGGTCTCTGCCCTTCTGGAGCATACTCCAGCAGTAATATCCCATTAGGTTTCTACTGGTGGGAACTTTCAGCCTGAAAGAAGATACCCCTGGATGATCATTAGGAGAGTGATTTGAAGAAAGTTGGACAGAGTGTTCAGAAAGTTTTCAGCCAATGACAATACACACATGGCTGCCTACATGTACAGGCAAAAATTCTATCAACACAAGAGTTTGCCCAACATTTAAATCCAATCTTTTCATTGTTTAAAGAATACAAATTATCCAAAATCAATTCCTTGTGTGGCTACATGGTGAAATCAGAGCATCAATTCACTCAGAACTAGATTGTGAAAATTTTGCAACTATAATATATTAATTTGTTTTGTTCTATTCTATTATTACCCCACATACCATCATGCCTATCCTAATGTCTAGGTTCACAGTGGGGCCTCTGTAAATATTTGCTGAACTGATTTAAATTTAAATGCTTTCTAGTACATAGAAATTAAGAATAATCTATTGTAGCAATGTAAGAAAAAGATCAGCTTATGTTAGAAGACCTCCAGCAAGATACTAGATGTGTAAGATGTGGAAAATCAATTGTTTCTCTATACCAGGAGTCAGCAAACTTATTCTGTAAAGGGACAGAGAGTAAATATTTTAGATCATGCAGACTGTATGGTTTCTGTCACGACTACTCAAGTCTGCCATTATAGCATGAAAGCAGCCATAGGTAACAAATCAATGAGGGTGGCTGGCTTCCAATGAAATTTTATTTACAAAAATGGGAGCAAGCCATATTTGGCCTACAGGCTGTAGTTTACCAACCTCTGCTGTGTATCACAGAGCTGTAGATACTGTACAGGGTCAAAAAAGATATATATAATTTATCTATAAACTTTTGATGTTTATCCTGTACATGTTTTATGTTATACATTATATAAATATGTTACATCATATGTATACAATTTTGTATGGGTTTTAAAAATTAGCATTATAACATGAATATTTTCTTCTCATTAAAACCCTTCATAAACATTATTTCTAATGAACACATAATATTCCAACACATGGACACCATCATTTACTTAACCTTCCCCTCATTTCCAACAAATATTTATAAATTTTATATTTTATAAAAGCAATTTACACTATGGAAAATGCAAACATGTAGGAAGCATCCATGACCCAAAAACCAAGATCTTTTAGAAGACCTAACCCTTCCCATTAAACATGGAATATGAACATGTTTGCCTTTTTTATGTTTTCTCCTAAAACAGCAGCAAAGTGATATAAAAGATATAGACTCACAAGGACAAACAGGAGAGGAAATGACAGTAGAGGAGAGATACCAACAGTCGGGAAAGGAGTAAAGAGGAGACATCAGAGTTACCTGTGACCTAGCAGGTACTCCCTACTTTCAGAGAAAGTAGAAAGTTGAAAAAGCAAGTCACTTTAATACTTAATATTTCCACATTGTTACTATTTCTTATTTTTTTTCATTTTTGACTCTCTTCACTAATCTCCTCAAGTATATTTTATCACGCTTCTTATAAATTCATGGTAATTCTGCTTCAATAATCTGCTTTACATCACATAAGATACAAAGAGTATTCAATTTGTTTTTACCATTAGTTAGGATAAGGCTAAATGGCTATTACAGAAATACAGTGGCTTAAGGAATATGGACACATTTGTCTCATGTAACATATCTAAGAAAAGCAGTGTTCATTGGGCAGCTCAGCCCCACGTGATCATTCAGAACAACAGATTGCAACCCTTGTCCTGCTCAGCCATCCCCAGGTCACCATAACCATCTGAAAAGTTAAAGGTGGGTTGCTACCAAGTCAAGGTGCCAGCCAGTGGAAGGGGGAAGAAAGCCTGCAGGAGGCATGTTCAGCACCTTAAGACTCAAGAATGGAAATAGTGTACATCATTTTTGCTTATATCCCATCGATGAAAACCTAATCACATGCCACACCTAACTAAAAGGGAAGCTTGAAAATATTGTCTAACTTGGCAAGAAGGAAAGAACTAATTTTGTAGAAAGCTAATTGTAGCACCACAGTTGTCTTTTTTTTTTTTTTTAATGAGTTGTACTCCTCAGGCATACAGTTTTTTTCAGTGTAAGCTAATGTACCAGTTCCTCTTTCTGACATTGTCCTTTGTGGAAGGGCTGAATACCAGATGTTGAAGGAAAAGAGTAGAAGACCAGATATTTCAGAGTGGCCAAGAGCCAGCACTCACTTTCATCCACTCCTCACCACAGCTCGATATTCTCCATTATTCTAAGATATAGTCCTATACACACTATGACTGCTTTCTCGAAATATCCTCAAAATGGTGCTATTGGATTTTGATTGACTTCCATGTGAAGGAAATATCAGGAACAAGACATCCTGAATAAATTCCCAATATAAAACACATATAAGATAACAAGTATTCTTCCAGATGCTTAGCGCGCGCGCGCGCGCACACACACACACACACACACACACACACACAGAGTAAGAAGTCCTCAGGGACTCAAAACAAAAGTTGGAAACCCAAAGTGACAGCAGTTCTGGGAGTATTTACTGCTCTCGGACCATGAGAGTTATACCAGGGATAGGATGCATGACCGTGGACCTGCACAGATGAGGCATTAAAACTGAGAACCCCAACATAAAATTTGGACATCAGCAAGACTATACCCTTAGTGAAAAAGTGTACCAGCAAGGGAAAAAAAGTCTTTCTATGAATAACAAAAGTGAAGTGAATTGTCTTCTTCAGCCTAGGCTCTGAGTTGGAGGAAAGAAGTGTTTGCTGAGAATTTGTAGCTACAGGCCTTCTTCATACAGATTTGAGATTCAAATTTATACTACTCTGGTCAGGAAATTCCAGACTGAAAATGAGTCTAAAGTTGACTTGGCACACTGGGACACTTGATACAGCTAGTGCAACCTTAACCCAGACCTGATTGTGTTGCCAAAGATAAAGCCCAACAAAATCACAATCCAAAACTGCAGATGAGGAAATAAATTACCATAAAAGGGAATCAGCCGAAACACCAAACAGTACAATTAGACTCCTATGAACTTTAGATAATTATTATGAATTTATACAAATTATAAAATAAATATGCTTAATACAAAGAAATAAATGCAGAATAAAAAATGTGACATGGAACAAAAATAGAATCAAAATAAGACCCAGTACATTTTTTTAAAGAACCAAATGAATAATATAGAAATAAAAATACAAGCATTATTTTACAGTCACCCTTATTTTGAGTAATGGGACCATTCAAACATGTGAATAAAAGTCATCATAAACATATGTAGATTTCTGCCACTCTCTGGTTTACATTTGCCTGACATTGTCCCATGTTTTTGGCCTTATCCACCTTTAAAATAATGAAATAGGAATAGACCGGGAAGATGGCGGTGGGCAGGACTGGACAAAGGGTGAGTGTGTGAGAGAGCAAGCTAGTGTGTGAGAGAGTGAGTGGACGTGAAGGTGGACGACCAAACTCCGTGCAGTGCAGAGATGCGGAGCAGAAGGTTCCTGTGCTGTGGATGGGAGCAGCCGGCTACCGTGGTAAGTGGCTCTTCAGGGCGCTTCTCCCTGCGCCCCAGGGAGGTCCCATCATTTTGGAAGATCCCGGGTCTTCCCTGGGAGGAGGCAGTGGGAGTGGCTAGGGCCCAGCAACCTGAGCTCACCAGTGCACCTAGCACCATCGGACCAGGACACCCTGTGTCAACACAGACCAGTGCACAGTAGCAGATGTGTCAAGGTGCCTGTTGGGGAAATCACAAACTTCTGGGAGCCCAGCACCATCCCCCACAGTAGCAGCCCAATCAGACTTGAGATATACCCCCAGCAACAGAGGCTAAGGAGCAGACATCCATCCCCAGGCAACAGAAGCACAGATCAGCAGCTGAGACCCATCCTCAAAACTACAGCAGAGGCTGAGCAGATGCTGAGCCCCATGGGGCAGCAGCACTCCCCAGCTGACAGCGCGGGACATGGGGGTCCATAGAGGCTTGTGCAACACAGCTGCCCACAAGAGCAGTGGGGAGCCAGGGCATGAGGGGAGGCCAGTGCGATCCAGCTCCCCACGGGACCTGTGGGGAGCTGGGGCCCCAGAGAGGCCTGTGCAACCCAGCTGCCCATAAGATAGATGTGGAGCCGGGTCTCCAGAGGGGACTGTGCGATCCAGTTCCCCACGGGATCAGCGGGAAGCGGGGGCTCCAATGGGGCCTGTACAACCCAGCTGCCCACAAGATCAGTGGGGAGCCAGGGCTCCAGTAGGGCCTGTGCACCACAGCTGCCCACGGGTCTGGCAGGGAGCTGGGGCTCAAGAGGGGCCTGTACAACCCAGCTGCCCACGGTGCAGACAGGGAGTGCAGCTCCAGCAGGGCCTGAGCAATTCAGCTACAGGTGGCACCAGCGACCAGTGGGGAACACAGCTTCAAAAGGGCCCACGCAATCCAGCAGCAGCACCTACCAGGACACACCAATACAAGCCCCCAGTAGTCAACCCTCCAGGATCCACAGCAGGCAAGAAGCGACACACAACAGAACAGTCTGGGAGGCACAGTAGCCTTATTTGATATACAGTGAGCTGCCTACACATCCAAACATCCCTGACCGAGTTTAAAGCTACCAGACAGCTCAAATGGGGAGACAAAGAAACAACACCCAAAGGAAAGAAAAAGAGGAATCACTAGAAAAGGAACTACAGGAAATGGAAGAAAAGAACTTGTCAGATAAAGAATTCAAAGCAATGATTTTAAGGGTGCTCAAACAATTTGGTGAGAACTACAAGCAACTTAATAAAAATTATGAAGAGCTCACTGGGAACTACTTCAGCTTAAAAAAAGAGATAGAACTATGCATAAAGAGGTAGAAGCTATGCATAAAAATCAAGAGGAAATAAAGAATGACATAGCTGTTATGAACAATACCTTAGAAGGGTTCAATAGTAGATTAGAAGAAGCTGAAGACTGAATCAGTGACTTAGAAGACAAGGTAGAGAAAAACACCCAAATAGAGCCGCAAATGGAAAAAAAGTTTAAAAAGCAGGAGGAGAGTTTAAGGGAGCTGTGGGACAATACAAAACATAACAGCATTCACATTATAGGGGTACCAGAAGGAGAAGAATCAGAGAAAGGAATAGAGAAACTGTTTGAAGAAATAATGACAGAAAACTTCCCTAAACTGGTGAAGGAAAAAGTCACACAAGTACAGGAAAAACAGAGAGTCCCAAGCAAGATGAACCCCAGAAGACCCATAGCAGACACATCATAATAAAAATGGCAAACATTAAAGACAAAGAAAGAATCTTAAAGGAAGCAAGAGAGAGACAGAAAGTTACCTACAAGGGAGCTCCCATTAGACTGTCAGCTGATTTCTCAACAGAAACGATGCAGGCCAGAAGGGAGTGG
This sequence comes from Tadarida brasiliensis, assembly GCA_030848825.1. Classification (NCBI taxonomy): domain Eukaryota; kingdom Metazoa; phylum Chordata; class Mammalia; order Chiroptera; family Molossidae; genus Tadarida; species Tadarida brasiliensis. The sequence continues at coordinate 58,408,603 of CM061258.1, forward strand.
CATGAAGTGTACAAAGTAATGCAAGGCAAGGGTCTGAAACCAAGACTACTCTATCCAGCAAGGCTATCATTCAAAATTGAAGGAGAAAATTTCATGGATAAAAAAAAAAGTTAAAGGAATTTAGCACCACCAAACCAGCACTGCAAGAAATGCTGAAGGGACTGTTGGAAGAAGAAGAAGAATGAGAGAGAGAGAGAGAGAGAGAGAGAGAGAGAGAGAGAGAGAGAGAGAGGAACTCGGGCATAAAATTAAAATGGCAACTAATAACTATCTATCAATAATCACCTTAAATGTAAATGGCTTAAATGCTCCAATCAAAAGACATAGGGTAGCTGATTGGATAAGAAAACACGACCCATATGTATGCTGTCTACAAGAGACCCACCTCACAACAAAAGACTCACACAGGATGAAAGTGAAGGGATGGAAAAAAAATTTCCAAGCAAATGGAACTGAAAAAAAAGCTGGTATAGCAATACTCATATCTGATAAGATAGACTTCCAGACAAAGGCAATAAGAGACAGAGAAGGTCACTACATGATATTAAAAGGATCAATCCAACAAGAGGATATAACCCTGATAAACATATACGCACCAAATACGGGAGCACCAAAATATATTTAAAAACTTCCGGAGGACTTCAAGGGAGAAATCAATAGCAATACAATCATAGTGGGTGATTTTAGCACACCACTGACACCACTGGATAGATCTTTTAGACAAAAAATTAACAAGGACATAGAGTGCTCACAAGACAAACTAGATCAGTTGGACTTCATTGACATTTACAGAACATTTCACCCCAAAGCTGCAGAATATACATTCTTCTCAAGTGCACATGGGACATTCTCAAAGATAGACCACATGTTAGGACACAAAGCAAGTCTCTACAAATTCAAGAAGACTGAAATCATATCAAGCATCTTCTCAGATCACAGTGGCATGAAACTAGAACTCAATTACAATAAAAACACACAAACAGAACACTTGGAGGCTAAATAGCATGTTATTAAACAACGAATGGGTTAATAACAAGATCAAAGAAGAAATCAAAAACTTCCTGGAAACCAATGAAAATGAACACACAACAACACATCGAAAGCAGTCCTGAGAGGGAAGTTCATAGCAATACAGGCCTACCTCAAGAAACAAGAAAAATTCCTGATTGACTTTCTAACCCTACAACTTAAAAAACTAGAAAGTTAACAAAAAGAAAAAACCAGAGCTAGTAGGAGGAAGGAAATAGTAAAGGTCAGAGCAGACATAAACATCATAGAGATTAAAAAAAAAAAACAATTCAAAAGATCAATGAAACAAAAAGCTGGTTCTTTGAAAAGATAAACAAGATCGATGGACATTTAGCCAGACTCACCAAGAAACAAAAAGAGAGAAACCAAATAAACAAAATCAGAAATGAAAGAGGAGAAGTAACAACTGACACCACAGAAATACAAAGGATCATTGAAACATACTATGAACAATTATACGCCAACAAATTGGACAATCTAGGAGAAATGGAAAAATTTCTAGAAACACACAGCCTCCCAAAACTGAACCAGGAAGAGATAGAAAACTTGACCAGACCAATAAAAACAAAGGAAATTGAAGATGTAATTAAGAAACTCCCAGCAAACAAAAGCCCAGGCCTGGATGGCTTCACGGGGGAGTTTTACCGAACATTCAAAGAAGATCTAATATCCATTCTCCTCAAACTATTCCAAAAAATCCAAGAAGATGGAACACTTCCAAACTCATTTTATGAGGCCAGCATAATTCTAACTCCAAAACCAGATAAAGACATCACAAAGAAAGAAAACTACAGGCCAATATCCCTGATGAACACAGATGCCAAAATCCTTAACAAAATATTAGCAAATCGGATCAAGCAATACATCAAAAAAATTATTCATCATGACCAAGTGGGATTCATCCCAGTGATACAAGGATGGTACAACATTCACAAATCAATAAATGTGATACACCACATAAACAAAATGAAAGATAAAAAGCATATGATCATATCAATAGACGCGGAAAAAGCATTCGACAAAATCCAGCACCCATTTCTGATAAAAACGCTCAACAATGTGGGACTAGAGGGATCATATCGCAACATAATAAAAGCCATATATGAAAAACCTACACCCAACATCATACTCAATGGGCAAAAACTAAAAGCTTTCCCCTTAAGAACAGGAACATGACAGGGATGCCCACTTTCACCACTCTTATTCAACATAGTATTGGAAGTCTTAGCCACGGCAATTAGACATGAAGAAAAAATAAAAGGGATCCAAAGTGGAAAGGAGGAAATGAAACTGTCATTATGTGCAGATGACATGATAGTATACACAGAAAACCCTAAAGACTCCATCAAAAATCTACTAGAGTTAATAAATGAATTTGGCAAAGTAGCCGGGTACAAAATTAATGTCAAGAAATCGACAGCATTCTTATACACCAATGATGAACTCACAGAAAGAGAAACTAAAAAACGATCCCATTTATCATCACAGCAAAAAAATTAAGATACCTAGGAATAAACTTAACCAAAGAAGTAAAGGACCTATTTGCAGAAAACTACAGGTCATTGAAAAAAGAAATAGAGGAAAATATAAAAAAGTGGAAGCACATACCTTGTTCATGGATTGGAAGAATTAACATCATTAAAATATCCATACTACCCAAAGCCATCTATAGATTCAATGCAATCCCCATCAAAATACCAATGACATATTTCACAGAACTAGAACAATACTCCAAAAGTTTATATGGAACCAAAAAAGATCCCAAATAACCACAGCAATCTTGAAAAGAAAGAACAAAGTAGGAGGGATCACCTTACCAGATATCAGGTTATACTACAAAGCCACTGTAATCAACACAGCCTGGTACTGGCACAAGAACAGGCATACAGATCAATAGAACAGAACAGAGAACCCAGAAATTGACTCAAGACAATATGCTCAATTAATATTTGACAAAGGTGACAAGAGCATACAGTGGAGTCAAGACAGTCTCTTCACTAAATGGTGTTGGGAAAATTGGACAGCTACTTGCAAAAAAATGAAGCTAGACCACCAACTTACACCATACACGAGAATAAACTCAAAATAGATAAAAGACTTAAATGTAACTCATGAATCCATAAAAATTCTAGAAGAAAATGCAGGCAACAAAATTTCAGACATCGCCCTGGCCAGTTTGGCTCAGCGGTTAGAGCGTCAGCCTGCGATCCAGAGAGACCCGGGTTTGGTTCCTGCCAGGGGCATGTACTTTGGTTGCAGTTTGTCCCCGGCCCTGGTTGGTCTTGCGGGTGGCAGCCACTCGATGTGTCCCTTTCACGTCGATGTTTCTCTCTCTCTCTTCCTCTCTCTCCCTCCCACTCTATCTGAACAAAAAAAAAATGAAAAAATGTCCTCGAGTGAGGATTAAAAAAAAAAAAAATTTCAGACATCATACGCAGCAGAATTTTCACTGATACAACACCTAAGGCAAGAGAAACAAAGGAAAAAATGAACACATAGGACTACATCAAACTCAAAAGCTTCTGCACAGCAAAAGAAACAACCATCAAAACGGAAAGGGATCCCACTATATGGGAGACCATAATCGCCAATGATGCATCAGATAAGGGGTTAATTTCCAAAATATATAGAGTGCTCTTACAACTCAACAAAAGGAAGACAAAGAACCCAATTTAAAAATGGACAGAGGACCTAAATAGATACCTCACCAAACAGGACATACAAATGGCCAAGAGACATATGAAAAAATGCTCAACATCACTAATAATCAGAGAGATGCAAATGAAAACAACTATGAGGTATCACTTCACACCTGTCAGAATGGCCGCCATCAACAAATCATCAAACAAGTGTTGGTGAGGGTGTGGAGAAAAGGGGACTCTAGTACACTGCTGGTGGGAATACAGACTGGTGCAGCCACTGTGGAAAAAACTATGGTGTTACCTCAAAAAGTTAAAAATTGAACTGCCATTTTACCCAGTGATCCCACTTCTAAGAATATACCCCTAAGAAGCCTGAAACACCAATCAGAAGGAATATATGTACCACTATGTTCATAACAGCACTATTTGCAATAGCTAAGATCTGGAAACAACCCAAGTGTCCATCAGTAGATGAGTGGATAAAAAAGCTGTGGTACATATACACAATGGAATACTATGCAGCTGTAAGAAAGAAAGATCTCTTATCCTTTGAGATGGCATGGAAGAACCTGGAGAGTATTATGCTAAGCGAAACAAGCCAAGCAGAGAAAGACAAATATCACATGATCTCACTTATTTGTGGAATATAATGAACTAAACAAACTGATGAACAAAATTGACCCAGAGACATAGAGGTAGGGTACAGACTGCCAAACCTCAGAAGAGGGGGTGTTGGGGGGGAAGAGATAAACCACAGAACTTATACGCATATATGCATAACAAATAGACATAGACAACAAAGCTGGGGATGGGGCGGGGGGGATGGGGAGGAGGGTGTCAATGGGGGAAAAAGGAGAAACCTCTGTAACAAAAACAAATTAATAAAAATAATTTAAAAAAAATAAAATAAATAAATAAAATAAAATAATGAAATAATTGGATACAGTAAATCAAGGGCCTACTGTGACTCAGCCTTTTTTTTTTTTCTTTTTTGATACTCTAGGATAATTTTTCTTTTTTTTTAGAACTTTTTCAAATAAAGCTAATATACAAAACAAGTGTAATTATAATTACTATCCTAGATTGAGGATGGTGATGGTGGATAGGAATGGGGAGAGTAAGGTGGGTCCATGACAGCCCTTAGACCTGACATCATAGGGATCCCTAGAGCCCAGTTTGCAAAATTCCTGCTTTGATACAACTGGTTACCATGCTGCCTCAATTGCTATTTTCCCTTCATATCCTAAAGGTACAATTCCTGGGTGGTTTTATCATAAGGAAGAATTAGCTTTTTAGCAAATGACTAAAAGATTTTAAACATAGGGTATTTTTGTTTTTATTCCCAAATGTTCAGTCATTTTAATATCATTTGCCTCTAAACTAACACTATTAAATATAGTTAAACTGGATTTCTTTCTCCATGATAGATGTAGGATTTATTAGAATAATTCATTGTTCCCTAAAGACAGCAATACACATATATTGCAATTGTGGCAAATCACATAGTTATCATCTTTACTGGTTTTTTCTACTGAAGCCTTGTTTTGCACAATCAAAATTTAGCAACTTCATTGAATGCATTGCCTGATGCACCTGTTTGGATTCAGGGTATCATTTTCTTTTCTCCAACACATTTGTATTCAAGATGTGCTGAATTTCCCAGAGGCTGTCTGGGGACTTAGAGACATCTGTACCCAGCAGTTTGCTTAAACCAACAAAAAGTATTGAAGCAAAAATCAAACTTTGGGGCATCAATTTAACTATTCCTTTTCAAGTATCCTACATTCAATATCCATTGAATCATTCACTTATTCATGCACTTAGAATTTTTTTCAGTGCCAGTTCTATACTAGCTGTTAGGGCACAGACTATTCAACAAGCATTCTCTGAGCATCAACTTAGCACTATAAGCACATATAATACAAAAATGGGGGCAAGCTCTGGCCAGTTTGGCTCAGTGATTAGAGCATCAGCCTGCGGACCAGAGAGTCCTGGGTTCGGTTCCCGCTAAGGGCACGTACCTTGGTTGCAGTTTGTCCCCGGCCCCCGTTGGAGTCGTGTGAGTGGCGACCAGTCGGTGTGACTCTCTCACACTGATGTTTCTCTCTCTCTCTTCCTCCCTCTCTCCCTCCTGCTCTATCTGAAGATAAATGCAAAAATGTATTTTTTTAAAAATAGGGGCAAAAAGAGATGCTTTCAAAAAGTCAATTTTCTAGAAGTAAAAATAGACATTTGGGGGTTAACAACAAAGGAGCAGCACAAGGGAATTTGGGAGATGATCAAACAATTATGTAAACAACCATGGTGGCATGTACATAATACCATCCATTTTTCAAAGCTTATGGAAGTGTACACCACAAGATGAATTTACTGTATGTAACATTTTTAAAACCAATTAAGACATGAGCAAACCCAAAAGAGAATACAAATTATGAAAAATTAATCTAATAATATAACAAATAAATCACATAACCACACTAAAGCAGGTAGAGACTGCCTAAGTAACTAGAAAAAATTGTTTTGACTTGATTTGGTAACATAAAACCAAAAAGAACTGTATACAAACACTGTACTTCTATACTCTAGTTGATGTATTTCCTTCCACAGAGGTATGGATTACTAATCCTAAAACTACTTTATATGAATGATAGGATTGAACAAGTAAATAAATGTCTTACAGCATTAGAAGTTAGGTCAGAGAAAGAAGTTATAAATAAACAGGAAGGCTAGAACGAACTCTGCTTTCTTTCAGTATAAACTTATCAGTATACTGAATATCATCATATGAGTATGAATTCATGTTTCTTTTTAAAAATATATATAAAGAGAGATAAAGAGAAAAACTAAATATAGATGTGTGTGTGGTGGGTAATTATACACACACACACACACAAACACATATACAGGGTAGGGCAAAAGCAGATTCACAATTGTTCTTATGGAAAATAATACAATAATTAATAGAGTAATAATACAAAAATAAACTCTGTGTTTGGCATATTCACAATTATAAACCTGCTTTTGCCCCACCCTGTATATCTGGATAGATAGATAGATTGATAGATAGACAGACTGATAGATAGAAATATAGATATATTTCCTAGTTCTGCTGAGAAGACCTAGAAACAGTGATTCCCCAGTAGGAATTAGCACACTTAGCATCTTGGTTTCTAAGTACCATTCTCTAATAAAAAGAAGCAAGTCCCTGGGTGGGTTGCTCAGTTGGTTGGACCATCATCCCATGCACCAAAAGGTAGCAGGTTGATTGCTGGTCAGGGCAATTACCTAGATTGTGGGTTCAATCCAGGTCAGGGCATGTGCGGAAGGCAATAGATTGATGTTTCTCTTTTACATCAATGTTTGTTTCTCTCTCTTCCCCCCCCCAAATATCAATAAACTTATCCTCTGGTGAGAGGGAAAAAAAGGCAAGGATCCTTGGAAAAGTGGTTGATTCCAAGGCTGGTACAGGTAAAATACAAGAAGAGCCTGAAGTATCTGTTGGTGTCAAAGAAGTAAAATAAAATAAAAATTAGTGGAGGCATACAGAAAAGATACAATAGCCAACCTGAAAGTATTCCAAATGGCAAAATCTACAAAAAGTTGAGCAACAATATAAATAACACTAATATTGTCTTATAATCTAAAGAATAAAATAAGTACTCTTGATTTAAGATATTTATTTACCTAAAAATATTTATTTATAAACAAAGGGAGCATAAGGACAGTGCTTCTTTACTTACTTATTTACAATTAATAAACATACAAGGAATAAGGGAAATAGAAAATAATCATTAGCACATCACAGTAATAACTGCAGTAGGCAAGATCCATTGATGAATGCTAAAATTACTGAGTAAAAGTTAAGGAAAAACAGAATATTTGCATAATTTCAATATAATCATAAAAAAAAGACAAACGCAAGTTGAAGCACATTCTCTAAAATACCTGAGTAGTACTCATCCAGAGTCTCAAGGTCATGAGAGTCAAAGAAAGACTGAGAAAGTTTTTGGAGGAGACACTAAAGTAATATGACACCTAAATTTGATGTGAAATCCTGCATTGGATCTTAGAAGAAAAGGGACACTAATGGAAAAGCTAGTAATATCCAAACAACATCTCTTGTTTAGTGAATAATATTACATAAATGTTAACTTCTTAGTTTTGCCTATTGTACCCTGGTATATAAGATTTTGACATTAAGGGAAACTGGGTGAAGGAAATATGGAAACTTTTTATACTATTTTTGCAACTCTTCCAAAAATCTAAAATTATCTCAAAATAAAAAAATTTTGTAAAGACATATCCATAATTAATTTATTTTAGTAGTAGACACTACTAAAGTAGCTTAGAGTATATCTATGGCTATATAGACACTAAATTCAAACAGGTAGAGTTTTAATATATGTTTACTTGTATCTGTTCAGACTGTCAAATACATCATTAGAAATTTGGACTAGCTTGGCAGGTTAGTTGGGTCAATGCTAAATCTCCATTTGTGCATTACATTATATAGTCACTGATCAAAATAGATAATAGTTTTACTAGTGTTTATTACACTTGGTATTGAATCAGGAAGATGTACCTTTAAAAGCTCTGTTCTATTCAAGCACAAGGAACAAAAATAAACTAAAATGAAATAAAACAAAATAAACCATGAACACATCAAGTGTGACAGGCACTGAGCTTGGTACTAGGATAAAGTAGTAGACAAACAGACCTGTTCCATGTCCTAATACGATTTATATGTTACTAGTGAGATTATTCAGTTCTTTGGGTTTCTTTTAAATATCCCCAGACAATAATCAAAAAGTCTATAATCACACACAAACTTCTCAAGGGCAAGAATTCTATCTTCTCCTTCCTTTAAACCCAACGGAATACATTATGTACATAACTTAAGTCCTCAATAAATGCTCTCAACTGGGTGACCAGACCTAGGACGTACACATTGCAAAGGCAGTTTTGTTCAAGCCTATGAGAACTCATGCATGCAAAGGCAAAAGACAGCTCTTCAAAAATGTTCTCCACATTACAGATTGCAGCAAATTGCTCAAATTGGCCATCCACCTTACCTTTCACCATGTTAACTAGAAGACCGGCTGCAGAATTGTCAGAAACAAATTACCTATTAACATACCTACTTCTGCTCAGCAATAATGGAAGATTCTCTCTCCTCTTTGGTGATTCCAATTATCAGATATTGATAAGCATTATTGGGTAAAAAAAAATTGCACAAACTGATTAATCTATTAGCATAACTGAGATCTGTGATTTAAAGAATAAGAATAAACTGTAAACTCTTTTCTGTTATGAAAATTATTTCTAAGGTAGTTTCAGGTCACTCCCTACCAAATATTTCCCTTTATTACATTCAAGGCTGGTATTATTTTCTGACATGTATCATTGCTAGTACCATGAAATATGTACAATGCAATTAACTCTCGATTTATGGAAATAAAGAATGCTTGAGTAAATCAGGACCTCAGGAGAGTAATCAAGATGGTCAGAGAGCTTGAAATCTTGTCTTATGAGGAACAGTGGAGGAATCAGTTATGCTTAGTCTACAGACCTAGGGAGGACGGGAATGGAATAACAGTCTTCAAGTCTTATTTTTGCCATGTGGAAATGGAATTAGTCTTGCTGTGTACTATGTAATTCAGAAAAGTAAATCAAGGATGTGCAAGTGAAAACAGGAGCAGTTAGCTAAACAATTAGAAGTAGGTTTAGCTGTAAATAACATAAAACCCAAAATATAACCTACCTTAGAGAAGAGTGAATTTTGTTTCTCTCAAGTAAACAAAATCTGGAAGTAAGCAGTTGAGGCTTTTTGGAAGATTCCACAATCAGACACTCAGGCTCTTCATATCTTCAACACGTGCCTATCTCATGATTTAAGATAGTTGCTCAAGTCTGAGCCATCCTGTCTACATTCCAGTTAGCAGGAAAAATATAAAAGGGGTTGAGAAAAGCGTTATACCCCTTCTATTTAAAAACATACCCTGGAATGTATGTATAAGTCCTGTTTATATTCCATTAGCTAGAACTAAGTAAGATGTCTATACTCAGCTGCAAAGGAGAGTAGGAAATATACCTTTTGTTCAGATACCCATGCATTAGGCTAATAATCAGACTTCTACTACTTGGTCTCTACCACATGTATGCCAAATCAATATAAGAAAATGTTTCCCAACTGATAAATAGCTCAAGAATGGCAGAGTTTCTGAGGAAGTTGAAAGTTTCCCATTGTTAGAGCTATTCTCAGCAAAAGTTCAATGGTCATTTGCCAGATCAGCATCTCTATAGGTTTGGGCTAAGTCACTTCCAAGGTTCTAATAAACCATAAGACATTGAATTACAGATAAAACAGGACTACAAACCACTGAATTAACCATTGGACTTATAGTCATTCTACAGCCTAGATTTTATAAAAATTTACACATCAACAATCATGCTAATTCATTTTAGTCTTCCCCCTTGCCTTAGTTTACTATGGCTGCCATAACAATGTAGACTTGGTGGCGTAAACAAAATTGATTTGCCCACAGTTCTGGAAGCTGAATGTCCAAGTCTGCTTTCTTGTGAGGCCTTTCATCTTGGCTTACAGACTCTCACCTTCTCACTGTGAACACACATGGGCTTTCCTCTGTGCATACGCATCCCTGATATCTCTTCCTCGACTTAGAAGGACACCAATCATATCGCATTAGGGCTCTATCCTTATGACCTCATTTAACCTTAATTACCTCTTTAAAGGCCCCATCTCCAAATAAAGTCTCATTCTAAGATACTAGGGGCTAGGGCTTCAACATATGAGTTTGTTACGAACACAATTTAATTCATACACTCTTTCTTCTTCTCCCACCTGCTCTGTTGTCGAAAAGTCAATGGACACTAACATAGGTAGCAGGAAGTACAAGTGAGATGAAAAAAAAAAAGTTTTGTAATCTTAATGATTAATCAACAGCTAGCTGTATTGATATTGATTGTATAACAAAACAAGAGGCATTCCCCCAAAAGTAGTGGTATTGTTTGGGAAGTAGTAGGGGACAGATGTTTTCCAAATCCAAGTGTACAATATTTTTCTCCAAGGATATAACTATATCTACATCAATTTATAAACACCTAATATCAGAGCCTGACCATTATGCCTAGATTAGGAGAATAATTAGAAAATGTATTAATTATCTTCATCACGTACTTTGTTCAAAAAACTAAATTTTCATTTAGCTAAGCAATCGTAATATAAATGTAACATAATAATATATGGGAGTTTTTTAACTTCAAAAACACATTGAATTTCACAACTCTGTCCTTTGCAACAGGGAGCCAAGCTTAACCACTTAATTTCTGTGTAAACTTTCCTAATTAGGACAAATATTGCCATCATTTATGTATCTCATGAATCCTTCAACAAATATTTATTGACTGATGATCATGTGCCAGAAACTGTGAGTACAACAGTAAATGAGACCTCTATATTCCTTGTTCTCAGAAAGCTGATAATCTAGAGAGATGTGTAGACAAGTAGACAAGCAATTACCACCCTGAGTGAGAAGGGCTCCTGGGGCCTGCAGTGGTACCTCCCTGGATCTCAGAGGCCAGGGAAGGATTCCTGACTGAGCAGTGGTTAGCCAGGCAAGGGAAGTGGGGTGAAGGTCACAACCAGCTGCTGTTTCTACATTCCTGTTATGCCCAACTTGTTTTTATTTTGAAAATGTTCAAAGCTAAAATTTTGTTTAAAAACATATAATAAATATTTCAATTTTTTCTCCTAAGTTTACTAATTGTTATCAGTTTGCCACTTTCGCTTGGTCTATCTCTCTCCATACAAGTGTGTGCCCAAACACACACACACACACACACACACACACACATTTTGAAATGTGAAAATCGGTTATCTGTATCAAGAACCATCTTGAAAATAAGTTGCACATATCATATCTTACCCCTAAGTACTTCAACACTCCTATAAAATTTATCGCAGCCAAGACATCTAAAATTAAATCATAATTACTCACACACTCAATAAAAGAAAAACAATCCAATTTTAAAAATGGGCAGAGGACCTGAATAGACACTTCTCCAAATAGGACATACAAATGGCCAAGAGACATATGAAAAAATGCTCAACATCACTAATCATCAGAGAGATGCAAATTAAAACAACTATAAGGTATCATCTCACACCTGCCAGAATGGCTGCCATCAACAAATCATCAAACAAGTGCTGGCGAGGGTGTGGAGAAAAGGGGACTCTAGCACACTGCTGGTGGGAATGCAGACTGGTGCAGCCGCTATGGAAAACAATATGGTGTTTTCTCAAAAAATAAAAAATGTAACTGACATTTGACCCAGTGATTCCACTTCTTAGAATATATTCTAAGAAGCCTATAACACCAATCAGAAAGAATATATGTACCCCTATGTTCATAGCAGCACTATTTACAATCACTAAGATCTGGAAACAGCCCAAGTGCCCATCAGTAGATGAGTGGATAAAAAGCTGTGGTACATTTACACAAAGGAGTACTACGAAGCTGTTAAAAAAGAAGCATCTCTTACCCATTGAGACGACATGGAGGGACCTGGAGAGTATTGTGCTAAGTGAAATAAGCCAGTCAGAGAAAGGCAAGTATCTCATGATCTCACTTATTTGTGGAATATAATGAACAAAATAAGCCGAGGAACAAAACAGATCCAGAGACATGGAAGCAGGAAACAAACTGACAAACCTCAGAGGGAAGAGGGGAGGGGGGATGGGAAGAGATAAACCAAAGAACTTATATGCATGCATATATAACCAATGGATTCAGACAACAGTGCAGTGAAGGGGGGGGTGCTGGAGGTGAGAGCAGGGAGGAGGGTGTCAATGGAGGAAAAAAGGAAGGGCACCTATAATACTTCCAACAATAAAGATAAATTTTTTTGAAGGTTTTATTTTTTTTAATTTATCTTTATTGTTGAATGTATTACAGATGTTCCTCATTTTCCCCCTATTGACCCCCTCCTCCCCACACCCACCCCCCTCCTGCTTTTCCCCACAATGTTGTTTGTGTCCATTGGTTAGGCATATATACATATAAGTTCTTTGGTTTATCTCTTCCCACCCCCCACACCCCTTTCCCTTTGAGGTTTATCAGTCTAACAACCAATTTGTACTTCTTAATCCCTTCACTTTTTTCACCATTCCCCCAAGCCCCCTCCCATCTGGCAACCAACAAAATGTTCTCTTTATCTATGAGAATGCTTCTGTTCTGCCTGTTCATTTTGTTTGTAGATTCAGTTGTTGATAGATATGTATTCATTGCCATTTTGTTTGTTCATAATTTTTATCTTTTTCTTCAAGAAGACCCTTCAACATTTCATATAATAATGGTTTGGTGGTGGTGAACTCCTTTAGCTTTTTCTTGTCTGGGAAACTCTTTATATGGCCATTGATTCTAAATGACAGCTTTGCAGGATAGAGTAATTTTGGTTGTAGGTTCTTGCTATTCATCACTCTGAATATCTCTTGCCACTTCCTTCTGGCCTGCAAAGTTTCTTTTGAGAAATCCGCTGACAGTCTTATGGGAACTCCCTTGTAGGTAACTAACTGCTTTTCTCTTGCTGCTTTTAAGATTCTCTCTTTGTCTTGAAACTTTGGCATTTTGATGATGATGTGTCTTGGTGTGGGCCTTTTGGGGTTCATCTTGTTTGGGACTCTCTGTGCTTCCTGGACTTGTATGTCTGTTTCCTTCACCAAGTTAGGGGAATTTTCTACCATTATTGTTTCAAATAGGTTTTCGATTTCTTGTTCTCTCTTTTCTCCTTCTGGCACCCCCAAGATGTAAATGTTGGTATGTTTGAAGTTTTCCCAGAGGCTCCTTACACTATCCTCATTTTTTGGGATTCTTTTTTCTTTTTGCTGTTCTGATTGGGTGTTTTTTGCTTCCTTATATTCCAAATCGATGGTTTGCTTCTTGGCTTTACCTATTCTACTATTGAATCTGTGTAAATTATTCTTTATTTTAGTTAGTGCCTCCTTCATTTCTGACTGCTCCTTTTTTATGCTCTTGAGGCCCTCACTAAGTTCACTGAGGTTCTCACTAAGTTCATTGAGTAACTTTATAAGCAGTGTTTTGAACTCTGCATGTTAGGTTGCTTATCTCCATTTCGCTTAGTTCTTTTCCTGGAGTTTTGTTCTGTTCTTTCATTTGGAACCTGTTTCTTTGTCTCCTCATTGTGGCTGCTTCCCTGTGTTTGTTTCTATGTGTTACTTAAGGAGAGGTATGGGGCTAGCTGAGATCAGATGCTGCTTGTTTGAAAGAATTTAGGAAAAGCTGAAGCAGGCTCCAAGACAGGCCAATACTATGATAAAGCAACTGGCAACAGTTTGGGTGGGCCTGAAAGTTGGGTGGGGCGGGGCCTCAGGGAATCACCAGGGTGGGGCAAACAGTGTGAGCCAAGTTGCTGGAGTCCCAGATATGGTGGCTGTCTGCCACCCCAGGGAAGGGCCCACCAAAGGAACAAAGGCCTCTGATAGCATGTCTGTCCAGGAGAAAGCTGCCTCTCCAGCCCTCGCTCCAATGCCAAACAACTCAGTTCTTCCCCATAAGTCTCTGGTGCCTTTCAAGCTGCCTCCCCCACGCCGGAGCCTGGAGTGTGCGAGTCTGAGTAAGTCCATGCACGGGCCCTTTAGGAGGAGCTGCCTGGGGCTCCAGAAGCCTCAGCCTCCCTCAGCCTCAGTTCCTGCTGGTTTTTGCAGCCAGAAGTTATGAGGATTCTCTTCCTGGTACTGGAACCCTGAGCTGGGCACCTGGTGTGGGACGGGGACCCCTCACTCCTCAGGGAGGATCTTCACAGCTGAGGTGTCCTCCTGATTTTTATCCGCCACATGTGGGTGTGGGACCAGCCCCTAGCACCTCTGCCCCTCCTACCAGTCTGGATGTGGCTTCTCCTTTAATTTCGTAGTTGTAGGACTTCCATTCAGCTTAATGTCAGGTGGTTCTGAATGATGGTTGTTCTGTAGTTTAGTTGTAACTTTGATGTGGTTGTCAGAGGACATGATACCACGTTTACCTACGCCACCATCTTGACCGGAAGTCCAAAGATAAATTTTTGAATAGAATAAAAATAAAACAGAACCATCAAAATAAATAAATAAACTTTTATGTTGAGGAATTTTAGACTTGGAATAGTCTTTAACAATCTTGTTGCCCACTTAATTATGGTAGATCACAGACAGGTTACAGACACTTGGCATATTTTAATCTTATGTATGTTTATCTGTGTGTGATGTGGATATATGTGCTAAGCACTCAAATGTGTAAAAAAATTAGGATGGTATGCTAGCTTCAGCAGCACATATACTAAAATTGGAACAATACAGAGAAAATTAGCATGGCCCCTATGCAAAAAAAATATAAATTAAATTAAATCAACAGGGTCATCTAATATAGAGCCCATATTTAAATATACCCAATTATACTCAAAATGTCATTTATAGCTGTTTTTTTTTTTCCTCTCTCTTTTATCTAGAATCCAACCAAACTTCATCCTAGCAGCCTGTCAGTGAGCTGGCTGGAAGCAGGGCCAATCCCTCTCTTCAGAAAGAAAGACCATACCCCAATTTCACTTCCCAAAGAACCAGGGGTCCCAAATCTCCAGATGTAGGAATCTGGCATTTCTCATCGCTCCTAACCACTGCCAGCACCAATGCTCAGACTCCTTGGCATCTGAGCCAAAAATGGCTCAGTCCCTGATCACCATTCCATGGGCCATGCTCACATTCTCCTCGTAAGAAGTGATAACCTGTGAAGGGCAGGGCACACAGTCAAACAGGATTATATCAACTGTACCTGGTGCAAACACACCCTCCACAGGATGCAAGAGACTCGAGGAACTATGCATGTGATGATCCAGGGTCCAGGCATTCCCCTGGGCTATTATTAGCCCAGTGACTTCTGCATAAAACACCCCCATGAGACACTTCAAACAATTGCAGGGGGTTTCCCTGTTCATCTTTGTATTGAGTCTAGTGCAGAGCCTGAAATATAGGGGACTCTCACTAGATGTTTGCTGAATGAGAAAATTACAAATGAAAGCATACCTGTTTTTCATCTTCCAAATGACTCTACAAAGTGTTGTTGCCTGCCAGTAACAACAATGTGCTTTCATAGGTATTTATGAATTTGCATCATATTACAAACATGCAGCTTTAACACCAGTGAAATTCCTCCATCCCAGCTTGTAGGGAATAAAATGCCAGTGTGTTCTCACTGCCTCCCTGCATATGCTGGTAGTAAAATATTCACGACTTAGAGAATTATGCAGTGTGTTTTCAACAGCAGCTTTTGAAAGCCACTTTTTCCATTAAAACTGTCAGTTTGGTAATACAGCCATGATTTCAAAGCAAAGGAGCATTATGGCACAAATCAAAGATAGATTACATATTTTATGTTTACATATTCTAGAACCTTCATGATGTAAAGTTGTTGGATTTTTTTTTAGACTTTATGTAAGTCTCATCCATTTTGGAATTGGAATGCATCACCTTTATTATGAACCAAATAAAACCAGTGTATAATATATGTAGTATTGCTGGGTATTATACCTTTGCTATTCACTAGCAACTGCAAGGGAAGAGTGGCAGTGAGAATTGCAAAAAGGCATTCCCTGTCACTTTAATTTTTAGTTAATGAACCCTTGTATGTCTTCTATCTTCCTTATATCCTCAAAGATATGCAGATATCTCCAAAATGTCTATGATTTCAACTAACTGCTGGTCAGATAGCAAAGCTAACAAAGAAATTTATAACCAATGACCTTAAAAGTGAGAGAAAGCTCTGATGCTATTTTTTATTAGGAGAAAATATATTAATATTTTTGACAATTAGTTGCAAGAGAAAACTATTACTGGGTTTGTACTGCGAAGGAAAATTGCTTGGCAGTAAGACAGCCTGTATTTTAATTACAGCTTGCAATGCATACTTGGGCATGCTCAGTTTGCAGGAAGAAAAGAAAAGAAACTAAATCTCTTAACAGTATTTGTCCATAAGTGGTGAGATTCTTCAACAACACATGAAAGTGACAAGATGATAGCCTGTTTAAATACGGTTAGGTAATGCCTTGGAGATTTTTATCTTTAGCAGTATGGTGGCAAATAAGGGCTGTATAAATTAAACTAATATTGGAACAGTCTTGTAGTCTTAGATTCAAATTTGATGAGAACTATTTTATGTAAGCATCTCTCTGGTCACCAAGACCCCATGAGGGGAAAAAAATTAACCAAAAGAAAATAAAAGCAATGTGGCATCATGATTAAGAACGTGGGCTCTGGAACAAAATAGTGATTGCCAGATGGGAGGGGAGTTGTGGGGATGGATGAAAAGGGGAAGGGATTAAGATGTACAAATTGCCAGATATAAAAACAGTTATGGGGATGTAAAGTACAGCATAGGGAATATAGTCAATAATATTATAATAATTATGTATGGTGTCAGATGGGTACTAGAATTATTGGGGTGATCACCTCGTAAGTTATATAAATATCTAATCAGTATGTTGTACATCTGAAACTGACATAATATTGTATGTCAACTGTAATTTTTTTTTTAATTTTAATTGGAGGAAAAAAAAAGACAATGTGGGCTCTGAAACAGCCTGAGCTTATGCCCTGGATCTGCCGTTTACTGACTTCTTTAAAAGCCACTGAGGCCCTCGGTGCCTTGCTTTCCTGATTGCAAAGTGCAAGCAGTGCTTAGTCTGACTAACCCTATGCCATTCCTAACACCTTTGTCCTTTACCCACAGAAGGTGAAAGAGACAACAGCTTGCTTACCCGGACTGCCGTACAGAACGTGGTGTCATTCTGGCTAGTGAGATGTAATGAATAGTCTGGTGGGAGTTACTGGTGAAGCCGCATTTGCTTTCCTGTAAAAGGGATCGTAGTAGCTGGCTCTACCCATTCTTCTATCGTCTTGCTTTGAACACAGAGATGTCTTAAATTGTGGCAACCATTTTGCAGCTTGAGGGAGAGGTATGGAGAATCCCAGAGACAATGGTCCTGACATCATTGAGCCCCAGAAAAATCATCCATAGCTGCTGACTACCAAACTTCTATTTATATACAATAAATAAACACCCATTTCAACTTATTATAAGTTGAGCTCTCAGTTACTTGCAGCTATAAGCATTTCTTACTGATGCAATGGGATTAGTCATAGTACTTATTCCACAGAGTTGTTTGTAGAGATTAAATAATTCACATAAAGCACTTGGCACAAGGCCAGCACATAGGGATAACTGATTAAACTGTTATTAGCTAGTAGTGGTACTACTAGTAGTAATAATAGTAATAGTACCATCATCATCACCATCAGTAGTAGTAGGTAGTAGTATATTTTAAAACTGGGTAGGAAAAAGAATATACCTCCAACATGGTATCCCTAAGAGTACTGCCTTTGTAGTCATGAACCTGGGGTAGAGGATACTCAAGGATTCAAACCCCCTCAGTTTAATTGGCCTGGAAGAGAATCTAGAACCCTGGAAGAATTAATGTGATTGTGAAAGGGGCATTGTCTATGATCATGGGTTACCTCAGCCATTGAGAAACCTGGGCCAGCACTAAAATCCATTGTAAAAGAAACAAAATGAAGCTAAAGCAGAGCATATGCTATTTGAAGTTATAAGAAATTTAGTGTATACAAAATGTAAAGTCAAAGATTATGAAAGCAAAATGCATATATTAAGAACAAGGCCAATTCAATGTAGTCATATATCAAGCAGGAAATGACATAATTTGTTATTTTATTTTTAAAAACTGTATTTTAGGAAATTACTTGTTTAAGAATTTCTAATTAAAAGAAGTTTGTTTTCCTCTCACCTTATCATTAAAAGAAGACAAGCATTTGATTCTCCACACCCACAAATGTAGTTTATACTAACTATCAAAAGTATGCTGCCTGACCTGGCCAGTTTAGCCCAGTGGTTAGAGCCTCAGCCTGTGTACCAAAGGGCCACAGGTTCGATTCCCTGTCAAGGGCATGTACCTGGGTTGCAGGTTCGATCCTGGGCCTGGTCAAGGTTGTGTGGGAGGCAACCAATTGATGTATCTCTCTCACATTGATGTTTCTCTTCCTCTCTCCCTCCCTCCCTTCAACTCTATCTAAAAAAAAAAAAAAAATCAAAGGAAAAATATCGAGTGAGGATTAACAATAACAACAAAAAACTGCCAGTTTCACCTTGGCAAAAACAGCACAAACCTGTTCCTAAGAGTCACCAAATAATCAAATGGTAAACTCCAGGATATAAAATAAAATTTAAAAATTGTAATTAAAAAGTCATCAAAATGTAGCATTTTATTTCACAGCAGTGAGTCCATTTCTGAATGACAGAGACCCTGGTGCTCTAATAGTCTTCACCACAAGTATTTACAAGACTACACTTCGGTCCTTGCTATCATTACAGGCAGAGTAGCTAGAGACAACAGCAGCCAAGCAGCAGAGGGGGAAGAAGGGCCGACAAAAACCTGCCCTGGCTCTGCCCACACAGTCATAGAGAGACGGCTTCCATTTCCAATGCCCTGCACTGGTCTTTGTCCCTGACTGGCAGGATGCTAGATATAGATTTATTCCAAATGCTTACAATCACTCAAGTTAATAATGTGCAGTGTGAAATAAACAATATTAGGTAATTCCCCAATATCCAGTTGGCCTTTCTGAAGCAGAATAGATCTATTTCCTATCTTCTGGGTAAACAGTGTACAATTCAAGGCTCTGTGCCACAGTGGCCCATTAGACAGAGCTATCCCAGTTTGCTGGCAGCACAACTGTAACGAACACAGTGCCCCTTTCTCCTTCCTTCTTATTCATAGTGGTGTAAGGATGAATTGTTAGCTTTAACTTTGAGCTTCCTGGCATTGGTCCATTTGTATCACCACCCTGGTGTTATTTAAACACAGTGCGCTTCATATTTATGAGCTTACAAAATTTCTGGTCTCCTGCTCCTGCCATTCTTAAGAACCATCAAGGGAAAAGGGTGTGACCATAAAAGCTAGTGTGTAACAAACCTCATTCAAATGCAGGCAGTGTATTGGGAATCTTAATTCTATTAGAGCATGGACAATGAATGTATTTGTGTTAGTTACTTTCCCACTTTGAGGTTAAACAAACCAGTGAATACGACTCCGGGTGGCAACAGAATGAGATACTGCATTGGATGACGCAGGCAGACAAATGCCAGGGAGCATTTTTAAAAACAACAAGTCTTTTTCCTGCCTTCCCATGACTTTTCAGCAGTTTGGATTCTGTAAATGGAAATGAATAGCTCCAGTCCTCCAATATCTTCATTCAGCAGTTTGTTTCTGAGGGTCATGTGATGCATTTATCTCTATGGCTGCTTCTAAGAAAATGTACCCCATTCAAAAAGAGTCTGAATTAACTAGAGTAAATGTGTCCTGTCTACTCTTAAATTGATATTCTTTCCTGAATCAAGTTCTACTTTGCAATAATTGCCAGGCTGAATGACTTGCTGCAAACCTCCTACTAATACCACCACAGGGCTTGTTTCCTACCAATGTGAGTAACTGAATACAGTTGTGTTTAAAACACCATACACACACACACACACACACACACACACACACGCATGCACACACGCCACACTTTTTGTGATGGTGTAGGCTTCAAATCAGGTCCTCTTTCCTTGCAGCACCCATATGCCATTGATAAGCATCACTTATTTGCGGTTGGAGTGCAAGGCTGCCACAAGCTGTCTCTACCTACCACCTGCCCCAAACTCACTTCACACCCATTTACTGAATATGCCCGAATCCAGCATTATTTGTAAGTAAAACTGAAGTACTATGGCCTCAACTTGTTTTTCTGAAGATGAATCTCTTCAGGTAAAGGAACTGGTTTAGGATATGGGCACTAGAAATGTGGGTAGCATCCTCTTACCACACTCTATCTCTCTATTACCAGTACCCTGCATTGTGGACCTCAAGCTGTGTCGACCACAGTAAGAATCCTTTAATAAATATAAGGAAAGCAATAAGAATGAACCCTTCCAAGTCAGGCAGGTTTTGACTGATCAGATTGGAAATAGACAAGAGCAATACGAATTAAGAAGTTGAACATTATGACATGGCATAATAAGATCCAGGGTTTTCACAGGCCCTCAATTCCAGTAGGACTCGCTATGAAATAGTCTACCCCTTGCTTCAAGAAACCTCCCACCCATACAATGGTGAACTCATTCTATTCTTAAAATCTCAGTAGAGAAGGAGAATATAATCAAACAATTCTGGTTACCTGCACTGTTTCTAATTTGCAATAAAATTTACTGTAATTTTTTTCTAAGAATCTTGGCCTTCACTGGTTCTCATATAATTGGCATTCAACAAATATTTATGGTATTGCTGATGTTTCAAAAAGTTAAGTAGTTATCAAAGTTAATAAAGTATGTTTTCTGAGGAAAGAAAAATTAACTATTTAGGTATTGCCAGGCTTCAGGTAAAATTTTTATACTTCAAATTTGCTAATCACTTACAATATCATAAAGGCATAGAAAAAATGCCAACTGATATTTATCTACAGGTGATCCCATGAGAATTCTACCACTTATTTTTTTCAAAAAGACTTAGAAAAGGCCCTGAATATCCAAAGCAATATTGAAAAAGAGGAACAAAGTTAGAGGTCACAGTACCTAATAGCCAACTATACCACAAGTCTATATTATTCAAAACAGCATGGTACTGGCATAAAAACAGACACACAGATCAATAAAACAGAATAAACATCCCAGAAATAAACCCACTCCTATATGGTGAACTAGTCTATTACAAAGGGGGCAAGGATATACAATGGAGTAAAGACAGTCTCTTCAGTAAATAGTATTGGGAAAACTGGGAAGATACATGCATAAAAATGAAACTAGACAACACTCTTATACCATAAGTAAGAATAAACTCAAAATAAATTAAAGACTTAAATGTAAGACCTGAAACTATAAAATTCCTAGAAGAAATCATAGACAGTAAATTCTTTGAGATTGCTCTTAGCTATATTGTTTGGATATGTCTTCTCAGGCAAGGGAAACAAAAAATAAACAAATGGGACTATATCAAACTAAAAAAAGGTTTTGTACAGCAAAGGGAACCATCAGCAAAACAAAAAGACAACCTACGCAAAGGAAGAAAATATTCACCGATATATCCAATAAGGGGTAATATACAAAATATATAAGGAAGTCATACAACTTAACACAAATACACACACACACAATCCAATTAAAAATGGGCAGAGGACCTGAATATACATATTAAAAGATGATCAACATCCCTAATCATCAGGGAAACCTAAATTAAAACCATAATGAAATATCACCTTACATGTGTCAGAATGGCTGTCATCAATAAATTTACAAACAACAAGTGTTGGCTAGAATGTGGAGGACAGGGAACCTTTGTGCCCTCTTAGTGGGATTGTAAATTGGTGCAGCCACCTTGGAAAACAGTACTGAGATCCCTCAAAAAATTAAAAATAGAACTATTATATGACCCTAGAAATTTCACTTCTGGGTATTTATCCAAAGAAATACAAAATACAAATTTAAAAAGATATATGCATTCCTATGTTTATTACAACATTATTTATAATAGCCAAGATATGGAAGCAACCTAAATGTTCATCAATAGATGATTGGATAAAGAAGATGTAGTACATATATACAATTGAATATTACTTAGCCATAGAAAAGAATGAAATCTTAACATTTGTAACAACATAGAGATACCTAGAGGATATTATGCTAAGTGAAATAAGTCAAAGAAAGACAAATACCACATGACTTTACTTATATCTGATATCTAAAAAACAAAATATATGAACAAACAAAACAGAAAAACAAACTCATAGATACAAAAAACAAGTTGATGATTGTCAGATGGACTAGGGTTGGAAGGATGGGTGAAAAAGGCAAAAGAGATTAAGAAATACAAATTGACAGTTATAAAAATAGTCCCAGGAATATAAAGTACAGCACAGGAAATACAGTCAATAATATTGTAATAACTATGTATGGTGTGAGATGTATACTGGACTCATTAGGATGATCACTTAGTAAGGTTTATAAATATCTAATCACTATGTTGTATACCTAAAACTAACATGATAGTGTATTTCAATTGTAATTGAAATAGTAATTTAGAATATAATTAAATTTAAAAATTTTTTAAAGACTTAGAAAAATGCACCCCTTTTTTTCAATAGGCCTAAGACAAACAAATAT
Organism: Tadarida brasiliensis; assembly: GCA_030848825.1. Classification (NCBI taxonomy): domain Eukaryota; kingdom Metazoa; phylum Chordata; class Mammalia; order Chiroptera; family Molossidae; genus Tadarida; species Tadarida brasiliensis. Next base: position 58,431,542 of record CM061258.1, read on the forward strand.
AAAACCCTTGGTTTTGTATTAGACCTCAGGTTTCCTAGCATTTTCTAATTTTTTCAGTTTCTAACAAATATGGCTATAGAATGTTTGCTAACAGATTTATAAAAACACAGTGTGGTGAGCTAGCTGGAAATTTGAAATTACAGAGAGATTCAGGCTTTAAAATGAGCTAGGAGGTCCATGAGAATTAAGATTGAGTTAAAGTTTGTCATTGGATCCAGTCACTTTTCTAAAGTTAGAAATATATTTAGCAATAAACTCCATCATGATAGAAAATAAAATAACCTAAATTGACACAATATTTCTTGAGTGAATACAGACCAGATCTACAGAAGCAAGTGAACAAGAGCTGTGTCACTCTTACTTCCATCATATCTCTCTCTAAAATACACAGTTAATTTATACAGGAAACTGCATCACTTATTGGTGGTAGAGAACCCTCCCAGAAATTTAGGGTTAAAATACCTGAGTCCAGTTACCATTGGCTGCAAACTTTTCCAGAAATGCTAAAAAATATAAAGTCATATTTGTAGAATGGTGGAAAGTATACAAAAATATTTAAATTAGGTTTAAAATAAAGCAGTTTATCTCCATTTTATAAAACCCAAGAAGCATTAAATACTTTTCTACATTTCTTCTTCTACCTCCCACCTCAAAGAGGGTTCTTCTTCCAATCAAAATATCATATAATATTCTTCTATTGGCTATCTTCTACTTGCCAGTTTTATCAAAATCTGGAGCCTATGTTACAATTCTCCTGCCAGTGAAGAAAAGTCAGATGCAAATACATTCTACGTCCTTGTTGCAGTTAGACAAATAAATTTAAATTTTAATGTCCCTGGGTCTGGGAGTGTGTTTAGGCATCTCTTTTCATGATATGTAACATTAAAGCATGCACATTTGAGGACCTAATAATTTTTCATTGTGATAGAAGTCCTGAACAATAAAATCTTCTTACATAGAAAACAGGCAAAGCATGAACAGTGGCTATTGCAGTTTGTCTTTTCAACCAAGTCGACCAACAAAGGAAGGCCTGTACTCATCAAGTGAGAAAGTATTTTGGCCCCAATTCCTATTTAGCCCTTGACCTCAAATGTGACTGACAAGTAGGATGGTGATTTGGGAATTCGAGCAGACACCTGTCCACTGAGGAATGGACTGGAGCCAACAGCTCATTACTCAGAAAACTACTAAACAGCCATTGTAGAACAACGACTTTTCATCACCTGGGTCAGATACAAACCAATAACCTAGAGGTGAAAGGCTGTCCATCAAATTCCAGTTCCCACTTCCCAGATCCATTCAATTTCGTCTATTCAATTTTAAGGACTCTCCTCTATAGGTTTGTGCAAAAGAGGCCATGTGACTCAATAGAGTTCAGACTGTTATTATTTATGGGATGAACTGAAAGGATTATAGAGTCTATCACAATTAAGTTCTCCCCTAATGAATCTGCAGGCTTTAAATAATCTTCTCAAAGTGCACATCACTTTTCTTTTCTCCTTAGACGCTCTTGAGAGAAGGCACACTGGGTGATTTCAATGGTAGATACTCTCAGCCCTGAAGTGGATTTGACATGTAGACGAGGCTGTTAAGCCCAAGACTGAAGTCCACACTAGTTGCAGTGTTCCTGATGTGTGAGCACGTATTTATAAATTAGCAGCCCAAGTATTTAATTTTCATGCAAGTACTTATGTGTTTACTAAAGATTAGCATTTTAATGAGTCTATATATTTTTTCTCAGACAATTGGCACAATAGTATTTGTGCATACCTGACTAAGAGGATGTAATAAAAAAAAGAGTCACACAGTTTTATTCAAAAATCCTAATTAGCTAGTCATTCCCGTAGCATGAAAGAAAATGAAATGAAGTATAAGTTAGGTAACCACTAAGATTTTGTATAGTTGGCTTAGTTTGAGGTTTTGTTTCATATTTTACTTTATTTATTGGTTATTTTTGGTGGTTATTTTCTTCTCAATTATAGCTCTCTATAAAGACTACAGCAAAAGTCTTTTCTCTCAGGTCTCTTTGTATTGTGGATTTAGGTCATGCTTGGAATATTAAACATTTTTGTCTCCTCCATTTTGAGTTCTCATAGTGAAACATTATGAAGTGACTTTAAGTTAGCTAATTTCTAAGAGACATCAAAAGGAAATTATTGAAATACCTCAGCTCTGTTTAAAGGCTTTCTGCTGCAATTGGTGAAATCTTTATTGTGAGACTTTTTTAATGAAGACCCTTAAAAATGTAAAAGTTACTAAAACCACGACACCAGAATCCTAAAACAGAGGGGCTTCACCTAGAAATGCCTACATTGATGGTCATTGCAACAAATTTAGTCACTTGGATACCACCAAAGGCCATTTCACACCCAAATGCCGCAATTCAGAGGTCAGATGTAGTCATCCTGGTGTTGCAGCAAATAAAAACACAATGAGTTCATTTTCTCCCCTGTTACTAGGTCATTAAAATAGAAAGCTTCTTAAAATTTTCTCTACTTTTCTGTTTCTTTCCAGGTACAACTCTTTTCTTCTATTCCTTACCTAATAGTTTTTTTGTTTATTTTTCACTTTGTTTAATAATATTTCCTACTTTAATATATAGTTTTATTCTGACATTACTCCCCCATGTGAGATTTATACTTGTTTTGTGAAATTTTTCTTGCAAATGTTTAAAAACAACATGCTTGAGAATTATGCTCACAAATAATTTGTTTCAGATGGTCTAGAAGTCATGCATTGATCACCAGTGCACAGGAAAAGTTTGAGATTTTAAAGAATGTATATATAAGTCCATAAAATATAATTTTGGGGCTGCATTATCTTTTTCCATGTAATGGTAAATTGGGGGGGAAAAAGAAAGAAAGAAAGATGATTTTTAAAATTAATACTACAGAGATAAGCATAGTAGTAGCCTATGATGTAAACATCCTAGAGACTTTTTAAAATGTATAATAGAGCCCTGGCCAGTTTTACTCAGTGGTTAGAGCATCGGCTGGTGGACCAATGAGTCGCGGGTTCAGTTCCAGTCAAGGGCACGTACCTCGATTGCAGTTCGACCCTGGTTGGGGTCATGCAGGAGGCAACCAGTTGATGTGCCCCTCTCGTGTAGATGTTTGTCTCTCTCTCCCTCTCTCCTACTCTATCTGAAGATAAACAGAAAAATATCCTTGGGTGAGGATTAAAATAAATAAATAAATAAAATGTATAATAGAACCTGATCTTCACTGGCTTAATTATGACTAGCTGTCACATACATATATTTTATGGTGTTATATATAAATATGTAGTGTTATTATAACAGGTAACATGAAATTTGACAGACATTAAATGGCTGTCTGAAGAGAAGAGGGTACAGAGACAAGAGACATCCAAATTTTCATGAAAAATAAAACAAATGAAAAAGCAAATGATTAAAAAGGAAATGGTTATAATTGATCTCTTTCCTTTCTTAGGATCACTCAGAAAATAAAGCCTTTGGGGCCCTTCAACATTATTTTTAAAAACTTAAATGTGGGAAATTTCAACCTCATTATGAAGACCTCAGATACTTTATAAAGTACGATGACACCTCATTTTTAGCACTGATGGAGGATAAGCTTTTCCACACAACTGAAGTGTAATATCAAAATTGTTTTTGTTGACTTCAACTCTTTCTATATAACTCCCTCTGAAATGTACTTCATACATCCTTGCCTTCTCAAATTGATTATATTGATGTAATCATCGTATTATTGATGACTTGGAGTCATCATAATAAACATCAATTGTTGTGCAGTAAGACTCTGATTGGCTATTAATTTTGAGCTTGTTTGCTCTGAAAGGAAATTCATACAGCTATGTTTTTATTTCTTATATCTGATACTTATTTATTTATGTTGTCTCTTTGGGATTCCAGCTGTCCCTACTTACTACTATCAATATTCTTGTGTCCAGCAGTCATTTTAATATTCTAATTTCAAATTCTAATTGTCTAGAAAACCGATAACTGACTGGAATTAAGTGAGGTGATGAGGAATCTATCTTTAATATGTAAAATATAGTGCAAAGATATTCTGGCATCTGTATTTGCTTCTCAAAAATTTCTTTGCAGCCCTCATTAGTTTCAGTGGATGAATTAATAATCTCTGGATAAAAGAGATGTTCCTGTATTCAAACCTCTGAATCTGTACTGCAAGAACAGCTAGGACAGTTAATTCAATGCACTGTCTTCTGACCACTCGATCTGGTCATTTTTAATCCCCAAAGAGTCAACCAAAGCATGATCTTTTATTTCCTGCTACATTTATAAACAGTCATTGGTTAACAACAGATTCCTATCCTTTTTTAATTGAAGTCATTAGGGTCACATTGGTTAATAAAATTATAAAGGTTTCAGGTCTATAACTCTACATCACATGTATATTGTATGATTCCTATGTTAATATTAAGAAAAAAATCCATCTCTTAATCTATTGCTCATGCAGTCACTTTCAAGACACTGAAGGACACTTTGGGACCTAGGCTAAGAAAACGTAAAAGTACAACCAATGACAAAGCACTGTGTGTGCAAGCCGTCTGCACCTGTGTGTGGTATTAGAATAGTAATAGCTACAACACTTAAACATTTTGAACTGTCTCTGCAAATGAATATCAAAGTGCAAGGAACTTAAAATTAAAACTTGTGTCAGACAGCCTTTCTTCACTAGGCATTATGTACATAAGTAGAGCATAAATTATTATTTCTCTAAGTACAAATAATTTCTCATGTAAAATGACCAAGAGCAATTCACAACAGCCTCTACAATGAAGTGCTTATCCAGGAGACAAAGAAATGTGCCAAATTTACATAAGAAACAAAATGAATACATGTTTGTTAATCCAAAAATAGCTAAGTGCCTTATATAATACCACTTCCTGGCCAGACTAATTATTTGTCATGTTTCTGACTCAGTTTCTTATCTGGGGAGCTGGGCCTACTTAGAACATGATAATGCTGGTATTGTTTACTTTTCATGGCCGTTTGAGGAGTTAATGACTAATCTGAAAATGTGAATTTATCATATCAAATATATATGCAAAAGGACTTTGAAAACTTATTGAGCATTATAGTAATGATTAAAATCAGTATAAAGAAAGTTATCCATGTATAAAATATTGTTAGATGCAGAGACATACCAGATGTAAATATTTCACTGCTTTATACCATTTCTATGCATAATATTTTAATTATAAATTTTATAAAAGTTATTTTGCACAGAAAATATGTACTAAAAAGTAATATTGATAAAAATGTGAAATGAATCCCAGTAATGGTAGCAATAAGAATGTGAGGGCAATAAAATATTTGTGAAAGTAAACCTCTTAAGCATGTCTCCAAAATCTTTATGAAGCTTAAAAACATAAATTCAATAATTTTAACAATTAAAAAGAAACTGCTTCCAATGAAAGGAAAAATAAGGTGATAGAGGTTCTGTTTCCTCCAGGAATACATTAATTCTTCCCATGCATATTCCATGAAAGTCTACTACATGTCCCTTGCCACTAGCTCCAGTTCATTTTTGGGTCTCAAAATAGGTATCACTCCCTCAGGAAACCTTCCCTAGAGTGCTTCTCTGAGAATAGTTTGTATTTCTTCTATAGCATTTCTCACATCTTATGACAATTGCTTCCTTCTCTCCTCCAATAAACTCTAGATGCTCTAGAAAAGCCGAATTCTTATCTGTCTTGTTTGCAGTGTCAAAAACAAAACAAAAACATTTGCTGAATTAATAAATAGGCCCTGTGCTGCAAAATGGGGATGGAAAGAATAATGAATGGCCACTAACCTCAAGGAACTCACAGTCCAGTGTAAAGGGACCATACTCAAACAAACAATGGTAAATGGAAAGAAAGAGGATTCCCTGGGGCTAGAGAGAGCAGAATGTCAAAGAAGACTCCTGGACAAATGGACTAGGGAGAACAGAATGCCAACTAGCAAGTCACAGAACCATTTGGACTCTCTTCTCTTAACAGAACTCTAGGAAATTTTAAGTTGAGATCATAAATGTCAAGATAAATATTTTATAATTGAGTTACATAAAAAACTGATTTACAGAGAAACTGAAAGATGTGTTTTAGAACTACATGTCTAAACCATGTTTCTCAAGAGCATCCTGGTAGAATGTTAATAGTTATTTAGTGAGGAAAAGTAAAAAAGAGTTCCATGGACAAATATATTTGGGAAATATTACAAGTTTACCCCAACAGGGGAATTCACAGGGCTTGTTAGATTATTACAGGCTCCAAGTAGCCCTACAGGAAAGACACTTGCTAAACTTTGTTTAAGCCAGGTTTTCCTAACTTATTTCATCAGGAACCCCTTTTTTCTCAGAACACCACTGCCTTCTCAATGGATCTGATTTGAAAACACTGATTAGACATGTTGCCTTCTTCATCAACAATTTCATCTAAATTATTGATTTTATTAGAGTATAATAGTTCAAAAGATGCATATAGCATTAGTGAGAATCACCTCAGAAACTATAGCTAATGATAATGATATCTAACTCAATGCTCACTTTCTCATATTCTTATAAAGGAAATGTTAAACTATGGTTAGCTACATATAAATTTTTATATAGTATTATATAGTTCCCTATGTAAAAAACATTCAAGGATTCAGCATTTACCAAAGGAGATGTGGAATACATGTCCCCAATTCCATCTTCATCTCCAGTGCTGAGATAGTGCTGGCACATGCTCAGTGATTGTCTGTGAAACTGGGCAAGTCTCTCATGTTCTGATCTCTATGAGAAATGGAAGGGCTGACCCGGATAGGCTCCAAATACTCTGGCACCACAGTCATCCCACATTAATGCTTTAATATACATTTTCCTTTTACACAGCCAATTTTCATAATTAGAAATATGTTAATTTTTAATTTTTTTCATTTTAATCACCGTTTTAATATTAACAAAAGTCTTTGGTGGATAAAATTGTTTAAAAAGAGATTTTGATCTTCTTAATTGATTACCTATCTCTGTATAATAAGTATGTTTCAGTTTCAATCCAAAGTGGGCTACTATTTTTACCCCTGGAGGAAAATTTCTATTTCTAACTGTGGGCCAAACTACTGAACATTTTTATTTTATTAAATTTATCTTTATTGTTGAAAATACTACTAAGCATTTCTAGTTCCACTTCACTTTAGTTCTGGAAAACCTGTATTTGTTCCATTACAGTCTTTAAGAATATATTACATAATGTATTCCTAAATTAAGTTATAAATCGAACACCAACTGTGTTTGCATAGAAAATCAGGAACATGTCTTCAGCTGATAGAAAAATGTAAACTAGCCCTTTAAGTATAGGTTTTTCACCATCCCAAAGATAACATCTAGTTTCTCAGAGATTATCACTCTGCTTTTCAGAAGACACCAGGAGATGATATTAAATACTAAATATATTATTTATTTAATAAATAAATATATGAGGGTTATAGCAATCCCAAAAGCTGAGAACATAGTGAAGACTTCAGAGAGCCAAAACAAAACCTGAAGAAGCAGAACATATCAGTCAGCAGAGAGTAATTAATTGGATGAGCGGGACAGTCCTCATTATCCACTCCATCCACAGTCTGTATGACAAACTCATGTTTAGACAACTTGAGGGATTCTTGAATATTTATATATTATGAGTCTCAAAGGTGAAAAAGTTTAGGTTGATGCATTTGAGGCCCATTAAAGAACATTACAGCCTGTTGCATTCCTGTGAAGGCAAGGCAGGTAAGTTTCCATATGGCCCCTTTTTTTTTTTTTTGAGTTTCATGCTTGGGAGAAGAAATAAAATTTTGATTCTGGTCCATAAATCCAAAGTGGTTTTTCAAGGTTTGAAAATCGTATTCTCTTTGAATTACAACTCTGCCATGCTTTGACATTGAAAAGCATTCATGACTGCTATCAAGGTAAGATAGAAACTGATGGATTGTAAGACCAGATTTCTTTAGCTTGTAACATTTGAAGTTTTCTGGAGGGAGCTGGGATTTATTATGTGTTCATTAGTTCTAGAACTATGGGGCCATGGTTGGTGCCTTTCATGTTAATGAATCCCCTGCTTCACTTATAAGTTATGGAAGGTAAAAAACCTATGCGGCCTGGCTAACCTTCACTATAACTGAAATAGTCGGCATCTTACCAACACCCTCTTTAAAAAGTAGCATTGTTCGAGTTTGAATTCTTCTACACTTCTCATATTCAGAAATAATGTGGTTATAAAGAAAGCCCAGAGTTCTAAATCTCAAAAAAAAAAAAAAAAAGAAAGAGCATTGACAATTATAAGATAAATGTTTTAAAGGTAAATAATAGTCTTTGTTAAAATTTTTCTCTATAAGAAGATTAGTGCAAAACTAAACCCACTCTTGTGGGAAGTATCAGGTGAGAGGTGAAAATCCCAAAGGGAAGAGTCCATTAATGATTGGTCATAGCCAAGAGAGGCAGAAAAATGCTGCAGAGTTGAGGGAAAGAATAAGCAGGAAGCAGATGCCTACCATGAAGGGCATTTGCACAGGCCCCAGTAGCCTGGCTCTGGAATAAAAGATTAATGGTGGTAGACATTTCTTGGTGAGTTTATCTTAGAGATTTAAAAGTTGCAAATTATAAAGAAACTGAATGTGATGAAACTATTAGAGATGAGTTACCAAGCTCTAAAATCATGAAGTGGACTCCAAAGTCTTAGAAAATTGTAGGCCAAGATTACTAATCTTCTAGTGATACACAGAGAGCCTGGCATGTATTTTCAAATAGCCTGAATCCAAAAGAAGGAGTTAGAGACTATAGAGAAAACAAGATACACACAGGTCAAATAGTCTAGATTACAATAGGGGCTCTTGACATTCTTTGCTGCCATTTCAATCACCTGGAAAGCTTTTAATACATACTGAAACTCAGTACCCCAAATGCAGATTTTGGGACCCCAGGCATCCCTGCTTTTTAAATGCTCCTAAAGTGCTACCTGGGCTGAGAATCCCCAGGGTGACCGCTGGGAGTTCTTGAAATGTGATTTCAAAAATAAATACATGGCAAAAGTGGTTGCCCTAAATATTTAGAGTCAGAATCAAATAGCTTTTTTCTACCTTTCTAGCCATTTCTTGCATGTACTTCTCACTCTAATAACCGTTCTTCCCACTATTCTCCAAATACACACATCTTTTTCATGAGTCCATCTTTATTTTTATTTTTTATTAACTGTATTGGGGTGACATTGGTTAATAAGATCATCTAGGTTTCAAGTGTACATTATGATACATGATCTATATTTGTATTGTGTGCCTACCACCCAAAGTCAAATCATCTTCTGTCACCATATATTTGGCTGCCTTTACCCTTTACTACCCCCCCCAGCCCCCTTCCCTCTGGTAACCACCATACTGTTGTCTGTGTCTATAGAGTTTCAGTTTTATATCCCACAAATGAGTGAAATCATATGGTTCTTAGCTTTTTCTGACTAACTTATTTCACTTAGCATCCTTCTTTCATGTTGACTCTTCTGCCTCTAATACATTTTACTTCTCTGCTTCCTCTTCTCCAGCTGGTGAATTATACTGTCTTGAAAGAGCATTTAGAAGTTACCTTTTCAGTGACATTGTCACAGGAGTCCTCTTTTCTTCTCTCCATGATTCCATAGCACTTTATCAATACAAAAGCATACCACTTCCTGTTGTATTATATACAGTTCTTTGTTCAGTCTGCCATACCCCTGAGACTAGTTACAACACGCATAACCTCTGCTAATGGCTGCACCTTAGGCACCCATGATTAGAGCACGTGACCTTGCTTCTTCCAGCCATGGCTGATTGGATCAGGGCAAGCACCTGATCCAGACAAAATCATTCCACAGGATTCAAATTCATGTTCACCAAATTCCAAACTCTGTGCACTTTGTGCTATATTTTATTGCCAGTTTCACGTGAGTAATTAAAATATCTATAATGATGGTGGTAGATCTTTAAAAATAGCACATTTTTGTTATAGAAAATTTAGAAAATAAAAATAGGCTGAAATAAAATTTAGATTACCTATAATTCCATAATCCAGAGACAATTAAAGTAACTTTTGGGATATGAGACAATGAAATTGTTAACTTTTGGGATGTACAGGTATCAAATTTGTATATATATAAAAAATTGTTATATAAATAATTTTATATATTTGTAAACAATTTGATATTTATATATCCTCAAAATTAATAATTTTATATACATATAAACATATATATAGAAAGTTAGTTGTATATAGCGGGAAAAGGATATTTTTTAAATTATATATATTATTAACTCTCATTAGGAAATTAAGTATTCTTTTATAAAATAATTTAAAATACTATATAATTGTCTATAATTTGAGGTTATCATAATTTATTGTTGGACATTTATAGATATAATTTTTATGTATAATCCTACAATAAATATTATAGCTCAATTTTTATATTTATTCTTAGCTATTTTATTTTTATTTATTTTTCTCTTTATTGATGTTAGAGAGAGAGAGGAGGGAGAGGGAGTAAGATAGAAGCATCAATGAGAGAGAACATTGATTGGCCACCTCCTGCATGCCACCCACTAGGGATCAGGCCCACAGCCTGGGCATGTGCCCTGACCAGGAATTGAACCAGTGACCTCTTGGTGCATTGTCGACACCCAACCAGTGAGCCACACTGGCTGGGCTATTCTTAGCTATTTTTAAAGATATATTAATAAAAAACTGAATTCTGGGTTAAAGGGGATTACTTTGAGGATTTTCCTATGAAGTGTTTGATTAGCCTCTATTTACCCACATTCTCTCCAACTCTTAAATTACAAACTTTAAAAAATATATATTTGCCATTGAATGGGTGAAAATAGCAGGTCATTGCTTTAATTTTAATTTGACTATCAGTTACTTTCAGCTTTTGTAAATTTTCTTTTTAATTTTAAGGAAGTCATTTGTATTTCTTTATTGTGAATTTATTATTCCTTTTGCTTTTTTTGTTGTTTGTTTCTTGAATTATTTTATTGACTTGTAAAAGCTCATTATGCAGTAGTGGTATAATCCTACTCTGCCATATACATGGAATATTTTTTCATATTTTACAACTTACCCCTTTATTTTATTTAAAATGTTTTCTGATCTGTAGAACAATTTGTTTCTTATGATGTTAAATCTATCAACTTCTGTGTTGGCTTCTGCTTTGGGATCATTCTTAAAATTTTCCTTGTCCCAAAATAATATAAATGTTCTCATGTAATTTTAAATTCTCATTGTTAACCTTTATACTTTTTATCATCTGGAACTGATTTTTTATGTATGGTGAAAAAAGAATCTAGTTCCATTTTCCCCCAAATAGTTCACAATTCTCATAACACAATATCAGTAATTTCAAGTGCCCACTTTATTAATATTCAAATTATATTAAAGATATATATGTATATAAATATATCAGCATGGTTCTTATTTTTCTAGGTTTTTAATTATGTTCCATTGATCTGCCTATATTCCTGCACTGTGTAAATCATTGTAGCCTTGCCAAATTATTAAGTATCATATGGAGTACTCCTCCTCCTTACTAATATGTTTTTATAAAAATAAACTATTATTGGTTGTTTATCCTTGCATATAAATTAAAATATCCTAAAAATACCTTTGATGTTATCATTGAAATTTAATTAGATTTAACTTAAGACACAGCACCCCATTTCAATCTCAGTCATTGAGGACAGTGCCTGAAACAGCAAATTCTAAATAAATGATAAACAGTTGCTTGATTTAAGCAGATCACTCCATTTTGGGTTTTAGCTTATAAACTTAGTATGTTAGGTCTGTCCCCTACAAGGATATACAGTATATATACATATATATGTATATCTTATATTAATTTTTATATCTACGTTAACAGAAATACTAAACCAAACTCACATGATTCTTTTGGGTTAACTGTATAAGAGTAAATAAAGTAATTCATTAAGTGGTTTGATATTGAGCAAGGCAAAGGCCAAACTCTTTTATTACTGGACTCTTCCTATAACAAAAAAGTAAATTTACCTCACTAATTAGATTTGGATAAACGATATTCTTGGTGAAGTAGGAAGAACTCTCAGATGGCCCCTAAAATTTCTATTTCCTGGTGTCCACATACCCTCTCCCAGTTAATCAATTAAACAGCTACCATAGGTACTGCTCTGAAGGGCTTTTGCAATTGTAATTAAGTTCCAAATCAGTTGACTCTAAGAAAGATTATCCAGGGTAGGCTTGACCTAATCAGGTGAGCCCTTAAAAACCGTCAGGGCTTTACCTAAAAAAAGAAATTTAAAATGTGTAAGGAATTTGACATGACAAAGATTCTCCATTGCAGATTGAAAGGAGGGAGCCACACAGCAGGGAATGGGGTGGGAGGGGGAGGAGGGGGGGCTCTAGCAGCTAAAAGCAGCTCCCAGCTGACAGCCAGCAAGGAAATGAAATCTTCACTCCTATAACCATAAGGTACTGAATTCTGCCACAATCACTCAAGCTTGAAAGAGCACAGCCCACAGACACCTTGATTTTAGGCTTGTGAGAAAGAAAATCTAGTCTTACTGTGCCAGACTTTTGACCTATGTGAGCTAAAAAATGAACGTTATCTTAAGCCACTAAGTTTGTGGTCATTAGTTATGCAACAACGGAAAACTAATATGAAACTCAACTTGAATCATACCTCATTTTTATCCCAGATCTGAAAATATTAATGTGACTTCGGTCCACAGATAACTTACTTGCCTTACTGATCAGAATTGAATACATCAAGAATCACTATCAAAAGCAATTTTGCAGTAAGCGAAATTGCACTAAGCTAGAAAGGATTCAGTAATCTATATTGCCATTACCATAATAGTATGTGTCAATGGTACCCAACATATTCTAATGTCTTTAATAATGGAAAACAACATTTGAGTATTTTTTAAATCTCTAAGTGTTCAGCACCTAGTCAAGGACTTGTTAGTTAAATGTTTTGAAGTTATCTCTTATCTATATTCTGTACCCTACCACTCATGGGCTACCTCATCCTCCAATGCAATATAGAGCATAAACACTGGGGACTATGAGTCACATTCTGTGTAAAATGTGTTTCCAGAATAGTAACATCTCAGTAGCTCCTGGGTCCTTCCAAACATGTGAATGAGAAAAACCACTATTCAGGAAGGTTCTCATGTGTTTACATATTAGAAGTAAGCAACAATACATAGAAACAGTAGAGGAGTTTCATTTCTATTTAGGGAATAAAAGTGTTTTTAAGGTTTCACCTTGGTGAAATGATTTTAGTCTTCCTAAATGGGAAAATTCAGAAGCACATATACTAATACATATCACAGAATCAGTGAGTAAAGCTGACCAATTCTATTGACAAAGAAGTACCTCTTATGCATTAACACATGGCATGTGCACACACTTGTGGCAGCTCAACAAAACCTAGATGAAAAAGAAAACGATAATAGAAAACTTGGGCATATAAGGGCATTAATTCCTTTATACAAAGAATGCTTCATTCTTTTGGGAGTCTAAAAACTGAAGCCATCTCTTTAATTGGCTTAGTTGTGTTTCAAACAAGGTTATTTTTTGTAGTGGTAAGTTCAAGATTTCTCCGTTCATAGAGTAGTTCTGAAAATAAAGGAACATTCTTTAGTCAACATCCCCTCTATCAGTAAAGAACAGTGTAGTTTCTAGTCAATGACCTTAACCTCTCTTCTTCACTTGCTTTTTTTAAAATTATTATTATTGATTTTAGAGAGAGAGGAAGGGAGAGGTAGGGAGAGATGGAAACACAGATGAGAGAGAACATCTATTGGCTGCCTTCTGCATGCCCCCCACTGGGTATTTGGCACACAACCTGGGCATGTGCCCTGACCAGGAATTGAACCAGCAGCCTCTTGGTGCATAGGTCAATGCTCAACCACTGAGCCATACCAGCCAGGTGCTTGCTGTCCTCTTATGGGTATTAGTGACTCTCCAAGTTGAGTTTCTACGGTAGCTTATCACCTCTGACAATGGAAAATCAGGGCTTAGAATCCTATTCTGAAAAAATGAACACAAATATCATCCTTGTGGAGCAAATTTAGGATTCTGGTGTAGCCTGATATGTATAAGGCTTCTGTACTTCTGTACTTCTTCATGCAAGTCCCTGGGATCAAACAAATGACTTTACTCTGGCTGTCATCTAAATTGAAACTATAGGATCTAGCCTGATAACCAATGCAACCAGACCAGCAAAGGAATGTCCTGTTGAATGCAGACTAGCTTAGACTTATTTCAGCAATGTAGAAAGGAGGAGAAGATGGAGCCCTGCCCAAATCCTCTTCAAATGTCACCTAATCTATATTGGATCATGGTATTCTTGTAAACTCATAATACAATTCTGGAGCTACCCTACACATTACTCTTAAAAAACCATCTTACTATAGTAATGCCTTCAACTATGTTTGAATAAATGACAAAAGAAAGCAAAATTGGACTAGAGTGGGAATTATTATTTTTTATTTTCTTAATACTTTAAAAAATCTAAATGCAATCTAAATCATATAGTCACATTCACATGGGTTTGAATCAAAATGAAATTTTAAAACCATTCTCTATATTAAATGCTAGTTGATTAAAACAGAAGAAAAAAAAAAAAGGAAGCCAAAAAGAGTATGGTTTTCTTCCTCTCCAAAACTTTTTTTTTAACTTATCTTTATTGTTGAATGTATTACAGATGTTCCTCATTTTTCCCCCACTGCCCCTCCTCCCCATTCCTGTCCCCCCTCCTGCCTTTCCCCACACTGTTGTCTGTGTCCATTGGTTATGCATATAGACATATAGGTTCTTTGGTTTGTTTCTTCCCACCTCCCACCCCCCCTTCCCTTTAAGGTTAGTCTAACAAGCAATTCGTGCTTCTTAATCCCTTCACCTTTTTCACCCATACCCCCAGCCCCCACCCATCTGGTAACCAACAAAAGTTCTCTGTATCTATGAGAATGTTTCTGTTCTGCTTTTTCATTTTGTTTGTAGATTCGATTGTTGATAGATATGTATTTATTGCCATTTTGTTTGTTTATATTTTTTTTATCTTTTTCTTCAAGAAGACCCTTCAACATTTTGTATAATAATGGTTTGGTGGTGATGAACTCCTTTAGCTTGTCCTTGTCTGGGAAACTCTTTATATGGCCATTGATTCTAAATGACAGCTTTGCAGGATAGAGTAATCTTGGTTGTAGGTTCTTGCTTTTCATCACTCTGAATATCTCTTGCCACTCCCTTCTGGCCTGCAAAGTTTCTTTTGAGAAATCAGCTGACAGTCTTATGGGAACTCCCTCGTAGGTAACTAACTGCTTTTCTCTTGCTGCTTCTAAGATTCTCTCTTTGTCTTGAACCTTTTGCATTTTGATGATGATGTGTCTTGGTGTGGGCCTTTTGGGGTTCAGCTTGTTTGGGACTCTCTGTGCTTCCTGGACTTGTATGTCTGTTTCCTTCACCAAGTTAGGGAAGTTTTCTGCCATTATTGTTTCAAATAGGTTTTTGATTTCTTGTTCTCTCTCTTCTCCTTCTGGCACCCCCAAGATGCGAATGTTGGCATGCTTGAAGTTGTCCCAGAGGCTCCTTACACTATCCTCACTTTTTTGGATTCTTTTTTCTTTTTGCTGTTCTGATTGGGTGTTTTTTGCTTCCTTATATTTCAAATCAATGGTTTGCTTCTTGGCTTTACCTACTCTACTATTGCATCTGTGTAAACTATTCTTTATTTCAGTTAGTGCCTCCTTCATTTCTGACTGGTCCTTTTTTATGCTCTTGAGGCCCTCACTAAGTTCACTGAGGTTCTCACTGAGTCCATTGAGCATCCTTATAAGCAGTATTTTGAACTCTGCATCTGATAGGTTGCTTAACTCCATTTCACTTAGTTCTTTACCTGGAGTTTTGTTCTGTTCTTTCATTTGGGACCTGTTTCTTTGTCTCCTCATTTTGGTTGCCTCCCTGTGTTTGTTTCTATGTATTACTTAGCGAGAGGTATGGGGCTAGCTGAGACTAGATGCTGCTTGTTTGAAAGAATTTAGGAAAAGCTGAAGCAGGATCCAAGACAGGCCAATCCTATGGTAAAG
Organism: Tadarida brasiliensis; assembly: GCA_030848825.1. Lineage (NCBI taxonomy): Eukaryota > Metazoa > Chordata > Mammalia > Chiroptera > Molossidae > Tadarida > Tadarida brasiliensis. Next base: position 58,447,635 of record CM061258.1, read on the forward strand.
CAACTGGCAACAGTTTGGGTGGGCCTGAAAGTTGGGTGGGGCGGGGCCTCAGGGAATCACCAGGGCGGGGCAAACAGTGTGAGCCAGGTAGCTAGAGTCCCAGATATGGCGGCTGTCTTTGTCCCAGGGAAGGGCTCACCAAAGGAACAAAAGCCTCTGATAGAACATCTGTCCAGGAGAAAGCTGCATCTCCAGCCCTCCCTCCAATGCCAAACAGCTCAGTTCTTCCCCATATGACTCTGGTGCCTTTCAGGCTGCTTCCCCCACGCTGGAGCCTGGAGGGAGCAAGTCCGAGTAAGTCTGTACGCGGGCCCTTTAAGAGGAGCTGCCGGGGGCTCCAGCCGCCTCAGCCTCAGTTCCCTCTGGTTTTTCCAGCCAGAAGTTATGGGGATTCTCTTCCTGGCACTAGAACCCTGAGCTGGGCGCCTGGTGTGGGACGGGGACCCCTCAGTCCTCTGGGAGGACCTTCCCAGCCGAGGTGTCCCTCCTAATTTTTATCCGCCACACGTGGGTGTGGGACCAGCCAGTTGCGCCTCCGCTCCTCCTACCAGTCTCGATGCGGCTTCTTCTTTAATTTCGTAGTTGTAGGACTTCCTTTCAGCTTGATTTCAGGTGGTTTTGAATGATGGTTGTTCTGTAGTTTAGTTGTAACTTTGATGTGGTTGTGGGAGGACGCGATACCGCGTTTACCTACGCCGCCATCTCGACCGGAAGTCCCAAAACTCTTTATGGAAGATGATTGTAGTGAAGTGCAGCCAAGGTAATGAGAGAGATAACAAGGGAGTACTTGTTGGTTTGAAAATTAATCACTGAGCACTGCAGACCTAAAGAGGCTATGTATGAGAGCTTCATGGGGCACTCAGATCCAAGAAGGTTGTTTGAAATTCAAGTCTGTGTCTTTTCTTTTCTTTTCTTTTCAACATAATGGAAATAATGTCTGCTCTTTATTCATCAATGACCATTTATACACATACACATACACATACACATACACATACACATATCAGGAGGCCATGGATCAGCCCTTCACAGGGCATCAGATCAGAGAATTTGAGGAATATGTCTATTCTTAGAACAGGAAAAGGTACATAAAGTGGAATCAATTGTATAAAGAAGCAATAATGATCAGTAAAGAACCAAAAAGACCAATGGAAATAAATGGAGACTACAGCAATAAACATAATTAATCAATCAATAATGCAATAAATAAAAATAAAATATGAAATATATAAAAGAAATACCTTTTAAAAACAATAAAAATGATATTGTTCTTAAATTTTTCTCCTTTATCTCCTCTACCATATCATGTTACCTAGAAGTAGGATGAACATACATTTGAAAGTGAAAAGAGGCCCTATTAAAAGTTGATCTGGTTCAGCATGTGTGAGCCAAGACCTATAAACACTGTGACAGCGAAGGATGATGAGAGGTTTCATTCTATGGCAAATAGTTGCTTTCGTAGTAGGGCTGATAATAAGCAAAAAACAAATTTATTATATCTTTAGTGCTACCGAACTTCTCTACAGTTTCTAATTTTCCCTCTAAAATTGGCTTCTTCTGACTACCAAAATGTATCCTTTAGGGGAAAAGATCTTATGAGGCATTAATGACTGAATATATAAGGTGTCTTTATATTTTAACACAAAACTATTTCTTAAGCTAAAGAAATGAATTTCTAACTGCAGAGTATAGCACAGGTATTTGGGGAAGCCAAGGGGCTCCTCAGCACCTGTAAAACATACCATTCACAGGTAAGAAAAGCCCTACTTATCAGTTTACCTCCAGCTGTAAATACAACTAAAACTAACTCCAGGAATATGTCCTTTTTTTTTTTTAATCCTCACTCAAGGATATTTTTCCATTTATCTTCAGAGTGGGAGGGAGGGGGAGAGAGAGAGAGAAAAACATCGATGTGAGAGAGACACATCGATTGATTGCCTCCCGACGACCCCAATCAGGGCCAGGGATCAAACCGCAACTGAGGTATATGCCACAATCGAACCTGCAACTCTTTGGTCCATGGGCCGACGCTCTAACCACTGAGCAGATTTGGCCAGCCAAGAATATGTCTTTATGAAAGATCAAGGTTATTTGAAAACAGATGAGCAATTTAATTGGAGTTGTAAAACATAAACCAGAAGAAACCTTGTAGATCTCAGCTCTTGATATTCTTTTTCTTACAGACAACTTTAAAAGTTGTCATCAGGAAAATAGTCATGGTGCATAACTGTCCTCCTTGTTGAAGAAATCCTGAATGCCCCACCAGAATGAATCAACCAGTCTAGAAAAGGGTTTTCAAATGGAGAATTCTGAGGTCAGGCTAATCACAGGCACAAGTGAATAAGTACTTTCCTAGGACCACGGTGGCACAGACTAGACATGGAGGCATGTTTAATAAATTCACTAATTAATAAATAAGTGACATAAGTTAACCAATATCTAGAGACTGAGTTAGGCCTCTATATACATCATCAGACTACAAGTTATGCATGCCTTCCATTATGCAAGACTCAACCTCCAACTCTGACAACCAATAGCATTATACAGAGGATACTAACTGTTAAAACACAGCAAAAATGAAATCTGTAATCAATAAAATGTTTTACTTAAACTAGAAAAATAAAAGAAATATATTTATAAAAAGAGAAAGGAGTAGGGAGAAATTGGGATCCAGAGATGGATGCATTCATGAAGTAGAAAACAAGAATTACATCAGAGATTAGAAAAATTAATAAAAAGATGAAATTCCTTAAAATAGGGTAAGGATGGGAATAAAGATTGAGTAGAAAACAAAGAAGAAAGACTCCCCAAAAAAAGTCTGTTATTTTTATTCAGTTACTATAAAATGAATGAAATAAATGAAACCATATGACAGTTAAAAACAACAGGGTTTGAAAAAAGAAAGAGAAGTGTCAGTGCTGAGGAATAGAGATGTACAAAGTTATAGGACATAAGAGACAGAGATATGATTTAACAATGTATGAAGGCTGATAAAGGAATGCAGCAAAGGAAATGTGAGCTGAAGTGACAGATAAACAACAGGATCTATTGGAAAGAAAATCCAAGCATCATATTTTGAAATTAAGCAGAATTAGATGGAAAGGGAGCAAACATCAGCAGTAATAAAGGCAAATACACAAGACCATGAACAAAAATAATGGTAATAACAGAACAAAAGGCAGAAAGGAGAAAAACATAAGGAAAAAGAAATACAAAGAAAACAAAGTAAGTTATTTTCTTTAGAAAATTCTACCCTAAAACTTCCCATTTCCATACACACACTCTGTAAAGAACCAGACACACAACTCTTTTCCCAGACATTGAGAATGTCTTTGCCCCCAGACGTCACCCCTAAGCCCCCCTTACAAAACTTCTCCTGGGAAAAGCAACCATTCAGGCAGCAGAGGCTGGGTGGGTCCTTCATTAGAATAGTTCCCACAGGCATGTGTCCTCACTGGTAATACACAGGAATCCCATATGGCACAATCTGGATCTCACAGAGTTGGAATCTGCATAAAGTGGGACGAAGGCAGGGCCAGCACAAAAGCAGAGACATGCATGTACCGACGCTGGCTCCATGCCCTCTGACCCAGCTCTGCGCCTGTTCCCACACTTCATGCGAACCCAGACGAGTGTGTCCGAGGGCCTGTAGGTAGCAGCAGTCTGTCACAGGGCAAGGCTAAAGGAAAGCCCAGAATTAGTCCCTCAACAGTGTGCTGATCAATGTTAAGGCAGTGCCCTGTCATCCAAAAAGAACACCTACGTGTGGCTGCAATTAACCCTGTTAGCATGTGTCTAGCATTGTCCTACTGCCAAGCAGATGACCCTGTGGGGAGGGGACCAGAGCAGACTATTCCTCTGAGACCTAACTTGGCTATCTGCACTTTGTGGCTAGAACTAATGGAACTAACTAGTAAAAGCTTCATTTGTATATGTGTGGGTGTATATGTCGGGGGTGGAGTGGTCTCGTTTGTTATTGCTATTCTTTGCTTTCTTTTCTTGTTGTTGTCATTGTTTTAAGTAAATCCACCTTGAAATAAAGCTAACTTGTATCTGCAATTCCTGGGAAAATAAACAGATTTCTAAGGTTATAAATCAGGTAAATACACAAGATGGTATTGTAAATTATTAGAGAAAATATCCATAGACTTAAACATATTAACTAACAAGTATCTCTTAATAGAAGCCACATAAATGCACACACACACACACACACACACACACACACACACACACACACACTCAGGACTCCACTTCCCAGCTATTGAGACAAGAGAACGAGGCCAAAGCTCTCCTCCCAGCTTAGACATCAGTCAGGTCTCTAGTTTGTGCCAGTGTTTGTGTTGCTTGGTGTTCCTGGAATGAAAGAAACTAGAAACTAGAAACATTAAAAACGTGTAAACTAATCAGTACTTTGTACCAGCCATTTACTCCATAGTTGGCATTTTGATCATGACAATTCAAAAACAGGAAAAATTATAACTGAAGTTTATGTTTAAGTTCAGGGATGGACACTCTGTTTTTTTTAAACAAAAATGCCTCTTCCATTTTCCTGATTGTTTTCTACATACATTTTAAATACGTCAGTGCAAAGGGCTTAAGGTCAGTCCATAGGACATACAATTTCAAACTTCCTTATTCAACTTATTCCTTTTTCTGGTTTGAAAAATTATGATTATTTCAGAATTTTTATTTTGATAACAAAGAACTTTTAAACCTTCTTCTGCAAGGTTTTTTGTGGGGTTTTTTTTGTTTGTTTGTTTGTTTTTTATGTCCACCACATGCTTGAAAAGAAATAAAGGCTCTGAGGAAATGCACTGAATTCTTCAGGAACAAGGGCAAACAGCCATCTCTCCTTGCCAGGATCCTAGGCTCCTGAGATATCACATGGCAGACCCAACTCACATGCTCACTCAGTGCTCTGGATTCTTGTCTAACAGAAAATCTTTTTTATGAAGACGATGCAGTCTTAACTTGCTACATAACTTCTTCACACATGACACAAAATCCAGGCAAACTGCCTCACTTGAATTTTAAGGCACACAATGTTGCAAAAGAAAGCTGCTGCGGGGAGCACTAAGAACAAGATTTATTTGTTATAAAGCTGTGAGCACAGCCATCATAAATGCCCACTCTGCATAACCCACGTCAGGGGACAGTGGCCATGCTGCCAGCACAGTGACCTGCAGCCATCCTATCTCACTCCCCGAGGCTGGGAGCTGCTTCGAGGGGATGGGAACAGTGTAATGGCATTCCTGTCCTGCCAGTGTCTGACCTATTCCAATGAGAGAAAGAAGAAAACGAGAATGGAGTGGGGAGATGGGTGAAAGAAAATTAGTATCATTGTTTTTTAACATATTAATAATAATATCTCATATGAAATCACAAAAGAGACTTGTTTTGGTTTTCAGTTGTTGGTTGGTTGTTTTCAGAATTAAACCATAATCATATTTTTAAGCAAGAATATTGCTTAAACATTGTACTATTTTAAGCCATTTTTTAATATATTGCATGACCCTCTACTGCCTTCTAATGCTTTTTTAAGCATATTATATTGACTTCTACTCAGAGTAAGATGATATAACATATACTGCCTATTATCATCTTTATTAAGTGTTCCACAAGATGTTTTCTAAAAATGGTTTCTGTTATCTTCTTTTATTAAGTAACTTAACTTTAAAATACAAGGCTGTGTCTGTACATAGGCAAAATTATACGTCTAAAACAATCGATTTTTACCAAGCTGAATATGCTGAGGAAAAGTTTGGAAACACTGAATGTGTTGTAAGACCTTTGGCACTCCACTGAAAGATGGAATGCGGTTATACTTCTAGGCAGTGTGCTGGCATGATATAATTTGAGGGATACTGGACTTGTCCTCCATCAGAAAAAATTCCCTTCACTGAGATGCCCAGAATGCCATCACTAAGATTGTATTTCTTTGGTTTAAATGATACCCACTCCAAGTGTCTGCTTTTAAGATATAGACACTCAACTGAGAAGGCCAGAAGGAACATCTATAACACTATAATGTTGTCATGAGAGGCCTGAGGGGACTGCATCGCTGGAATGGGGAGATCTGTGGAAGAAAGAATCAGGACCCAACCCTGAAGAGCATTAAAATTCACAGAGGACAAACAATGCCCATCTCACCGTTATACTTGCGAGGTAAACTCACGTTCTCAGTGTAAACCCGCAGTATGGCTAGGACCACCCTCATTCTGGGGGGATGGCGAGGGTCATGGGTGGGGCCCTGTTCACTTCCCTACAGCATTCCCTTAAGCCTATGAGGATCATCTTTTGGTCTGTCTAGATATAACTTTGAAGGTTTTTTGTTTTTGTAGTATCTGGTATTTGTGGTAGCATTGGTATTTTACAATATAAAACTCACAAAGTACAAATTCTATTTTAAAGCCACTATCTTCTTTTAAACCAATGTCCACCTCTTCACAGCTGTTTCCAGTGAAAACGAGGGCCCTGGTCTCCTCACTGACAGTGACTTTCCCAACCCCTGCCTCTCCCTACAATGCACTAAAGCCAGGAACATTTCAATTAATTGTCTTCATAATCTGTCCTAGGATTTCTCAGTTTTGCTCTTTAGGTTTTTTCATTATATCCACGGTCTTTTAAAGAAAGCATTTTACAGTAAGGGAAAGAAAACAACTTCTCTGAAGCAACCCTTATGTCACACCCTCCCTAAAATTCCACACCTGAAACAGTTAAGGGGTGGATTCTAATACACTGAGGGGTGCAGGCTGTCTGTGCCACGGCCCTGAAGGGCTCTTGCAAATTCAGAAGGCAGCCATCTCTCCCAGCCTCCCCTCCCATCACCTCAGCAACAGAAACCCTGGGTTGCACAGGTCACTCTACTGTGGCTTTGACAAGAACACATCCCCATGGGTGGTCTGGCTTTGACAAGTGTTTGGGCACAAATACATTAATGCAGCCTTTTCTAAAGCAGCTGATTCTTCAATGCTTCCATGGAAAAACCATCACACTAGTTCTCTGCTTTCTAAAACACTTTTCTTAAAATTGAGCAAATCCAAATACTGCATGATTTCAGATTGTTGTTGATTCCTGGATTCCCATCGCCCTTTGCTACCCAGTCAAAAGCTTATGCATTGTATTCATGTTTTCAGCTCTGCTGTCCTCGGAGCATCTCCATGCTTTGCTGCACTGCAATGACATTTAGTGTCCTGTCAGTTCCCCGGTGGCAAGGAGTGCAACCAAATGGTTTGCTACTTAATCGGCACAAACTGTGAGCACTTAGAAACCAGACACAGGAAGGGCTGTTCCTGACGACAATATCAAAATGCTTTCTAAATAAGTAAAATTGCCTTGGCCTATTGACAAGAAAAGTGTGCTCTTAAATTTTTTTTCTAATTAAGAAAAAGCAACAATAGCATTTCAAGAACCAGTTTTATTTTGCTATCTGCAAACAAAGTTAATCCCATTTAGATGAAACGCTGGGCTTTTTTTTTTTTTAACTTAACAAGCTGTTCAGGGTCTCAGAAAATATTAAAATATTTTTTTCATGATTGGAAGGAAACACTATTTGCAACAGCTGTAACCCGAAGGCGAAAATGCCTAATTCACCCATAGATTATTAAAAAGCAGCAGGACGTACTCGAAATGAAAGACCTTTAGTTCTTCAGATTGAGGTGACTAGCTAAGGAGAGAAACAGCAGGACTTTCCAAGGGTTCTTTTTGAGGTCTGAGTTCTAAGAAAGTTGCAAAGGCATCTAAAAGTTCCAGTGGCTCAGGAAAGAAGCTAGCAAATTAAACTGATTGCTTTTAAATGGAGGGAAAGGTGGGAGTAAACAGTGAATTATTCACAAGTTCTCATTAATGAAAAATGTGTGTGTGTGTGTTTAACCAAGTAACTGATTTTCACAAAACAGAATAGGTGAGTCAACTTAAAAGGAAATCTGAAGTGAAGGGCAAGTGGACATAAAAGCCACACTAGATACCTATCCACCAGCTCCTGAACTTCCGGTCTGTTATCCAAAAACAGCCATCACCTCCTGTTTCATGTCCCTACATGTTTCACACTCTACCTCCTTGTTCCCGGGGATGTCCTCTTTCCTCCTTTGTTCCTCCCAACTTCTGTGTTACTCTTGCTTCTCTTCCCTGTAACCTCTGTCATTCTTGAGCAGACTCTTGCTCTGTGCCATGACCTTGCCCGTGTTCTTTCAGGTCAGAGCTCCTTGAACTTCTTCCTGACCCTGACTCTTGTTCCGACTTCATTCTTGTCCTAGAGCTGCTTGCCAGAGGGCTTCCTTGCCCCCTTCTCTGAGAACGGGGGCAGTGTCAGCACAGCTAAACAGCCTGATCAGTGCACATAAGCCCCTTATTGACAGCATCTTCCCAGAGGTGGAAAGCGTGAGTCAATTTTGAACTTGAACATTTTGCATGGTTTCCAAATGTCCTGAATGTATTCTCCTGTTTCATGTGATTATCACTTTGCGGCATGCTGCTGGCTACCTAAATCCCATGCAAATCGCTTGGAAGATGTAGGCTCAGTGAAAAACACTCTCCCCCATGCGCAATTAGAACCAAGCATTATTTCCTACAAATCTAGCTCTAAGAAATGAAAAAGGGAGGTTATTATTATTTTTAATATTAATAGCAACTATTAACCGTTAATTTAGCCTAAATCATCTGCAAGGGAAATCTGTACTGCTTGCTTGTTAGTTGAGTGGAGTGCATGATAATATTCTGTTGTGTGCTATGTGGCATACTCGGTTGCTAGGTTACCCAGAGCATCAGGAATTCAGGGAACAATGTACTTATATCTTTTTCAATTTTGAAAAATAAAATAGGTATTGACATAAAATACAGTGTGGCACTGAAGTAATTTTGTAGTGGAGAGATCAGAGGAAGGGGGCCTTTCATCTCAGTGACAGCAGTTTACTCCTCGTGGTGACTTACTGAGGGCAGTGGCAGGACAGCACAACAGGATGTCGCTCTCTGCAAGAATGCTTGTGGTCCCTGTACCCCAGCAACTGCTTCTTGAGTCAGGCTCCCCAAAGCCATCCAGCAGCTGCTGTTCTGAGCTGTGTCAACTGGTCCTACAGAAACCCATGACAGGCCCAGTGATGTATGGGCCTGCAAGGGAACAGCCAAGCCTTTCATGTTCAGAACAAATATGACAGATCCGGCTAAGGTCCTCAGCCGGCTGGGGCCATGCCGAGAGATTTTTTTTTTAAAGGATTATTATTATTATCACTTTCCTACTCAGAGATAATGTCATAATTTACAGTCAGGCATTGTGTGACCCAAATGATTGATGCCACTTGGACATGAATTGGTGGGGTTAATAATGGGTCTTTCAGTAGGGCCCAGCATGGGAGGAAGCGCTCTCAGAAAGGCTGCCTTTCCTTTGATATTCTGCTCGAGACAGGAAGGTGGACTTCTGGGAGCCAATGCTCCATCATGCTCTACTTCTGAAAGTATCCCCTGGGCCCTGGCGAAAACCAGGGGTGGGGAAACCTCAAAAGCTCTTTTCTGTTCTCTCCAGAAGTACTTTTGATTTGTTTTAACCTTCAGCAGTGGATGTCACCCTAGAAGCTGCACTGAGATGTGCGTCCTTAATTCTCTGATGAAACAAATACCCTTGGAAGGCAAATACCAAGACTCAAGACGAGGAATATTCCCCATTCCAAACAGCATTATTCATTAGGAACCCAAACTACAGTGGGTTGCTTCCAAGTTTTTCAATCTATCCATCATGCCAGTATATCTAATGCCTGCAGTCAGACACTGGGCTAAATGCTGAGGGAATCAACAGTGATGAAGGTCTTTTTGTTTGTTTATTTTAACAAATGATTAAGATAATACTTTTATCTTTAAAGTGACTAATAATAAATTTTTTAAAAGAAAAGGCAGAATGAGAGAGATTATCATTTTATACCTATGTGGTAGGCAATTCAATGCAATTTTGCAAAATGTAAAGAAACTGAAATTGAAACCTAAATTCATACAATTAGTGGACAATCAGGATTCTAACCCAGAACTCTCTGACTCTTTCCCCTGCTCTACATCTCAGTTGAAAGATAGCAGTAAATGATGAGAACCATTTTTCAAAATCTAATATAAACTACCACAAAACTTAAAGAAAGAAAATATACCTTCTGGCTGAAGCCATCAGAGAAGTTTTTGAGGCAAGAATGGTGAAAATGTGGACATTACAAGATAAAATAATTTTGACAGATGGAGAAGAACACATCTAGCTCCATAAAAATCATGTTGTGAGCAATTTTCCTGTTTGGAGAGTCACTACACCTTTGTTTCTACCACTGCCAAAAAGGAGAACTACTCTTTGAAATGATTAAACGTGGACAGCTTGTGCCATTAAGTAGCAACATTCATTTTTCTCAAACACTGCAGCTCACCTGTCCCTCTGAAACACATTATTAAGCCATCACATATAAGCACCATTTATCTTGAATTTCCTTTTTAACTTTATATCTACTTCTATAATACCTTTCTTCCAAAGGCCCTAAAGCACTTTAAAAACAGATGATATTATTACTATTTTACTAGCAATGACACTGAATTGTATCTACTATGTCTAACACTCTTTGTCCCTGGAATTATTAAAATGTACTGGTGATAAAGATTATTCTTCATGAACAGAAAAACAGAAGTGCAGAGAGCCTTCTTAAGTAACGAGAGGGGGCAGAATTGATTTACAAATACACAGTAGGTGTGCAATGAACAGTGAACAAAGTCCACTCTAACAATGTATCAACATCCTCAAAAACAAATAGCAAAGGTCCTACAGCTTTCAATCCTGAATGTATTAATCTTGCCAACTTTCAACCATAGCCAACACAGAAAAGCTCAAATTCATCAGCCTGGCATCCAGGGTCCCTCCACAATTTGACTCTATTCTTGGACTTGCATTTCTCAACTTCTATATCTTGTGTGATTCTGGGTGAGTTGACCAGATGAGGAAGTTCATGGGATTTGGAAGCCAAAAGTGAAATAAGGAGCCCTTATGTTCTGAAAGTCAGTCAATGCAGGGTACCAGGCTCCATTGCCACTCACATACATTGACACTAAGTCTGTAGATCACCTGGGATCCTTCTGTGGGCGCTCACTGTCAAGGTTAAAGGTGATGATAACTGCATTTGTCTTTGCTCTCAGCCTCTGTATGTTCAGCCTCTCTTTCCAATTGCCAGTCCTGCTGACCTTCAGGCCCCAGAAACAGAGGTGACAACCTTCCATAGACTCTTTTGCCAACTCCCAAAATTATGTGATGTCTGATCCCTGTAATAAATCCTATATTTCATATCATTTTTAGTGTCTCCTTCCCTGATCAAACCCAAACAAATACACTGACATGCATACCCTGACCGTCTTTATAGCCCCTCTTACTTTCACACACCATACCTCAAAGAGAGCTTGTCACCCCACTTCATTCGATTATTTCCTCCTACAATGCCATCCCTTGCTTCCCTACTTTTAATATAACAATAATAGCCAACACTCACACAGAACTGACTATGTGCTAAATATTGTTCTAAGTGCCTCTCATATTAACTTATTTAATACTCACAGCAACCCTACGAGATAGGTACTATTGTTACCCTGATTTTAGAGATGAAGAAAGTGAGGCTCAGAAACATTAAAATGAACTTGCCAAAGGTTTCACCCCTAGGAAGTAGTAGCACTAGGATTTGAACCCAGTCAACTTGGTTCCAGAATTCCTGCCATTTGTGACTATTCTAGACTGCCTCTTGCCTTCCATATAGTCTATGTATAAAGCAGATTGTGTTAATAATTACAAAATCTCAGTGGTTTTAACACATAAAGTTGATTTCTCATCCATGCAAAGTCAAATGAGACCTCCTCCCCACCATTTCGTCCCCAAAAGATTGCTATTTCAGAGAAAGAAAGAACCACGGGATTTTGCAGGACTATTTTAAGGGCCAGGTCTACAAATTACTTACATCTCTTCACTCACATCCCATTGGCCACAACCCAATTACATGGGCCCAGTTAACTGCAAGGGAGTCTGATCAGGGAAGGAGACACTAAAAATCTCCTTTCTACACTTTTGTCCTCTAGTTCTGCTATTCTGCTGTCATCCCAGTCATCCCCTTCCCACCTCTCCTGCATGGAACCTCTGCATCCTAGTTCCCATGTCTTTTTCTATCTCAGTCATGCCTTCATTTTGTTAGAGCTTTCATAAGTAGCTTCTATAAAAGGATGCTTTCAATGCAAACCTTTTATCTTGTATACAAAATGTGTTTGTTCTATTGCATACTTAATTCACAGTTTGAATGGATATAGAATTCTAAGCTTCCGTTGTTGCTATTAAGACGTTTGATGCACCAACCAGAAAGAATATATGTACCCCTATGTTCCTAGCAGCACTATTTACAATAGCTAAGATCTGGAAACAACCCAAGTGTCTATCAGTAGATGAGTGGATAAAAAAGCTGTGGTACATGTACACAATGGAATACTATGCAGCTGTAAGAAAGAAAGATCTCTTATCCTTTGAGATGGCATGGAAGGACCTGGAGAGTATTATGCTAAGCGAAACAAGCCAAGCAGAGAAAGACAAATATCCCATGATCTCACTTATTTGTGGAATATAATGAACTAAACAAACTGATGAACAGAATTGACCCAGAGACATAGAGGTGGGGTACAGACTGACAAGCCTCAGAGGAGGGGGGTGGCAGGGGAGAAGAGGTAAACCACAGAACTTATATGCATGTATGCATGACCAATGGACATAGACAACAGTGCTGGGGATGGGGTGGAGGGGGATGGGGAGGAGGGTGTCAATGGGGGGAAAAGGAGAAACATCTGTAACAAAAACAAATTAATTAAAAAAAAAAAAAGAAGTTTGATGCTCCCTGGCCAGTTTAGCTCAGTGGTTAGACCGTCAGCCTATGGACCAAAGGGTCGTAGGTTCGATTCCAGTCAACGCAGGAGGCAACCAATTGACGTGTCTCTCTCACATCGATGTTTCTCTCTCTCCCTCTCTCTCCTTCCCTCCCTCCCTTCCACTCTATCTAAAATCAATGGAAAAAATATCCTTGAGTGAGGATTAACAAAAAAAAAAAGAAGTTAATTCTTGATCATTTATATATGAGCTACTCTTCCTCTCCTGCATTTTAAAGAATCTTTTTTATATTCTTGTTGTCCTGAAATTTCCCAGTGAGGTGTATTGGTGTAGATCTTTTGCCAACACTCCTGCAGGGCACTCAGTAGGCTCTTTGAATGTGGAAATATATGTCCTCTAGGTCTGGGAAATTTTCTTACATAATTTCTTTGTTCATGTTTCCTACTGTCTTTCCGAAATTTGATACATCAGATATTGGCCTTTCAGGATCAATCTTCTAATATTCTTATCTTTTCTCATCTTTTGCCCATTTCTTTATCTTTTTCTTCTACTTTCTAGAAAATAGCATTAATTTCCAAACTATTTATTTATTTGTTTGTTTGTTTTAGTTAGTTTATTTCTTTGTGGGGTTTTCTTTTGGCTATCTTATGCTTAATTTCCAAGAGCTATTTGTTTTGTTTTCAAGTGTTCTTTTAGTGTCGTCTTGTTCTTGACTCACACATATAGTATGTTTCCTCAGCTTTCTAAAGATTGTGTTAATGGCTTTGAGATGGGAGAAGGGTGCCATTTCTTCTCTTTCTTGTCTTATCTATATTTTCCTCTGAGTTGTTTTTGGTTTTCTCTCTCTCTCTCCCCTCTGTCTTTCTTTTTGGAGGCTACCCTCACATATCTGCTGAGTTGTTGCTCATTCACACTGAAGAGTGAAACTACAAAGTTATTTGAAAACTGTGGAAGGTGAAATGTGTCAGTTGGTAGATTTCACTGCTGGCTGGAGTCATAACCCTTTAGATGAGTGATTTAGATCAGTCTCTGTAGAGAGATATAGACAGATACTCTAAGATAGTTCAGAGCCTCCAGAGAAACTCTCCACTCTCCTACCTGTAAGCTGCTTCTTATAGCCAAGCAGTTAAGGGAGATCAGAGAGAGTTACCATTCAGTATGAAGACTTAAAATTAGTTCTGCTGTGTTCAATATATTATCTTCCATTCCACCATTCACAATGGCCTCTCCAGTTCAATTGTTTTCATTAAATAAAACTCCTGCTTCACATTAACACTGAAGAGGGAAAGTTCTAGCTTCTTGTTATAGAAATGCCTAACAATTCCCCTGTTTTCAATTCCATGATTTCTTCCTGTCTTCAAATATAGTAAGCGTCTGATTTCAGGACTCCGAGGTCCTGTAACAAAATGTGACTTGTTTCTCATTGCCATGTGTGGGCACTTAGAATCAGTTTTCCACCTCTGCCAATGTTTCTGTCTATTTCTATCTTCTAAAAATTCCTTGTTCTGCTGTTGGATCATCTCCCTTTCTGGTTATGCTTATCAGTTCATATCTCTTTAATTCCTTGCTCTCATTTTAGTGGTATTTCAATAGGGTACAAGATAGATATATGTGTACAATTCACTAAGTTTAACCTGCTTGTGTTTTATTCACACACATACATTCTTTACCCCAATAGAGTGTAAACTCCTTGAAGTCAGGTACCCAAGTTTATTCTCCCTTCTGTCTCCCACGGGGTCTTGCATGTACAGGCTCTTGATAAATGTCTATTTTTGTTGGAGAGTAAGCAAACTACCTGAAATTCTATCCAGAATCTCACAAAACCTACTTCCCTTCAATGCATTTGAACAACAATTTTTTTTTTAGAATAAAATGGTTAGATAAAAACCTTCTGTCATCAATCCCTGGAATTGTGTAGACCAGCCTTTGTATCTTCTTACCTCATTGTTTAGATATTTCTATTTGCTTGAAAAATATTTTCACTCAATTTCTACTGTTTAACCAAAACAGCATAATTTATAGGAAAGTAAGAGCCAAAGATCTCTGGTTATCTCAAAATATTAAAGATAAAGCCAACCAGAATTTCAGGAGAGGTATAATTCTTACTTGACGGGGGACATGTAGTTCTCTCCATAAAGGATTTCACTCTCAATCTTTAGGTTTCTATTGGCACCTTGCTGTTGTAATTGGAATGTTCCCACCATCAAAAAACTTAGAAGACAGTGACCCAATATCTCAGTGGTATTTTTTTAAATAATGATATGACTATTGACTGTTTCCACAGGTGGGGAACGTCTGGCCTACGGGCCATACAAGGCCGGCAAAATTAATACCAGCTAACATGACATGCCTCACCAAATTAGCCTGACCAAATATAGCAGGCTAATTTTTAAGTTGATAATTTTGTATGGCCCATGAATGATGTTATAAATATCCAAATGGCCCTTGGAAGAAAAAGGCTCCCCACCCCTGATGTACTAATTTAGTGCACACAAAATAAGAGATGCTGATTTAAAAGAGTAAAGTATAATTCCACATGTTTTCTATGACACACAAAAAGATTACTTCTATATTAAGATTTTCTTCTTCATAGTTTCTTGTGTGTGTGTGTTGTGCGTGTGTGTGTGTGTGTGTTTGTGTATTTTTTTTTAATTGCCCTTCCCCATTGGGGCATGATTTTAAGCTAAGATTTTTCAAATATGTTATTTTAACTGCTGCTGTTTTGTTTTATGTATTTTAATTGAAGTTTTAAATTTTGTTCTGGCACCCCACGGAGTAATAAAGGATACAATTTTATAATTGAAAAAAATAAATTTGAAAACAATGTGCTAAATAAGTTAGACAACTAGGCTATAGATGGACTTCCAAGAGATATGTGGATATAAATGTTAGTGCCTGTGTATCCTTAAATGCATGTGACTCTTTTCACAATAATAGTGACAGATAGAATGGTAAAATTGAAGTCTAAACTACTTTTTTTTAAAAAAAACTTTACATTCCTGAACTAGTTATAAGGTTTTAAGTAAGAATTTCACAAAGATTATAACGTTACTGTTTGTTCACAATCACTGCATAACCACTGTATGCTGATACCATGCTATGCATTAGAGAAAAAAGAAATGGCTCCTAAAACATTATTTGCCATCAAGGAGTTTGTGATCAAAAGACAGACACACAAACAGTTGCAAACCAGTATGCAAACTGCTTGAGCATGGCTAGTTGTAACGTTCCACAGGAACAGAAACCAGGGAACCCTTGAGTTGAGACTTCTAAAATAGTTAAACATTATCCAGCAAGATAAAAGCTTTAGTGGGCATTCCAGAGGGGCAGTACAGGTGTGCAGAGCACAAGAAACCATTCAACATAGCTGGGAAACAATAAGGGGTGGTGGAAGAAGAAGGAACTAAAAAGGTAGGCAGGGGCCAGACTAAGGAGCTTGGACAGTAGGTAATAGGAAATACTTAGGATTTCATGTAATGAAGTAACAGAACCAAATCCATATTTTAGAGAAGTCACAATGATATGAAGGATGAATTGCAAGGGGACAAAAACAGAATTTGTTGCACTGCCCAAGAAAGAAATGATAAGGGCCTGAACTAAGGCATTGCCAGAGAGGCGAGAGAGTAAATTTAAACTATATCAAAGAGGTGGAATTGACAGCAATTGGGGAGGTACTAGATAAAAGGCATGAAGAAAAAGGAGGAGTTGAGGATGACTACAACAATTCTGGCTTGGGTGTTCTTGGAGATGGTGGTTCCATTGGCTGAGATAAAAAATAAAAGAGAAGGTGGTGGGTAAGAGAAGATGTATGGAGTTCAGTTTCAGACATGTTCTGTTTAATGAGGTCATACCCAGCTAGAGATTCCAGTAGATGGTTGGCTGTGTGTTCTGGCCATGATCTTCCTCTCTGATTGTCTCATTTCCTCCCATTTTACCTGCCCTCCAGTCATACTAACATTCCACTGTCACTGGGGCACTCATGTTTGTTCCTGCCTTAGGGCTGTTGGGTTTCTTGTTCCTTACTGGAGACTTTGCATGTTTTTATTCAAAGGTTCTCATAAAGACTCTCCTTGCCACCTGATATGAAATAACCTCCAATCCTGACATCACTCTTTAGCCACACACCCTGTCTTCTTGTCTTCTTTTCCTTCATAGCAGTTATGACTGCCTGAAATTATATCATGCATTTATTTGCCTTCTTGCTTTTTGACTGTTTGCTCTAATAGAATTTTCATATAGCAGCTGTCTTACCTGACATATGCTTTTCTATATCCTCTGCTAGAAAAGCTTCTGGAACACAGTCAAGGATCAACAAGACAGCACTGAAGGCCCACCTAGGAATGGAGGTCACAAAGTTGTAGTGGCACCAACCTTAGCAGTTTCTGATGCTCTCTTTCAGCACTCAGTAGCTTAGACATGAAAAAAGTGGGTTAGACTGATCAAAAGTACATAAGGTAACAAAATATATGTGTAAGAGAAATGAGGAAGATGACCACAAATTAAAAAAAAAAAGGTCAATAGCATTTGATGGCATCCAGACTAGATAAGAAGGGAAGTATATTGGGACCTGATTCGATTTGGCTTTGGGGGGGGGGGGTGCTACCTCATAAAACTGAAAATTGGAAGACTGTATGTCCCTTTAGGTATATCTGGTTTTAGGTATATCTGGTTTTATTCCCTTAAACTAGAACCTAACTGCATCTCTCAGCTCTGCTCGTTTCTGTCTGTGTGGACTTTCTTCTCTGTAAGATTGTCCCTAAGTGGTAGCCAAAATGATGAGCAGCAGGAACAAGCTTACATTTCACTAACTTAGCCACACCAAGAGAAATGGATGCCTCTTCCCTAATAATGCCAACAAAATCTGGATTGACATGTTCACCCCTTCATCAGTCACTATGACTAAAGAAATGGAGTATTACGATTGGCCAAGCCTGGGTCACAAACCCACCACTGGATCCAGGGGCATTGATATCAATGCCATCCAATCCATAAACTGGGATTAAGCCAGGAGTAATTCCCCCAAGGGATACTAAGCAAAAAGAAAACCATGAGTACACTACAGAATATAAAACACTGAGGAACCAATGAGGTGAAAGGAATCAGAAGAAAAGTTCAAATGTTTGAAGACCTCAACAAAATCAAACAGCATTGTTGAGGAGGGAATAAGGAAATGGAAAACTTGGACTGTGGACAGGCAGGAGCAAAATCTCAGTAAATACAGGAGAAAATAGAATGATAAAACCAAGTACTATAAACCAAAAAGTAACATAATTAACTAAGCAAGGGTTAAGAGTAAAGCCTAAGCAAAAGTGAATTCAGAAAACAACTTGTCAGTTAACTGAGCCATCAAACCAATTATTCCCCTCAATCTACTAGCTGTTTATTTAGGTTGACCAGTTAACTGGTCAAAAATACATATAAATATATATAAGTAATATATATACAAGTATGTAAAGATATATATAATATAGTAAATAAAAAGAAGGATTTTGTCAAGAGTGAAAAAAAAATGTATGAACCATTAGAAGTTTCAGGGAAGTATTTACTATGGGCCAATGTGTTCTGTCCTGCCTAAATTTCATCTCTTAATATTAATCTCACATCAGTAAAATATTTACTTATGTGTGATATAGCAACGTCCACATAATTGTGTATATAACTATTTAGATTAGGGACTGTTATTCCCATGTGTTATACAGTTGAGCTTGATAAAGCAATAATGTACATCAATTTGTTTTATCTAAGAAGCTAATTATTTTTAACCTAGTTTTTTTTATAATCCTTACCCGAGGATATTTTTCCATTTATCTTCAGATAGAGTGGGGAGGCGGGGGGAGAGAGAGAGAGAGAGAGAAACATTGATGCAAGAGAGACACATCGACTGGTTACCTCCCACACAACCCTGACCAGGGCTGGGGATCGAACCACAACCAAGGCACGTGCCCTTGACCAAAACCAAACCGCGGCTCTTTGGTCTGGGGACCGATGTCCTAACCGCTCAGCTAAACCAGCCAGGGCCTAATTTTAAAGTCTTAAGGGTGTTTTATAGCCCTGGCCAGTTTGGCTCAGGGGTTAGAGCGTCAGCCCGCGGACCAGAGAGTCCCGGGTTCGGTTCCCGCTAAGGGCATGTACCTCGGTTGCAATTTGTCCCTGGCCCTGGTTGGGATTGTGTGGGTGGAAACCACTCTATGTGTCTCTCTCACATCAATGTTTCTCTCTCTCTCTTCCTCCCTCTCTCCCTCACACTCTATCTGAAGGGAAAAAAAACTAAAAAACAAAAAGTGTTTTATAAAAGTTGCAAAATCAATATACCATTTGGTTAATATTAGAAGTATCATCAGAGACAGAGACAGAATGACTAGACTTTATCATCTTGTATGTGCACACATCATATCATCATGTCCAAGAGTGTCAGATAGGAATGTTCTTACCCCATTCCTTTGGTTTCTACGAAGAAGTATTTTTTTCCCAAGCACTTACACCTTTTCATTCCACTTTGCTTTCTCATCAGGTAGAAAAACTTACCATGCTCCTCCAAGTCGCATAGAACAGCCCCCCTGTGGGAAGGTCTGCTCTGACCTGGTGCTGCCTGTGGCTCGATGAGCAGGTCAAATTCTGCACTCTGGTAATAGGAATCCCACTGCTGCCCACATTATCCAACATCAGCTTTAACGATAATAAAGGGGACATTTGGGCCCTCAATCTGACTATCTTGTTTTATCTCTCGAGTAATTTGACATTCAGGGTGGGATAATGTAGCACATGCCAATCCCAGACAGGTAGTATCCACTTTTGAAATACATTTCAGGAGAACAGAACTTAAAGCAGCCTGCTATAAAGACAAAATTCTAGGCATCAGCTATTGTCTTTACTGATGCAGATATTAAATATATGGATAAAAATAAAGAGAAATGAAAAGTAAATCTTAGTTACCCAACACAGAAGGGAACATTACATGAAATATGGTTCTTTCACATAACTCTGTTACAGCTCTCTAAATACATTCAATCTATCAATGCTAGCATCCCAAACTGCAACTATTAAATTAAAATTTGAATAATAAAAAAGAGATGAAAAAGTATTTACCTTTAAGATTATTTCTACTCGATGTTGGGGAGGGGGGGAAGAGAGGAAAAAACCTATTCTCCAGCCAGTTGACTAACATTTATTTCTCCAATACATTAATCAAACATCAACTAGCATCTACTAAGGGCGGGACACTATATACACACTATGTATACAAACTATCGTGGTCTCTTCTCTCAAGGAGCATACAATAAAACTGGGGAGATGGTACATGTGTACAAGTACCTAGTGTAAGGTGGTATTTGCTAAGTCCTATAAGAGGTAATAAAAATCACATAGATGTTTACAACAAATTGGGACCTCTCTCAAAGGAGAAAAGGCTGTGTAAATTAGGTGGCATTTTCATTGGAGATAACAGAGGAAGTCGTAAAAGGATGCGAAGTTTGGAAAGCACAAGGCAGAGGGCTTTTGGGGAGAAATAAAAGATGAAACTGGAAAGGTATTTTGGGGCCATATCTGGAGCAGGGCTTGAATCTTAAAGAGAGTTGAAAATGTTTGGAGAAACTGCTGTGTGGGATGAGCAGTGAGTCAGCAAGAGATGCATAAAAGAAGTGCTGAGCAGAAATGATGGCTTGGTTGAAGTGAAAGAGCGTGAATTTGTGGCAGACTCAATCAGCACAGCTTTCTCTAGCAGCACTCTGCAACCCAGCAAGGAAGCAAATGAAGTTCAAGGTCAGAGGAATTTTAGGGAATAAGCAAAGGCACTGCTGAGTTGGTTAGCCATAGAAAGCAGGACAGGCAGGAAAGAAATGAAGTCAGAAAGCGGTTAACAGACCACAGGAAAAAAAGAGCAGAGGCAGAGTTGTGATGAAAGTGAAGATCAGAGTCAGTATGAGTAACAAATTAAAAATGACTTACCATTAGAGAGCTTATGGTGAGAGATGGAGATGGTGAACATAGAGGGTGAGATCCAAGGATGGAATTGGGGATCATTGATATCAAGGAGGTAAGGAACTGTGGAGTCACTGACATGATAAGTGACAAACGAGTTCAATTCATTGAGTACAAGAGGGGAAAAAAGGTACCATGGGTCTTATTAGAGCGCAGCATGGAGGAGAGAGGAAGGGTGGTATGAGGTAGCTGTAAAGAGGAGAGAGCGCTAGATTTCAAGCCAGGACAATAATCTAGAATTGGCAATGGAGAACAAAGGATGTTGACCTATTTCTTTGTCCTTTATGTTAGTGATAAAAGAAGGGAAAAGGAAAAGGCTGAGCAGGGAGGAATTTCATGGAAAGTAACATTAGTTGAAAGCCAGGTTCACTTGTAGAAGAGTGGTAGAAAAAGCAGTTGTGAAAAAGAAAGAAGATGCAGGCAAGTTTCATAAAAATAGAGAAGAAATCATAGTGCATAACCATAGGACCTGGGAACGGTACCACAAAAAGACAAAGGCCATGTCTAGGACTGATTCAGGTTATTCACAAATACTGATTCACAAAGCAGATATAAACATGGACTTGCTTTAGCCAAGAAAATGAGACCAGTGACATGCGTCACTGCTGGTGGAAACTTGGCAAGCTGGTACATATTCTCTTGGCCTTAGGCAATCTAGAAGTGTGTGTCATAATGGAGCTCCAGTCATCTGGGTTCCTGAGTGACCCTGAATAGCAGATCCCCTTGCCAACCTAAGACACACACGTTGCACGAGTGAAAAATAAATGTTTGTTGATGTGAGCCACTGAGATTTGGGGGATGTTTGTTACTACAGCCTACCCTGTCCTGACTGATATGCAACCCATGTAATTATAACCAAGAAGCGTTTTGAGGAAGATTTTGAGATATGTTTTCATGAGTCCTAAAATACAACAGTATTTAAAAATCACAAAATTTCGCCCTGGCCGGTATGGCTCAGCGGTTGGAGCGTCAGCCTGTGGACCAGAGAGTCCCGGGTTCGGTTCCCACTAGGGGCACGTACCAAAAAAAATAAAAAATAAAATAAAAATCACAAAATTTTCATGAAGATAGAAAGAACTATGAGAGGTTAGGCAAGGATCCTCCAAGATTAGGACACCCTAGTGCTCACTGATAGTTTAGGACCAGCAATAACCCTTGGGACCCACTCTCTCCTTCTCCAACCCCACAGCTACCTGTCTATTAGCATCATTAAGCCTATGCCATAGAATCCAGGGATAATACAGGTAAAAAGAGTCACTATTGGGGAAAGACTTGGTCTGAGCTGGAGATGAAGGAGATAGCAGAAGGAAACAGTTTGTACCTGGATAGTGTACAGAGAACAGACGAGAAGTTAGCAAGAAATTGGTATAGAGAGTCACTAGACATAGAATCTAGAATCGCAAAGTGAAAAAGGTAACTAGCAATACTTTACAATTTGGCAGTGACCAGAAGGCAGAATTTGGTGACTAGAGGCTTTCAGGAGCTGATAGGATCTACCAACTTCACTATTAGAGGGGTAATAGGCTGTTTCGTTTTTGTTTTTATCTTTATTTAGTTTTCACAGATTGAGAACATAGTGAACAGGATTTAGCATGCCTGTAATGATTTCGGTTTTACCTGCCAACACCTATAGAAAATTTCAGCAGTTCACAACATTTTGATTTTTTTAATAGCCTGACAATGATGATGCCACATGAAGGATTTTGTCTCCTAAATCAAAGAAGCTCTATCATCTATCTATCTATCTATCTATCTATCTATCTATCTATCTATCTATCTATCTATCTAATCTTCCTTTTTCCATTTTTAACCAACTCTCTCAGACCTGCTCTAGTTTCTAGGCTCACGGACCCTGGCTTGTCTACATCACAGTGGCCATGTTTGTTGAGATGTCAGTTCTGCCTGCTGCAGATGATTCCAGCGGAACGTGGTGGTCTCCCAAGCTGGACAGTCTCACTCAGAGCTGTCATTTATAGCTTATAATATATGGTACACTAATGACTTCATGACACTGTTATTCCTTTTCTTAGGTTCTCAAAGGACACCTGGCTCAACTGAATGACTGGCTTATTTTGTCACACTATAGGTCATCCTGACCCTGAGAAACAGAATTGAAGAGAGGAGGGAGAGCCATGCAATTGTCATGCCATTAGCCCTCGCCCTGGAAATGCAACGATACACAAGTTCAGAGATGCAAAACAGACTGCTGGCAAGCTTGGCTGCTTTCTTAAATCTCACAAGGATAATTCCAGAGCTGATAGCTTCTGGTAAAAATGTTCCAAATTGGCAGCATTTAGATATATATGTTATTGACAGTTCTCTTCAGGTTACACTACAGTCCACGGTCTAGAAGATAAAAATGAGACTCATTTATGTATTTTAGTGAGATGTGTGCCAATGACATAAAAGAAAATTGATAGAAAGAGAAAATTTTGCATTTGAAGATTCTGAATAAATACCGCATATCTATTACTGTTACCAACGGATTATTCTTCATTTATTTCGTATTTTCAAAGCCAAACACTATACGAAAGGGTTTCTTTTGTTGACGTCATATTTTCTCTTTTTATAAATGAGTGGGGTCACCCATCTTAATTATATAGAATAATATATATTCTTCATTTTTATTTAAATTCTGTTTAAGCTAGGCATAAGGTACGACTTCCATTTAAACAAATTAGATTAATGGGGTTTTGACAACTCAGCCACTTGTATTCAGAATAGGCCTAAATCAGGC
Organism: Tadarida brasiliensis; assembly: GCA_030848825.1. NCBI lineage: Eukaryota > Metazoa > Chordata > Mammalia > Chiroptera > Molossidae > Tadarida > Tadarida brasiliensis. The sequence continues at coordinate 58,471,214 of CM061258.1, forward strand.
CTATGTGCTGTCAATTGAGAAAGAACTTTTATTTGGAAATTATGACTTTGAATAGATAAGATTTTTTCCAACTCTTACATAATACTTGCTTTTGACATGCAATCACTTATTAAATGCATTTTGTAATATAAAACCTGGACTAGGGTTAAGTTTTGCCCAGACAAGAAATTACAATGGACAATAATTTGTTAGAACTCTGTCCATAGCATAGAATCTTTTCTCTTTTATTATCAGTTCCAAGTATGTACCAGGAAGGGTTTGGGCATGCAACCTAAGCAGTAATTTCAGATCTGCCATAAAAACAAGAAAGAAAGGCTACCCAGGAATTCCAGGACATAATTATGTAGCAGAACACAAATATTCTACCTGCTTTCACGTGAAAATAAAACTGTTTTGTTTACCTTCCTCCTCTTGCTACATTAGATGGATGAAATACAAACATTTCCATTCTTCTCCAAAGAAAGTTTGAAAATTAAACCCTACATGAAGTTAAGGAAGAGGGACAACTCCTGCAGTTGATTCTAGTTCTAGACTGTATGGGCCATCAAGTTCTATTGAGAAAGAAAATGAAGAAATAACTTCTTTTAAGAGTGAAGGGATAGATGGGAAGGAAGAGTGAAGGGCAGGTTTCACCAGATGGGGTCCAGATACCTGGGGCCTAATCCTAGCCAGGTTAGCCTTGAGGGAAAGTGCCTGGAGACAGCTAGGGGAATTCAAGGGCTTCTGCTTATAGGCTTGCTGGAATGCCCTGAACTGTGAAGGGAGAAAAGCCTTCACTGCCAAACACTGAGGCTCAGGAAACTCAAGCCCAATGGCTTGTATTAGTTTCCTATGGCTGCTGTAACAAATTGCCACAAACAGTTGATTTTCTTACAGTTCTGGAAGTCAGAAGTCCCAAATAAGTATTACGGGGCTAAAATCAGAGCATCAGCAGGGCCACTCTCTTTGGAGGATTGGAGGGAGAATCTGTTCCTTGCCTCTTCAAGCTTCTGGAGGCTGGTCTTCCTTGCCGCACGGCCCTGCATCACATAGCCTTTTCTCTCCCTGCTCTGTGATCACATCACCTTCTACCTTTGACTTTCCACTCTCCCTGTCATAAGGACTCTTATGACTATATTTAAGGCCTACTTGGCTAATCAAGGATAACCTCCCCATCATAAGATCTTTAACTCAATTGGCTACATTCACAGGTTCCAGGAATTAGGATGTCCCTATCTGGGAAAGGCCACTATTCAGCCTACCACACTACCCATGTGGTTGCTCCACCCTCTGGTGTCTGAAAACACTGCACTGTCTCTTACACACCTCTCTCAGTGACAGCCCTGCTGAAGTGATGTCTGCCTGTATTGAAACACCCATTGGTTCTTTCTATATTTCCCCTTGGCCATCCTCAAATACACACAATGCTCTAGGGCACTTGTAAGCTCAAAGTGCAGAAAACTGAGACATATAACAGAGTGGCAGAGGAGAGGTAACAGGCTATATTTGTCAAGGAACAGAGAACACAGAACACTGATATAATAGCACTGAACACTTGTTGGAGAGGGGGTAGTCCATTTCAACCCCCTTGAATCTCAGGAATGATGTTCAATAATGAAACCAACTTTGACTGGTAGTGGAATTATGAGAGAAGTATCCTAGTGTCCAGGATCTCCCTGGTCTATTAGTTTGTGATTTATTTAAATGCCTACAACTTTTTTAAATGGAATAATGCCTGCTCTCCAGAGGGAGAAAAATAATTCTTTTTCTGTAGTTGTCATAGAAAAACTAAACACTTTGATGCCTACCCAGACCAGTTAATGGCATTGTTGCACATTAGGTTTGGTCAGCCCAGCATCAGGGTAAAGCTAGTCACAGGCTCCCATGGACTCTAATCTCTTTCTAGCCAGGAGAGCAGCACCTTGCTCCTTACCTGGGAGAGGTATGAACTTAAAGCACCAGTGAGGTGCCAGTCCAATAATACCAAATCCTTTAAAAGAAAGATATGGAAAGGGTTATATCTGAAGACAATACATAGCACAGGCATCTTACAGTAAATTTTATTAGGTTTTTAAAGAGAATTATAGATGATAATGGATCTGCGGAATAATGGGTGGTCCCAGAGGAACTACAAAGTTGTGATGCACGTGAAGGGCTCTACTAATGCCGCAGACAGTGAACGTGTAGGCCCAGCAGTTTATGAATAGCCAGTGTAGTCAAAGAGGAAATTCAGCTTCATATTGAAGTTGATATAATCTACTGGTATTTAGTTCTCAGTAACGATTTTTATTGATTTCCATATTTTTGTAAATGCAAGCAAATAAAATGCCTTAGAACCTCAGAGATACTATTATGGAAAGAAAAGTATTTTTATTCTTATAACTAGGTTATTGTGATAGCTTTTCATTCATTCATTTATTCATTCATTCATAACAAATCTGTTCTGAGGTGCTCTAGTAATAGATGTTGTGGAGTTATAAATAATGGTAATTATTTAATCATCTATAATTTTACAGTTTACATGGCACTTTTCCATTTACTAGCTCTAAATACTCTGTAAGGTAGGGATTTTTGCCATCACTTTGTGGATGGGAAAACAAAAGGCTCTCATTATCAAGTATCTTCCCAAAGGTCACAAAGTCTTGGGAAACTGTGAGAGGTATAACTTAATCTCATTTTTTCTGTCTCCAGAGCTACCACGGTACATCATATGATTTGCTCCCTGTCTTCTGTAATCTTTCTGTCTTCAAGGGGTCTTGTACATAAATAATTGCAATATAGTGTAAGAAGTTGTCATTGCCACAGTCTCAAGAATGTGCAAGTATTTTCCCAGGCTCTTGGCTATCCCATAAATTACCTTTCCTAGAGAATTACCATTTTCCTTTGTCTTTCCTCAAATCAAAAGTTAACTACCTTTTTAACTTTCATCTAAAGTTTTATCTCTCGATTAACAGCCATTTTCCACAATGGAGCACAGCTTTTAATGAGTTCACAAAACTTACTGCCTGTGTTACAACAAAGAAAGAACACTGCAGCTTCACTGAGGTCCAGATACTAGGCAGCATATGCCTACTTCTAGGTGAGAAAATTCACTAGTGCACACCCAGCTTTGCAGCAGACAAGATTTGGAATGCACCTCGGCAATGTTAAAATGCCTTTGAATTAGACCTTTGTGGGTGCTGGTAAGTAATCACAATTCAGGTGTTCAATGCACGAGTGGTCAGCTTCCTCAGTATACAGAAAGTGCTGAGGAAGTTGAGTGAAAAAAGAAATCACAGCCATTGGAAAGAAACAGAAGTCTTCATGAAACAGGCTGCCTTAGAGCTGAGCACCGGTGTCTAAGCATTCAGTGAGAGATGGTGCAGAAGACACTGCAAGAGAAGGAAACGTCACGAGCAAAGGTGTGAACCTGAGCTGGGTTTGTTCTGGATTCACTAAATAGCCATGAGAGAATCAAGTAGGAGAAAACAAAAGATGAACGAGCTGGATTGTACTGCATTCACTAGTAATAGGAGTTACTGAGAGTTTAAGATCAGGATGACGATATTTCCTTTAGAAATGTACCCAAGAAAGCACATTTGGCAGAAATGCAGGATGGATTTAAATACCCACTTGAGAGCTTTCCCAGTCTTCCTTTTTCTCACTAACAAATACAGAGATTAAAAATAGCAGATACTTATAGTCCTGGCTATACTTGCACTTGGATAGTGATCCAGTCCTGACTATTAAGATCTAAAGGGAAGTCTCCCAAGAGTTATCTGGGAAAGCTTTTCTCCCTTCATAGGAAAAACACATTAGGAGAAATTTCTCCCCACTCCATTCCTGTTGTTAAATGCTCTTGTGTGAGGACCTAATGCCTGGAGCTGCTGCAGCCATATTGTGACCATGAGGAGAAAGTCAAGGAGTCACAGAATGCCAATCCAGAGCCCTGATATTGCTGAACTATTAAAAAGCAACTTGGGAGCCTCCTATTCAGGATCTTCTTGAAATGGGAGGAAAAATGAGTCACTCTCATTTGAGCTACTTTTAGTTTGTTTTTCTGTTAGTTTCAGACAAAGGCAGCCTGATACCAGAGATTACCACAATGATGCTGTTGAAAGGTAATAATTGCCAGGATGGTGTCAATTGATCTGATAGTAATAGGATGCATACAATATAAATATATGAGATAAAATAAAAATCCCATGAACTAATTGACAACATTGTATAAAAGTTCTCTCATAGTAAAACTAGGTATCCTCAACTCATAAAAGATGAGTTTTATTTTTAATCTTGGCAAATAAAATAAGTGTATATAAATGTGTGGCTAAGGACATCTGAGTACAACCAAATCTAACCCAGATGGCAGACTTGGAATATGATCATTACAAAGACAGTTGTCATTTAATCAATTGTATTATGTCTGTCTAGATTTAAAAATGATTCCCAAATTGAAGTACATAGCCAGGAATATACCTTTGAAAGCCAGAGAAAAATGAATCAGTGTTTACCCAGCACTGTCTGAAGAAAGGGTCCTGAAATTGAGGCTGTGGGCAGATCTAGGACCAATCTTGAAAAATGTTGACCTCACCAAACAATTGATATCCTTTGGGCGTTGTTTGGGGGAAGAGGAGACAGCTGGCCTTCTACTCTAATACATTAAATTAGTTCTCCCAAATGTCAACAAATTAAATGGAGAGAATGAGAGAAAGAAAGTGAATAAAACTTAGCCCATAGTCTTTGGAGTGGTTACTACAGAATGGTGATTTCGGTAACAAATAGGACATTCTAGAAAGAGAAAAAATGAGTTGAAAGTTATATTTGTTTGGGGCCATGTCAAGTTTTAAGAGCAAGTAAAGATACAAATGTAGAGATCTTTGGAAGGTGCCTGGAAGCGCAGGTCTGGAGCTTAGGGAGAAATACTGATTAAAGATAGACGTGTTTTAATTGAGGCTATGAAATCGGTCAAATTGTTAAAAGAACAAGACAGATAACTAAGGAGGGGACAATGCTCATGTTTGTTACATATCTACCATGTGTTGGGCACACCATTAAGAGTTACATATGTTACCAAATTTAACCTCACAACACTATAAGGAAAAAACTACAAGATCCATTTATAGGAGAGCCACTGGGTTTGGAGAACTTATGCATCACTTCCAAGGTACAGGGGGAAACATATCAGGATTCCATTGCCATGAAAAAAAAAAAAAAACAGAAGCTTTTGTACCTTACTTTTTTAAATGAACATGTTAAAACACATAGTTAGTTGTAAAATTGCTAAAGAGCATTCTTACAGGACTCAAAGCATAAATATAAACTTCATATGAATAGTGTAGAAAAGGTATTATTCTCCCAATTTTATATTTGGGGAAGCATGCAGGAAAATACACAAAACCACTCAATGAATCATGAACCCAGTACTAACATTCAAAAAATGTTATTGACTCTACCATATATGGGGAATGAAAACTACTAAGAGCCCAGGTATCCTCAACAAATTTATAATCTAGTTGGAGAGATGATAGAAATAGAAATAGAAATAGAAATAGAAATAGAAATAGAAAAATAGAAATAGAAATAGATAGCCAGGTCGGTATGGTTTAGTATTTGAGCATCGACCCATGCACGAAGAAGTCACTGGTTCGATTCCTGGTCAGGGCACATGCCTAGATTGTGGGTCCAATCCCCAGTGGGGGGCATGTATGAGGTGGCCAATCAATGTTCTCTGTCATTGATGTTTCTATCTCTCTCTCCCTCTCCCTTCCTCTCTAAAAATCAATAAAGAAAAAAAATAAATAGAAATAGATATGAAAACTAAGAGTACAATACCATATAGTACAGGATAGACTATTGGAGCAAATATTCATTTTTCCTTTTTTTTTTTTTTTGGTCCGTGCCCCTAGCTGGAACCGAACCTGGGACTCTCTGGTCTGCAGGTCGATGCTCCAACTGCTGAGCCAAACGGGCCAGGGCCAAATATTCATTTTTAAAAATATTTTTCTTGCCCTGGCCCGTTTGGCTCAGCAGTTAGAGTATCAGCCCGCGGACCAGAGAGACCTGGGTTCGGTTCCCGCTAAGGGCACGTACCTCTGTTGCAGTTTGTCCCCAGCCCCGGTTGGGGTCGTGTGGGTGGCAGCCAATCGATGTGTTTCTCTCACATTGATGTTTCTTTCTCTCTCTCCTTCCTGCTCTATCTGAAGATAAATGCAAAAATGTCCTCGTGTGAGGATAAAAAAATAAAATAAAAATTTTTTTCTTTCCAATAAATCACTATTGCTTTTAGATTGCTTTCCATAAGTAAGTCACCAAAGGCCAAGATGTTTGATAATAAACTTCTCCAAGCAAGTATATTCAAATCTAGATTATTTTCTCATGCAGTATTTTCACAATAGTCTAGTACATTGATAAAAAACATGAAGTGTTTTCTTTTACCCATACCATATTTACTTACCTAATTATGCTTATTTACTATTAATACATTATCACTAGATCATTGATTCAACATATCCGGTGACAGGCACCTACAGTATGCTAGACGTTGTACTTGGCTCTGGAGATAGGAAGATGAGTAGAGCATTGTTCTTACTCCCGAACAGCTCACAATATTAGGGAGAACACAATCTAGACAGTTACAAAATTATTCACTGAAGATACACTCCACAGTTTACAGCAAAGGTACATTTCCACTAAACACATTTCAACATGCTAAAAAACAAAGGAATTCATTTGATCCAAGAAAATTTTAGACTTCTGATTACAATTAAGATTTATGAGAGGCTAAATGAAATTATCCCCATTGTAGAAAACTAAAATTTATTTTTCACCAGACTGAGATAAAAATATACATAAGAAAAAAAACTTGCCATCTTTATTTAACACTTTGAATTAATCTTTAATGAATATAGTGATGTATTTTCTGATTGAAAGATATCCACTTAACTTTTAAGGGTAGAAACAAGCATTCAGATGTTTACAAACGTAAGACAAGAAAATCTGAAACAGAGAAATTAGAAAATAGTTGAACATCTTATTTAGCCATAAGAAGGAAGGAAATCCTGCCATTTGCCACAACATGGATGAAACAAGAGGGCATTATGTTAAGTGGAATACATCAAACAGAGAAAGACAAAAACGGTATGATCCTACTTATGTGTGAAATCTAAAACAGCAAAACTCGTAGAAACAGAGAGTAGAATGGTGATTCCAAGTGGCTGAGGGGAGGGGACAATGGGCAGATTTTGGTCAAAGGGTAAAAACTTCCAGCTATAAGATGAGTAAGTTCTGGGGATCTAATGTGCTGCATGGTGACTTTAGTTAACAATACTGTATTGTACACCTGAAAGTTGCTACGAGAGTAGATCTTAAATGTTCTCACCACAGAAAAGAAATAGTAATTATATGATATGACAGCGGTATTAAAACTACACTGGCAATCATTTTGCAGCATATAAGTGTATCAGATCAAAAGGTTGTGTACCTTAAACTTACACAATGTTATATGTCAGTTAAGTCTCAATAAAGCCAGGGCGAAGAAAATAGTTGAACAAAAAAACAACAAAATATTTTAAAGGAGTCAAGAATGTCAAAGATAATATAAGAGCAAGATTCCATGAATATATTCATCATGCAAATATTAAAAGATGTAGCTAAGCACCTCAAGTTATTGATAAATGCTCTAGAGATATTTCACACCAAATGTGGTCCTCTTCTTTACAACTGAAGAAAAACTCTTTTAGAGCTCAAGTAATAGAGTCCATAGAGTAACAAGAAAACAACATTCCATCACTAAGTCATGACACACTTGCAAATTAGTTTTAGCACAATTTTTGTTTCTTTTGAAGAGAGAACACCCATGAGGCCTCTATTGTAGATGCTTGAAACATTTATACAATAATGTGATAAATATTTCTTCTCCTCTCCTCTTTTATTAGACTAACTGCCTTCAACATCTTTTTATTAGTTGAGTCAGTTCAAATAAGGAATAAAGAAATCTGATAATAATTATTCACTCTAAGTTAAGAGAAGACAACAGCAGAAAAGAGAAAGATGTTCAACACATGGAAATGAATCACTGAAGGTGGAGTTTAAGGAAACAATAGGGGACGTCTGTAACTAGACATCTTCAGGATGTCCATATGTCATACCCATATATATAACCACACGTTATGTCAATAAACAAGTATTGCCCTCCTCCAAAAAATATAAAAGGTCGAAAATAAATAGGGATAATAATAAGCTGTGTCTATACCACCACACTTAGAAAGAATCAGAGAGAAAAAATTGAGTCAACATGATTATGACTGCTATATTTCTTGAATTTCCTAGAACAGTCCCAATAATAAGTATTCTGCTTATTGTGGTAAAAAAAAAATAAAGAAAAAAGAAAATAAAAGAAAGTAAAAATGCCTAGTAAATGTCAGTATGTTGGCTGGTTTCCCAGACAACCTCTCATATCTGGAAGGAAAATAATTCTCTGCCATCCTAGGTATTCCTCTTGGGATTTAAGAAAATTTCTCACCATATGTGAGCCACACTGTAGAAACTACAATTAAGAAAATCAGTGAAAAATGCAGCCAATTACATTATGGTCTTACATTTTATTCATGGTGGCCATGCAAACCAGTAGTTTCAGAATTTCACCTAAAGAACACCATAAAGAATGTGAATCTTAGATCTTTACTAGGTCTATCTTGAATCATTATGGTGAATGCATGCTCAATTACTAAAGTTCAGCACTGAATGAAGAATCATAAATCAAGGACCCAAACAAAGAAGACTTGTGTGGCCAGAATATATCCAACAGAGCATTGTGACACTCAGAGTTGGGTCCAGTTTAACCTTCATTAATGGCCTGATAGAAAGGGTAAATAGAATAAATTGTTAACTCAACTGGAAAACATTATAAGAAATTTGGAAAAAAGAATTGTATCAGAGAGAGAGAGAGAGAGAGCGCGCAAAAAAACATTTAAGTAACTGAAGAAAAAAAGAAATTTTTTCAAGAGAAAATTAGAACCAACTCATCAGCAGGAAAAAGATTGTGCACTAAAGCTGATCCAAAGAGATGAAAGGTTGGAAGCAACACTGTTAAGTGATGGAATAGGTGAGTTTCACGTGCTAACAAACCCCAAACAAAATCCGTTCCTTTCTATCACTCATTCAACTATTTATCAACTCCTTTGTGGAACACTCAGCATTATGGCAAGTTCTCACTCTACTTCATTCTTCACTTTTAAAGGTTGAGGGTGGAGGAGAGGGATAGAAAAAGATAAGTATCAGAAATGAAATTTTATGATATTCCCACCTACTAAACTAAAAGCTATGTAAAAGGATAGGTATAACTCGTGTCTCTGATGCAAATTAGCCACTTGGAAAATAAAAAGTCCAGTCAATCAGTTGTTTTGTCTGTGCAGTACCAAATTCAGGTAAAAAGCATACATTTTCTCCATGACACTTGGGTGCAAGAAACATAGTCTGCATGTGTGTGTGTGTGTAATCAGATTAATCTGGCTCTGCTCATACATGCTGAAGCTGAGGGAAAGATTCAAATTAAACTCTGTTTTAGGAGTCTTTCCCAGGTCATATGAGTGTAGTCTAGAAAATTTGAGGAAAGGTCACCACTCGAGTGTGTTATGTTCATCAGGCCTATATCTTCCACTCAAAGGCAATCTCCAAAGCTTGGGCATGGAGTTTTCTCTCCATGGCCCCCAAAACTCCAGGACCTAACTAAGCGTCCACTCACCACTGCCTGAGCAGTCCTGCCATCTCACAGGGCACTGCTTGGCAGGGTGGCCCAGGTCTGCTCTCTTACACATCATGCCACCCATGACTCTTCTCTTCATTCTGGGAGGCCCCTTCTAGGATCAGAAAAATCTACTCTTTTCCTCTCAAACTCAACTGCAAACATCAGCTTCTGTCCCTACCTGCTCTAGGGCATTTATGGATCTAAAAGAAAAACAAAAACAAAAGAAGAAAACTGAGTAAGAGAAAGCCAGTAAGGACATCTCAGATCTTTAGAAACACTGTGCTGGGTTGTTATCCCAGAAATAGAGAAAGGAATATCTTTTTTCTCCTGATAAAACTGCAGTAGGAAAAATAAAAACAGAATAAATAAATTCAAGAGACTACATATATTAACTTGAAACAAACAAAATTGCCCTTTTCTTAGTCCAAGATGTCTTAATATCAGCAATTTCGTGTGGATCAGCCTAATATTTTCTTCCTAAGAACTTATTATATTTGTTTGACTCATTTTCATTAAGCTGACATTTTAATTGATCAGTTATTTAAGGGTCAACATCTACCTAAACATAAAAAAAAAAAAATGTAAGCGATTTATCAACATTTGCCCAGAAATCATCAGGGACATTTCTTATAGACATTTCAGTAGGCATTGCCCAGTTGATCCTACTAATGTGTAGGAGCTGCCTACACTTAAGCTTGTGTCAACTTAGTCACTTTGGCCCATCAGACAGGGAGACTAGAAAGATAAATGGATCCCAGAAACCTAAACAAACTGCAGGTTTAGTCTTTCTCCCAAATCATCTGGACCTCAGAAAGCAATTTTTTAAAATATTTTTTAAATGGAAAGGATTGGTATATTTTCATTATTGATGATAGCATCAGAGTAATCAATACCAGGACAACAAGAAAAAAGCTGAAAGAAATAAATAAAAAGGGAAGTTAATTTTTCTATTTGTTGCTGATACAAGACACTTCTGTTTCTCTTAAAAATTAAATTATTTTCAATAATCTTTTAAATCTTAAATTTACTCCCAAAAAAAACTCAGTTCTGTTCCAATCACCTTAAATGCCCAATAAATTCCCATTGAGCTAACAGTTTTAGGCTCTCTAGAAGAGAGAACAGGAATCTCCTTTCTGTCCAATAGGGGAGGGAGAAGACAGGGAATGGGTCCCCTGATTTCTAAGGCTGGGTAGCCCTTTGCTGGTGTCTCCAAATGGGCAGACTGGTAAGATTCAGACTGATATTTATTCCAGAATTCTTTCACCAGAATAATACATACTGGACTCTGATAAATAGTTTAGCATTATTTTAACAAAGGCTCAGGGGATGTCCCAAAGTAGCACAGGATCCAAAACTTTCAGTTCTTTAAAGTATCTAAATGCATCCAGGTTTATCTAGACCTTTTGAAGCACCTGAGAGGGGCAAGGTCTCCCCACGTAGGCGTTTGGAGGGTGCTCCCTGTGGATACTATCCCTCCCTTTCTCTCACCTTTTCCCCAGGCATCACTGGGTTCTCTTCAGCCATCCTCTCTGCAGGCTCTCTCAGCACAGGACATACTGCTCTTCCCCTCAGAACACCTGAGTCCTGGACTGGGTCTATCTTTTGTTTTGCAACCTCCACCATCTCAGGCTTGCTTGGGAATTTAGAGAAGTCTGTCTCTACTTAAGCTTCCTGTGAAGAGTGGGTATTTCAAGGTCAGTCAGGACACTCTTCACCAATAGTGTTGCTACTCCCTTCCTTCCTTAATACTTGTAGGTTTATACCTCTTATCACAGAAGGGTTCATGTTCTTCCAAAGAGTCCATAGTCTGGTCTCCTTGATCAAGGCTCTGTCTAATCTTCACGAGGAGTGTGTGGATAAACTATTAACATGACTTTGACCTCTACTCCTTGTGAAATAATACCTCTAGCTTTATGATATAAAAAGCTCATGGCTTTCTTGGCCTGGTTTTTATTACAGATGTTCCCCACATTAATTGAAAATGCTCCCACCTGAATTGTCCAATATGAATCTTTCTAGGATCAAAGAGTCATTCTGACACCCTACTTTCTCTCATGACAACAGATGTGACATTCACCTAATGCAGATCCAGCTGACCTCTGGAAAGTAAGTAAATTCTATTGTATGATCCAGGCATACTTCCATATCTATGCCTCCTGTTATCATAACTATGATATCACACTTATTTTTACTGTAAGTATCTGAAGAAAAGCATGTTTATTGATCCAAAAGATTAATCTAAGTCAAGGGTCAACAATTTTTTTCTATAACAGGTTAAATAGTAATTACAGTCTCTGCCACAACTATTCAATGCTGCCATTGTAGCTTGAAAGCAGCCATAGACAATACATAAATAAATAGGTGTGGCTGTGTTCCAATGAAACTTTATTTACAAAAACAGTCAATGAGTCAGATTTAGCCTGCAGACAGTAATTTGCCAAGGTCTGTTCTAGATTATTATTCTAGATTATAGATTTTAAAAGGCACTTTAGATTTACTTTGATTCAAAATTATTATCAAAGATATAAGAAGGTATCTACCAGGATAGATCTATTTACATGCAAGATAGGAATAAAGAAAATAGCCACAGAATTTCAAAATTCAAGACTTCAGAAAACTGAGAACATGTAGTTCATGTACTGTATTTAATAGATGATAAAAATGTGCAACAAATTTTATCAAAGACCCCCCCCAATCCAAAATTATCACACTTCAAGAAAGGTATCACAAAATCGAGAAAGCAGAGCATAATGTGTACATTAGTAACTCTGGAAATATAAACTCTCTCAGTTATATCATAAAGGGTCTCTGGCCTACTAATGCCTACAGAGTGAGATGGAATCCCAGCTACTGCTCCAGTTCCTTACTCCAGTCTAGAGGGGCCGTCAAATAATAAGAGCTGATCCCAGAGAAAAACCCCACGCTCCACACTGATACACACATCAGATACACAGTTACTGTGGGTTTCCAAAATCATCCCAGGCCAACACAGGTATAAAAATTCAACTGAGCCCTGGCCGGTTTGGCTCAGCGGTTAGAGTGTGGACCCGCGGACCACGGATACCTGGGTTCAGTTCCCGCTCAGGGCACGTACCTCAGTTGCGGTTTTTCCCCGGCCCAGGTTTGTCCCCAGCCCCAGTTGGGGTCATGTAGGTGGCAATCACTCGATGTGTCTCTCTCACATCAATGTTTCTCTCTCTCTTTTCCTCCCTCTCTCCCTCCCACTCTATCTGAAGATAAATGCAAAAAGTATCCTTGGGTGAGGATAAAAAAAAATTTTAAAAAAAATTCAACTGAAATATACCTTGATACTGGCCAGCAACTGTTATTTCAACATTTAAAAATAATAATAAAGTACACCAAGTTGCCAGAAATAACAGTACTTAGAATTAGGTCAATGGAAAGTTAAAATATAACATAAAAATTGTAAGAGTGGTGAGATTTTTAATAATGTATATTTTACTTTTTGTATTTTTTTTCTGTATTTTCTAATAGTTTCAATATGCATGCACTAGTTTTGTAAACTGAAATTAACTCAAAAAATTACACAGGACATATTATGTAATAAAAAATAACCCCTTGAAAAATTACTTAATGTCATATTCAGCTTCGTACACCAGTCCCTAGAAAGCTCCACATACAAGGCATTCAATAGATGCATATGTGGTAGCACATATAGAACATAAAGCATTCTCAGTTAAACAGGTAACATTAATGAAGGTACTTAAACACTAAAAAAATCCTAACAAAGTAATTCTCATCTTTGTTTGTAATATCCATTATTGGCATGCAAAGCTGTTTGGCTTTATTACACTCTAAAGTTATGTTTCACAGCTGTGTTTTTGTAGCTGTGAAATTTAGCCCTCTGTTAGCATCTTAGCTGTTTACATTTTAGCTGTGAAATAGGATTTCGTTTTTAGCTAGCTAGCAAGAGAACCTTTGTTATATCAGTTTCAAAAATTGTCAAATCAGAAATAACAGCTTTAAATATAGCAAAATGTACCTTGCTTTTTCTCGTGTGATAATATCTGCCTTGTAACAATTAGCAAAGTCGAACAGTTAAATTGCTTTATCATTTTTTTCCATAGGAATTTCCGTTATTTTGAATAAAGAAAATATCCAATCTAAGGAAAATGACACAAGGTCATCACTGCTTCTGCAATGATAAAAATACATAGAAAATTCTCTGTTCTGGGGCAAAATTCATAAGTATATGAGTGCAAACAAATATTTTGCTACGGAACAAACTGACCCATATATAATTTAACGAGGGTAGCAATATCCATGTGCAAATCAAGATTTAACTTGCTTCACTGGGCTATTTAGAGAATCTAGGGCAGTAATACTCAAAATCAGTTCCCTAGATCATCACCTGGGAGCTGTTTAGAAATGCTGAATCTCAGGCCCCACCCCAGAGCTCTTAAATCAGAAGCTGCATTTTAACAACCTTAGAGGATTCATGTTCACATTGAACTTGAGAAGCACCAGTCTACTACTGGATATTTTCAGCAATATGCAAGCTGACCCTCATAGACAGTAATGAGCCTAAGTTGGTCATAAAGACACCAGAATATTTGCATTCAGATTTGTGTCATTCTTGATGTAGTCGCACTTGGACGCTATCTACGTATTTCCCTGACACTCCATCCCTGACACTATATTTGGAAATTCCCTTTTGGACAAAATCAGTGTCATTTCTTTATAGTTTCACCCCCTTTTGGACCAAAAGCAGCTTTTCATTCTGATTTTATTCACAAAACTAAGCCAAATAACATTGGGCTCTTTCCAAAATTAAATCCATTTTCAAATATAAATATTTGCTCTCTTGAGGAGTAATAAAAAATAATAATAATAAAAAAGGTTGGGCTGTAGACTGAAAACTTGAAGATGAATTCAAAAAAAATGTTTGAACAATGGCAGTGTATTGTAATAATGTACAGCAAGGGACTCCATTAAAAAGGGAAACTCCATTATGTATACAATTGAGTTCTAGCATTTGTGTTTTTTTAAACTGAGGCTCTCACTGAAGATTTAACCAATTAACAGGATGACCTGATGAAAATCTAAGTGGTGCTTTGTTATTGCCCTTTAGCAAGAAGATACCCTGAGGATTCCTGATCTGGGAGAAGGTAGTTTTTTGTAAAGCAAGGAAAGTGTTTCCAGATTGCGGAAGTAAACATATATTTACATTTTTATGGTCTGCACCATTTGATTAACAAACAAGCTCTATTGTCAGAGAAAGGAGTGGAATGGGTCCTTTGTTTGGGGCCAGAGAAAGGGAAGACTGCTCACCCCTGTGGGTGAATCCCCAAGGGTTGAATGTGAGACAGTGGATACCATTCAGCATGGCAGGTTACTGGTGGGTCCTAGGATGGTGCATGAACTCAGATGATGGGCACTAAGATCTGAGTCCTAGGGATATCACCCTCGTTCAATGGGGCATCCTGGCCTAGAGCTCTGCAGTGCAGTGTGGTGACAGGAAGCAATGCCAAGATGGCCCCACACAACCCCTGGCACAAGAGTTTTCCTGGGGCCAGAGTAAGCAAACACTTCTTTTGGCATACCCACAGAATTCTTGGATAATCCAGAAGAGGGAAAGGGGTGCTCTGAGGGTATGACATTAAGGTTTATGCCTATCAAAAAGAAAAGATTCAAGCCAGTTCTGATTCAACTCAAATATAAAACAAAACAACAGTGCCTGCAACCCAAGGGTTGTAGAGGAGATCATACCTGTGCCATTATTTTATGGCCATACCTACTAAAGATGTTAAATAAAGATTCTCATGTTATAACCTGACGGCGAGATAACCAGAGACGCATGGCCGAATTGTAAAGGAGCACTTTATTTTGCCAGTGGGCTGCGGAGGGCATAGTCTCCCCTCAGATCAACAGCCCTGATTCTCCTTGCTCTTCCGTCCCATTTTAAAGACAGAAACTCCCTCCTCCTTTTGCCCCCCTCCCCTCAGGGAACCAGTACAATAGTGTGAGTGACAGAGATTACAGAAGTCAAAATTAGCATTATTTACCTAAGGCACAAGTACTTGCAAATACCTATACTCAGGAAACTGCAAATGCCTCCCAACTCCTGGGGCAACTATAATCTTAGGCAAAATTCCTTCCCGTCTAGGGGTAATTAACCTATTATTGGAAGAATATCGAGGAATGTCTATTGGTGATAAAATGGAATCTTTTAGTCGCCTTAACCAAGGGGCCTACATAAAATGGAATCTAGTTGCCTTAGCCTTGGGGCCTACATCACTCACAGGCATCAGTTATTAAGATGGTTAATTTTGTGAATAACCGCTTTAGAAGTCAGTAATGTGGGAGAATAGAGTAAGTAGCATGCTCCTGATCAGTGCGTAAGGTTCCATGGGCCAGGTGAGAGAAATGTAGCCCAGGGAACAGGGAGCATGTCATATGCATTCAGTCTTTCAGCTGTGTTCACAGGGCTCCTTCTATAGCACAGATACTGCGTGAATCACAAAAAATTCAAAGCAAAAAACTACTGTTCTGAAATTCATATTATTGAAGAGAAAAAGATACATAAACATGCAACCTAATATGTGGTATCAATGAAGGAAGCAAAGTAAAGTGGTTAAGTTTATGGGTTTTAAGGTCTGTCTGAAAATTTACTACCCAAGCGAACCTGGGCAAGTAACATAAAACCTCAGAATCTCATCTTCTTCATCAATAATATAGAATTGTAGCACTTAAGCATTCAAATGTTAACTGTTGTTGGTGTTGTTGTATTAAACTATACATTAATGGAGTGATACATTAATGCTATCCGTAGGATCATAAAAGGCTTCATCAAGAAACACATTTGAATTTTATCTTGTGGGATGAGTGGAGGGGAACAGCATTCCCGGCAGGGGGAACATCATGGGAAAGTAACAAGAGAATTAAAGTACCTGGTCCATCCAGGGATGGAAGTAGGTTTAAATACAGTCACAATAAAAGGTCTGGGGAAGGAGTCTGAAATAATGATGAAAATGTAAAACAGAGATATGGTATAGTCATAGTACCTGTAAGCAATGAGGAATGCAAATGTTGTAAACCAAGGAGCAGAATCAGATATATATTTTAGAAGGATAATGTGGTGCCACACAGAGGAAAAGTCAGCAGGGTAGGGCATCTAGGACAGGCAATCTCTGATGAAAATCAAATAAATACACCAAGGAAAACTTGTGTAGGAGCTGGGGAGGCCGAACAAACTATATCACTTTCTTTCTCCCTCTTTTACGTATATACATACCCACAAACAGGTGTAATCATGGGTTGGTCATATAACCTCTGTGTTCAGTCTCCCCATTCATAAAAAGGAGATATAATAGAATGTTTTAAGGATTAAATAGATTGATACCTGAAAAGTAGCTGGCACATAGTAAGGGCTACATAAATGTTATCATCTTGCTCTTTCTTATCAGGTAAATCGTTTCCTTTTTTCCCCTGGTTTAATCACTGTCCCATTGTCAACTACTTTTATGTTACCAAACTTTCCATTGTAAATTTGTAGGCCTAAAAATTCAAGGAGTTCCACTTTGATCTAACTCAATATATTTTAACTGGCTGCCTCTTACATTAGAAGAATTTCCAGACATGGTAGGGGACAATCCAGATATAAAAGGAATTATCCTCTTTCCCTGCACTAAGGAAGGTCACATTCTTCTAGGAGGAAGATGAGAAGGACAATATGTAGCATAGAATAAAGCAAAAGATAATGAGAGAGGTCGCAACCAAATACAAAATGAAAAAGCACTTTGGTGGGAGTCAGAAGGCCCATGTTCTCATTTAGGATCCAACACTAGTGGCCCAGTTTCCTGGGGCAAGTTACTGAACCTTGGCTAGGCAGAGAGGTGCGCTGGTTAAGCATTTGGGTCTGGAACCATGGTGAGTGGGTTATCATCAGACGCCACTATTTACTCACTGTGTAGCTCTGGACAGGTTACTTTACCTCTTGGTACCTCTGTGGTTCAATATATAAAATGAAGATGATAATAATAATATCCAGTTCCTACAGCTGCTATCTAAATCAAATGAATTAAAACATATAAAGTTCTTAGAACACTGCCTGGCACAAAGAAATTACAATAAAGTGAGCTATTTACAATATTTCTGAACCTCACTATCCTCTATTATAAAATAAGGATAATGATTCTCATTGCCAATCTATCTTACAAGGTTGTTGTGAGATAATTTACATAAAAATAAGATGATTTATGTGAAAATGTTTTGTAAATTGTTGGGTATATAATATACAAGTGTATAATGAGCACTACATTGGAATAAATGTATAACTGAACATATTGCACAAATAGAAAATGAACATCATTAAGTAATAAATAATTCCTTCTCAGAGTGTCCTTTAGCCAGCTTGCAAATGGGAACTTCATTTGGAGGCCTTCCTAAATACGTCGGAACTAGAATGAAACTTTTTTATCTATCTTGCTGCAAATCTAATCAATGAGAATTTGGGCCAATGTAGAAAATAACAAAAGTGAGCCCTGGCCGGTTGGGCTCAGTGGTTGGAGTGTTGGCCCTCGGACCAAAGAGTCGTGGGTTTGATTTCGTTAAAGGGCATGGACCTCAGTTGCGGTTCAGTCCCCAATTCTAGTCAGGGTCATGTGGGAGCCAACCAATCGATATGTCTCTCTCACATCAATCTTTCTCTCTCTCCACCCACCTCTATCTGAAGATAAATGGAAAAATATCCTCAGATAAGGATTAAAAAAAAGAAAATAACAAAAGTGTTGTTGGATGTTTTTAATATTCAATCGAATGGGTTGTCTTAATGGATGAACCTGTAGGCACTGATGACCACATTTTTGAGAGAATATTAGAGTAAATACAGGAAATTCAATAATTTTAAAATGTTATCCACTTGGAATGTCTGTTGACATTTTGCAAAGCAAACCATAAGTGTACTTAAATGGGTGAGTAAAAGATTAAAATTAGAAATCAGCCTATGTTTTCTCCCAGTACCTTTTACAAATGGCACTGAGAACTTTACACAAGCTCCAGGCACCTCTCTATCTAATTGCTACCGGGCAATGGCATTAGCGCATGAAAGCAGCCAGGTCAGGTACTGCTGAGTCAACCTCGGTCTGGGACTTCTTTCCTTGCTTGTGAATGCAGCACACAGGCCTTGAGATGTCATTAATCCAACCTTGTGATAAGGCCCTCGCTTATGCTGCTTTACAGGAGAGAGAACCAAAGTTAAAAAAGCCAGAGTCGCCGATTTATATTATGCTACTGTAACACTCTTGAACACAATCTCATTTTAAAAGACAGTGCCTGGGAGAGAAAAAGCTTTACTGGCTTAATAATCCACAATCAAGGAATTGGTGGTCATTTGAAAGATGTGTGTTTTCATTTTCTAACCATCAGTAAGCTTCATTTTCATTAGAAATCACAGTCTTGGTACTAAGGCAACACCAATTTATTTGCAGCACAAAGCACGAAGTTGATCTTCCCTTAATGAGAGGACTATTGTTAAGGTACTGGACTGATGGTCTTCACAGGCCAGACTCCTGAGCATGACCATGTTTACTCAATAAAGTTGCAGCAGTAATGACAAAAGTTATGAGTATATGCTTCTCAATTATCTTATTTGATTAAAGGGCTGTAAATTAGGTTATTTGATTAGAAATGACCACTTTCTCAAAATCTTCAAGGGCACCAGAAAACTGAAGCTTAGATGTGTTATAATTAACTTAAGCAGGAAAATGGTAGATGCCTCCATCCATGCAATTTGGCATGATTAATGAAAAAAATCTGTAACAGCAAAGCCTGGGGCTCACAGAGTGCTTCTTGCTGTGGGGATCTTAAAATCATAAGCAGCACCCTGTTTATACTCTGCTGTACTTTTATTAGGGGGACCGGAAAGTAATGTCGTGTTTTTACAACATTAATTCAAACAGATAAATTTTTAACAAGTTTTTATTTTTAATCAATGATGTAATCATCCTCGTTATCAACAACCTTTTGCCATCTAGTGTGCAAATTTTCAATGCCGGATCGATAAAAATCAATTGGTTTTTGAGCAAACTATCTGGGGATGGCATTTTGGACATCATCCAAATTGTCAAATTTTTTGCCACTTAGAAAATGTTGTAGCGATCGGAAAAAATGGAAATCCGATGGCGCAATATCGGGCGAGTATGGTGGGTGAGGCAATATCCCACCCCAATTCATTAATTTTTTCCAGGGTTCGTCTTGCGCAGTGCGGTCTTGCATTATCGTGTTGCAGAATAACGCCTTTTCTGGTGACAATCGCTGGACACTTTTCAATTAAAGATTGATTTGCTCGATCCAATTGTTCACAGTAAAGGTCTGCATTCAGTTTGTCCAGGTTTCAGCACTTCAAAATGAACGACCCCGCGAATACTCCACCAAACACACAAAAGTGCCTTTTTGGGGTGTAAACCTGGCTTAGCTGTACTTCGTGGCGATTCATTCGGAGAGAGCCACTGCCTTTTGCATTTTGGATTATCATAGAGGACCCATTTTTCATCTCCAGTGATCAAGCAATCAAAAAACGCTTCTGTATTGTGCCGCTGAAGCAGTAAGTTGCATGTGGTGGACTGGTTAGCTTTGTTTTCTTCGGACAGATTATGCGGGACCCAAACACCTGCTCTGCTTACTTTACCAATCTGCTGCAAATATTCTTGGATAATCGACCAAGGTTGGTTAAGAGTGTTTGACAGTTCCTGGATTGTCTGACATGGATTTGCTTCCACTTCCACCCTTAACATGTCATTCTCTAAAGTTGTTGGTCTTCCTGATCGATACGAGTCAGAAAGATCAAAATTACCGGATTTGAACTTAGAAAACCACCTTTGGCGTTTACGAACATCTAATGCACTTAAATAAACATCGCAAATGTTTTTGGTAGCAACTGTTGCGTTACTACCCTTGTGAAACTCAAAAAGCATACAATGCCGGATATGTACCTCTTCTGGTATTCGGCCATTTCACTATAAATTGCAAAAAAAAAAATTAAGATTTAATTATTTACGAGTAAACAAGTCACTGTAACCTTAAAATGTCTTTGGCACAATTTTGAAGTACACAGTGAGCTGAGAAATGACAACCGAATATCGAAACGTGCAGAAACGACATTACTTTCCGGTCCCCCTAATATAAATGAGAAAATTGTGGTACAGATAAGGTAGGTTTTTTCCCACAGAGCCCTTACTTAACAAAGCTAAAATGCAGCACTAATCCCCTCTATAACCTTTACTTAAGAGGTTATCCAAAGTAAATGTTGAGTGCTTATTTTACTAACTATTCCTTTAGTGACTAGTTAGATGAGACTTTGTTTCTAGTGTCACTTAAGGATAACAAGCAAAGTCTAGCATGTAGCAACTGGACACGATTTTAAGTTAGAAAAAGAGCATGTTTTAGCAACAGAACTGGGATTAGAAACAGCACTCCTTTAATCACAACACTGTTATCGCTCTGCAGAGCTGGAAATGTCCCAAACCACACGCGGAAAGTAGTCATTCTATGAATGTTTGTTTACTTCTCTCCTTCCCATCTTCATGTTAATACAGTAGTTCCCCCTTACTGTTGAGGGATAAGTTCCAAGACCCTCCAGGGGATGCCTGAAACTGCAAATAGTACTGAACCCTAAATATACTATGATTTTTTCCTATACATAACTATGATAAAGTTTAATTTATAAATTAGGCACAGTAGAGATTAACAACAATAACTAATAATAAAACAACTATAACAGTATACTGTAATAAAAATTACATGAATGGGGTCTCTCGCTCTCTCTTTCTCTCAAAATATTATATAGTACTCACCTTTTCATTTAAAGGAAGCACTTGATGACTTCTCTTCAGCATATCCAAATTGCCAGCATCACTACTTTTGTGCTTTGGGCTATGATGAAATAAAATAAGGCTTACTTTAACACAAGCACTTGGACACCTCGACAGTCGATCTGATCTCTAAGTTACTAATGGTGGGCGCAAAGCAGGGAGCACACACAGGTGGAGACACTGGACAGCCGATGATTCACATTCTGGGCGGGGCAGAATGGGATGCCTTGAGATTTCATCAAGCTACTGAGAACAGCAAGCAATTTAAAACTTGTGAATTGTTTATTTCTTAAATGTTCCATTTAATATTTTTGGACCACAGTTTATTGAGGATAACTGATACGGCAGAAAGTAAAATCTCAGATAATGGGGGACTACTGTACTGGGACAGCTGCCCAAATAGCCATGAGAGGGCTAGAAATTTTTTAAATAAATAAATGAGGCTCTAACTAGTAGATAATTCACAATTGATATTTGTCTTCGGAACTCTGAGGCATACATTAAGAAATGCTCATATACCTACAGCCTTACTCTGCTGCTGAACTCAGCACCTACCCTGTACAGCTCAGCTGTCAGCTTCTCAGTGTCCCAGTGAGAAATAAACAAGAGGAAACCAAATAAGAAGGAACTGAATCCTTGAGGGTTGACTGTATAGACAGGGATCTGGAATTACTCTGAATCCTTACAACTGTTTAGAACCCCTAGCCTGGTGATGTAAGTAGTCAGCAGGTGTGTGGGAACTCAACCTGCCAATAAAGCTCAGCTGGACTCCAAAGAGCAAAAGTCAACCTTTCAACAGGATTTAGAAACTATTTAGAAACAAACCATGGTTTCACACTTGGAAATAAATAGATGCTCAAATGATTAGAAATCTAGGTCATCAGCCACAAACATATAAATTCATACATGCTAATCATCAGCATCTCTAGTTAGTTTCTCCTGTTGTATTCACTACAGCTAAATTAGTTGAAAGGCAACTTCGAAATGACTGTGAACACCTGTGTTTTTCTATACATTTGGCTGGGTAGGTTTTGCCTAGCTCAACACTACATAGTATTTAACATCAGATTACAGATTTTGCCTCCAGGGGAAATAACTGAACACATTTATCAATATAATACAACAACCGTTCACAGAAGATCCAGTGACTACATGACAACACTGGACAGCAATGAGTTGAGTCCCTGGAATCAAGAAACTATACACCAGAAACAACTCAAATGGCCCTCAACTGGTAAAAGGATAAAAAATCGATGATATGTCCATGCAATGAAATACTGCTCAGCAGTCAAAATAAATAAACTATTGATACACCCAACAAAAACACACAAAAAAAAACAACGTATTGTATGATTCCATTTATATAACATCTGGAAAAGGCAAAACTATAGAACTATAGAAATGGAGAAAAGACTAGTAGATTCCAGAGTTTAAGATTTTGGGGGAGTTGACTACAAAGGGCAAAGATTGACGATAAAGCATAGCACAAAGGAATTTGGAGAGGAGAGGTTGATGAAACTGTTCTGTTTCCTGTGATTACATGACTCTATGCATCTGCAAAACTCATAGACTTGCATACCTCCCCAAAGTGAATTTTCCTATATGTAAATTAAAGATGATATAAAATGTGTAAAAGCCTCATTATTTCTTTTTCTCATGTATTCAGAAAGAGAATTGTCTTTTGAATATTTCTATTAAATTCTTACTTATTACTTAAAGAATTTAGCTTCAATGTCATCTCTTCTATAAAACGTTGCCATACTTCTGTTACCTCATCTTACTAATTTTTTTTAAAGGAAATAAACATTGCACATAGGGCTAAAACTCATATGGTTTAAGGACCCCCTCACTCCCAAAGGGTTACCTCCATCTTGAAGTTGGCATGTATCCTTCTCTAACGTTTTTTTTTTTCAGGATTTTATAATTTTTTAAAATTTATCTTTATTGTTGAAAGGATTACAGATGTTCCCCCCATTTTTCCTAATTGACCCCCTCCACCCTGCACCCCCTTGAACCCACAACTTTTGCATATTGGGAGCTTTTAAAATTTTTTTACATTAATAGATATTAATATTACATTAATATTGCATATACTTTTTTTTGCAACTTGCTTTTTTCATCCAACTTTGCTTTCAAAACAGTCCATTTTTAACTGCTGCAGAGTATTTCACTGTAGGAATATGCCAATATATTAATTCATTGTACTCCTGACATATTTAGGCTGATTCCATGCTCTGTGTTACATTGTACCACATTCATTTGTTATGTCTCTTCTTCCTGCAAGATGATGAACAACTCTAGGGCAAAAACTGTCCAGAATTCCTGTTCCCCTCCCTAATTTTCAGTACACCTGAGAAACAGGGGACATATAATGTGCTTTGCATGGAACTTGATGCTGTGTTCCTTGCATGCATAAGCACTCCATAAAAATGCTGCCAAAATATTTCAAATCTTGTGTTCTCTACTCACTTCTCCATGGTATAAGTTTTGAGGGAGAACTGACTTAATTCTCACGAAAAATCCTTTAAATATACCTGTGTAGAAATAGACATCTATGAAACAAGGTAGCCTCACAATTTTTCTGCTTTCTCATTATAGGATCTCAAAGCACTATACAAACAACGATTTTCTCCAGTGACATTTTTAACCTCAGTGTGCCTCAAGATCAGTTCAGAGCAGTAGTCAAAGCTTGAATACCTTTTACAGGTGGAAGAATTTGGTTTTTCTTTTCATGAGTCCCCCTTTTCTTTCTAGGTCTGCTCACTTGTATTGGTCCAGAGACTGACATTAAACTGCATACCTTTTAGCAGGTCTTGAGCCACCATTAGCTCCTGCCCCTGTGCTCCCACTCCCCTCTCTCCCTGATACTAAGTAGATCTAATGCTGTCTGATCTCATCTTCAATTCTTTGCAGTTTAAGGAGCTGTATAGCCTTGATGTACAAGACAAATACACACTGTAGCTCTGGGCTTACAAAATCATCTATCATCATCCTGCCTTTGGACGTGACCAGTACAATGTGTGTTTCAGAGAAATTAATCTGGTGTTTAGGAGGAGAAAGGCATTTCAAAATCAGTCTGCGTGCAGAGCCTTCCTGCAGACCCTGCAGAGGCATTTTGACGCCTTTTGCCCCTGCTCAGCAAGCCTCAAACTTGACCTTCGAGAAGATTTCAAGGGTAGGGCCTTTCTCCCTTTCCCTCGCCTGTTCCAAGAGCGCGTGTAGGCCTCCTTCTGGGAAACAGCTGCCCCAGACCAAAGCCCGAAGAACTGCAGGTCTAGGCGCGCAGACGCGGCGTGGAAACGGGAGAAGGCGCGGGAGGAGGACCAGGGCGAAGGGGAGGTCGGAGGTGGGGGGCGAGGCGGGGGGGGGGGGGGAGGCAGGGGGCGGGGAAAGGGAGAGAGGAAATAGAGGGAGGAGGAAGATTATCTGCATATGCATGAGGCACCCAGCACTGCCCTCTTCCCCCGCAGCTGCTCTGGAGGGAGTGGAGGAGGGAGGGTGTTGGGAGAGGGAGGGAGGCATGCGGCGGGGGCGGGGCGGCAAGAGCCGCGGCGTTGGCCGACGCGGGTTTAGAGAACCGAAGAGGTGATTTGCATGGCGCGTGGGGATTGGCTGGTGGCCGGGGGCTGGGTCTGACATACCGCACCTGAATGGTTTAACGGAGGAAATTACAGGACTCATTTGGCTAAAGAAAACCTTAGAGGGCCAGGTCTGTGCAATATAAAGCCTGGCCGCGAGGGGGCGCGATGTCCCATCTTTGTTCTTGTTAATGGCTCCTTTTCCCTCCTCCCCTCCACCCCGCCCCCGTCCCTGCCCCCACCCCCACACACAGACATGCAGAAAGTGCAGAGAAACCCTGTGATCCAGTCAACTGGCTCTGCCCCGTCTATTAAGAAAGATGAACACTCCTTTCTCTTCCATCTCCTTCATGGGAGAACACTTTTCATTTCAGATTATCACATCAATAAATATTCTTCGAGAAATAAAAAAGGCACTTTGCCAAAAGATAAGAGAATATATATGAAATGTGTAGATTATAGAGAAAGACAATACAGTAGGCAAGGGAATAGGCACACATATGTAAATACGCACATAATCACCCTGAGAACGCAAAACATGGGGGGAGGGGTGTATAGACAGGATACTTGGAGAGAACACACACTCACATGGTGCTCTCAGGCTGTACACACTCTCCCACACACCGAGGCACACACCCACTGACCAACACACCACCAGCAACACCACTACACACACACACATACGGACTTCAGAAAAGGCACCCAAATGAATTCACACACTGTGGAAAGACGGCTGAGAAAATATGTGAGAAGAATTGAAATGGTTTATCCCACCCCCTCCAAAAAATTCTCAAGCTGAATGATCGTATTTGCATAATGCTAATATATGCAGGACGCCGACACGGACAAAAAAAAGGGGGGGGGGCTCCATTTGAGGCACACACCAGAGAATGCGTGTATACACACACGCGTGCGCGTGCACGCACGCGCGATTGTGGGCAGGACACTCCCACAGCCTGTGTCCTCCGCCCACGGGCACAAGCAGAGGACAGATGCCATCAACAGCGCTCAGTACAGTTTTCCAGAAAACATTAACGCGAGAAAATCGTAAAGAAACCCACCCTGCTCAGCCACGGAAGCACCGTTAGTGAACCCAGGTTTTCTAAACACACCCACACACACATCCGCGCGCGCGCATACACGTTTGTCAGACAAAATAGTTGGGTTCAAAGAAATAGTGCACAATAGACAGCTGAGAGAGAGAGTATGTCATCAGCTTAAACAGTACTTTGAAATTACTTCAGCCTGAGGAATGCTTTCTGGGATGCATCCATCTGAAAAATCATACCTAAGAAAAATAAAACATTGTCTTCTATCCTGCTTTCCTTTATTTTCTTCTCTTCTTCTTCTTCTTCTTCTTCTTCTTCTTCTTCTTCTTCTTCTTCTTCTTCTTCTTCTTCTTCTTCTTCTGTCAGAATAGAGGGAGAATCCCCCTTTCTCAAAGGACCGTAGTAGTCCCTGTTTTTGTTTTGAGAGCTCATGAGATTTCCAGTTGATTTCCCAGGAGGAAGATGCTAGGGAGCGTCTCCCAGCCAGACGGCACCACAAAAGGCATTATTACACATTTCAAATAACAAGGGCTGTCTATATATTTACAAATCTGTTCAAATATTTAACCTCTTAACTTGCTAAATATCTCCCTTTCTTTTTCTCTTGCGCTCTCCCCTCTCCCCCTTTCTGCTCCCCCCTCCTCTCTCTCTCTCTTTTCCTTTCTCTTTCTAAAAGGGGTGCGGAGGGGAAGTACCTTTCTGGGGTCCAAAATTCGGCCAGGGGCTCTGGGCTTTACCTGACCCTATTTGAATGTCAATTTCGTTTCCAGGCAATTGTTTCTTTGCCAGCCAAAAGATCGGGTTTGAATCACCAGGGCTACCATTTTTAGAGAAGTTTTTATGTTGCCTCTCAGTTTTTAAGGTGCCACCAAAAGGCATCTCCTAAACAGGAGGGATTTTCCTGACCCTTTAGAGTTGCCAGTGCCCCCAATCTGTGATGTTTTCCTCTGCGTTGCACTTACTGCCTATCAAGGGACTAGCAGAGGGGCAACTGCATGCGTGAGGACCTTTTAAAGACAGCCAGGGAGTTTCGACAGTTATTTGGAGACCCAACCAAGGCCAGGGATGAGGCACCCGCCTATTGCAGGAACCAATTTGGAATGCCACCGTTGAGAATTTCTTACTTCCCAAATCTTGCCTCATGGGGCTAATAAACTTCTGAGGGCCACTGTCAAATGTGAATATATATAGCAGTGGGCCTTTAATGCAGCAAAAGGATTAGACTAATCCAAAACTGAAGTGTTCTCACTTTGATGCATAGAAGGAAAAGTTGTGCATGGGCACAGCAGGAATGGTGCAGGTGACCCGCTGCAAGCACGTGACGCTGCCCACTCCGTACCCTCCAAGCAGGTGACCTGGTTGGGCTTCCCTTCGAAGGACCCACAAGCACCCTTTCCCTGGGGTGTTCCGGCCTCACCCTAGACTCTGCTGTAACGCAATTTAAAAAGCCCCGAAGGGGAGTTCCCCCACGCCATTCTGGGGATTTCTTTTCATAAACAATGGCAAGGAAAATCCGGTGCCTCTGGAGTTGCCACATAAAGAGACATTTCCTTTTGGCATGTTTCTTCTGGCCTCAATAATGACTTTATGTATTTGGGGGTAATACGAGAAGTAAAACTGCAGTTTGGCGAGATGCGTGTCTCCATGTCAGACTTGTTCAGTTGATCATCCTATTTCAGCTTCCACATCTGTTCTCCTGAGCCGCCCTCTCCACCAGTGTCCGGAGAGCACCTTAGAAAAACCAGCCCTCTCCTCGGACCCTAGCCTTCAGTACACTCAAACTGGGGTTACACTTCTCAGTGGTCCAAGAACTTCTCGCTCCCCAGTATCTGCCAGTCGTTGACTCTCCCGAGGGTGTGAGGCACCGGAGCCTGCGTGGTAATGACCTTTGCTCGCTGCGGTCTGGGCCGCCACGCAGCACCCCGAGCGCTCTGGGCCGCCCAAGCCTTGGGCTAGAGGATATAAGGGGGAGGGAGTGGCTAACGTATATGTTTTAAAGAGGTTTGCTGAAAACTTTTACAAATGCCAAATAAGAGAAGGAAGGCTAAGTGATTTAAAAAAAAAAAAAAAAAAAAAAAAAAAAAAGGTTAGTCTTTGTCCCACGCCAGACCCAAGAGGAAAAACGTTGCGGTGTTTTCTGTAAAATACTATCTATTTGCATGAATGCGTGATGGTCAGGACATTTCTCCCTTATTGCACAAACCCTTAGGAAAACTGCGGGCAGTTTAAGAGTTTTTTAGTTGTTTCCTGATCGAAAAGATACTCTCTAAATCCACAGACATTATCTAAATCTTCGAAAGAATGAAGACTGCTTGTCATGCGTCCTTGTCTCCAGTAATGTGTGCCACACAATTAGAAGCAATTTAAGCAATCAAGACCGTTATGAGAAAAGGGGGTGTTAAAAATAGCTTTTCTATAGCCTCAGAACTCTAATTCGGAAGAAAATCTAAAATTACATATGTATCATTTCTTTATATAAAATAAATATAAAATCCAAGTGTCTTCTGTTCGATTTTTTCCCCCTCGATACTGCCTCCCCCACTGCCTGCTTTCCCTTTGGAAATGTATAACAAAAGTGTAGTGTAAAGCTCCGATGAGAAAGGGGACAAAGATCCCTAAAAAGTTTTTCTGAAACCAAATGAGAATTTGGGTG
Source organism: Tadarida brasiliensis (assembly GCA_030848825.1). Taxonomy (NCBI): domain Eukaryota; kingdom Metazoa; phylum Chordata; class Mammalia; order Chiroptera; family Molossidae; genus Tadarida; species Tadarida brasiliensis. The sequence goes on from CM061258.1 coordinate 58,500,028, forward strand.
GGGCTGGGCCCAGCCTTTTCCAGGCTTCTCTGACTTCCATCTGCGGTGGGAGAAAAAAAATCACAAAAGTAATTCCCAGAGATGGAGGGACCCCATACCTGGAATCCAGTTATTTGACTCAGGAGCTACGGAGAGTCAGCGGTGGCTGAATGAGGAGGTGAACTCTGGTTGGTGGAGGCAAGTCAGGATAGCTGCTAACACAAGTGTGCATCTTGGGAGTTAGGGGTGCAGAAAAGGAGCAAAGAGGATGTGTTGGGGAAAGGGAGTAAATGAAATTAGGTACGTGTTTCCCAGCAGAACGGGAAAAGTATAAATAAATTTAAAAAGTAAAACAAAACAAAAAAAATAGACCTCAAGCAATATCCTTTAGAAGAAGCAAGAATGCTCAACTCGGGGCAGGGCGTCATTTCCTATCCCTTTCCTTGGTCCCCACCCGGCCAGCGCGGGCCAGGGCAGGTCTGGACAGGGGTGCAGGGCGGGAGTGACTAACTCCCTCGCCTCTTCCCCTTCCCACCGAGCTTACCCCTCCCGCATTGGGCACTGGGATTTGAGAGGCAATTGTAACCTCCCTAGCTCTCTGGAGCGAGCTTCACAAAGCCGATCCGGAACCCGACAAAAGCCAAGTTGGCAGAACTTCCAGGAAGCTTCCCATAGGCACTGGATATTGAGCCTTTGATCCCTTCTGCCAAGAGGACCCAAGTTTTCAGGAAGTGAGTTGCACTCAAAGCCAAACTCCCAGAACCTGAACTCTGAAAGCCCCGCAGGGCGTGGAGGGCGGAGAGGAGTCGCACACCGAGCCGAGCTCTGGGCCCAGAGTGGCAGGGTGCACGGAGAAAGGCAGGTCGCCCCTGTGCTCCCCTGAGCGGACACCCGCTGTCTCCAGGGGGCCTGACATCCTCCACGGTGGGAAGTAATCACCTGGCAGTAACCCTCTTCAGAACCCAGTCTACTTACTGGAAGGAGCTTAAGGTCAAAACAGCGTTCCCTGCCCAGAGCTGCTAAGGGTAGAGGATGAGTGCAGAAGTGGGGAGGGTTCTTGTCTCAGATTTGCTCCTGGTGTTTCAAAACAATAGCAGTTCCAGAGGAGGCAGCAATGCCTCAACGGGACAAGCTGAAGATCAAGGTCTGGGTTTCTCAGAGTGTGAGCCACAGACCAAGTGCCAGGCAAGCAGAGGCCAGTCTCCATCCCCAGGCGATTCTTTACCGAAGGTTCTTGTACACAGCTACCACACAATTGCAGTCTTAAAATCCTTCCTAATGGCACCTAATTTATTTCCTATTTGTTCTGCTTGTTTGTATCTGATTCATGAACTGAAACCATTTGATTTTTAACAAATTGAGCAATTTAACAATTCAAAGTGCTTCTATTTTCAAATAATCTTCCCTGAAAAGTAATGTTGAAATTTCTTCTTGAATTTAAAGCTTCATGAAAATTAATTGCTTCCAAAATTCTTTGAAAAAAATAAATATACTCTAGTTTTATACAATTTAGAAGTAGGTGACATTTAAAAAATGTATATTAAGAATATTTACACTAATGAGGTTTCTGATATATATATATTTCTGAATTTAGTTCCTCCTTTTGCTGCATGGCCTAATAGGTTGGGATAGACGTCAGAATAACTATTATTGAAAAGCAATGGTACCCTTTTAAAAGTTAAATTTCTCCTTTAAATCTACACTTTTCATACAGTAGTGGAAAGTTTAGTACACATATGTATATGCTTAGAATATAACAGCCTTTTCTGTGCTATAAATTAGCTGGGTGAACTCGATTAAGTCTTTTCTCTGGGTGTCAGCTTTGTTAATTTTGAAGACTGATCTAAATCATTTACAGTTCAAAAAATTGTATTTTTATGAAATATTTTGTTTCAATATATTTTGCAGTTACATAAAATGACAGTATTAATATCAAAATAAACATTTTCCTCACTATTTTATATACAATTTATCTATAATATATTTTAACTGTCTAGGAGGACTTCCTAAGCTGATCCATCAGTCCTAACAATCTAAATAAGGGCCCATGAATATACAAGAAAGACAAATAACTGTGTATCTTTTTTTAAAAAATTATTTTTTCTTTATTGATTTTAGAAAGAGAGGGAGAGAGAGAAACATCATGAGAGAGAACATCGATAGACCACCTCCTGTATACCCCCCACTGTGGATCAGGCCCACAACCTGGGCATGTGCCCCGACCAGGAACCCAGAAACCAGTGACCTCCTGATGCATGGGCCATGCGCAACCACTGAGCCACCGGTGGCAAGAATTGTGTATCTTTTTTTTGTTTTGCATTTATCTTCAGATAGAGCGGGAGGGAGAGAGGGAGGAAGAGAGAGAGAGAGAGAGAGAGAGAGAGAAACATCGTCATGAGAGAGACACATTGAGTGGTTGCCACCCACATGACCCCAATGGGGGCCAGGGACAAACTGCAACTGAGGTACGTGCCCTTAGGGGGAACCAAACCCGGGCCTCTCTGGTCTGCTGGCCAATGCTCTAATGGCTGAGCCAAACCAGCCAGGGCAAAAATTGTGTATTTTTATACATATATCTACTTTTCTGTAAATGAGGTCTTATCTTTCACTAGATTTTTTTCAATGAGATTCATGATTTTAAAAAGATTAAGAATCATTGACCTATACTGGATACATTCCTTCATAAGCAAAAACACAACAGCCCCAGCAATCATCACATTTATATTCCTATGCATGGATGAAAAAGTGGTTCTTAAAGTACCTTAAGGGCATGGAATGCTATGTGAACTTCTTCAATAGAACTTCGTTTAGTTATAGGAAATGAACATCTCAGGAATGGTGTTATCTATAATAAATGCCCCTAAAGATAGTATCCTTGATGTCTTTTTTCTCCAGTAATAATCTTTTCTCAATTTTCTACCTACTCTACCCACAATCCCACCTCTAGTCTCAATCCCAGTCCCCATTTAGGCCCATTCTTCCAGGCTGACACTGAGTTTATTTAGTCTGGGCAACATTTTCAGCAATCATCAGCAGATTACAACAATGAACGTTTTTTTTTTCTTCAGTTAAGACCCCAAGTCAGTGAAATTAATTTCCATTTCGACAATCACAAGACTTCCCTGGGAAATATCAGCAAGTGCACAAGCCACAGACAGATCAAGTGTAGGTGCTCCATCATATGAATGGGGCTCGGTTATGTTTTCAACTGAAACAAGGTGTTAAGTGACTAAATTGTGCCAGCAGACCTAACACTTTTATCAAGCCCTTCTCTGTCCAAGCAGGCACAAGGATAGTCAGTCCCTGGCCCTGAAAGTCTCCAAGGAAAACTTGGAATGCTTTAGGAAAAAGCATGTTTGCACTTAAAGCACTGACATTTTCCTTGTCATTACTGAATATTTTTAAAACTTTACCTTTTTTTTTTTTTTAATTTCACTAAGCTGCTTAAGATCCTAGGTAGGGCATGATTCACCTCAGATAAGAGGGGAAATGCCTTATATGCTTGTCCAGGGCAGAGCAATGGCCTCTTCTGGAACCAGCACAAACCAGTACACTGTGGGGATTAGGGGAGGGGTTGATTGATCAGATGGTCTCTTAGGGCACCTAGAGATGCAATCGCTGTTCTGTCTCCATCTAACTGGATCTAATACAGGGTTGGGCAGCAGTCGGATCATGAAACAGTCACTCCTCTACACCTCCTCTGGAAGCTTTTAGAGTCTTCCCTTTGTCCTTGGTGTTCTGCAGTTTTAAATAAGGTATCTACTGTAGGTCTTCATTTATTCATTGTTCTGAACATTCAATGGATACTTTCTAATTATTAATGTCCTTCAACTCTAGTTCCTCTCTTCAGTTGCCTTTTTTTGGTTTGTTTCTGAAATTCCTGTTAGTTGAGATTTGACCTCCAAGATTAATCCCTTCTTCCTTGCATTTCCGTTATTTCCATTTCTTTTTTTATTTGTTTTACTTTCTTTGAAATTTACTTAATTTTTTTGTTCAACTATTCAATTGATTTTGTAGTCTGATAATCACATTTTTAAATATCAAGAACACTTACTTGATCTAGAATTTATTTCTCACAGCATCCCATTCATTTTTATAGCAGTCTGTTCTCATTTTACAGATGCAGTTTTCTAATCTTTCTGTGGTACGAATTAGAATCTTTAAGGATTTCGGTGGTGTTATTCCTGAATTATCTGTTTCTTTCAGGGTGTTGATGTATCCCTGTCCATTGCTCTTTATGATAGGTTTTCTTGGCCTTTCACATTCATGCTGTTGGCTTTTGTCAAATAATTAGAGATACTTGGCTTCTGTTTATAACTAGGAAATAGTAAATTGTCTGGTGGATCTCTGAACACAGGTAGGGTCTTATTTACTGACAATTCAATCAATGAAATGTGATTGGGAAGCTGGCCATTTTATTGAAGAGCACACACCTGCCATCATTTAGAGATCTTTGTTCTGGGGCGCCAACACCTGCACCAGCTTCCCTGAACCAATTTTGACAATTTATCTAGGGAAGGTCTTCATTGTATTTGTCTGGGAAATGGTAAAATGCCTTTACTCTATGCACTGGAGCAGGGCATTGATCATTTCATGCACAATTAAATACTTGTTTTTAGTCACACATCTCTCTTGCATCCTCTCACACCTGCTATTTCTAAGTCCTGAGACTGCCAGAGTTCCATCGGTGAGACTGGCCTTTGCCTGCAGTCACCTCTGCACATATTCTAGGTAGTGGCTGCCTTTTCCCTAGTTCATCAGTTGCCACTCCTCCATCCATTCTTCAACTTCCAGAACTTTTTCAAAATCTCTTTTGCTGTTGACTCTTCTTATGTTCTTTGTTCTATGCCTTTAAATATATATTTTTTTTATAATTTATTAATGTCTTAGGAAGGTCAGACTGCCATGTTGCACCAGAAGCTTATGATTTAAAAGAATTTAAACCTTTTTATATTGTCTAGCCTTTACTTATTTCATGATACACCTGATTGATTATCTTTTATTGGCAATTTCTTCTTAATCATAAACCTAAGTTTAATTTACAGTATCAATTGAAAACATAGTTCTAAGACACAGTCTTTGATGATTCGAATGACCAAACATAACTCTTTCGTTTTCAAACTTATGCTTCAATAATGTGAAATAGAAATAAAATGTTTATTTTTAGGGGGTCCTATGTTAGTGTTAAGAGCTTAAAAAGACAATGTTGGATTTACTGAAGTTCATTTATACCACACATCTTTTCAAAAGCTGATTGAAGAAACTAGAAAATCCTACTTGTAGCAAAAGCATACACACCAATAGTTGGCATTCCATTACTAGATGTAAATTTGCTTACCAACAGAGAATCATAGGTTCTTCCTCAAAAGTATCTTCAGTACTCTCACAATAGTCACAGCATTATACTTGATACTGCCAATGATACACAATCTTTGACCCTGATTCATCCATCCCGGTGTTGATCAGCTGCACAGGGGCTATGGTCACATCTGTTTTCACCACTGCATCTCCAGTGCCGAGCACAGCTCTTGCACATTATGGTCAATTGATATTTGCGGCAAGTAGATGCTGAACGAACCATGTGTCCAGACAAAGCTCTGAAAGTGACACTCGGGTCTGGGAAATTAGATGTATTAGAAATAAGATTGTAGCATATGATAAATGTCATGGGGGGGGGGTCACCTGGGGCAAGTGCAATAATAGGCATTCAAAGGAGGGAAAGATTGATTTAAGCCAGAATGATTGTAACATCCGGTAGAAAATAAGGGATAGGATTTTGATGGGTAGAAATGAGAAGAAAAAGCTTTACATGGCAAAATAATAAAATAATTAAGTCAAAATAATATCCACCTTATAAAATGTTTGCATTCATTCAATACACTTAACTTGAAAACAAATGCCTAACTTACAGAATTCAAAAGCACTAATTTCATAAAAAAGCACTGAAGGCAGATCAGATTTTCTTTGATCAACTCTATAGAGTTACTGAAGGCACATTTGGACATAATCATCTTGGTATATAAAAACACATTCTGAGGCAACGTTTAAGAGTTTCATACCATATCTGCTTAGCATTGGAGCTGAATTAAAATATAAACTAATTCAATATGTAGATCCCTTACTTATGTTGTCTCTTTTGGAAATAAGGACAGATATCTCTCATTCCTGACTGTTTTGGCACTTTCCTCTTGTAGCTCTTAAATTTTCTTAATGAAACTAGAATGCCTGGATATTTTAATGTTCTGTTTACAAATATCCAGGTGCCTGTACTGCAATCAAATAAACCAGAGTGTATCAGGTAGAACTAAATGAATCTGGCTGGACTTTCCCAGCAGAGCACTGCCGGGGACAGATTGGGACACTCAGGGTGGGTCAGTACACACACTTGAAACAATATTACCTGGGGACCCTTCAGAGTAAGTCTAATATTCCTGATAATAGAAAGCAGCATCTCAAAAAAGACAGGGATACGCATGACTATTTGGAGAAATAATACAAGCAAGGAAAGAAGGGAAGGAAACAATAAAACAAATGATTATGTAATAAACTAGTCAAACATTCTAAGTTCTTTGCTTGGATTAGTTCATTAAAAGAGAAAAGAGAAGAAAAGCTGAGAGAGGGAGAAAATAGATTTATTTGATTTTAGAGAGAAAGGAAGGGAGAGGAAGAGAGAGACAGAAACATCAATGAGAGAGAACATCAATAAGCCACCTCCTGCATGCCCCCACTGGGGATTTGGCCCACAACCTGGGCATGTGCCCTGACCAAGCATCAAACAGGTGACCTTTGGTGCATGGGTTGACGCTCAACCACTGAGCCACACCAGCTGGGCTAGAACCTCACCCGAGAATATTTTTCTATTTATCTACAGACAGAGTGAGGGGGGGGGGAGAGAGAGACAGAGAGAGAGAGAGAGAGAGAGAGAGAGAGAGAGAGAGAGACATCGACTGGCTGCCTTCCGCACAGGGCCAGGGACAAACCACAACCAAGGTATGTGCCCTTGACCAGAATCAAACCTGCGACTCTTTGGTCCTCTGGCTGACACTCTAATCACTGAGCCAAACCGGTCAGGGCTAGAAATTTCTGATTTTAAAAGGACATATAACCTTTCCACTTTTGTCCTTGAGGAAGTGTGATGAACTGGACTGTCGGTGGCTCTGAACTGTTGTATCTTGTCAGAAACCAGTCTTGCTTCATATTTTACATGATAAAAGCAGCATTTACAAGTGATCCCTGGAAACTGCAAGAGAGCCAGATAGGGAGAAATTCTAATTGCCTTTAAATTTTGCGATGAAGGGCACTCAAATTAATTATATTAATACATTTCAATGCAAATTTTGTTTATTATGCATGAAAACTAGAATAACCTGTTGCTTTTAAAAATTATTTATAAGCTATAGTCTAACATGTTAAATCCTCTTCTGAAAGGGTGCATCACGCTTTTAAGTAGAATAAATATCAACAGCCTAGTGGTAAAAAGCACACTGATGAGTCTTGGAAATGTAGACTTACCTCAGCTCTGGCAAGAATCACTTGTGTGAGGCAACCACACAGAGCAAGGTTTTTCAGACACTCTTAATGTTGCTGGATACTCACATACTAGAGGTCTGCTAAATGCTCTGCCCCCACCCCAAATTGCTGATGCCTTTGAACTACCCTATGGTAGCTTTGTTCTGATTTAAGATTGCCTTCACCCTGATAAACAAGCTGAGATCTACAACTCTAGTTCTAAGGAAATAAAGAATTGTGCCAGCCTGGCCAGTGTGGCTCAGTGGTTGAGCGTCGACCCACACACCACGAGGTCACTGGTTCGATTCCTGGTCAGGGCACATGCCCAGGTTGTGGGTCAAATCTCCAGTGGGGGGCATACAGAAGGCGGCCAATCGATGTTCTCTCTCGTCGATGTTTCTATCTCTCTCTCCCGCTCCCTTCCTCTCTCTAAAATCAATAAGGAAAAGAGAGTATTGTGCCAGTTAAGAGCCATCACACAGAGGAGCCAGGTGGTATTCAGGATGCATCTCAGCTGTGTACACTCCTTTTAAAAGGCAACATTATACATGTGCTTTAGTGGAACCCCACATTAGAATTCAATGTCTAAAACACCTGGTCATTTTATTTTTTATTTATTTTTTTAATTTATTTTTTGTATGTGCCCCTAGCGGGAACCGAACCTGGGACTCTCTGGTCCGCAGGCTGAGCTCCAACCACTGAGCCAAACCGGCCAGGGCTGGTCATTTTAAATTTCAAAGATTATGCCATATTTTTCCAATTTTACATTGCAGGGCTTACTGTTGCCCTAAAACATGCAAATCGAAGTCTAGCAAAATAATACAAGCAAAGCAAAGAAATCATTCAACCTGCTTTTACAAAGTTTCAGCCTCTCTCAAGAGCACCAACTCTTTAAACATTAGTCTCTTGTGTGTCTCAAAGGGACTAAAGGTCATTTTCTCGTTTAAAGTGTCTAAGCCACCTTGAACACCCTTATTCCCACTATTTTCCACTCCCCATATGCCTACGCCCATCCATACACCAAATTAAGTGACCGATTGTCAGCAGTTATTTACACCAATTGTTTTTCATTCTAGCAAAGCCAAATAACAGCAGAAGGCTGCTTTGAACTTTGCAGCACTGCCAGTCACACCCATGTGTGCACTGTTTCTGTGGCAGACAGGTCTCCAGAACAGCAGTGCTGTTGGCAGTCTCCGGGCAGGAACATTCTGAGCCCCAGGTGTAAAGGAGCAATACCTGGAAGATTATGAGAGCGTTTGCAGGCTGTGCATAGTACTAAAAGCTCTGACGAATCCTTCCACTGCTGCTCTAGTCAGTAACAAATTGAAGCACTTTATAAAATTTGTAGCTCTTCAATAATTTTGAATCACTTTAAAGTGCTCATGCTCCAAAGCCTAAAGTCTTTCTTAACCACTGCAAATGTATAAAAGGCACATCATCAAAATGACAGTAATCAACTCCTTCAATTTTAGGCATGAAATTGTTCTGTGTTTTTCTCTTTGTTTTTGTTGTTCACCAAGTGCAAAAAAAAAAAAAAAATGGTCATAAGAATACAATGCACAAAATCTTCATTTTTCAACAGCACCAAGTAATCAGAATTCTAAAAAAAGTTCCAGATGAAAAGATATTTGGTTTGAGAAGACACCCTAAAGGGTGTGTGTGCATTCCATCAGTCTAGGATCCTAAGTGAACTGATGAAGCCACGTGGTAGGTGCAGAGGAGACTGCCGATGCAAATCTTCGGGAATGCCCTTGGAGGAACACGTATCATGTTTTCAGGGGAAGTAAGAGGAGTGGCAAAGGAAATGGATTTTGCACTTTATAGTGTATAAGTTCCTTTTTGAGTTAAAATAAATAACCTGTGGTTTAAACCACTCACTGAAGAGCACTAAAACATTGGCATGTTGACACAATTTTCTAGTTTGCTTTTGCCTTTATTTTTTTTTTAACTTATGTTTATTGTTGAATGTATTACAGATGTTCCTCATTTTTCCCCCATTGACCCCCTCCTCCCCATTCCCACCCCCCTCCTGCCTTTCCCCACACTGTTGTCTGTGTCTATTGGTTATGCATATATACCTATAAGTTCTTTGGTTTATTTCTTCCCACCCCCCAACCCCCCTTCCCTTTGAGGTTTGTCAGTCTAACAACCAATTTGTACTTCTTAATCCCTTCACCTTTTTCACTCCTCCCGCCAGCCCCCACCCATCTGGTACCCAACAAAAGTTCTCTGTATCTATGAGCATGTTTCGGTTCTGCTTGTTTATTTTGTTTGTAGATTCAATTGTTGATAGATATGTATTTAATGCCATTTTGTTTGATCATATTTTTTTATCTTTTTCTTCAAGAAGACTCTTCAACATTTCATATAATAATGGTTTGGTGGTGATGAACTCCTTTAGCTTTTCTTTGTCTGGGAAACTCTTTATATGGCCATCGATTCTAAATGACAGCTTTAGGATAGAGTAATCTTGGTTGTAGGTTCTTGCTTTTCATCACTCTGAATATTTCTTGCCACTCCCTTCTGGCCTGCAAAGTTTCTTTTGAGAAATCAGCTGACAGCCTTATGGGAACTCCCTTGTAGGTAACTAACTGCTTTTCTCTTGCTGCTTCTAAGATTCTCTCTTCGTCTTGAACCTTTTGCATTTTGATGATGATGTGTCTTGGTGTGGGCCTCTTGGGGTTCATCTTGTTTGGGACTCTCTGTGCTTCCTGGACTTGAATGTCTGTTTCCTTCACCAAGTTAGGGAAGTTTTCTGCCATTATTGTTTCAAATAGGTTTTTGATTTCTTGTTCTCTCTCTTCGCTTTCGGGCACCCCCAAGAAGCAAATGTTGGCACGCTTAAAGTTGTCCCAGAGGCTCCTTACACTATCCTCATTTTTTTGGATTCTTTTTTCTTTTTGCTGTTCTGATTGGGTGTTTTTTGCTTCCTTATATTCCAAATCGATGGTTTGCTTCTTGGCTTTACCTTCTCTACTATTGCATCTGTGTAAACAATTCTTTATTTCAGTTAGTGCATCCTTCATTTCAGACTGGTCCTTTTTTATGCTCTTGAGGCCCTCACTAAGTTCACTGAGGTTCTCACTAAGTCCATTGAGCATCTTTATAAGCAGTATTTTGAACTCAGCATCTGTTAGGTTGCTTAACTCCATTTCACTTAGTTCTTTTCCTGGAGTTTTGTTCTTTTCTTTCATTTGGGACCTGTTTCTTTGTCTCCTCATTTTGGCTGCCTCCCTGTGTTTGTTTCTATGTATTACTTAGCGAGAGGTATGGGGCTAGCTGAGACCAGATGCTGCTTGTTTGAAAGAATTTAGGAAAAGCTGAAGCAGGATCCAAGACAGGCCAATCCTATGGTAAAGCAACTGGCAACAGTTTGGGTGGGCCTGAAAGTTGGGTGGGGCAGGGCCTCAGGGAATCACCAGGGCAGGGCAATCAGTGTGAGCCAAGTTGCTGGAGTCCCAGATATGGAGGCTGTCTGCCGCCCCAGGGAAGGGCTCACCAAAGGAACAAAGGCCTCCGACAGCACGTCTGTCCAGGAGAAAGCTGCCTCTCCAGCCCTCGCTCCAATGCCAAACAGCTCAGTTCTTCCCCATATGACTCTGGTGCCTTTCAAGCTGCCTCCCCCATGCTGGAGCCTGGAGGGTGCAGTCCAAGTAAGTCTGTGTGCTGGCCCTTTAAGAGGAGCTGTCCGGGGCTCCAGCCACCTCAGCCTCAGTTCCCGCTGGTTTTTCCAGCCAGAAGTTATGGGGACTTCTCTTCCTGGCACTGGAACCCTGAGCTGGGCGCCTGGTGTGGGACAGGGACCCCTCAGTCCTCAGGGAGGACCTTCCCAGCCGACGTATCCTCCTAATTTTTATCCGCCACACGTGGGTGTGGGACCAGCCCGTCGCGCCTCCGCCCCTCCTACCAGTCTCGATGTGGCTTCTTCTTTAATTTCGTAGTTGTAGGACTTCCATTCAGCTTGATTTCAGGCGGTTTTGAATGATGGTTGTTCTGTAGTTTAGTTGTAACTTTGATGTGGTTGTGGGAGGACGCGATACCGCGTTTACCTACGCCGTCATCTTGACCGGAAGTTGCTTTTGCCTTTAAATTACTGAATCGATCTCCTTCACGTTAGGTCCTTCTAGCTAATGGATCATATCAACCCTGGTTCAAATATGCTCACAACCAAACCAAATAAAACCACACGTTAGTTTCTAAATGAAGGGTTCACACCAGACCAGTGCAATAATGTCTTGTATTTCCTGGGACACTTGGAAATTCTTAGAAACATTCTATGTCCAGTTTTAGCCAAACTCAAATTTAGTTCACTTGAAAGCATGCATTGAAAAATGATCATATCTTGCCCTTCCTGGCGTGGCTCAGTGGTTAGAGTGCCAGCCTGCGGACTGAAGGGTCTCGGGTTTGAGTTCCCGTCAAGGACACGTACCCAGCCTGGGGTGCCTGAGGGATGCAACCAATTGATGTCTCTCTCTCTCTGCCTTCCTTCCACTCTCTCAAAAAAAAAAAAAAATTTTCCCCCAGAAGATCCTGCGGTGAGAATTAACAACAAAGAAAAAGAACATACCTTTACAGATTTGAGGCTGCGGTGACACGCATCACTTCTGCTCACAGCTCTAGCTTGCATTATAGTTGATAGAACTAGTCACATCGCCCCGTCTATCTCCAAGAGAGCTGGGAAGTGTGGGGGAGCACGTACTGATTTGTAAGCAGTAAATATCTCTGCCACAGTTTCTACCCAAAACAGCAGGAGCATCCCACTGTGCAGACAGAGGTTACTCTCAAGACTAAGGTGATAAATCTTTATCAGACGTAGCATGGGGTGAACTTTATTTCCCCTTTCTATATTTGTGTAGTTGACGTAACTAGATTTTTTTCTCCTCTAAATCAGATCTCAAATTCTAAGAGCAAAACACAAGCAAGCTCTTCTTTTGGGTCCAGTGTGCAATGTGCAATGACTGAATGTTTGCTGCATCTCCCACCCCGCTTCGTCAATTCATGTTGAAATCCCAACCCCCTCCCCATGTGATGGTATTAGTGGGCAGGGCCTTTGCAGGTAATTAGGTGAAGGTGGAGCCTTGGTGAATGGGATTAGTGCCCTTATGAAAGAGACCCGGGAGAGCTCTCACTTCCTCTCTCTGTCATATGAAGATACCAGAAGACCACAGTCTACAACCCAGAAGAGGGCCCTCACCAGACTGTGACCATGCTGGCACCCTGATCTTGGACTTCCAGCCTCCAGGACCATGAGAAGTAAATTTCTGCTGTGTGTGTGTGTGTGTGTGTGTGTGTGTGTGTGTGTATATATATATATATACACACACACACATATATATATGGAACCCAGGCTATGATAGTCTGTTCTAGCAGCCCAAACGAACTAAGACACAGTGGGAAAGAAACAGATCTCTAGTTGGAGGATATGGCTTCTCTCCAATGTGCTATAACACCCTAATGAGGAAGTGAAATGAACTTGTTCCAACAGCCTGTGGGCCCTGAGCAGACGTGGCACGTCCTTGTCTAATCACGGGAGCAGCACGGCCTTCAGCACATGAGCAGGAGGAACAGGCTCTGGCAGCCCTGGAGGGAGGGCCCTCCGTTTCCATGTATGAGCCTGCTGAGTGAGCCCCGACTCAACTCGAAGCTGTCTTGCCTGACCTGAACCACCTATCATTCCTATGAAAATAGATGACTGAAAAAGCCAGTAACATACGTTTCATATATGGCACTGGGGCCTTAATTTAATATTGATAACCCAGTTGCTTCAGACGGCATTGTATTTATGGCTTACATACTTCAGTTAATTTAAGGCACATTTCAATGACAGAAGAAAATCTTTAAAAGCATTTGGCTTTAGGCCTCAGAACCCAAAATAGGATAAACAGGGGACCTTTACCAAGCCAAAAAAGAATGTCATTTTTCTTGATCAAAAAGAGAGCACTGATTTGACAAGGCCAACTTGATGTGGAACCGACTGAGGTGGTACACTGTAGCGTGCGAGTTTCCATGTGAATTACTGGCATGAACTAAGAATGTATTAGGAAACCAATTATACAAACTTAAGCGCTCCAGGGATTCTCAGATAGGGGAAGGTTGCCATTCTAGGATGCAGCTAAAAATGCATACAAGGGCTTTGCTTTTGTTTTTTAGTTATTCCAAGTTTTATTTGGGGGGGGGGTGCGGGGGTCTCTGATGGCATTAGTCAGATGCAAAACATCTTACAGCATGTGGGACAATCCTATAATAAAGAATTTCCTGCCAAACATGTCCATAGTGCTTCAGTTAAGAAATACTGAGCTAAACAAATACAAAAACTTACAAAATTAAGAAAGCACTCTTTTATTTATTTTTTTAAAATCCTCACCCAAGGATATTTTTCCACTTATCTTCAGATACAGTGGGAGGGAAAGAGAGAGAAACATCGATGTGAGAGAGACACATCAACTGGTTGCCTCCCACACCACCCCGACCAGGGCCGGGACTGAACCACAACTGAGGCACGTGTTCTTGGGCGAAATCGAACCTGCAACTCATTGGTTGTGGGCTGACGCTCTAACCGTTGAGCCAAACTGGCCAAGGCAAAGAAAGGACTCTTTTATATTCTTCTTCTGATGAAGCAGAACTCTATCATATACCCAGAAAAATGCAGATTAGCCTGCGAAAAGAGATGAAACACACCAAGAGGTTGGAGGAACTTGAGACAAAAGTCAGTAACACCTGATATTAGTTTTTATTCAGACAATGAAAAAGTAATCTTTGAAACCATTCTCTTTCTGAGCAATGCAGTCCTTAAAGGCTGAGAAAGGCATCCATTCCCAGGGAGGGACACCCCCGTGGTTGTCACTATATATTCCTGGATATGCAACCAACATAAATGCAAACATGCTTATGCATGTCTGTTTTCCTGTGTGCACGCATGCACTTATATAATCCATAGCTCTGTCCACTGCCCACTCAGAAGGTCTGGGAATAATGACAACGCAAAAGCAATAAACACACCTCAATGCTCAACTCACAGTTTTAATTTATTTTTTTCTTTATTGATTTTAGAGAGAGAGGAAGGGAGAGAAAGAGAGAGATGGAAACATCGATTGACCACCTCCTGCATGCCCCCCATTGGGGATATGGCCCACAACCTGGGCATGTTCCCTAACTGGGAATTAAACCAGCGACCTCTTGGTGCATGGGTCGACGCTCAACCACTGAGCCACACTGGCCGGGCTTAACTCATAGTTTTTAAATACCACTCTCCACTAAAAGAAACCAGGGTTTCTTAGAGAAATGATAGATTCCAGATTAGGTCAAGTGCAAGATGAGTCTGGAATGTCTTACTGTGGTGGAAAGTAAAGAAGTCTCAAAGAATGATGGGGATATGTCAAAAGGTCACTGAAGGAATTTCCAATGGCAAAATGTGGGACAATTTGAAGATCAAATAATAATAGTAACAGAAAACGACACTTAATAGATTGCGTATGATTTAAATTAATAAATTATAAGTTTGGTGAGAACCAAGATATTTACAATTTCAAGGGATCTCTCTACAAAATATTTATTACAAAAGGATGAAGAACATTTTTATAGTGTAGACATCACCTTAATCAAGGGATTAAAGTGAACATCATCAATGGTTATGTGTCTACTGATAGGATGCAATGAGAAAAGCAAGGTGTCACTTCTGTGGTAATCTTGCCAAAGTTAAATAACCTGAATTTACTCATAAGCAAACAGACAAATCCAAACTGAGGGTCATCCTATAAAATAAATGGCCTAAAGTTTAACTTTAAAATGGGTAAGGCCATGAACGCCAAGAACAAATTAAGGAGCTATTTCAGACCGAAGGACTGGAATAGAGACATAACTTAATTCAGTGAATGATTCCGCATTGGATTACCATAAAGGCCACTATTGGGACAACTGGCAAAACTTGATTGTGGTCTCGAGTATACATAGGAGTCAAGTATCAGTACCAAACTCCTGATTCTGATGGCTGTATTGTGATTATACAGAATGTTCTTGTTTGGTAAGAAAACACACTAGCCCGGCCAGTGCGGCTCGGTGGTTGAGCATTGATTGACCCATGAACCAAGAGGTTACCAGTTCAATTCCTGGTCAGGACACATGCCCAGGTTGTGGGCCCAATCCCTAGTGGGGGGCATGCAGGAAGTGGCCAATGTTCTCTCTCATCGATGTTTCCATCTCTCTCTCCCTCTCAAATCAATAAAAAAAGAAAAAAAATATTAAAAAAAACACACACACTAAAGTGTTAGGGAGTTAAGGGACATTTTGCAAGCAATTTACTATCCAATAGTTGAGAAAAAAAAAATTTTAAAGTCCTTTGTACTGTACTAGAAAACTGCTGTAAATTTACTTTGAAATAACTAATGATATTAATTTTTTAAGGACCTGCTGTAAAAGAGGCTGCATGTTAAGTCCTAGGGATACAGTAGGAAAAAACTCAGTTCTTGCCACCTGGTGCTTGTAGTCTGACAGGGAAAATGAGACTTGAACAAGTAATTATAAGTGCAACATAGGAAGCTGTTTAACTGTAGAGATTGAACAAAGGCCCCCCTGAGGTGATCTTTATGTTAAGGATGTAATGATGCATAGGATTAGCTGGGTGAGGGAGATGTGTGTGAGTGTATCTGTGGGTCAGGATGGGGAAGTGGGGGGGGGTGGGGAGATGGGGATTTTGGACTTTGCTAATAGAATAATCACTAGTATGATATAGCTGTCCAAAAACCACTAGATATGCAAAGAAAGTTGATTATTGATGATGTCTACCCATCAATACCAAAGGACTTTATAAAGTATGGATAACAATAGTTTAAACTCCTCAATAAATGGTTAAAATAAATTTACTGATATAATTGTTGTTAAAATGTGTAAAGAGATTAAACTTTGAAAGAAAAATATGCTATAACACCTTGATTTTAAATAGTTCCCTCCCTCAAATTTAACATATTTTCACTTTGTCAATTTTTGAAACAGTACTGTTAAGAAGTGGTTTAACACTACTATTTTACACGTGGGGAAACTGAGGCAAATGACCTGCCAAACTCACATAATTTTTAAGGTAGGGCCTGGACCATGTCCTTAATTTTTTTTTCAATTAGTTTACTTTCAGTATTATTTTGAATTGGTTTCAGGTGTACAGCATAGTGGTTAGACAATCAAGCATATACTTTACAAAGTGTTCCCCCTGATATTTCCAGTACCCATCTGGCACCATACATAGCTATAACAATATTATCAACTATATTCCCTATACTGTACTTAACATTACTGTGACTATTTTACAACTGCCAATTTGTACCTTGTCCTTAATTTTTAAACTCCTACCCCAGTGCTTTTTAAAATTATTTGCATTGAAATTGTCAGCCATATTCTCATGGCATAAAAAATATTTTCTATTCTTTTCATTGCAGAAACAAATATTTTTACAAAGTATGAATAGTACTAAGTACTCAGCACACATACAGAATTACTTTGCCTAATCAGTGTCAACTTGATTCCTTTTTCCCACTATAACCTCAGTCTTGTGTCCCAGCTCTCTCACTTTTTGATGACCATTCTACTTCTAGAGAATTTCAGACCGTCCCTTTGCATTTCACACGCAAACGTAAATGAGTTCCTACTTCAATGATTCCTAACCTATTTTTAGTTACAGATCTCTTTGAGAATTATGAACCACTTCCTCA
The DNA here is from genome assembly GCA_030848825.1 of Tadarida brasiliensis. Taxonomy (NCBI): domain Eukaryota; kingdom Metazoa; phylum Chordata; class Mammalia; order Chiroptera; family Molossidae; genus Tadarida; species Tadarida brasiliensis. The sequence goes on from CM061258.1 coordinate 58,517,214, forward strand.
AAATATTCACATAGAAACATTTGCATGAAATTGAGTTTGCTGAGCACTCGCCCTTCTCAAGGTCATTCGCATACTCCAGACTATGAACCCCTGATCTATGTGTCAGTCATTGATTAGCTCAATTTTATTTTCATGACAACCCCACATGGAAGATCCTGTTATCCTCATCACACAGAAAAGGAAACTGGGCCATACCAAGCAGTCTGGCTGGGATTTGAATCAATGTGTCTTACCCTCCCTAGATACTTTCACTTACACATTCTTACTTACAAAATAGCCTTGAACCCAGTCTCACATTGGAGCTTAATCTGTCCAATCAGCTTCCTCTACATGCCAAACCTTCTAACCATTCTCCCACTCATCTAAGAAAAATCAAGTCTAGGAAAGCTGCCAAACCCCTCAGGAGGCTTACAGAATTATTGTTTAGTTATCCTCTTGCTATGTGGTTCTGGAGGCAGCTTCCTAAAAACTAGCCTAGCTTCTAAGGTCACTGGAAGCTATTTTTAGAAATTCACTCGTGAGGAGCGGCTCCTTTGTCCACAGCTTCTGTAACTGTCAGGCAGATGATAATAGGAATGGGCTGGGCAAGGCTTTCTAAGTTCTCAGCCTCCTCTGTCCTACTTACCTCCTGGGTGACAATGTATCCTCATCTCTAGAACTATTCCTGTGCCTTTCTCATCCTCTCAGCACTAACCCAAAATTGAATTATTACACAGTAGTCAGACAGAATTTTGGAATAACTGGTTACACATAACTAAAACTCAGGGAAGTGAAAACTGTACTTCAACCAGTTAGTTACTTTTTAAAGATCTGTATGTCTAAAACCAAAATAAAAATGTTACCTCCTTGTACTTCTATGCACCAGCAGCCAGATTGGACAAATTTATTATTGTTTGTTTAACTAACTGATTATTGTTGCAGACGGGAGGGAGAATGAGTTAAAGTCCTATGAGATGAATTAAAAATGGCCACATTCAGGTTTTAGGGATCCTGAAACATAAACAATTAGGTGATCCCTTTTAAGAAAAATATGTAGTTATGTATGTAAAATTAGGTTAAAAATAGTAACTTAAAAGCCTTATCAAATAACAATCATTGCAACATTGAAAATACACAGATGTCACAAAATCCAGAAAAATAACATCTTTTTATTAGGTGACACATCCCTGGCCCAGCATCTCATGACATGACGCTGGATGAGTCAACACAGTGGGAATCAGGTATATTCTGGAAGCTAGTCCTATTCGTGACAGAAAAATACATAAACATACCTCACTTAACCTGAACAACATATATCTGTAATTCAACTTCTCCTTAGCTGGATGCCCCAACCACTCCAACCTCAGGAGCAGTGCAATCGAGGGGTATCAGTTTGAGTCAGCCCCCTTAAACAACAGCAAATTTTGCAGAGAATGTTAAAAATTGGAAGAGATCAAAGAAAACAGCTGCTATGCCTGTCTTCATTTTGCCTAGTAGCAAATCGTTCTCTTCTGACACCATCACATAACGCTTGCCACGGGGCTGACTGTGGACTCTGCTGTTCGTCTCCCTTCCCTCAGGACAGAACTTGTCCCTTCCTCCACTGCCTCTAATCTGAACCCCACCTCTAGGCTCCTCTAGCTTTGACTCTAGATGAATAATATGGTCTATACACTTTGTTTTCTGCTTTGTGTTTCATTAGCAACTACAAAGATAAAGAGTTTTAGGAAAGAGACTCTGAGATAGACCATCTATCCCCTCCCGCCCCTTCATCTTATGAATGAGGAACCCTTCTCAAAGGAAGTTTATAATCCAGATCCCCAGACTTCTAAAACAGTGATTTAAATAGTGTTTCATACTGTTATCCCCATAGCTATGATGCTAGAATATATCTTTTCCTTTCAATATTATTCCAATTGCTAAGTTCAAAGTTTCTCCCTTATTACTCTTAACATTGAGTATTGATAACTTCTAACATCTTGCTTTCTTAATATTCAGCCATTCAGCTACACAAACTCCAACTTTCAAGGCAGCTTTTGTCCTTCATCAAGTTCTCTCTAAAAATCAAATTAGGCCCGGCTGGTGTGGCTCAGTGGATTGAGCGTTGTCCCGTGGCCTGAGAGGTCCCAGTTCGATTTCCGGGTCAGGACACATGCCCAGGTTGTGGGCTCGATCCCCAGTAGGGGGCGTGCAGGAGGCAGCTGATCGGTGTTTCTCTCTCACATCTATGTTTCTCTCTCTATAAAATAAATCAATAAAAACATTTTAAAAATCAAATTTGCATCAGTCCTTAACAGAGCATTTAACTACACTGTATGACAATCATGTCTCTCAAACAGTTGAACCACTATAGGGCAAAGACTCTCTTGTTCATGCTTAAATGCACAGCACACATTATGATGGCAAACAGTAACCACTAAATGTTTGCTGAAAAAACTAATGCACATTTGAATGAAAGATACACATCAAACATACACTTAGTTTATAGGGATATGACTATCAATGAGAACACCTGAAACTTTGCCTTGCTTTTTCAATGCAACTGTTACCACACACGGCAATAGCAGTTGTTTACATTGATGAAGGTTTAGATTACTTCCCATAACCTCAAAAGGTTAGTCAGTGGAAATTCCAACTCTTGTAATCTAGGAAGAAAACACCCTACCTCACTTTACCCTAAAACAAATTCCCATGATGAACCTTTTTGGGTTCCATTATGAACAGATTTCTACCACTCACCTTCTGAATCCATTGCCTTACTTCCCAGTCTTCATTTTTTACCTCGCTGATAAGAAAAAATTGACTGAGTTCTTTTCTTGGTTTCTGAACTTTGGAAGATCCTAGCATTGCCTTTTTACCACTGGATGCCAGATGAGACTGGGAAATCTTTGCTTTTATTTTACTTGGTTGTTCTGCTTTTGTTTCCTTTAATCAAGGTGCCAGAAAGTATCAGGAACCCATCTAGACTTTTAAAAATATGTAGAGGCAGATTTAAAGAAACACCATCAAGCAATAGTATTTTGGCTCTATCCAGAGGAGGGGCAAATTTCTGAAAGAGTTTTCAGGAACTGAATTGGTAATGGCTGTGTGGCTCTCAGATTTTTTCATTTCAGGGCTCAATAATCAACTTTCTATTGTAGTACAGTAGTAGACCAAATCTACTATTAGCATAATTTCAAAGCAAAATATATTTTAACATCACACACTCCACAAATCTCAGAAAAAAGAACAATCCTTTCTATTGTATCAATTTAGCTTCATGAAAACTGATCCTAGTCTCATTTTGCTACAGAAGAGCAAATACTCCATTACATCCAGAACCCATGAGCTCTATTCTAACTCACTAAGTATTTCTGGAGTCTAATATTTAATAATTTTAATAACCTGTAGATAAACTTCACATGTATTTAAAAAATAAACTTTTAGAATAGCTTTTGATTTACAGAAAAATTGCATAGTCCAGAGAGCTCTATATACCCCCATATCCAGTTGCTACGGTTACCATCTTACACTAGTATCACAACTCATAAAGCAATACTTTGTTCGGATTTCCTTAGTTTTTACCTAATGTCTTTTTTCTCTTTCTGGATCCCATCTAGGAGACTACATTACAAGTCATCATGTCTCCTTAGTCTCCTCTAGGCTGTTTCTCAGAATTTTTCTTTTCTTTTTTTTGGATATTCTTAAAAGTTCTGAGAAGTACTGGTCAGGTATTCTGTAAAATGTCTCTCAACTGCCATTTTTCTGGTGCTTTCCTCATGATTAGAGTGGTGTTAAGGGTTTGGGCGGAAAACCACTGAGGTAAAGTGGCATTTTCAGCTCATTGTATTAACATGACTTACCATTGAGGTTAATCTTGATCACTTGACTGAGGTGAGAGAGAGAGAGAGAGAAACAGAATTCTGATCAACAGATTGCATCTGAGGAGATTACCTAGTGTTGGGGAAAGAACCACCAGAAAGGAAGAGGTAGAACAGTCCCTGGGAATCAAACAGGGGTGGGAAGAGGAACCAGAAAAAATGAGAAAACTTTCCAATACATGGGGAATTGGTGAAGTACTCAGAAGGGTATTTCTTCAGTAGTGGGTAAAAATTAGAACTCAATTAAAGGTTGCTCTTGCCTTCAAAGCTAGCCTCAAAAGAATCAATATCATCTTCTAGGTTTCCTAGTAATTTAACTGCATTTCAAAACAAGGCTCAGGAATATTTAGAGAGATACAAAAATATCCAGTACCCAGGCAGGCAAACTTCACCTGACTAGCATCCAAAGATTTTTCAGAAATGCAAAAGAACAGGAAAATATGACCCATAATCAGAAGAAAAATGAGTCAATAGACACAGTTCCAAAATGACAGAAGACAAGGACATGTGTCAGCTATTATAAATATATTTTGTATGTCCAAGAAAGTAGAAAAAAGTATAAACATGTTAAAGAGAGACACGGAGGAAATGAAAAAGTCCCAAACTGAACTACTAGAGATTAAAAATATAAAGGTCTGAGATGAAAAATATATTAGATAAATTGAGCATCAGATTAGACATTGTAAAAAAAAAAATAGTGAACTTCAGGACATAGTGATAAAAGTTATCCAAAATGAAAGAGGAAAAAGAAGAAAAGAAAAAAAATGAATAGACTGTCAATGAGTTGTGGGACAAATTCAATTTAATAACAGACCATAATCTTTTATTTAAATTTCTTTACAAGGCAGCAACAAATACAGTGGGACTTCGGTTTTCAAACTTATTTCGTTCCAGAAAGCTATTTGAAAACCAAAGCATTTTTTCCCCATGAGAAATAATGTAAATTGAATTAATCTGTTCCAGACCCCCAAATGATTCCGTTTTAACCTTTCTTATATACAGTACATGTCTAATGTACTGTTCAATCTATAAACACTTTAAAGACAAAAAGGACATGAAATGTAAATAAAAATTTAACAAAAAGGAAATAAAATGTACAATAAATGACAATTTAATAATAATAAGCAGCAACAAAAGCAAAAAAGAAATATTCACAGCACAATTTCCTGAGGTGTTAACAGTGGTAAAGACTCATGCTCGCATATTCTCTCCTTTGTCACCCCAGAGACGCGTGACTGGTCACACAGGTATCAGCATGAAAGGGCTGTTGGGTTGAGAAGCGAATTGTTCGAAGTGGGAGACGTTCGAAGACCAAGGTTTGACTGTACAGCGGAGTAACTACAAACAGGGTACTTCTAAATTCTCAAATGGAATGACACTTAAAATGACACTTAAAATCCTCTTCCACTTAAAATGCTAAAACTGAAATCCACTAGTTCTGCCAAGAACTTTAATATTTTCAAGCATAATCAATACTTAGAGACAAAAAAAAACCCCAAAAACAACAAAACCCCACACCTATTATCAGATTTAATGCATGTCTGATTGTGTAAATTGAAAGCTTCTTATGCTTAATCCAGTTAGTGCTATTATTTAACATTTCATGTAACCATCCTAACTTTTAAGAATCTAGCACCCTTTTCTTTCAACACATTCTTCTGCAGAAAGAGCTGTCAAAAAATTATTGTAAAATCCAATAATACATTGCAACAGCATTTCTACTTCCTTCCTCAGAATGGAAAAATTAGTCCTTAATTCAACCTAAGATAAAAACCCAGTGATCTAAGAACGTCAATAAACTTGTACAAGAATAAAAGAAAACTGTAACAAGAAGGACCAACATATTAAAATTGCCAGAGGTTGAACACCTTTTATTGTGCTTTTCTGGTCAACTGTGAAGTGTCCATTTAAATGTCTTGCTCATTCTTCTTCATCTTTGGCGGGGGGGGAGAGATTTAGTTTTTTTTACATATCCAGAACAATTCTTTTTTCTCATATTTTGCAAATATTTTATCTCACGCTATATCTTACTTTCTTAAGATTTTTTGATGGGCAGAAGTTTTTAATTTCTATGAAACCTTTAATTATTACATACAGTAAATATTATGGTTATTGTTTGTGTCCTAAGACTCCTTTGTCAACCCCTAAAATTACCCAATACTCTCTTATGAGTTCTTCTAAAAACTGTATGGATTTAGCTTTTGCAATGAGGTATATGGTCCCATACTATACAGTGCACAGATGACGTGTTGTGGAACTGTACACCTGAAACCTGTATAATTTTGTTAAACAGTATCACCCCCAATAAATTTAATAAAAATAAATAAAAAGAAAAAAATACAGTTTGTGGAGGTTCCTTGATATAATATATATGCCAGTTGATAGCACCAGTAAATGTCCAATGTCCAGTAAAGAAAATAAATATGTGGATATCCTATTATTCTAGTGTCAATTGTTGATATGACTGCTTTCCCTATTGTTGCAATGTTGCTTTTTAAATTTTATTACTAAATAAAAAATTTTTTTAAATAAAATTTTTGGTTTGTTTCTATAATTCAGGTTTTTCTCTGATGTTGATATTTGGTTTCAACAGACCATTCAACTTTAAGTGACATCTGCCACTTATCCAAAACAGGTATGCAGACCACCTAGTATAATAAAGATTTAAATATGTGAAAAAATTATATATGATGCTCTAAGAAATTGTTAAAAATAGAAAGAACAAGTAAATATACACACAAACACAATTACAGTAATTCCTATATCTTATCATTGCTACTTAAAGTAATTTTAACATGGTTTCATTTGTTTAGTCTTTTAGAATTTTCTATTCAGAAGTATAAATTGTTTTACTGTAGAATTACATAAAGGAAAATGCATCACAAATAAACAAAATAAATGTTAAAGCTAATTTTAATAGAGCACTATTTTATTTATTATTATTATTTTTTTTTTATCCTCACCCGAGAACATTTTTGCATTTATCTTCAGATAGAGCAGGAGGGAGAGAGAGAGGAAGAAAGACAGAGAAACATCGATGTGAGACAGACACATCGAGTGGTTGCCACCCACACAACCCCAACCAGGGCCGGGGACAAACTGCAACTGAGGTACGTGCCCTTAGCGGGAACCGAATCCGAGACTCTCTGGTCCACGGGCCGACATAGAGCACTATTTTAAAAAATACACCTCACTCACTTTAAATACTTCAGCAGTGGGTACTTAATATACTCAAACTGTGTCATACATTTAAAATGTTGACATTATCATATTTTGTCCTCAGCCACGTTACCCTTTGTGTAATTACCTTTGTGTAACAGATTATCTGACAGACTAAAGAGTGGTGGGTAACATGTGTCTGACAAATGGACACATCATATTGCTCTAGTCTAGAGTCTTACAACTCTTTTGAAACCCTTTGAGTTTTTAAAGGTTCTAATGAAATAAAATAAAATGTAAACATGTCCAAATTAATTTAAAATGCACTTGACAGAGAAAATATAAAAGTGCACTCATGAGACTGCATGTTTTACTATTTATTAGCAAACAAACAGCATTTAATTCAATGGCTGTAATCCTTCCTGTACAATAAATCAACTGGATAGGGGGCTACATAATATTGTCCATCTTTTTAAAAATCCCTTTAGCGACTCAGAACTAGTGGATTCCAAGCAATCAGGGTGTTCTGTCGACCAATAACTATAGTGATATAAGAAAAAAACACAGTATGATGACCCTCATTTCCTTGAGAAAGCATCTTCTCAGTGAGGCTTTCCTTCAATGCTCTATTTAAAATTATAACTTTATCCCTACAAGCCAACTTCATACTTCCCCTTCCCTCATTTCCCCACCTCCCACTCATTAGATCTTATCACTATCTAACATATCCTATATTTGACTCATATTTATCTTTATCTGCATCTCCCCACTAGATCTTAGGTTCCTGGAGGGCAGGGATTTTGATGTTTTGTTCACTGTTATAGGAGGGCAATCTTTGGAACATTATAGGCATTCAAATTATTTATTGAACAAATAAAATGAGTACCAAACAAAAACATTGCTGAAGAAAACACTCTTTGTGAAGTCATTTTTCGATTAAAAATAAATGAAGGTCTTCTAACTAACATGATCTATACTCATTCCTGAAACCAAAACTAGCTATTCCATTTTTCTCATGCTAACACAAAGAGAAACCGATAGCTGATTTAGAACTATATAGCCTTACATTTAATATAAACTATTTTATTTGACATGATAAAACTGAATAGTGATAATTCAGTTCTATTTAATTAGTATGGGTTGAGTACCTAATAAGTGCAAAAAGTAGCTCATTATAGGCAGAAATGGGATGAGAAGAGATGTTTCTTGAGTCTTAACATTCTGTATACAAAAGTATGCTGCTACTTTATTTTGAAAAGGAAGTATCTTGCCAAAAGGGAAAAATGAGGGGGAATAAGCTGTGTAGGAAAAAAATAAATGGAATAGAAAAAAAGAAACTCTTTGACCCATTAAAGATAGGCCCATCCAACATAAATAGTTTATAGCTAAAAGGAATCCCTTAGTAAGAGAAGTCAAGCATATGCACAAGCTATACTGTATCTGGGTTTCCTCTTTTCTTATAAAGTAGGCAAAAAATATGTGAAAATGTTTACCATTTTAAAAAGAAAGACCGACATTAGTATTTGACCACCCTTAGTGTCCATGTCAGAGTATTCATAGCATATAACCAGCTTAGCTATAAACCCAAGGTATAAACATAATGAGATGAGTGGGAGTTAAAAGATGAGATTGCGTGACTATTTGAGACACTGGGTTCAAGCTCTAGGATCATAAGTGTGTTTAAGTCTGATTCTTTAAGCCACCTAAAGCTCTATGAAGACACAAGATGATCCACATTCAAAAATCACTTAGCTTTATTTTGCTGAATAGAGTCATATACCATGATAGACCATTTTCAATTATGAGATGGCTCAGAAAGTGCATGAATTCAGAGAAAGTTGAGACCCCATGCTTTGTAGTACTGAGAATTTAATCTTTCATTTGAAAGAATAAAATCTATCCAGTGAAGTTCCAATTATAGATTTCATAATGAATTCTATTTATTGCTTCCTGGACCTATCAATTCCATTAATGGATGAATATGTTTTCTGAATCATAACTCAAGAAGAAATGTCAGTATTTTATCAATGATATTTATATCAGAAACAATAAGACAATGAGCCCATTCTACTTGGATGCACTGGTCATTTATACACAGCAACTGGAATTCTGGGGAAAATACCAAAGATAATCAATATATATACAGATACTAGGATAAAATTATATGCTTTTCATTTCAGACAAACCAATGGGGGTAGAAGGGAGAATAGAGCTCTATGATTTTTATAATGCAATGGGCTGGGAGAGGGAGGAGAAATGAACAAATTATCAAATAAAATTCCACAAATCATTCAAAATAAGATTATAAGGATTCCAAGTTAATTTGGAAAAAAAATACATAATAAACCCAGCTGGTGTGGCTCAGTGGTTGAGCATCAACCCATGGACCAAGAGGTCGCCAGTTCGATTCCCGGTCAGGGCACATGCCCAGGTTGCAGGTTTGATCCCCAGTGGGCAGTGTACAGGAGGCAGTCAATTGAAGTGTCTCTCTCATCGATGTTTCTATCTCTCTTTCCCTCTCCCTTCCTCAATCTCTAAAAATCAATAAAAATATATTTTAAAAAATACATAATAAAAGTAACTCTCTGTTGAAGCATATTACATTGACTAGAGTCTGATATAAAAATTAAAATAATTCTACTAAATACTAATTTAGGCTATTAAAATATTCTTTTTGTATGAATCATTTTGCAATACATACATATATCAAATCATTATGTAGTACACCTAAAACTAATACAATGTTATATGTCAATTATAAAATATTTGGTTTATATAAAGTACAAACCCTTTTGCACTTAAAGAACATAATTCGTGGTACAAAGACAAAATGCACAAATAAACCAGTTAGTAGTCATAACCACCATTCTCTTCAAATTTGCTTTGAAAGCCTAAAAAAATAAAATACTAAAAAAACCCATTACTTAATGTTCAGCGTGTGTAAAATCAGTATACTTAGGGAAAATTCAAATTTAAAAAGAGTGAATCAATAATATTTTAGAAATATATGTTATTCCACCCAATAATGAATTCTATGCATTTCCCTCTATATAAATCCATTGTACAATCCTTAAAAATCAAAATAATAACTTTAATAATTTTTAAAATTTTAATAAAAATGGTTACACAGGTGAGATTCTTTTCAAGTCCAACATGCGAGAACTTTCGCATACAAAATAAATGTTATACTTTGCTGTAATCTTATTATAAGATATTATATTTATTTTAGTGATGCTAATATATCTCAAGATATATATGGAATGCTTCTTTATAAATACACATGTATCATTAGGCTATATCCACAATTCATTTCAACCAAAGAGCTTTATCCAACTTAAGCACTTATTATTCAGTTGTTTAAAAATCAGCTATTTCCAAAATATTTAATCTACACCAAAATGCAGAAATTTGCTGTACTGAGATTATTCAAATGAAAGTGAACAAGCCTTGAAAGTAATTCCAAAAGAAGTTTCAAAATTGCTTTCAATAGTAACAATGGCATTGAAACATATATAGTCTCTAAAGATAGTTATATGGAAGAATATTTATTTACAAATTCTACTATTTCTTAGAAAAAACAAAGCTGTTATCTCATATTCATTCTCTTTATAACTGTAACCCTTCATTTTGGGTTTTTTATGTTAAAAAGAATTTTACTATTTTCTTTTAATTCTGTTTAAATTTTTCAATCAAATTACCTCAATTTCTGAACTATGAAATAAAAATTTAACATTTCTAATTCTGGACAAGTCCTATTTAGCATGGATTTAAATGATAACTATAGATTTGTTTAGAGTGGGAAAGATTCTGATTTTTTGAAAATGACAGAAAAAATATTTTCATTTGGGAGAAATCATCTAAGTATTTATAAACTATAACTATTGTCACATAGGCAACACAAATAAACTGCTTGCTCTAATAAATTTTCAAAATGTACTTTAATCTCATTCCAAAAAGAAAGAAAATTTCTAGATACAAATACATCTCATTCAATAATGTTTTAACATACATTCAGCAACTTAAAATATTATAAGGATCCAATATTTTCATCTTTTATAATCTCAATATATTATATATTTAATATATAATATATACAATACATACAGGTAGTCAGCAGGATTACAAAGTAATTTTTTAAAAGTCTGATCAATATTGATAAATATTTTTAGATCATTAAAAAGAACTATTTAGGATCATAAAATAAAATATGGGAGGCCCAAACCTAACTACAGCAAGATTGCAAATGTTCATATAACCAGTCATTTCAAAAGATCTCTCAAGTTGGATAGAATACATTTTAAAACAATACTCTTGCTACTCTCAAGCAGCAGTACTTGTAGATATTAAGCATGTACATCTCCATTAAATTTAAAACTACTATGCAGCTTCTTTACTGTAATATACAGTAGCTATTTCTTATTTTCTGTTGGATTTTCTGCTGTTATTGTTGTTTGAAGAGTGGCTAATGTATTACCAACAGAAGCAACTTTAGCTCCTTTACCTCCTCTAAAACATGGCTCAGATTGAAGAGTGTTGTACAGGCAGCCACATGAATATTAACAGTAACTTAATACCATGAACAGCAATCAATAACTGGAGTCATATGAAACGTTCCAAAGACTGTTTCAGAGGTTTCTGTAAACCAAGGTAATCAGAAGTATTACCCTTGTAGATAGCCCTCTCACATCAGTTAATACAAGGAGTTAAAATTCCCAATGCCACAGTATAGCACTTAACAATCTACTCTGTAATTTTACCATTAATTCACCCTGAGAATACAGAGGAAGTATTTCAAACATGATATTCTGATATGTTTCTTTTTTCCTTTGTATTTGCTTTCTTCTGGTTTTAGTCAGCCCTTCAAGGGCACAAATAGTTGAATCCAAAGTGTGACTCGGACATCCTTTTTTGTTAACTGAGATTCATGCCACAGTGAGATACTGGTGATAGAAAAGCCCAAAAAGGCTTGTAGAAAAGAGACAAGCAGCAATCCACCAGGTTAGAAAAGACAGAAGTCCTCGAAAGAGCAGAGGAGTGAAAATGTTTTTTAAGCTGCTCAGTGCCACTGTTATTTGTGTAACAGTTACCTTCATCTTCCCATCAGCAGATGGTAATTCAGAGTAAACAGAATTGGATGGTAGACTATTATCCACTGGCAAGGTAGAGATAGATTCTGGATAAATACCCCAGGAATGATTACCTAGAAAATTCAAGACATAAATAAAACTTGAAGAATAACTAATTTCAAAGCTTCTTATTAAAAAGAATAAATTCTTTAACTTATATTTGAAATTAAGAACAAGAATTTTACTGGCACAACAAATTACTTTATGCTTAAAATAAAGTAAAATAATTATCTTTCAACATACCTAGTAAAAAATTCAATTTGACCAGACTATACATAATCTGGCCTCATCAGTAAAAGTACATATAAAAGTGACAAGTCTAATGTACTTTTAATAACTGCACTAAAATCTTCTAAAATAATAAAAACAATTTTTCCTTATATAATATATGAATCAACTATCTCTACTAAAGTGACAGGGACAGACTCAATAACTTCTTAGAAATCTTTTCTTCCTCTAGAATATCAGAATAAATTTCCTTCTCAGAAACGATCTATGATTTCAATGTGAAAGACTATTAATAGCTTCCAGAAATTTTTTTATCATATACTTTCCAATGTTGGATAGGATATGAATCACATAATTTAAAACTGAGCTACTCCTTTATGTTCCACAGATTCCTAAAGGACAGTTCCATCTATCATCAGCTCCATGGTATCTACTAAGCCTGCCTAAATAATACTTTTAGTTCCTTTAGCTTCTTAAACCCCCACATTACACCAAGAAAAATGATCAATACAATAATAGATAGTTCTTAAATAACACCACACAGGAACTTGATACCTTAGTAAACAGACTTATAGGAGAACTTTGTTCTTCCACGGATAAATTTTTACTCTTTCAACATAAGTTATCTATAAAGTAGAACTCACAAAAGGATTCTGTAAATTCATATAAGTTTAAAAGTACTTCGTAATAATTTAAATGTTAGGCGCTAACAAAATCTTAAATAGTCCTTTTATAACACAAAATAACTAAGATCAACAGTGCGTACTCGAGTTATTCAGTAAATCTAATTAACCTTTAGTAAACAATTTTTATAAGTAAAGCAGAACATAAAACCATAAGGACCTAAGTTTTCAAAATCAAAATGAGAAACTTCTAAAGCTAAATTTTCCCATTCAAACTTTTAAAAATGTTTTTTGTTTGTTTTTATTGATTTTTTTAGAGACGAAGGGAGAGAGAGAAACATAAACATCCTTTGGCTGCCTCCTGCACGCTCCACACCCCCACAATGGGGATCGAGCCGGCAACCTGGGCATGTGCCCTGACCGGGAATTGAACCGGCGACCTCTTGGTGCATGGGTCGACCTCAACCACTGAGCCATACTGGCCAGGCAAACCTTTTCAAACTTTCAAAGAGAGAAACAATTTTAAGAGGCATATTTCTTTGCAGGTAACAAGAAGCATTATTAATTACAAGTAGAAAGTAAAACAACACATTTCCTAGTTGCCAGGGCACACCTACCTAGTGTTTTCAAAAGCAGAGTTGTGTGAAGCAGCATCACCAGAGGGGCCACATACTGCAGTGCAATGACACAAAGGTAATAAAAGACTCGGGTCACCTGTAACCAACAACATTCTTAAGTGTCTAATAAAACTGTCAACTAATTGTCAATCAGAATTATTTAGAGGTTAGGAAATCCTTTCATGGAAAAGAAGCTAAATGATAGTAAGTTTGTACTTCCTTATAAATGCCCCCAACTGATTTCAGAAAGTCTCAGTTTGAAGATAAATTTTTTTAAATGTGAAAATATTAACATAATTTCCTTTAAAAAGTTAAGTGATTAATATAAACTGGGGAAAGTAACCACTAAAATTGAAATGGTACATATTCACTTACATTTTAAACATAAAACAAAATAATAATATCTCTAGACAGACACATAAAAATATCAAACTAAATAACAGTAACAGGTAGAATTATATATGAGCATAAACCCCTCATAAATAAAAGTATCACCTCCCCATCCTTATATGAGCATATTCAACTGAGGTCAAATTATAAAATATGAAAATATATGAAAGGAAAAACAGAAAAAAAGTTGAATCTTGATAAACACTCCTGATTTATAAATGAAAGTCAAAAACGGGATCTAACACCAAATCTCTCTCTAAAAAAAAAAAAAAAGACATGACCAGGCTAGAGATCTAGTCCACTATAATGGTCGAGGGATTCCTAGCACTTTCCTTCTCTGGAATCCCTATTAAGTTAAAGATTTACGTTTCATGTTCAATTCTTGGAATAATGTTAAACAGAACTAACGTAATCACTAAAATTAATATTTTGTACCCTTTAATTCACAAAGGGTGGACAATATATTGTAATGTCTTTCAAAGCCATTAGGGGGTCTCATTTTAGCAACCACAGACATACCACAGCTTTACACCAAACAACTATATGGTTCTTAAAAAGCACTTCAGGCAGGAAGAGGACTTAAGGCTCTTTCTTCACTTAGCACCAAAACCAGATCAAGGTTTCTTGACGTCTGTATAAAATCATCCCATTTATTTACAATAAAAATATTATAAAATAAAATTACAACCTATTAAAGGAAACCAAATTCTTTTTTTTCTTACAACACAGTATTTGCTGTTTTTCATTTTAACTACAGTATAAAACTTACCATTTTCTGTAGCTCAACCGTACTGATTCGCCCTGCTTCTTTCTTCATCTGATCCACACTTTTCTGGGCTAAGTTTAAGTAAGCTTGCAGGTGACTACGCATCATGGCCAACCGCAAAGCACACAGCAGGATTATTAACCAGAGTCGCAGAGTATCGAAAGTAGCTTCTGTCATTCTACAGATCAAAAAGTTGACATGGTGCTCTCAAAGATCATTTTAGGCTAGCTTGCTGGTTATATGTGCTAATGTTCACCATATAACCTATACTTAGAAACCTATACTTAACTACAGTTGGAGATATAAAGCAAAAGTATCCCACTCTGCCATAGACTTACCTATATAATACTTTCACTTGCATAACAGAACCAGACAGACAAATGCATCATGAAAGTAAAGTAGTAACAGATATCTAGAAGAAAAAAGTAGAGCAGTACTAGAGATCCTTTTCTATATTTAGCCTTGTCCATGGGAAAAAAAAAATCCGCTGTGAAATGAAAAGAGAAGTTGGGTGCTCTTAAACTAGAGACTAGGAAAAAGAAAGAAGGAAACCACTGGAGACTGCCTCTGTAACTACCAAGTCAACAACCCAGCTACAGCATGGGGAAAAAGTAGGTTTACAGTTGTTCGTATGGAAAATAATACAATAATTAATTAATTAAACTAGAATAAGCTCTGTTTCATGTACTCACAACTGTAAACCTACTTTTGCCCCACCCTGTTTTGTGGCTAGAGTTTTCTCTGAGATATACACACACACACACACACACACACATACACATATATATATATGTATATATACATATTTGGATAAGATCTTTCACTCTGCTGAGTTCCTGTTTGGAATCATTGGAAAAATTAAGGTTCTGATACATTATGAAGAAATCAGATGCCTCAGATTCCTCTCCAACAAGTCACTTAACCTTCTATGTGCTGAAGCTGGTTCAGTTTCTAAGCAATTCCTCAAGGCTAAGGTTAACACTTCAGGGGAGATGTAACCTTTAGGACATTTTTTTCAGAAACTAGACTACTGGTAAGGGTTCCTTAAAGGACCTTAGAAATAAGAGGTAATTTCTGATGTCCTTTGGGGTTTAATGTTCATAAAAGACCATGGTTTCTGCTTTGATAAAGGATCATACTGCAATTTGAAAGTAATGACTAGACCACACGGGGCATCTGTTCTAATCTCTAGTACATATCAGGTGCTTAATATATGACTGTTGAAATGTGTGGAGTGATCTCCCAGGTAGGATCTGGAACACAAAAGGGTTTCCCTCAAATTTTTAAGATCATGAGAATAGAATGGGTGACTATTTAAAAAACACACATGGAAAAAGATAAAACATCTTACACACTTCTCCCCAAAACAAGTTCTATTATCATCCCTTCCTCTGTCCAGTTTAAGCACTTACAACTACAATACAAGAGAAGTTGCAAAAGTGTACAGTTGTTTGAACTATTTATGAAATGAGGGTCAGAAACGGGGATGGAACAAAGGCTTTATTATGTATGCTCTCTTTTGGTTTCCTTTTTACAAGGTCATAAGTGCACATGGATATTTAAAAAATCTCAGTGGAAAAGCACTGTTGGTTAGGAAGGATAAAGGAATAACTTTTATCCATTCATTTCCATTCTAATGAACAATGAGAGGAAGGAGACAGTCAGCCATCTAAGACTGATAGAACAGAAAATGTAAGGCCATCCACAACCTTGAACCTTTCTTCCCGGGAGCCTATAGACAACACTGTGCTCCCTGGAGTTGTGCAATAAGGAGGCTTGACTGATAGCATCCTGAAGACAGCTATTACACAGACCTTGAGGGTGACAGATAATGGGAATGAAGGGAACAGAATAAAGCAGTGAATCAAAAAATATTTGCTCAATTTATAAGTTCAGGATTTAGGATAATAGTCATGAAGTAGTACTTCTAACTCAGATTATTTAACTAACTTAATAAAGAGTTGGTTAAGTTGATCTAATGGAGTATCTCAGGAAAGAGCCTGAGCTGGTATAAAATATGTAAGAACAGGCAGAAGATATTTCTCCAAATTCCTCAAGTCATTCTAGGTTTCACTGTATATGATCTCTTTTGGTTTTCTTCTTATGAGGTCATGAATACACACAAACTGGATGGATTTAAATACATTTCCGGATCGAAACTGCATTAGAACCATTTTTGCTTCTGACTATGAATAAAGACTTTTCCATAAACCATTTAGTCCATGTAACAGGAGAAAAACCTGTCACTTGCTTTCTTCTTCATCTCATTTTCTTTGATTGATGGGCAACCATTCTTTCTCAATCTACCACATGGACTTTGGATTTTAAGTGAAAATTAAAAATCACCTCTGTCTAATCATTTAATGTAATAGCCTAACAAATAGAGAATAGGATGGAGCAGAGAGACAAGGCTGTGATTTTGTTTGAATTGCTTATGAAACGGGTCAGAAATGGGAATGGAACAGAGGAAACAAAGCTATAGGCAGGGCAGGTCTTCATGTAAAACAAATTTTTCCTATAATTTAATATATACACAAGGAAAAAATTCTTTACCTCCATTTCCTTTAAGTATAGTATTTGCTACTAATCTGCACAAGGTTTAGTTAGGCTGAAAGTGGGAAATGAACGTTGGTATAACCACTAAGTGCTTCATATATATTGAATCTGACTGAATAACCTTAGCCAAATTATTTAACTTCTGAGTCCATTACTTCATCTATAAAATGAGATGAGAACAGCAATCACACACAGAATTATTGTAAGAATAAATGAGATAAAATATGTAACGTATCAATACCTAGCATGATAGATGGATACATAATAAATTCTGGTTTTCTGGTTTCCTGTTTTCCTAATTAAACTAAGACAAATATAAAATCAGAGAACATAATAACAGGAGTATAAAATCCAACTTCTATGACCAAACTTCAAAGAAAGACTGGGAAAGAATGGGAATGCTTTCAGAATCAAAGACATGAGTTAGAAGTTTCTCTGAAATTTTGTATAGAACCCTAGGATTCTCAGGATATACTCCCCCCACCCCCACCCTAATACAAGCAAAAGTTTATTTAGAGAAAGTCACAGAGGTAGAAGAAGTGAGCCGCAGAAAAAGTGTGCCAGCAGGGCTGCATGGGCTCAGGAAACATGTTCAGAGACAAAAGAAGGGCCCTTAGAGCTTAAGAGAAAGAAAGACATAGGTAACATGTGCCTGGGGGAAGAAGGGGGAAAGTTTCAGGCATGAGAGGGGGAGAGAGAGAGAGAGCCACTTTTAAATACTTAGTGAATCTGTCAGGTTAAAATTATCATTAAGGCTTAATTGTGTGGGGGGAAAAATTACGACTTCTATGGATACTTCCCTAGTTCAATCGATTAACTCTTTAAGTTGGGGTAGATACGGGAGGCAACCAATCAACATTTCTCTCTCACATGGATATGTCTCTCTCTCTCTCCCTAAAACTTAAAAAAAAAAAAAAAAAGGTGTGCTTATCATTGATTATATACTACAATACAACTTTGTATAGAGATCTAAAAGAAATACACAATATAAAATGCATACCGTGGAGTCAATGACTAGTCAAGCTTTTCTATTTTAATTTTGATGAGGCAAAGCAGTGAAAGGAACATGTATTAAGCATGTACTTCTAGCTGGTTGCATTACATGTGTTCTTTCATTTAATTCCAATGATAATTTTGTGAGGTAGATACTATTATCTTCATTTTCCAGATGGGGAAACAGAGGCTCAGTGATGTAATAATCTCCCTCAAGTGACAGTTTTCGGGAAGATCAGAATTGGGGTTTAACCAGCTCTGTATAAATCTTTCTACTACTCTAACATCATTTCACAAGGCTAACGAGTTAACATACCACGTACAGTTATTAATGCTCTTTAATAAACTGTTTCTATGTTTCCTTACCATCTTCTTCTGTTAAAATATACAGTTGTCTAACTGAGGAAATATCACCTATTATATAATAATGTTAAGGCATTATTTTTTAATTTTCATAGGTGTGATGACAATATTGTTATGTAGGAAAATGTCCTTATTTTTTACTAAAATAAACTACTTAGGAATAAAAATGTTATGCTTCTAATTTACTTGAAAAACTATATTAAAAAAACAAAACAAAACACTCCTGGCTGGTGTGGCTCAGTGGTTGAGCATCGATCCATGCACCAAGAGGTTTGATTTCTGGTCAGGGCACATGCCCAGGTTGCAGGCCAAATCACTAGTGGGGGGCATGCAGGAGGCAGCCGATTGATGTTTTCTCTCATCGATGTCTCTATCTCTCTCCCTCTCCCTTCCTCTCTCTAAAATCAATAAAGAAAAATTATTTTTTAAAAAAGGGTGAAGTAAATATAGAAAATGTTAATAATTACTATTGGGCTGCATATATGAATTTTGATTTATACTTATTTTTTCCCTCCATAATTTTCACAATTAAAAAAATAAAAGAAACGCACAAAGTATCTTTAAAACAGGCACAAAGACAACAGAAAAATGTCAAATATCTGGACAATAAGTGAAAAAGCAGAAAAACTTATACATGTATAAAATAATGTTAATGTGGGGTAATATTCACATTCATTAATAAAAATCACAAAGAACTAAATGATGACCTGTAGCTTCAATTTTATAACATTTTTAGCATTTCTATTGTTTTAAAAATAGTGTCCTAATAGTCTCCTTAAAAACTTAAATATAGCATATAACATTTTTGATTATATAATGAAACCAAAATTAGCCCTCAAATACCCATACTTACAAAGGGACACTTTCTTTACCCAATGGTGGGTTCATAATGTAGTCTTTGGTGATAGGTTTTACCCAAAGCAGAACCATAAATAAAGGTGCCAAGAAGTTGATATGAAGTAATGTTCTGAAAGTATGTAAGAAAAAAACATAAAAATCCAGAAGTAAAATACACTAATAAACTACAGAAACTTGGGACTTAAAAAATGAAGGTGAAAACTTATTTTCTGTATATATTTAAGATACTACTGTCACCATTATTTTATATTTATCATTATCACTTAACACTGATTTGAACCCTTGCAAAACCACTTCATTGTCTTAATTTTTCAGATAAGAACATTTAGATCCAGGAAAGTTAAATGACTTGCTCCTGGCAGTATTACAGGTCAAAGGCAGATCTAGCACTAAAATCTAAATCTGTTCACTTCTATTCTAGTGTTAAAAATCCCCTATCTCCTCGATTTAATACACTGGTACTTAAATGATTCTCTAACTTTACATAGTCAATGAATCCAAAAAATTTTCAATATAAGGAGTCGTCTTTTAGTACTTTTCAGTGTAGCTAAAATAATGCCTCATTATTCACAAGGAAGAGACAGTGATTAGCAAGGTCCATAATACTAGAAGGCATACAGCAGATGGAACCTATTGCAACAACTTATAACTAAAGAAACTTTCAATATGTAATGATCGTGTATATTGCTTTAATTACGTTGTTAAAAATCATAAATAATACACATATTTTCATTTCTTCTTGGAATGTTATAAACATACATGAAATAAATTTCCCTATCCTTTACTTAACAAAGAAATTTACGCTACTCCTAACAAGGCAATATACCTTAATACAGCAAAAGGTTTCAGATATGAGCTATAACTTCATTGTTAACTGTTGTCCCAAATTTGCACCCTACAGAGATAGATGACTAGAAGAGACTTTTCTTATTTTAGAAAAGACAAATCTTTAAGATTATTTTATTACCATGTAGTACTTCTATTATCAACCACGATGAAGGACTAAACTGGAGGGTTTTAAATACACACACATACACTTTAAAGTATCACTATAGTGCACATGATAGTAATGTGTGTGTGGAAACAGGGCTGGGTCTGAGAACCACGAACACCTGACAGGGAAAGGTGACGTTCTGGTTCTAAGCTCTGGCATTAAAACAAGTACTACTGCCTGGCCATGGGGGTGAGGAGAATGCTGCTCCTTGTGCCAGTCATGCTACTCTCACAACACAACTACTTTGTCCACACCCTTGTATCAGGCAGAGTGCTCCAACACGGGGGGGGGGGGGGGGGGGGGGGGGGTTGGGGGGGGGGCAGGACTACAATAAACTGAAAATAAAACTCCAAATCACTAAAGTGAAAAATCTTGAAAAGAAGCCATGTTTTACTGAAAAGGAAACTGAAATGTGCTTCCACCCCCACCCCAAACCACCACTAATGTTTTAAATGTTTTTATAAAATGATTCTTTCACCCACAGGCTGGGAAAACCTTCGGGTGTGGGGAAGAAAGCAGCAGTATTAGGTATGCAGTGTTGCTAGGGAACACTCTAGTATTAAGGAGCAGCCCACAGCAGTTTTAGTAGCTGGTGAAGGACTCCCCTCCACCCACCCTTTCAGCTTATTTAAATCATAACACTGGGGTTAGTGGACTGAAGTGTGTGTGTAGAGAAGGGGGAGAACAAGGTTTTGTTTTAAAAGAAGCCATTAGAGAGACTAATGGTGGGAGAAAGGCAGGATGTAGCAAAGAGCATGAGTAAAAAAAAGGAGGAGGAAAGGGAGGGATGAAGGAGTGTGTACTGGGAGGTGAGAATAAGTAAACACACACACACAATGCATATGTAAAAAAATGGAGGTGAGGAAAAAGCCAAAAGACTGTCAAAATTAAAATAAAGAAAAATGACACAGATAAGAGAGATATGAATGTAAAAACACTAGAGAATCAACATCATTAAGTATGGGATTTTAAAGAGCAGAAATGTTATGAAATGATCACTCAGAAACGTAATGACTATAAGCACATATATCAAAAATGACTATTCTCAACTTGGCTTCTACCGCAAAACAAAAAGACGAGGTGGGAATTTGGATGTGGATATGAGCTGGAGATATAAACCTGTCATTCTGCCAAGGTGTCTACATCAACAACAAAAATCTATGATGACCACAAAGACTACAGTAAATGGGCTTTGAACTACATATAGATTTTCAAATATGATTTCTCCATTTGAGAACTAAAATAAAATTTGATAGTTAAAGGCAGTCTTGACACTGTACAGTACTAACAATACCAAATTAAAACAACACATCATTTTACAAGTTGTATAAACACCTCTTATGTATAGATTTTACTTTCAAAAAAATTTTAAATAAAAAAATATTTAAAAATTTAAATAAAAATGCTTATATAAAATTCAAATAAAATATTCCATAGATACTTAGTTCAGTTGTAGAGATTACAATATTGTAGAGATTACAATATTATAAACTGACCTGGGTTAAAAAGAATTAACACAAATAATATTTCCATTCTAACAGGTAAAACATTTTAGCAATTGATGTTATATTTTTTAAATACAGGACTTAAAATGTGAAAGTGAATAAAAGAAACTTGCTTATAGTAAAAGAGGACGTAGTGTGACATTAAATGATTATTCATTAATTTTTAATACATTTAATTTATGATTTCATTACAATAATATACCTTCATTAAGATGGAAAACATATATTTATCTGCATGTGCTTATGTACATTTTCCGCTTACTGTGTAATTTTTTCTGTTGCCAAATTCAGGGCATCCAGATGCATTTGAGCCAGCCGTAATCCAGGAAATGTCAAAAAAGCCCCAATGAGTGAACAGAAAATAGCCAGGAAAAATTTGAAAGTAAGTTTTGAAACAGGACCCCTAAAAATAAAATTTTTAAAAATCTGATAAATTTTTAAAGTTAACTTTCTAGAAATTTTTCTTTCTTCTAATCAATCATTTTTTAAAAAATCCACAATAATAACAGTAATACACAAAGTGTTAACTTCTACAAAAGGATTGTGCTTATCCAATTTTCTATAATAGATTTTAGTGAACTATATAGTAAATCAGGCATCTCTTTAGCCATATTTGAACAATCCAACTTACAGATTCAACAAAGAACTTGATATGTGACTCAGATATAACTTAGTTTAATCTCTGCTGGCAGAAGAATTAAATCAAATCCAAGTAAAAATTCTATGAAAGATGCTAACTTTATACAAATATTAAATTACAAGTAAGAATATTTGTAAAAGTGACGTCCTACTTAAAAAGAACTCTTTTCAATGAATAAAAACAAAGAACCACTCATAGTAAATCTATTTTACAAAAATGGAAAAATTTAAATTTAATGCTTAATTTAAAAAAAAAAACTTACTGAGATTCTAAACCTTGCTTTTCAAGAAACTGCATCGCACTGTCTGAAAAATTTGTAAATCCTGTAGGGGAAGAAAAAATTATTCTTATCACTGAGATAAAATACAGAATCTTTCTTTGGAAATAAAATGCTAGAAAACATAGCATCTAAACTTTGATGTGACTAGTTTAGCTCTTTCATGTGCTAATTAGTATGCCATAATGCAATAAAATTTGGTTATTAGCAGGAACAGTCTTTGAAAACATCCTTTTGATATTTGTACATTCCATGAGAGTGCATAAAATTTGCATTAAAATTTGGATCTTTATCTATGTGAATAAACTTTAGCATTACAGAATCTCACTTAACTATAAGAAAAAAGTAAGGGAAGAGCAGCATTTCTGAAGAAAGGTAACAAATAACTTAGCTAAAACAAAAAACCGAAAAGAAAGATCTTTAGAAAAATAAAGGTTCATTTATTTAGAACATTACAGAATATGCACCTCTAACTTAATTTTAAAAACTTATGTGATATAAAACTTACTTAAATATTGAAGTAAAAAATATTAACACTAGGTAAAGCAAAACTGATTTTTAAAGTTGTATGAATTACCTGTTTCGAGTCCAAATTCCAGATAGTTTTCTGTTACAATCAAGACTGCCATTGCTTTCACGAAGAAAAAAAATCCGAAGGTAACACAGACCGATCTTTCACCACCATCTTTTACTTTAAAATAGTGTGTAGTTAATGAAAATAGAACTTTGCTGCAGAAGGAAAAGTTCAGGAAAAAAACCACAAATAACTTTGTGGGAATTAAACACAACCATCTTTATAGGACTTGAATTCCAATAAAATTTAACTACAACATTTATTTTGGTTCTACAACATGCTCATCTATGAGGTACTCTTTGGAAAGAAGTGAAAAAAACTAATGAAAATCTGAATAGTCTTCTAAGATACAGGATATAAAGAAGAAGTAAATCTAACTGAAGTCTTTAACATTTAAGTTCACATACACAGATTAAGTTGTAATTAGGAAAAGAATGTATTTCTAGTTTTTATGACTCAAATTTTACTAGGAGGTTATTATAGTAATTTTATGACATAGGTTCTCAGTGACATGAAAAGCCAAGGTAGAGGTTATATTATGGAACTATCTTTTATTGGACATGTTTATTTAGTAGTTTATATTTAGATTGAACACACAAACACAAATCACAGGAATCATCTGTAAATCATTCAATAACTCAAAATTTGAGTACTCCTAATACCCACTAGCAAACTGTGGTACAAAAACTAATCAGTATCTGGTTCATCATTTCACAGTAGGATTAAACAAAAAACAAGTTCCAGTTGAGTACTCAAAAACAGCCAAAGGTCCAACATGCAAACCTATTAAAAATATTAAAGAGATCATTTTATCTGAACTCTCCCTCACTAATTGATCAAATAAAGATCAGATCAATGAATGATCCAAACTAGAACCCAGATTCCCATTATACCAAATTGTTCTCCTTGAAGACATAAACCCACCAAATAATATAAGATACCTGGCAAAAATATATAGAAAAGTATCTTTTACATAAACTATACGTCAAGCATGGAAAATAACAACAACTGCCTCATGGTAATTACTTAGCGCTAGGCATTACCAATGAACTCATTTCATTCTCACATTAACCAGCTATTATCACTACTTTTATAGATTGGAAAACAAAAAACAAAAAACTCTGGCACAAATTCAGTAATTTGCCCAAGATCACACAGCTACATTAGAGGCAGTTGAGATTTCTAGGCCATCAGAATGAGGTCTGTTCACTTAACAATTTATTACACTGCCTCTACCAAACTGTACGCAGCATGCAAGCAATGTGGTAGTTTAGCAGTCACACATGAAATCTTTTATAAAGAGAGCAGCCGTGGCAGAAGTAAATAACTAAATAGTTCAAATATTCTCACAATCAGGAGAATTCTTATTCAGGAATGGCCTGGCAAGTATAAGGACTCTCGTCCTTACTTGTTAAAAGGAAGCTGTCCTGCCCTGGCCAGTGTTGCCAGTCAGGGCACATGCCCACAGGTTGGGGGCTCCATCCCTGATGGGGGTCATGCAGAACGCAGCCGATCAACGTTGCGCTCTCACATCATTGTTTCTCTCCCTTCCCCTCTCTCTAAAAACCAACAAACCATTCTTTAAAAAAAAAAGCTGTCCTTTGTTGCCCTATTCAAAAACAGTTAATACAGTTATTCCCATTCTCTATTGTTAGACACTACTTAGGATATTAGATATAAATCTATAGTGCCAGCTGCTTCTAGCTACAGCACCTATCCTAAGTTAGGCAACTGGAAGGTATTAAAAGTAGATGACTTTTGGCAATTTTCAGATGGAACTTAAAAATGGAAATAAATCACTACTAGACTGTACACTCCATGATATCAAGGATTCTTGTCTCTTATTCACTGTTATAGTTAGAGCACCAGGAAGACTGCCTGGCACATTAATAGGTACTCAACCAATCAGTGAATAAATTTTGCCATAGAAATAATGTTTTAAACAGTAGTTTAGATAAGCTGAAATATTACTAATTGTATGCTTTGATGGTAAATAGATCTGAAGAACAATATCAAAAACAACACTGTTTCCCTGGGACAATATACTCAAAGTAGAAAACAATAGAGAAAAGGTTTTAGTCTAAGATCTGTTTTTATCATTGGTAATAACAAAAATAGAAATTACTTTCCACTTACGGTTTTAAATTTAAAGGATATCTGGGTTTTTATTAAGGCTTTGGTGGATAATTCTCCCTTTAAAATGTCAACAACAACAACAACAAAAGAACAGGAATAGCTCATCTTTACCCACCTATTCCTGGGGCAACCAGGCCCTCCAAACAGTGTGTGATGAGAAACATCTTCATTAACCTCCTTTAGTCAAGCATCTCATTTTTCAGTGAGTATCATCCCTTTACCTGCCTTTCACTGTTTTCACCGCAGTTAATTCCACTCTAGCTAAGGTCCCCATCACATAAATTTCTGCTTTTTCTCAAATACCATGATCTAAGATAAATACTTTCTCAAATTTGTTCCTGTAATTACTGATTAGCATTAACATGTTCATTGAAAAAAATATGGTCTTGTATGCTACATTATATACCAAATGAACTTTCATGGGCTAATTTTGCCCCCACTCCTCCGCCCGGGGCAGGGTCTATATTTATAGCATTATTTCTCTTAAAAAATTTTTTTATTCCCAAACATTTTACAATACAATCTACATGTAAGTTGGAGGTACGATCTAAAAATTGCTATAGTAGGAAGTGGTTTCAACTTTTTAATATATTTCTTTATAGACTATTATAATGTTATTACTTATAATGCTACATTTTATTTTTATTTTTTTTCTTTATTGATTTTAGAGAGAGAAGAAGGAAGAAGGGGAGAGAGAGAGAAACATCGATGAGAGAGAACATCGATTGGCCGCCTCCTGCACAACCTCTATTGGGGATTTGGCCCACAACCTGGGCATGTGCCCTAACTCAGAATCAAACCGGCAACCTCTTGGTGCATGGGTCGACACTCAACCACTGAGCCACACCCACCAGGCATAATGCTACATTTTACAAAGTACCTCATTTGCTTCTAAGACAAGACAAAACCAGATAATAAAAAGCTAGATATAACCTCTGAACTTTTTGATTAAAAAGACCTCTGCATGTTTTCATATTTGCTATAATGAATAAGTGCTTTAGAATACATATAACCAAAAACACACACACAGCGCTTTGGCATTTACCTTCTGAAGACATTTACCAGGTATATTACTTTCATTCTAAATGTTTTCTTATATTTAACATAACTCAGGTTATATATATATATATATATACAAACACACATATATATATACATATATGTCCAGTATTTGAATAAATCACCTCTTTAATGTAAGAAATAAAACTAATAAACAAGCAAATGACACTGGTTTACAATTATTACCCCCACTGAATATTCAGCACCTTAACACAAGGTTATCTTGCTCAGTTTAATTCTGCAGTACTCTGGTTACAGAACAATGCAGAAATCTGAAACCCTACTTTAGTTAAAAAGCTAATCTGCATAGCATAAGTTTTCCCTAGACATATTTGTGAAACTTCTTCCTATTTTGACTAATAGCTACTAAATCATTTATAAGCAGTAAGAGTATACTGCATCACTGCAGAAGTTAGCATGATTTTATAATATTAAGCTTAACTAGGATTGTCAAATTAATAGAATATCAATTTCAATTAAAACGATTAATGGGGGTTTAACAAAGTACATTTACTTTCCATGTCATTTTAAGATGTAATGAGAATTAAAATTTTTTTTCTACAACTTAATTATTGCATACATCCTACCACTATTATTTTCTCCTTTTCAATAAGAATATAATTCATTTCAGAGTTTCTGCATTTTTTCTCTCACAACAAAGACAAACACTAGTCATCTATTGTTGCTTAAAGTAAAGACTTTCCAAGGAAAAAATTATGAAGACTATATATCCAACACAGGACTCTGACAGTACTCAAGAGTTTCCAGCTAGAGGAGAACAAGGCAGGACCTCCCCAACCATCAGTGCAAACTCATCCCATTAACCTAGTAAAAATATATGGATTGTGATTACAGGAGCCAGCTGTGTGTGTAGGCAGAAAAAAAGGTTGCAAAGCATTTATCTAAACTATCTTGCATAATCTAAGCTTTTGGAATAGTTTTCTAATTAACCAAGATAATAAACACATTGTATTTTAAATTTACATTATGATTTACTTTTTAGCAGTGCAATTAATAAAGAAACTACAAAGTTAAGACTTCTCTGCTTAAACTTTCTAACTTCTCATAGGAGAAAACACATGAGTCTAATACACAATTATTTAAAAAATTAAGCAATTTAAAAAATATAACCTCATTTTATTTATGATTAATGAGTGATATTAATCATTTCTGTGAAAGTTGAAGCCAGGTTAAGTGTGAAAAATATGAAAGTAAATAACAAAGAAAAAAAAACACTTGCTCTTTAAATAAATAGGACTACTGAAAACTTTTCTCCATGAAAATAGTTTTTGTTATAATGATGTAGAGAATCTATCTCTGAGCACCAAGTTTTCTAAGACAGCAAATTAAGAACAAATTTCATAAGTCTTAAAAGAAACTTCATCTAACTTTCAACATTCAAGATGGAATTATGAAACACTAAACACTGTTTAAGAAGAATGGTGATAAGAGTTTAGAATACAGATGCTCAAACTTGTCCCTTTGGGATATTCTAAATCCCATGTTCTTTCCTTATTTTTCCTCCAAACCCTAAAAATAAAAGAAATAAAGCTGGTGGTTCCTTTTACTAGTATGAAACATAACAGGTCCATCTCTTTCTTGGCATTATAAAGACAAGCTTACAAACTGGGAGACTAAGGAAAAAAACAAAATATAAAAACTCCAGAACCACAACGGAACTGCTTTTGAGATCCCACTATGATCTCTCTCAGTGCCTGAGGGCCCTAAGCCCAGGTTGGAAAACCGCTGCTTTATTATTTACTGAAAATGAATACTGGAATCTATAAAGGGACACTTTCCACCTCATTTACTTACACTAAAAAGCAAAATAATATCTTTAGCCAAAACTGATATCAAACGATCAAAACAAAATTTCTCAAAGATTACACCCACTACCAAACTTTGCTTCCATAGAAATAAATTACAAAATATTTCAACACTAAAAGAAAAAAAAAAAAAAACCCATAAAGTTAGATGCAACCTTATCTGTGAAGCATAATCTTCCTTATATCATTAATACTTTAATATAATCCTACACTGCAAACACCTAAAATTTTATAATCCCTACACCCTCAATTCATATTGAATACTAGATACATCTTAAAATCAAGTAATTGAGTCCCATGTTAAAACAGAACCTTCCCATAACCCACAATGCAAAATATACATACAACATTCTATTTTTATTTGTATGAAGATTAAAAAAAAAATTTTATCTTTATTGTTGAGAGTATTACAGATGTCGTCCCCTCTTTTTTCTCCCATTGATCCCTCCTCGCTACTCCTCTCCCGCCCCAGCCTTCACTGCACTATATTAATACTATCATCTGGCTATGCCCCATATGTTCAAGCTTTCATTCAGTAGTCCCCAAACCTCCACTTAAATCCGAATGGTGTATTTACCATCTCCTAAATGTAACAGCTCTATAGTCTTGGGTCATAACCTATCATCAGAACTACCTTCTTCCTTTCCATCTACCTAATAAGACTCAACTCAAGCTCTACATCTTTCATGAAGCTTACCTCTTTACTCTCTAGCCCAGACCATTATCTTCCTCTTCTAAACTCATAGCTCTTGCTACCATAATTTACTTGCCAAATACATCATACTCTAGTGTGACAGGGTTGTAAAGAAAGCACTCTCTAGATCTAGACTGCCTGGCTGAATCTTGGTTCTACTCTTACTATGTGATTCTCCACATAAAGTTAATTAATCTTTCTTTGTTTCCAATTTCTTCATTTGTAAAATGCAACTAATATATCCACCACCTCAGAGAGCTGTTTTGAAAATAAAAGATGTCTTTGTAGTGCAGTTCTCAGCAATAACTCGATGTTGTCTATATAACTGAATAAAATACAAAACTTCTAATATCAAAAAGTAATATGGCAATGTATACAATGACAAAAAGCTAAGTTAATTTTACTTTGGATACAATTCTTAATTGTGTTTAAATCTTTAACCTTTCCCATGAAAATATAATCTAAGAGGTACAAGATTCTACAAAATGCAGCAGTGTGGTATAAACTAAAATCAGAAGTATGAACGGACCTCTATATAAGTAGAAATTGGAATCCTGTGCAGCCAGGTAACAAACTCCACTCTGACTCCAGCAAAAGACTAAGATGAGCCTCTAAAGAAACTGAATCTGAGGTACAGAAGAGTTTAGATTAAGGCACCTGTACTCAAAACAGAAAAATTAAGTGCCAATCTACATACTCAAAGGTATATTCACCTTTGAAACATGTGCAACAGGCTTGTAAGCCCCAGACTGGCGATTAGAGACTCTCCTCTACAGAAACCAAAGGCCCAAGAGAAGAGCAACATGATGGGCTACCTAAAACAAAACCAGCTCAGCATCACCAAGTCATTCTTCAGTGAAGCTAACCAAGCCCTACTTACATAGAGTTTCCAGATTGCTTTTAGCGTCTGACTCTTAAATATGAAAGGAAAGCCAAGAATCCCCAGACATTAGAGCAGGGATCAGAAAACTTTTTCTGTAAAGGACCAGATAGTAAATATTTTAGGCTTTGTGTGCCATATACCGTCTCTGCAGCATATTCTTCTGTTTTTTACTTTTCCTAAACAACTCTTTAAAATTTTAAAAACCATTCTCAGCTCAAGAGCTATACATAAGCAGGATACAGCTCACATTCAGCAATCCACAGTTTACCAACTCCTGTATCATAGCACTTTATGTAAAAGACAAAAGAGAAAGGGCAAGGGGAGAAAATGTAAGTTAGAGAGATGATAAAGACAGCAGAATGTATCTCATATATAGATACACACACATGATTTTTATACATAGATTACTATATGAGATACATCTATATTTCATAAAGCTAAGCAAAGATAAATTCATCTTTGAAACATGAGCAAGATGCTATAGAAAAGGAATGTTAGATTTTTTTTTAAAGCTCAGAAAAATTAAAAATGGGACAGACAAAATTTCTAAAACTAGATTTGAAAGATAAAGTTGAGGAAAAGTTGCACCAAGCAGAAAGGGTATTAAAACGAGAGGATCAGTCCAGGAGGTAAACTATCTAACAAAACAGAAAGAGAAATGGGGTGGGGGAAATTACAGAAGGAAATAAATGATCAGACATAAGAAATAATTTCCAAACTCAAAGTTTCCAAATTAAAAGAGCCTACCAAAAGCCCTGCATGAAGAATGGAAAAAAAAAAAAATCCCAATAAAGTACCTGATTGCGAACCTTCAGAAACCAGATAAAAGTAAAAACTTACTGAAAAACAAGTCACATGTGAAAGATTAAATAACAAGACATTGTATTTTTTTGGAGCCACTTTTGAGATAGAGGACAATGGAGCAACATCTTCAAAATTATGAAGAAAAATACTGACAACTTAGAATTACCAATGAAATAAATGAGAGTATAGCAGGCACTTTCAAAACTGTGAAGTCTAAAACTGGTTGGTTATGCACACTTTGGCAGAAAGCAGCACCAGAACATTTGAACAAACCAAGATAGACAAAAACACTGAATCCCGGATATTGAAGACTGAACTTGGGAGAAAAGTAAAGGAAATTCCTACAATGACAACGAAAGTCCCAGGATGACAGTTGTACAGTAGGCCTGAAGAGCAACCAGCCCAGATAACAGCCAGACAACTGAGGTCTCCAAGAAGACCTCAGTTAAAAGAAGTTAAAAGTGACTCGGTGCAAAACTATACTGAAAAGCTAGTGGGATTATTAACATACACACACACACAAAATAAATTTTAAGAATTCACTAATTAATGAAAACACTGAAAAAAAAAGTTATAATACCTTATAATGCTCACAATATATATTTATATAGGTATAATAATCACTGAATACTGATTTCAGCAAAATTTGTAAAGTAACTATATTAAGAACATAAAGGAGAGGAAGCAGAGAGGACGGCATAGTTTAAGAAAGAAAAATTATCTACTATAATTGATGAATCAGTAGTATAAGCATTATATTTTAAAATATAAAGTTTTAAAGCCAAAATTAACAGCTAAAACACTTTTAGTACTTTTTGTCTATATAAACTACATATATATATATACATATTATTTGATAAAAGTTAATATGTAACTTTTAGAAAATTCAGTACCTCTCACTCTAGAAAAAAGTATATTATATTCTAGAGTTTAATAGAACCTAAAGCACATACAAATTTACAATGTATAAAGTACATTTGTATGCTTTTATTAATCTTTTCAATCTCATGCACTGAAATTATTCCCACATCCTAAGAATTAAAATATAGTGAAATGTTAATGATGGTTAATATTAATCACCTGTTAAAACTGTTTCTTTTTCTGTGCTTGTGAAACACTATCATCATAAAAAGCTTAAGATTTCAATACAATCTAGTCTTTCACTGGCAAAGACCTGATATATATATACCCAGAACAGAACAGAACAAGTATTTCACCTAATTTATAGAGAAGTAAACAAGCAGCTCTTTCAAGAGTTATATTCTCCCACCAAAGGAAAAATTCTGAGTATCTCCAGCAATTAACCCTAGTGTGTAACAGTTCATTCTTGGCCAAGAAGTTGAGCAAAGATTTGCTGAACCAACTGAAGTCTATTTTGGGATTCTATTTTGTAGAATCGTCATCATGTTTCAACTCAAAACTCAACTGCTTGTTCCACCAAACTTTTAGAGCAACATGTGTTTTATTCAATTTATATGTAAGCCCAAATAGTAGTACATGATAGTAGAAAAAACAAAAACCTTCTTAAGAAGAAAAAAGACTTTGTTAGCATTAGATATATCAGAATATAATCTGGCTTTCTTTTTAAGAGACAGGAGAAATAACTAGCCCGTGGTAATCCATTGGAGTTACTCACTGACAACTATGGTTAATTTTACTTTGAGATCACTTGTACAGGCCCTGCACTAGCTAAGATGGTAATAAAGTTCATTGTTGAGCTATTTATCAAATTGTTTTAAAATATATAACAATTGTTTTAAAATAAGGAAACAAAATCATTTTATGCTCTAATACAATAAATATGCTCATTAACAGTAAGTTATTCATATAAAAAAATCAACTAAACCTGAAATACTATAGGAATAGAGTTCAAAATAAAAATTCTCTAAGAGCATTTCCTTTGAATGTTTCTTTATAAATTGTCCACAATTGCCAAGTAAATTAGACACTTATTTTCTCCCTTTTATACATAAATACAAGCTGATAATGTGAATAACATTTGATAATATACCAAAATAAGGCTTCTATATTTACAGACATGTGTAACAAAAAACACTTACTAGGTAAAATCATGGCATTTATATATTTAATGCCTTAGTGGAAATAATGGGCAAGTACCTTCATTATGAATAAACCATCCTCCCCATCTTTAGCCCTCTATTATTATTTTCACAGATCACTTGGTAAAGTAGACTTTCATAAAGAATATATTAGTAAATATTCAAAACTGCATATGCAAATAGTCATTTTCTTATAAAAAATACTTATCAAGTCACTAATATGTTTTAACTTAGTTTTTATTCACATTGCTTCAAAGACCCAATTCTTATATTAAGAAAATGTCTTCTATGCCTTAACAATTTGAAATTATTCAAGATATTTTATCAATGCTTTTTTGAGAAGAGATCAAACAAAATCATATTCTAAGAATTATTTTGTTGCCAATAGACAAATCAAATAGTCTAAGGATAAACACAGAGGTTTTCAGAACTTTCTCAAAATTTCACAAAATTTATCATCTTATTGTTTTGACTCAGCTAAGCGATTTTCACATTAACTGAAAGTTTTCTACTGTTAAAGAAAATTTTGTTTTTTCTACCACTAACAATAATAAAAATAAAAAAACCCTTGCTTTTTTCCTACTCAAATGGTTAAACCTCCCACATCTATTTTTCCATAAGAAAAGGCAACTAAAATGCCCAAAACATATTATACTATGCATTCTCACTGCAAAGAAACCTGGAAACTATATTATGCATATGTAAAACCCAACCCACAACAAGTTTATAAGCCAGCCAGCCTCAACCTAGCCAGATTGTGGAAGGAAATAATAGCCAAAGATTTTTGAAAGCGTAATACACAGGCTTTATTTAAAAATAAAAGAAAGCAAGGAAGTAAACAAATAAAAAGAACTATTATCTAATCTCCTGGATTAAAATAAAGCAAAACAACAAAAGTTATCCTTACATTTTCAGATTCAGAAGGAAATTGATCATTTCCAAGCTAAAAGAAAAAGCCATACTTAATTATTATATAGTCCTACCTCCCAAGTAAGTTCCCCATATAACGCTAGGTTTCTGACCTCAAAGGTGACTTAATTTGGCAGCATTAATGTCACAGAAGATCTCCAAAAGTTTACAAAAGAAACAAAGCTTTGACACAACGTGCTATGTACAAATTTTCAAGACAAAACAAGGATCTTGGCTTAGATTCAATAGCTTTGACTGTTTCTTTCTCACCAGGAGACTTGATATCTTATGCAGTTCACTTCAGGGTTTAGTGTTTTGTTTTTCTTATTAATCTAAAGCAGACTATTTTTGTAAAGAAAGAATACAGCAATTTAGAATCTTTTAAGGAATTTAGAAAAAGTGACTGAAGTTTGCTGTAGTTGTCTATTTTCTATAACAAACAAATACAACATTGAAATTACAGAACTTTAATTGACGAATCTACATATAGAACTTAATTTTTAACACAGATCACCTTAGATTTCAGTTTAAACCATTCACAACTCTTTGAATAAAATTTGCATGTCTGAAAACCAAGGCAAATTAATATTTTAAAACATAACCTTAAAAACATACATAATAGCGTTTTGTACCTTAAACTATGCACATTATAAAATGCAGGCACTGTGGAAATGTGACTAATGATCCAGTCCTTTAACCAAATATAATAGAACTACTGAGAAGCTTTATCACTTTGTAAAATACCCTTCTTCTCACTCAAATTCACGTAATTGATTCAATATTACTCTGTGATACAGCTTATTCATTAAGGGAAGGCTCTTTTAAAAAATTGATTGCATAGTATTTTAATTTTTAGAAGTTTTACTTCCACCAAAGAATCTGTTTTCTTCATAAACCACTTTTACCTCTTTACTTTTCCTTTATTCATAAATGAAAAAAATATATGATTCACGTTATAATGTCAGTAGCATTTGTCCAGTGTCTAAGACTTCATGGGCCATCACACAAAAACGACAATTACACCAACTGCTCTATCCTCACTGTAAGGCTTTCTTTACTGTTTACCTTCCCATACCATGTAACTTGGCATAAATGGAATTGGAACACAAAGACTTGGTCAAATAGATGGTGAGAAATTACAAATGGGTAGGAGGGTATTAGTTTGGGTTTAGAAGTAAGATTGAAGCAGGTGTGATAGCTAAGATGCTTTCAGTTGAAGCAAAAAGCAGAGCTGATGATGACAAGAGGTGCTCTGTTTTATGTTCCAGGATTCAAGATTTTAGTGTTACACATTTTAAAAAGTCATTCTCATGAATTTAGAACTTTCAAGATTCTGTAAAAATTATATTTATCATATATAAGTATGTCAAATAAAACTAATGAGGGGGATAACTATGGAAATGAAAACATTTTTTCCCTCACTTTTAAGTGAACCAATTATTTAAGTTATATGTGTCTAATTTGGGGACCACTTTAACAAAGGACATTTCATCAGTAACAACTGCAGAGAACTTCTGAATTAACTGATGTATAACTCTGCAATTAAGTGGAGCTATTGTTCTATGTAATCAATGGAGACATGTGTTTGACTAATAAGTAGGCACATACAACAAGAAAGCAAAGA
Source organism: Tadarida brasiliensis (assembly GCA_030848825.1). Lineage (NCBI taxonomy): Eukaryota > Metazoa > Chordata > Mammalia > Chiroptera > Molossidae > Tadarida > Tadarida brasiliensis. The sequence goes on from CM061258.1 coordinate 58,552,717, forward strand.
GAAGCCAGACAGAGGTCACTGCAGCTAGACTCTGCTCATAGGCTATAAAAGGCATACCAGATATGTTATAACTAAGATAAAAGATAGGCTATAAACAGACTCCTCTTTGGTGTTAATCTGGATATCTGGCATTTAATTCTGATTTCCTGCATGCCGTTGAAGGCAGTAGGTCATTTTCTCACATGGTACAAGTCTGAAGAAAAATCACGTACCAAAGTATAGACATGATTCTACTTTCCTTCTTCTTCCCTACCCGCTTTGTGGAGGGTCAAAGTTGGCAGAAAATAGCTTGGATTCTAAAGCCCTTCAGCCCTTTCTGTCTTCTCAGGGATGAAGACAGGCAGCTACTAGATTCTTGCAGGGATGCTATTGTTTTGTGCCTTTCACAAGTGCACTACTTAAAACTAAGCAGAGCCAGTTCAGTGCTAAAGATTGTGTGGGACCTCTGCTCTCACATTAGGCATTACTGAGTGAAATGAAAGATTTAATTTATTCACATAAACAATAATTGGAGTAAGCTATTAAGAAAGTTTTTCTAATTTCTTGGGAAGTAGGTATTAAGGGCTATATATACCTTAAATAAAACTGAATATCAAGAACATGCATTTCTATGTAAATATCATAGATACTATTTTAATATATCTATAAACCATGATGATAATAAAGCAAAGAATATTCTATAATAAACAATATTTCAAAACAATGAGAACTGAAAGTGTGAAAAAATTAACATGATATATATAGTCTGCTAGTGTTAATTATCAAGTTAAAATATTTTTAGTGTGTTTCATATGATTTGATGTCTAGAGATGGGTCTTTATTCTGACTACATGGTATTTTCACATATTTAATATGATCGAATTAAATAGTAATATTTTAAATGCTTGAATTTAAATTGGTCTTGGAATTAGTACAACACTGTAAGTTTCTCAATTGACACACATGATCAATATCTCTACCCAGAACAATATATATTTTGTGAAGATGTTGGCTCTTAAGGCTTTGCTCTGGCTCTTCTGGTCTAAATGACACCTAAATCAATCCAAAAAGAGTCAATGGAGAAATAGCACAGTGATGTTGAATGTCAAATCATATCATATATTTTAAATAAAGTCACTTACAACTTTAAAACTGGTTTAGCAGTCTCTAGTTGAATATAAAAAAAAAATGTAAGACATGCATTTACACTGCTTACTCCCCAAACCTAACTAAATAAACCATATAGGAAAGAGAGTAAAAATCCCCAAAACAAATAATAGGAAAAGAGGTGACAGTAGGAAAGAGATTTCAACAAAATTTGGACAACACTAAGTAGATGGACAAGCAGTAACTTTTTAGATTTCAGCTTTCTTTGCTATGCTGGATATAATTACAATAGGAGGAACCCAGTAAAAAGACAATTCATTCATAGTATACCCTGGAAGTAAGAAATTCAAGACAGCAGGTATCTCTGAAGGCAGGGTTGCAGAATGGATGAAAACATGATTGGATGAATGCCTGTATGAGTAGTAATTAAGACTTCCCAGATCTTTTGTCTTGCCTAATCATATAGTTTAAATGATGGCCCTTCCCCAACTCTGGCAGAACCCAGAAGAATTAATGTTAAACCAGGAAGATTGAGCTTGGGAGTAGTAGACAAAACTTGGGGTGACAATGAAGATCTGAAAACAAGGGAGGGTAGTACACAAGACTCACATTTAAATTACTGCCCGCACAATGAATGCTGAGTCTCTGAGGCTTCTTTCCCAATTAGCTCCTACAACACTGGCCGTTAGACACGCTCCACAGATTAGAAAATGCACAAGTCTTCTCTGGAGAAAATGATAGGCTCAACAACCTGCAGACAATGATATTTAGAGGTTCCTCCAAGAATGCTGCCAGGCGCTGGCAGAGCAGCTCAGTTGGTTAGAGCATTGTCCTGATAGGCCAAGGTTGCGGGTTTGATCTCAGGTCAGGGTACATGTAAGAATCAATTAATGAATGCATAAACAAGTGGAAAAACAAATTGATGTCTCTCTCTCTCTAAAACCAATAAATAAAAAAGAAATTAAAAAAAAAAACAGAATGCTGCCAGGTCTCCACTAATCATCCAGTAAAAGTCCCTGCAATCAATAAGCTCCTGCCACTTGCACAAAACTTCTAATATTTTCATGTTACTCTCTTGAATATGAAGATACTCATAGATCATGAGACATTTGAGAACAATCTTTAACATAACAGTGATTAAAGCAAAAAAAAAAAAGTAAAGAGAGAAAAGGGGGACTCAATGTAAGGTTCAATTAAAATGTAAAATATTTTAATATCCTTAGAAATAAAAAGACATTACACACTCATGACACATGAATGCTATGAAAATGGAACATTCAAGGAAAAAGTCTTAAATATAAAAAAATAGTGGTATACAAAAATTTCAACAGAAGGATTAAAAGAGAAAATTAAGAGACAAATCAAGAATACAGTATAGTCTGGCCGGTGTTGCTCAATGGATTGAGCATCCTCCTATGGACTAAGAGGTTCTGGTTCAATTCCTGGCCAGGGCACATGCCTGGGTTGTGGGCTCAATCCCCAGTAGGGGGCGTGCAGGAGGCAGCCGATCAATGTTTCTCTCTCACATCAATGTTTCTATCTCTCTCTCCCTCTCTCTCTAAAAATCAATTAAAAGAAAATATATATATAGTATAAAATAAATGGGGAAGGGGAGATAAGAAAATTAAAGAATCATTCAAAGAAATCAAACATCTCACTAACAAGAGTTTTCTGAAAAAGACAGAAAACAGAGAATCTTAAGAAAGAGACAATATAAACCTACGGATAAAAATAGCAGATAGAGCACATCTGCTTACTTTTGTCCTTCCCCAGTCCACACCAAAGTGACGGTAAAGGGATGTTTCTGTTTTTAAGTACATAAATACAGTGAATGAAAGAAAAAGAGCAGTAAAATTTTGGAGGCTAGAAAGCAGGCAGAGATAAGTGGTAAATGACTAAACAGAATGAGGAAGCTTAATCAGAAAGCCAAGATGCAATCTGATTTTACTGCAGAACTCCCAGAAAGGAGGAGGAACCGGTCAGATTGGGGTAAAAGTGTGAATGTGTGTGTTGGCCGTGGCATTAGGAAAAAACATTACCAAAAACAGTTACTTTTAAAAAAAGTAACCAGCCCTGGCCGGTTTGGCTCAGCGGTTAGAGCATCGGCCTGTGGTCCAGAGAGACCCGGGCTTGGTTCCCGCTAAGGGCACGAATCTCGGTTGCAGTTTGTCCCCGGCCCTGGTTGGGTCGTGCGGGAGGCAGCCACTCGATGTGTACCTTTCACGTCGATGTTTCTCTCTCTCTCTCTCTCTTTTCCTCTCTCTCCCTCCCACTCTATCTGAACAAAAAATGGAAAAATGTCCTTGGGTGAGGATAAAAAAAAAAAAAGTAACCAGTTAAGACTTTCCCCCACCTGAAAACGTCTGGAGATCTATGCTTTGGAGAGGGTTAAAAAGAGGATCTCTGGTTTATCCAGATGGTTCAACAACTTGCCTCACCATGCGCTTAGAGCTTCCATTCAGTCTTTTAGTGCCTCACCAGATCTTTCTAAGAGAAGTCTTTCACATGAAAGACAGCAACCAAACCAAACAAAAACAACTTAGGGGGGGTGAGTGTGGGGAGGAGAGGGTCAATAGGGGGAAAAATGGGATACCTGTAATACTTTCAACAATAAAGATATTTAAAAAACAAACAAACAAAAACAACTTAGAGGAAAAAGATACTTGGCATAAAGAAAACCTTTAGAAAATCTATCAGTATCTCAAATAGACATAAGACAATGTAATGTAATCCTAAAACAAGTAGGATTCCATAAAGGGGGGGGGAGAGAGAAACAAAAAAGAACTCTTGAAAATTAAAAATTATAGCAGAAATTAAAAACTCAACTGAAGGGTTGGAAAGATTATGAAAATCTCCCAGAATATTAAAAAAATATATAAAAACATAAACATACATACAAGAGAAAGAAAATCAGAATTTTAGAGAACTAGTCTAGGAGGTCCAATATCTGAACAATAAGCATTAGAGAAAAAAAGAAAATGAAGAAAAGGAAATCACAAATAAAATACTTCAAGAAAAATTTCTAGAAGACCATGAGTTTCCAGATTGGTGAAGTAAGTCCCAGCACAATAAATGAAAACAGATCCTCAACAAGGAACATCATATTTAATTTCAACACACTGGGTGGCTAAAGAGAAGATGGTAAACATTCAAAGAGGAAAAATATAGGACATACAAAAAAATTCAGAAATCAGATTGGTAAACAAATTCTTAAAGAGCAAGAATGGAACTTCAAAGTAAAAATAAATAAAAATAAATAAATAATGCCTTTAAAATTAAGAGAATGATTTTATTTATTTATTTATTTTATCCTCGCCTGAGGACATTTTTGCATTTATTTTCAGATACAGCAGGAGGGAGAGAGTGAGGAAGAGAGAGAGAGAAACATCGAAACATCGGCGTGAGAGAGACACATCAACTGGTTGCCACCCACACAACCCCAACCGGGGCCAGGGACAAACTGCAACCGCGGTACGTGCCCTTAGCAGGAACCGAATCCAGGACTCTCTGGTCTGCGGGCCAATGCTCTAACCACTGAGCCAAACTGGCCAGGGCAAGGGAATGATTTTAAACCTGGAATTCTATTCTGAATGAAGGGATCAATTAATATTCAGGTAGACCAAAAATATTTTCCAGCATGCAAAGTCACAAAAAATGCACTTCCTATGCAACCTTTCTGAAGATAATACTGGAGTATATGTTCCACCAAAATGAGAAAGTAAACCAAGTAAGAGTCAGACATAATATATGAGAAAAAGAGCGCCAATTCAAGAAATGCAAAAAGAATACCTAAGAAGTCATTGGTGTTTCCTAGGAGACAGCTGTGTAGCAGTTGGGAAGGTTAACCAGTCCAGACCAGGGCTCCAGAAGAACTCTCTCCAAGAACATGAAATTGACATATCACCTGATGATTCTGAACATATTCAGTGATTTATACACCCAGCAAGTTTGAGGCTGAATTAATGATATGTACAAAGAAAACAATGCAAATTAAAAATTAAGACAACTATTCATCTGTGCAGTGTCTACATGATCATAATATAAACACTAAATATTCTTCTTATAAATGACATTACTATACTTGGAAGATCAGGTGAATGAGAAATGATCAGTGGTAGGTGACAACCCAGGGAGATGTGCAATGTCCTCATTTTAAAGCCTAAAACCGAAATCAAGCAGTGGTCTTGTATACATATGGAAATACAGATGTGAACATCAAACAGAAAAGGGCTGGAAGAAGCTGCCTCTGGAAAGGTGAAAATGGAGGAGAGAATATATAATTTAATAAAAAGAAGAAAAATAAAAATAAAATTACTGCCCAGTAGTAAAGAAAATGGGTTTCCAGATTTAAAAGCTAAACTTAAAACTTAGCACATTAATGATGAAACTTTAGAACACCAAAAGGATAGAGAAAAAGGTTCTGGAGGGTGTAAGGCTTGGGTAATATATGCCAACCGCAAGAGGGTGGCCAATCTCGTCTTCAAAACTCTGAGGAAGCCCTAGCCAGTTTGGTTCTCCGGTTAGAGTGTTGGCCCATAGACCAAAGCGTCTTGGGTTCGATTCCTAGTCAAGGGCATGTACCTGGGTTGCAGGTTTGATCCCCAGCCCTGGGTGGGATTGTGCAGGAGGCAACCAATCGGATGTGTCTCTCTCACATTATGTTTCTCTCTCTCTCTCTCTCTCTCTCTCTCTCCCCCGCTTCCACTCTACTTAAAAATCAATAGAAAAATATCCTCAGGTGAGGATTGACAATAAGAACAAAAAAATTCTCAGGAAAAACTATTTCTTTCTTACAATCTGTGCTGATCCAAACTATCAACTGACTATGGAGGGTGGGGGGAATAAAGGTAATTTCAGGCATGCAAGATTAAAAAAAAAAAAGGTACCACCCTAAGGACACTACAGAAGAATACACTCTGCCAAAAGGAGAGTAAATCAAATAAAAGGCAATGATTTGATCTAAAAAGAGGCACAGGGAATTCTTAGGAAGACAGTGAAGAAAATTCCAGGATTAGCAGCTATGTAGGAAGTTTAAAGAACTGAGGACCTTAACTATCTAAAGAACCCCTCTAAGATGACATTTCCATGGAAAAACAAACACAAATGATGTACCTGAACTACTAAGGTTTAAAAATCTGTAGAAGAGTTTAGCTTTTACATAACTAGAATAAAAAATTATTTAAGGAAGGTAATAGGACACTATAATGCTTGGCTATAAATATTTTTATAGGTGTAACTAAAACTGACTACTGATTTAATTTTAAAAAAAGGAGTCTCTTTTACTTTTTGAAAAAAGGAGTCTCTTTCCTTGAAATGGAAGGAAAGAAAAGAGGAGAAAGGTGCAATAATATCTAAAATTAAAGAAATACCACCATTATCACACAACATTTAAACATATGGAAGAAATACTAAAAGAGGTAAAAGTGGCTAGACCTGAGACTCAAGAAAGGAAAGACAGGCACTGGCATCTTAACTTATATTTCAGTTTTTAAACTATTTACCTCTACTTTGAAATTTTTTTCAATTAAATTTCAACAAAGAAAAAATTCTCTAATGATCTAAAATCTTTTTCAAATAAGAGATGAGATCTAATTATGTTAGCTGCAAAAGGAAAACAAATTCTTAAATTCGTATTAATGATATTTTGAAGGATACATTGCAAAAGACAAAACAAGCAGGCACCAGACTAAGCTAATATTCATTTCCTGTGTGGGCTTCACACAATTGTAGTAGATTTCAGTTACTAGATACACAACTGTAGCAGCCACTGTGAAATCCACCAGCCACTGGTATTCTGGAAAGTAATGCAATGCTGAAAAATAAAAGTTAAAAAAAAAATAGTATTACCTTAAACTTTCATAAACAGCTTAGAAGGGTTTATCTATAATTAACTATAAACATGCTAGACTTTATTATATTTGGTGATTTACAAGGTAAAGATTACAAATATGAGAATCTAAAAATACAGGAAACAGATCAAGAATATTGGCATCCAAAACTAAATTTTAATACCACATAAATTAAATAATTAAAACAAACCTGAAATGATTACCCAAAAATATTTAAACTGTTGTTAAAAATATATGATTGCAAAATGAGTTGATATTTTCTTATCTGATTAGCTATATTTTACAGAAAGTATAAGTCAAGATTTTGTTTTTTGAAGAATCTGATCTAGCCCGGATGGTGTGGCTCAGTGGATTGAGCCAACGTTGTCCCATGGACTGAGAGGTCCCAGTTCGATTCCTGGTTGCGGTGCATGCCTGGGTTGTGGCCTCAGTCCCCAGTAGGGGGCATGTGGGAGGCAGCCAATCGATGTTTCTTTCTAACATAGATGTTTCTATCTCTCTCCCTTCCTCTCTCTCTAAAAAAATCAATAAAAACATATTTACAAAAAAAAGAATTTGATCTATATTTTAAAATAGTGATTTTCAACCTTTTTCCTCTCATGGTACACTAATTACCAAAATTCTGTGGCACACCACAAAATTTATCTTTTGCCCATCTGACCAAAAAAAAAAGGTATAATTTTGATTCATTCACACCAGACAGTTGTTGTTGTGCTGGCTGTTGTCATTTTTTTAAATTTAACAATCTAAGGGAAAAGAGCTCAGTGCCACTGACCAAATAGTCAGGTATGGCATGTTTTAAAAATTGCTGCTTTAGAATACAACCTAATGTAGACTACTACAGCTTTACTTATATTAATTATTTGTTACACTAGTGGAGAGTTAGTAATTTTTGAGTTACTACAGGTTAAAATAATTAATTAAATCTACTTTTTAATAGATTATCTGCTCTTGCAAGAGAAGGTGATGAAATAACTGTCAGTTTTCCATGAAACCACACCCTTTCAAAAAACGATTCAATTCTTAAGGGTTTACATTAAAATTAGCATTCTGTGAAAGTAAATATAATTCCATTTCCCTTTTCATTTCAGATATTCTGGTTTACTTCTGCCAGAGTGTAGTCCAAAATATCAACATCATTTTATAGAAGGCCTCCTAAAAATGTGAAAATAAATCATGTTCATAAACATTAATTTGTATGTTCTCACTGGCACATAATAAAACCACCTACACTGCTTTGGAAAACTTTCAGTTGTAAAATGTAATACCTGAGGCTATTTTAAAAGCACATTTTTATAGAAAAAGTATTTTAAAATACCACTCAAAGTAAGACTTATTTAAAATATCAAAAACAAACTAACCAAACTTACATCATTTCTGTGAGGTGATAGCAAAAATTCCAAATCCTTCCTAAGATAGAGTAAATTTTTTATTTGCTTCAAGTTATTTTAATTACTTAGGGTTTTGTTTTTTTTTTGGGGGGGGGTATTCAACTTCTGAACATCAGTATGAAAAATTTACCCTAAAGTGGTTGCAGGATTCCTACCTTCTCTCCCCCTCTAAAATCACCCAGCTAAGCTTTTTGAATAAATGGATGAAACAGATAGACAGATTATCTGTGTATCTAAAGATGTTCAATTCTAATTCTTCACATCTGCCCACACTTACACAGGTTACCTCCAGGGAACTTAACAGCAAACAGCCAAGTGACATTCAAATGTTCTTATGTTCTTTAAAAGGAACTTACTGATACATAGATTCAGCAAAAGTACAAATTATACACATTCCTTGCTGCATATTTAATCCTAGTACTATATTCTTCTTTTTGTAGTCAATAATATAATTATATACCTGCCCTTTTCATAGGATACTGGAATCAAAAGAAAATTTAAGAGTTTATCAAGTCCAGTAATTTCCATAAGCTCCTGAGAATACCTAAAGTTCAGGCAGAAAACTCTCTACTTTTACCCAAAAACACATACATCAATACAAACATAAATAAAACATCTCCCTGTTATTCTGATGAAGTGAAATGATCTTGATATTTTGTGGCCAGGTGTTAAACTAGTACTATTTGCAATTAGTTCTCAAAATTGTACAAGTGAAACAAAACACTGATCAAGCTGTGTGCTGAAGCCACATTACCCTACTTTCAATTTTAAGTTCATTAATAGCCTAGTTCTCACTGTCTCTACCACATTCGGAATGAGTTGTTTTATTAAAAAAAAAAAAAAAGCTCATAGAATTGTGAGGATGAGTTAATACAAGTAAAGCACTCATAACAATGGCTGATAAATATGGAATTTTAAGCTATTATTAAAGCTAATTAGCTGAGAATTATTCAATAAACAGTAATTATTAGTAAAAGTGACAAAAATCTGTACTAGAAATCAGAGGTAATGTATATATATTCTTGCATTTATACATGCTTGGGAACATTTTATATAAGTAAACACACATAAAGGATATTAGTAAAACAAATGTGACAATAAAAAAGTCAAAGTGCTTTTAAATGTTTTAAGTTTTGCATGAAAAATAGTTTAAAAGGAAAAAGGATGACATAACCAGTCTTAACAGTCTTAATGCTACTAGAAAATTGATATAAATTGTTTCTCATTGACATTTTTGGGTTCTATGATACCCTTTCCAGAAACAGACATAAAATCTTTATAGATACAGAGTCACCTTTCAAATATATTGAAGCCTTTAAGTCACAAAATAATTCTAAATTACATAGATGCTACATGAATCTGAAAGTTTTTCTGGAGTGGTAAGATTTAACACAAGAAGGGCCAATTGCATAATGATACTTTATACAACACTGCCAAAATTATTATTTTTTAAAAAACACATTATTTTAACTCCTCACATAATGTAAACCATTAGTTCTCAAACCTGCTAAAAAATCAGAACCACTTTTAATATTTTAAAAAATAAAAATTTCCAGAACTCACTTAATATTTACTGACTCTCCAACAGTAGGTATGAGAATTCTTTATTTTTAAAGAGCTGCTGAAGTGATTCTGAGGTACAGCCAGGTTTGAAAATCAGTGTTTTAAATAACATCACATTAGATGTCTTTCTCTAATTTCAGAGCTGAAATAATTTCATTTTAAATTTAAAATCACTACAGCTATTATATAATTATAAACACTAACTCACAGGGGAAAAAAACTGAATGACTTATTCAGAGATGCCCAATGGGTAAAAGTAAATCTCGAAGAAGTGAAATTTTCTTATTCCTAATCCAGTTTATTATTCTAAAATCACTTTCTTTTCTACTAAATGTGAGCATAAAGTTGAATTATTGTAAATATAGGTAATTCAATACAAATGTACATATGCATTTCTGTAAGCCACATTATAAAAGAAACAGACTGGGATAGATGGCAAAAAGTCTAGAATTCGAAACAATGAAAACTGACTGATCTCATATAAACAGAAACTGTGTAACAAACTTGTGTAAGTTGGCCTCTGCTGAAAAATGGGAAAAATAATGCTTACTATAAGTTAGGTGAACAGAAAGAAAAATTCAATTCAAATGCAGTCATTCTGAGCTTTTAAGCTCTGAGAAAGATTTCATATTCTGAATAATGAACTTAATGATTACAAAAGCAAACAAAAAGTCTAGCCACAACAGATAAAATCAAAGTACCTTTTACTAGGGTAATATAAAACTGAAATTTATAGAACACTTTACCCAAAATTTCCCTTACCAAAAGTATCCACTTCTGTAACTGACTTTGTTTCTAGATGGAGGTCAATGTCCTTTGGAATGGTTAGTGGTTTACTTTCAATGTGACCATTATATTTCCTATAAAAATCAGACAAGTGACACAAAAAACAAGTTATCTACATTGTTATCCAAGTGCTTGTATCAAAATAATTATAAACGAGGCTTTAAATTTCACAGTGAAAAAGAAACAGAATTTCTAATATTTCATCAAAAAGGTCAAGTACTCAAAAGAAGTCTTTAAAAGGGGGACTACAAAATGTGGATGTAAATTTTATGTGAATATACAGATTACCAGGAAAAGACACATTAGTGACAGGAATAAAATCTTAATTGTTAGCTTAGCATCTCACCCCATTTCTCCTACTTCTTCTGGAGATTTAAAGACAACCTAACATCACTTTCTTTAGGGACAAGAGTAAAAGTAAATGAAGACAAAATGCATTTCTCTTTGAAATATATATGTACACACATACATACATATAAACAGATCTGTAACTATAAACAAGTCAGAATTAAAGAAATATATTAAGATTTATGTGCACAAGAAAGTGAGAAACATGAAAGGCCAACTCAGAGTTGCTTTTACTAAGAATCACGAATGGAGGAAACCACAGAATTCTTCAGGTGCACACATATGTGTCATTCCTAAACTTAATTTTTTTTATATTTTAAATCCTCACACTAGGATATTTTTCCATTTATCTTCAGATAGAGTGGGAGAGAGGGAGAGAGAGAGAGAGAGAAAGAGAGAGACATCGATTGGTTGCCTCCTGCATGACCCCAACCAGGGCCAGGGACCTAACTGCAACAGAGGTTCGTGCCCTTGACCGGAATCGAACCCACGACTCTTCGGTCTTCGGGTCAATGCTCTAACCGCTGGGTCAAACCAGCCAGGCCCTAAATTTAATTTTTAAAGACAATCATATATTGAAAGTAATAAACTAAGTTTCAATAACATTAATTACAATACCAAGAAAAAATTTTGCATTTATTCTTAAATAAATATAAACTGGGAAAACCTCAGTGAAAATATTAATTCATAAATCAAATAATTATTATTGCTACTAGGAACAAGACTATCGTTTAGTGCATCTTTTTGTAAATGTAAACCGTTTTCAACATATAAAAATTACTGTAAAAATAACAAAATTCTGACTTCAAGCCATACAATAAGAATTAAATGTTTGTAAAATAAATACTATATTACATAACTAAATGTTACAAACACTGGACATGTTAGCAATGAATAGGCAGAGGTGAAACAGTTAAAAAGAAATGTAGAAACTAAAAACTAACCTGGATTAAAATCCTGACTCTTAGTTATGTGAACTTGCTCAACTTATTTAACATCTTTGATCAACAACTTCCTCATTAGTAAAATATAAATTAAAATAATAACTAATATTCAGGGATGTGTAGATTAAGTGAAATTGTTTTAAAATGCTTTGGAAATTATAATATTAAGCAGGAATATTAAAAACATATATATAACTATTGGAATTCAGAGAAGGAGGGTTTACAGTTAATCTTCCAATGAGCGTCAAGGTTAATTTGTAATTATAAGTGAAAAAGAGAAAAGTAGTGAGATCAGAAAAGACAATTTTTTCAAATTTCCAATTACATGCAAAATAATCATTAATGTTTAAAGAATTTTTTAAAATTTGGTGACAGTTTGTTCTCACGGACATTTTATAATATATTAGAATAACTGTTTCAGTCCTAAGAAGTCTTCCCCATTCCCAACTGAGGAATCTAAAACTAAGGTCCATTCAGAAAGGTAATTAACTTTTTTTGAGACTTCAATTTCAATAGAGATACAAAAATGTTAAGCTAAAAGGATCCTTCAAAATTAGTTTGGGCCTTCCATTTCACAGCGGAGGCTGCTGTGAGGTTCAGGTTAATAGTTTTCTTCATAAACTTTAAACATCAAAATAATATTAGGCAGCTGAACTGGACCTAAGAAGTTATACTATCCAGCCCTTTCATTTAAAAAATGAGGAAACAGAGCTTAAAAGCATATGAATTTGCCCAATATCATAATAATGAGTGGTAGCAAAACGTGGTAAAGAACCCAAACCAACTGATCTTTAAGTGACTTGTAGGGTACAGACATGGATTATGGGTCTCCCCCATCAAACCCCTCCACTGAATTTTAATATGATGGCTATTTGTTTTCATTACTGAAACACAAAGAAGAATAGAGTTGACTATTCTTAAACAAAATAATCACTTTTATGCTTATATTAGATTACTATACCTGGAGTTTTCTTAGAGGATGAGTCAATATTATTTTAGATCATGGCTTTTAAGCTCAAATTTATCAATTGTTTATGGTGTAACTATAAACGTTCCTTTAACCAAAGTACAAAAAAGTACATAAAGTGTCAAATATTTAACACTTTACAAACTCAACAATATAACTTACCTATCTTTTTTGCTTTTCCCTTTTTGCTGCTTCCCTGCAAGTATTCTTAATTCTTCTTCTGTAGGATGTTGATACCATCTTAAACTAAGAAAAGAGGAATCTTTTTAAATAAAGCAATTAAAATCACCAGTATTATTCATTTATTCTACAAGTATTTATTGAGTTTCCTATTTGTGGAAACTGCTAGCAAAAATCAGGTGAAAACTAATCTGAAACAGATACTACTGCTTAAGCCTTAAAAGGATTTATTTAGATTCAAATCCAGCAAACACAAAGGACTTACTAGATAGATGCCAAACCCAGGAATGCTGTTTGTTGGCATATTTCTTACAACTAACAATGTTTTTAACATATATTAAGATGATACACGCTTACTATTAAAAGTAAATGGAGTAAACTGCAGGCAAGCTGACAGCAACACATTAACATTCTCCACCCCCCCTTCATTTACACAAAAGGAACTGATACATCTTTAAAAAAGAGTCTTCTGAATGCCCCCCAAAATACAAGTAGTCTTTGCTTTGCTTTCCTTCCTTTAATTTAGTTGGAGAATCATCAAATTTAATTATATAAGAATTTTGGAGTAAATCGTTATTTAAAAAACCCTCTACATTCCTTTCTTTCTCCTTCCACAGCACAAGATCAGAAAGGAAAGAAGGCTAAGGGGAAGAAGGTGGTGCCAGCCCCTGCTGTTGTGAAGAAACAGGAGGCCAAGAAGGTGATAAATCCCGTTTGAGAACAGACCCAAGAATGCTGGCACTGGACAGGACATCCAGCCCAAAAGGGACCTCACCTGCTCTGTCAAATGGCTCTGCTACATTCAGCTGCAGTGGCAAAGAGCTATTCTCTCTACGCATCTGAAAAGTGTCTCCTGCCATTCATCAATTCACCCAGGCCGTGGACTGCCAAACTGCTTAAGTTGGCCCACAATTACAGACCAGAGACAAAGCAAGAGAAGAAGCAGACTGTTGGCCTGGGCTGAGAAAAAAGCAAAGGGGATGTCCTCACCAAGAAGCCACCTGTCCTTCAAACAGGGGTTAACACTGTCACCACCCTGGTGGAAAACAGAAGGCCCAGCTGGTAGTGATTGCACACATTGTGGATCCCATCAAACTGGTTGTCTTCCTGCCTGCCCTATGCCGTAAGATGGGGGCTCCCTACTGTATTATCAAGCAGAAGGCCAGGCTAGGGCATCTCGTCCACAGGAAGACCTGCACCACTGTTCCCTACACACAAGTTGACTTGGAAGACAAAGGAGCTCTGGCTAAGCTGGTAGAAGCTATCCAGACCAAATACGACAGATATGATGAGATCTGCTGCCACTGGGGAGGCCACGTCGAGTCCAAAGTCGGTGGCTTGCATTGATGAGCTGGAAAAAACCAAGGCTAAAGAACTGATCACCAAGCTGGGCTAAGTGTACACTGTTTAGTTTTCTGTACTTATAAGTAACAGAAATTCTCCTTCAAAAAACAAACAAACAAAAACCCCCCTTTCCTCTTAGCTATATGTAACCCTGTTCAGTTAGGGCTCTATTTAACAACTGGGTGTATTCACCTCCACTACCCAGTGATATCTCCCAAACACCCAATGCTCAGTCTCAATGTCCTGTCTCACCTAAACTTCCTATCAGCCAGCCACCTACATTTGAGATTCAGGTTTTTTCTGCAATGTGCCCTCTCCACATGTTATCATTAATCCTGTTTTCTAGTCTTTAAAATTCTGAACTTGCCTGCTTCCCTGTAAGAACCTTAGTTCAGACCCTCATTCGGCCTATCTTCTTCTTTAGCTCTCACTATGGCAAAACTCTCTAACTGGTCTCCTTGCTTTCCCTCTGGCACTCACCTAAATACATTCTGATCCCACCTTTAGTTATTTTTCTATAATCCAAATCATATCAAGAAATATGCCTTTTTAAATCCTTTCCAAGACTCCTCACGGGTAAAGCAGTGAGAAAGGCAGCTAGACAAGGACCGTGAACAAGGTCCTGTTGTGATAAAGGAGAAATATACACTTAGTACTACTAGACCTTGCAATTTTTCAATTACACAAAAATCTAGATTTTTAAAGTGAAATATGTCAATTAAAAAAAATATCAGCAACTGATTTGCTGGTTTTAAAAACACTGCAGAACTGACAATTTGAATAATGACTGGAAATTTGATGTTAAGAAATTTTTTAGCTGTAATAATGTGATTATAGCAATTTTTAAAAGCTCATATATTTTAGATATACATGGAAATATCTATGAATGAAAGAATATTTGCTACAAGTAATAAGTTTGGGGGGAGCAGAGATGAAGGGGAACATAGATGAAACAAACTGACAACCAGCTATTAATTATGATGAGTACACAGGAGCTCATGCTTTTCATTATATATTCATTATATTATTCTGTCTACTCTTTGTATGTTTGAAATGTTCCATTAAAATTAAAACATATATTATAAGGCCAAATGTGCATAAGGTTTGTAACCTCCTGTTTCCACAGCATTTCCCCATTTCACTATGTCTACTTCATCAGACTCACCTCCAAAAATTCCCCTTTTGAACATGACAGTCTACCTAGACTAATTTTATTTCACAAACTGTTTCATTCCTTGGTGTTCTGGCATATATTCCCCTCTCTGCTTGTAAAAACCTATGCCCCGATCTGGCAAACTCCACATTTACCTTTTATTGTTTACAAGGCAGTCTCCCTGTGATATAATAAAGAATATATCTGGTCATTGTCCCCAGCTCTTGGCACACAACTTCCTGAGTAATTTCCTGAGTAATAGAGGGTGTCTCAGTTATACTAATGAGGGGATTCTTGGTATGACTACAGACATCTTTAGGTTGGAGGCTGATAACCAGAAACAGCCACAGTGGGAAGGAGAGGGAGCTAGAGATTAAGTTCAGTTATGTGGTCAAGGACACCTATGTGACCAATCATACCTCTGCAATGAACCGCCACAAAATCTCTAGACATCGAAGCTCAGAGGAGCTTCCTGGTGGGTCAACACACTGATGTGCCTGGAGGGTGACATACTCTGGCTCCTTCCCAAACCTCATCCTATCTGCAATCTTATAACAAAAATGTAAGCATAACACTTTACTAAGCTCTAGTCATTTTAGCAACTACTTAATCTGAGGGGGTTGTGAAAATGCACTAATTTGTAGCCATTAGCTGGTTGTCAGAAGTATGGGTATCCTGGGTATCCCAAGAACTTGCAGCTGACATCTCAAGCCTGGGCATTGTTATAGAATACGCTGTCTTTAATCTGTGGGGTCTATTCTAACTCCAGGTAGTTGATGTCAACATTTAATTTCAGTTGGTATCAGAGCAGTTGGATTAAAATGGAATATTCCACTAACTAAAAAATTCTTGGAGTGAAGATTTTCTGTATATATATTTTTTGTTTTTGTATATTTCCAAACTACGACAATTACTGGTAGATAGTCCAAAAAGGATCACTGAACCCAAATGCATTCAGTTTTCCTCTCAGTTTAAAGATTTTTAAATAAAATATATACTCTAACCAAAAAGTCCCTAAACTATAATTAACATGGGTGAGGAGGCACTTCCTGAAATTTCTACTGAAGTCCAGAATTTTAACTTATAGTCGATTCTCATTATTTGCAGTAGTTATGTTCTATAAAGTCGCCACAAACACTGAACCATTGCTTCTAGGGGAAATACAGGGTTAGGTTCCTGAGAGCCTCTGGTCATAACATTTCATCAACCAATCAATAATAATCTTGTTTTATGTGTGTTTATGTTTAAAGATACCTTATTCAATATATATTGTTGATTCATTAACATTAAATTCAGAGTCAACAGCACTGTAACTCATAACTGAACAAAGTTTGCCTATGAACTACCTCAAAAGTATCACAACTATGCCCGGCTGGTGTGGCCCTGTGGACTGAGCGTTGTCCCATGGACTGAGAGGTCCGGGTTTGATTCCAGGTCAGGGAACATGACTGGGTTGCAGGCTCAATCCCTACTAAGGGGAGTGCAGGAGGCAGCTGATAAATCTGAGAGAGACACATGGATGTTTCTATCTCTCTCTCCCTAAAAAAATCAATAAAAACTTTAAAAAAATATCACAACTATGGATTTTGTGGTGCTTTAATGAATACATTTTACAAATAAATTTTAACAAGTAGGCAAATCACAAATATATTATCCACAAATGATGAGAATTGAATACATAACACTTAGAAAAATACTTAATACATAACTCATTTTATAAACTAAAATTAGTTGTTTAGCTCTCAGTATAAGAAAACAGGTTACATTTAGAGTCCTATAATAATATTTTAAGACTCTTACATTTTCTAGGACCCATCTTCTTTTTAAATATACTCAAGCTTGTTTACTCTTATTTTGTGAGCACATTTTCTAAAGTGGATTGCACGTATTACACTTCTTACTAGACAACTCAGGTCATCTTCATTAGGAATAATTATTGTTCAAAGCTGAAATTTAAGGATGCTGGGTGCTCTTAGGGACACTTCTAGTCTGTTAGTCATCTATTCATTCATTCATCAGACATTTATGGAACCCACTGTGGTCAAGTACTCTGCAAGGCAATGGAGATTTAACCACACACAATAAAGCCTAAGTCCCTGTTTTCCTGATGCTTATATTCCAGTTGGGACAGAATTTAACCAATAAAAAATGACAAAAAATCATAAATTGGACACCACACCAAAGAACCGAACAACTAGTGTGAATGAGTGACATAAGCCTTAAGTATTAGGTTAGAAAAATCTCTCTGAAATGACATTTACCCAGCAAGCTAAAGTATAAGAAGAATAGAGGGGAAGAGCATTCCAGGTGGAGAATAGTATGTCCAAAAGTACAAAGGCATGAAAGAACATTACAGTAACCAAAAGGCCAATAAAGCAGTAGCACCATGAGCAAGGAGAAACACATGAGGGAGGCTGAAGAGATAAGAGCATGGTATGAGTTTAGTATGCTTTTAAAGGATTGGTCTCAAGGCAGGAGGAAAGACTTGATTTACATTTTAAGATCTCTTTTGCTGGTCTGTGAACTAGAGGCAGGCAAGAATAGCAGAGAGAAATATTTTGGATATCAAATCAACAATCTTGCTGATGGACTAAAGGCAGGGAGTAAAAAAAAGTAAGGAATGAAGGATGATGTCTACATTTCTAATTTGGGGAAGAGGTAGTACATTTTCTGGAATGGAGTAAAGCAGGAAGAAATCAAGAATTTAAACATGCTGAATTTTTAAGTACCCATGAGACATGAAAATATCAAGAGGGTAACTGTATATTAGAGCCTACAACTCAGAGATACCTTGAAATCATTACATTAATTGTGGTTTTTAAATCCACAGAAATTAGTGAGATAACCTAAGGAGAAAATAAAACATAGTAGAAAGCTAAACAGTTAATAAGGAAGTAAGAAAGTAGAGTTTACGAAGACAATCCATGGAACAAATTTGTATATAAAGGAAATCAAAGAAATAGGCCAAAAATTAAGGAATGGATATGAGGGGCTGTTTTTCAAGGAGGAAGGAGGGGTGGTGGCACTTCTTTATTTGTCGTCGTTGTTGCCACCATTGTTACTTTTAATTGGAGATCTTTTTGTTTTTAAGTACGTGCGTTAATAGGAATAATCCAAAAGAAATGAAGCAACCAACATAGAACAGAGCAAAGGCCAAAGAAGCAAAGTCTGGGTGAAGGGTAGAAGGGTAGAAGGAATGAGGTACAGAGCACAAGTGCAGGAACTGAGCCCTGACAGACAGGATTCTTCCTTCACAGATAAAAATAAAAATACATAAACATTAAAGAAAAGCAGGGTTGCATGTGTAACTAGGTTTATGGGTTTGGTGGTGTGAAGATGAGAGAAACTGGCTCTGGTTTTGAGAGCTTAGTGTGAGGCTGAGGCAGGCAAGCATGTTCAGGAGAAAAGATGTGGGTTGAAAAAGTTGTCTACGAAGTGGAGCATACAGAGACTGCCAGGCTAGCATCTAAGTGGCCATCTAAGGTCTGAGATCATGAATTTAAACTAAAACCTAGAAGTACAGCTACATAATTTTTTTTTTTTAATAGTCAGTACTTCATACACAGTTTGATTCCATACCATATGGTTCCCATCTACTATACTTTAAGTTCTGGTCTCAATTTTTAGTCTTCTCCTTTTACTGTTAGTTCGTATGTCTATCTCAGCAAAATGATTTGCAATATGCTTGTGACTGCTGCACTATACCTTTCTAATAGGGGCTTGGAAGACAGATACAAAAGTTTATTAGATTCTACGTAGCAGTTAATAATGGTTACAAAAATACAATTAGAGAAAAATGCTTTATGTTAATATATTAAGCAAAGGAACATGATGTACCATGAATGTAAAATATGAACAGAAAGATTAGAAGGAAATATAACAAAATTTACACAGTGATTATCTTTGGCTGATAGGAATATAGTCCATTAACTCTTCTTTTTCCATTTTTATCAATTTACCATCATATTCTATATCATAGACATGTATTGTTTTTGGAATTAAATTAAAAAAAAAAAAAGTAAGTGCTTGCTTCAGCAGCAGCACAGACTAAAATTGGAATAATACAGAGAAGATTAGCATGGCCCCTGTGCAAGGATGACACACAAATTCATGAAGCATTCCATATGTATTTTTTAAAGTATGAATAGGATCTCACTAAAAAACTGAACCTCTAGCATTTGAGCTAAGTGTGTATTTTATGACAGTCACTTTGGTTACTCAGTGGCTTTTTTCACTTACGTTCAGATGGTCACAGTGTCTCAGATAATACTGTACACCACAAAATTATTAAAATACCTTTTCAGTGATTGTCTTGTATAAACCTCTTATAAAAAATATGACTGTAACCCTTACTGAACAGTTCAATAGCACTGAAAAAAATATGTATCAGAAAATATAATGTATTAACCTAGACGCTAAAAACTTTAAGCAACAATGTCATTTAAAGCAAAACACTTAAAAAATTTTCAAAAGTAAAAATTTCAGAAATTTAAAATGTAAATCTGAACATGAACAAATAGATAAACAGTACTCAGAGCAAGCTAAAAAGCTTTAATACAGAAATAACCATACAAAACTGTATTTCAGGGTACACAACATAGGTCACTTAAGACAGCTTTAGTCTCCATTCTAAATCTCCATAATTTTGACAAATTAAATGAAAAAAAAAAACCTTAAGAGAAAACAAATACCACTTAAAACTCAGAAAACCTTTCAGTACAAGCAGCTAAAATATTGTCTGTTATACATATATAGTATCCTGTTATAACTGGAAATTTTAATAGAACACCATGACAATCTGGAACTAGAAGTTAAGACAGCTAATGCAAGGACAGCAAGGACTCAGGCATTCCATAAGGGTAGCAGCTGAAGGTTTAAACCTTTCCCTTAGGTCACAAGTCCCACCTACTGTGCATTTGAATAGTAGGTTTCTCTTACCAAAGGGAACTTGCAAATTCATTAATCAGGCAACATGCAAAAGAGAACAAGCAAAAAGAATTAGAGCAACTGAATTATGAAGGTGTTGTTACACCCTCTTTACTCAATTTTGGATGAGATAAAAATCAGAATAAATCCAACTATATAATTTTCGATAAGGGACATATGAAGGGAAGGAGTAGACCAAAGTGAGAGCCTAGGAAGGCAAAGGGGTAGAGAAAAATGCATAAAGTTTGAGCTAAACAGGAAAATGGAGAGCAGGTTCATCAAAGAAGCTATTAAGGAGAAAAAGCAAACCCTACTCTTCATGCAAAACCCACTATTCAAATGTACAAAGAATGTAACCTATCACTTACCTCTCCATGAAATGAGGGGCCAAGCAAACTTCAAAACAAAAAGGAACTTTAATTACAATAGAAAGTAGAATACTTTGGCTACAAATCAGTGGTATATTGGATATGATAAAGAATTAACATCTTTAGGCAATCTGAGCAACTGTTAAAATATGTTAGGGAAAGCAGTTTACACTAAAAGTACAGAAACTCCAACTTCCCAGGAGTTTTCTTCCTTTTGGGGAGGTAGGAAGAAACAGGGCAATCTGAGAGCACTAGACTTCTTCACAGTTGAGTTTTTCAAGGTCACAGTTGAGATTTTCATGTTCACACATTATGGGCAGAAGAGACCTTACTACTTTAGTTCTTGTTATAGCAGTATTCCCTTCAACAAAATCTGACAGTCATATAAAAAGGCATGAAAAAAAAAAAGGAGAACTAATAATATTTTCCAGAAGAAAACTATTTTCCTATTTAAAAAACTGGAAGAATGGAATAAAAATATTTATAATTCAGTAATGCAGAATAAATTTAATCTCAAATAGTGAGTGAGAGGTATAATTTGAATAGATGATCTTTCTTAAACTCTACTTCAATGTGCCTTTTAATTTAGGACTAAAGGTCACTATGTAGGTACAGAGAAACTATAACAATAAAGTAAGTAAAGAGAAACATACACTACTAATAACCTGAAGGATATCTTCTAAAAAGCTAAGTACAGTTAGGAAAACAGGTAGAAAAAAGAAAATTTTAAATAAATTACTCTGGAATCTGCCAACAGATGTCACAGTGGTTGTAGAAAAGTTCCATTCCACCAAATTCAAAAGCTCTTTTCAGTTCTAGGACAAGGTCTCGAGTGGTTGAGCAGCCAAAAATCAAATCAATAGTAGACTGTGTCAGACTTCTAGGGTAAAAGGCCAGATCTGTTACATTTTCCAGTATGTGATCATTGACTAAAGTTAAAACTTGTTTTCTCATTTGTAAAAATGGAGACAATATCACTTACAACAGGGAAGGACTAGACACTCATCAATCCTGCTTTTACTTTCTAGGTAAAATAAAAACTACATTTCCCAGACTCCTTTGTACTTTGGCCTGAACTAGTCCCAGTACCCTAGCCTACATAAGGTGGGCAAAAATGCTACATCTACTTCTCAGGTTGGCTCCTGGATTCTCCAGTAAGATCCATAGATCCCTCCCTCTCGCTTGACTTGCCAACTGGCACAGCATCTAACAGAGGGTTCTGAAGGTAGCAGAAGAAACAGTAGCACCACCAGACAAAAGTTTACAATCCCTAAGTCACCACTTGAAGGATAGCTGAATCCTTAAAACACCAATTTATGAAGGATCTACCTGGAGAGCTGCCCAACCCTTCTCTGATTCCCCCATTTGACCCTCATTCCTGTCTGAGGAAACTGAATGAGAAATCTTTATTAAATTCACACACTGAGATTTCTAAGGTCATAACATACCCCAAATACATCCCCTCTCCTACCTAGCTGAGTGTACAGATACAAATGAGATAGCAGAAATCAAAATTTTATCAGGATGAAGGTTCATAACATTGCAAAGGTAATACTAATGGAATTAAACTAAAGATTATACAGTTTTTAAAAAAACTATAGATCTACAACAATATATAAATGTTATAACAAGAGTAAGAAAGCTAGTCAACTTTTTTCATATTCAAAATCACCAGGCTGCTAATTTACAAGCAAAAATTGCTTATTCCTTCAAGGGATTTACTTCTTTAGGAAAATGGCAGGCTTACTCATTAATTAAATCAACATAACAGAATCAGGTGCCACTTCAAACCCTCCATTCCAAAAGAGAAAGAGGTAGATAAAATATGGACAAAAATTAATTTATAGAATATAAAAAGAGAAGCCATAATGTTAAAGAAAAATACAAATATTTATTATTTGAAGATATACTATTGGAATAAATATTATGATGATATATACAGAAACTAAAAGAAGTTTCTTCTGTCATATTCATGATTAACCCATGTGGTTAATACACACAAATGTTAATACACACATAGGTTAACACACACCTATTCACTTGAATAGTTCTATACAATACAGTCACTCTGAAGCCATCCTACACTATTCATAATTTTAAAAATCCTCATGAGCCTCTCCCCTTAAATTCCTTTAAGCATTTTATAGACAATAAAGAATACCCTCAGATCTTTCTTTTGTTAACTCAGCAGCATCACATGGTTTAAAATGCAAACTGTCATTTCTAATCATTAAATGTTTACACAAGCAATTTATAAGGAATTTTAGATTTTCTCAATATTAAAAGTTTCATACCGTATCGCAAAAGATTGGTAAAACAATAATTAGTCCACAAGGTTAGAATCTATTATCTTATTCAATGGAGTTAGGAAACAACATTTAGCAATCTGGCTTCATGACCTAAAAATTTCAGGATTAACATTTTAAAAAAGGTAGATGATCTTAAAAGCACAAAACAAAACAGGGAGGAAATATGACTACAGCAGAAGAGGAACTATTACTACAAAATTCTGATTGGTACCCTTAGAACCTGATTTGAAATTCGAGAGCATTAACACTAAATTTAATCTATTTACAAAACCAAATCAAGAATATTTTAAAAATCAATTTCATGTTTATTTCTAAAGGTTGAGCTCCCTCTCAAATTAACAGTATGTATATTATGACACATACTTGTCAAAAAGTGAAGATTTTAAAATACATTATTCTAATATTAACAAAGAGAAGAGAACCATATTTTTTAATCTTTTAGTTTTATAGAAACAAATGAAAAAAAGCAAATTATATAAAAACATGGAAATTACCTATGGACTTAAATGGGACAAGATCTTTACAGTCAAAAGAGATCTAGAAGTCTCACTGGAGACTCATCATAAACAGAATCTAGAAATGTGCAATTCTCAGTAGAAAATAAACTACCTTAATGTATTTTATCTAGTTTATTAATTCAGATTCCATTTAGTTAGAATTAATAATAATTTGCTCAACTGATGTTTATTCTTTCATGGTCTATGGCAAAGGGTTTTTGCAAAGCAAAAAAAGTAAACAAGATTACACAGGGCATAACTAGTAATCTAGTTATAGATGATTGATTTTTCACTTATAAATAGTTCTGATAGATGCTTTCAACTTTACCAAAACATTAGTTATTTATTTTGCTAATATACATTTTCAAATAGCTGATCTCATACTTTACATACACATATATCAGTGTTCAAAAAAATTTTAAACAGTCTGAATATTTTTCTATATTTAAACACTGATATGAGAAAAAGTATAAGCATACAGAGAAAGAATATAAATAAACTAGAAAATAAATTCTATGGAGGAAATTTAAGCTTTGTGGATAGAATGGTCTTGAATTAAAGGCTTATTATCTGTCTTGAAGTATTTGAAATCATTAGAAAGAGCTATTGATCATTTTCTAACTTCAGATGATCTAAACAAAATAATATAGACATACAAATCAGTAACAGAATTTGGTTATTTATTGGAGATAAGTAACTGGAATAAAACTATAGTCATGGTCCAAATCTATAACTTACCTTTCATAATTACACAGGACTTTGGCATGTATTGCTGTGCATAGAGTTCCCTGCTTTTGCCTCACTATATCTCCTATACTTCTTTATTTTTTATTTTATTGTTTTACTGTACAAATTTCAGCACAGCAACTTAGCTCCTTTGTAAAGGAGTGGAGATTATAGTAAGCCTATAGTACAGTAGACTAAATTAAAATACTACAAAATAACTTCACTCCCTCTTTGTTAAAGTTCAAAATTTTTGCAGTAAAAGAACCCATAACTCATAGTAAACTCTCAACTGAGTCACTAATAATAGGTCACGTGAGTCATTTTTTCCAATAACTGTAAAAAAAATTTAAGCACTTCAATTTATAGTTTCATCCGTTTGTTGACCAACTTTTAAAAAAGGTAACAGAAAAATTATGTGGTATTTTCAGTGGTCATAGAGAATAGGGGACAGGGGGATAGAACACTGAACTCTTGACCATGACCCTATTATCTTTGTGTTAAACAGATAAACTACTAATATCTCAAAAAAAATAAGGAAGTTAAATTTTTCTCATAACTTTCCTTTATCATGGTTTTAGAAAATAGGAATTAACACTTAACTATCTAGGAAGTTAATCAGCCTGGTAAATTAGAGATTTCAAAGTGCCTGTCACAACCAGCCTATACTTGACTTACCTGCCATTACAGAGTAGCCACCGAGCAAGAGAATAGTGAGGTATAATCTTCTGCATAACACTGGCCATCACCATGGTAACGACCAGTTGTATACCTATTACACCCTGTGTAAAAAAACAAATAAGTTTAATAATAAATGAATTTAGATTTTAGGACATTGCTGGAAAACTTTCTATCCATTTTGAAAATGATACTTTAAGAAAGAAGAGCTACTATCAAAATATATATTATTCTGGCATTTAGGCATTCAAGACCACGTTTAAAGTTAAAATATGCAATCTCATTTTATAATCCTCTACAAGTTACCCAAAAGTCACATCCATGTGAACAAAAGTTAAATGACTTAGCATACACTTTCAAAATCTTCCCAAGAAATCTTCTCCATTATGTAAGGGTATCAAAATGAAGTAAAAATTAGTAACTGTTTTATCCTTTTCCAAATTTATTCTGTTAAATACACATAAAATACTAGCCTGGCAAGCTTTAAAAGCAGTATGCTTATTTTTTTTCTTTATTGATGGTAGAAAGAGAGAGAGAGAGATAGAAATATCAATAACAGAGAACATCGACTGGCAGCCTCCTGCATGCCCCCCACTGGGGACTGGGTCCACATGTGCGCTGACTAGGAATCAACCCGGCGACCTCTTGGTGCATGGGTTGACGCTCAATCACTGACCCACACTGGCCGGGCATGGTATGTCTATTTTTTAATTCTAGGGTGGTAGTGAATGATTAAAGAGTATTAATTATATTAAGTGTGATATGGCAGGACTGGCCTGAAAGTCACTAGAAAAAAAAATTTTAAATTCATGTTCTCATCACCAATTTGTAGTGGGTGGGCCTCCAACAATGTCCAAAATCCCCTTAGTTTTTGTTCTCATCAATCCCTCTCTTGTTCCCTCTGATAGCTAAAATTCAAACCTCTTCTCTTCACACCTCCAACCTCCCTTAAACTTATAACTTTCCACTCAGTAGAAGACAGTTATTTCAGAGAAAAGTCACAGCTTCAAATGTGAACCCTCACTTGCTACCAAACTCACAATCACTTGTATCTACACTAGACTTTTCCACACCCACTAGAAAGAGCATTTCTACACAAAGCAAATTCCTACATCTGTGCTTCAGAGCCCATCCTCTCTTTGATTTTCAGAAAGCTCAACCACTGAATAGCTTCCTTCATGTATCTTCTTTAATCTTTTCTCTATTTAAATCCTTGCTATTAGCACTGCAACAACTCTAAGTCTTTTATCTTTCTAAAAAATAACAATAATTGTCCCTTACTCTATAGCCTTCCTTTCTCCTCATATTCAGTCAATTCTCAAAAGACTTATTCTCACTACTTCTACATTCTCATACCTCCTCAGTTAACATCTTATTACTGTTCCATTGAAACACCATCAAAATCACTTCATCATGCCAAATTATATTTCCTTATCTTAAATCTCAGCAGTCTACTACATCCATTGCTTTACTCCCACCTTGATGATCAATTCTTTATACTCCTCTTTGGTGGCTTCTCTATCCTAGCAGTCCAAAAATAAGGTTGAATTCTACCTCAAACCTAATTTACCAAACAAGTACATAAAAAATATAAAATGCTTATAAAGAAGCAATATAGCATATTGGTTTGAGAGCATGAATTCTGGACCCAAACTACTTGGCAGAGAATTCATATATTAGTTGTTTGACTTTGAACAAGTAATTTAAACATTTTGTACCACTATTTCCTCTTCTATAAAATGAAGCTAATAATCCAACCTACCTAATCAAACTATGGTTAGAAACTGTGCCTGGTATAGAGTAAGAAGTTACTACTATTTGGTGTCATTGTCATGGTTATCACTATTATAGGAAAACATTTATTTTTAATATCAAGAAAAAGATATTTCAAAAATATCAGTCTAAGAAATAAGTTGATAAATCAAATTTCATTGATTATAACAAATTGTTCGAACCGTTGTTCATCATTGTAACAAATGTACTACTGTGGTGTAGGATGTCCACAGTGAGGTAGGTTTTGCACATGTAAGGACAGGAACATAAAAGAACTACCTGTATTTTCCTATTCATTTTGCTATGAACCTAAAACTGCTCTTAAAAATGAAGCTTATTAATTAAAAAATAAATCAAAGTTCTACACAGAGACTCAATAAACACAATGTTAAAGATTAACTGGGAAAAGCATTTGTAACTCACATCACAAATGAAATTTTACTTATTAGATATTATATAGAGTTCTCATAAATCAATTAGCAAAAAACTAAATGTCCAGTTTAAAAAAAAAAAAGAATATGTACAAACAGTTGTCAAAAAAAAAAGTGAAAATGGCTCGTTTTTAAACAGCATTGTTTTTAAAATGTCTTTGAAACCTACTTCAAGTATGATTTTTTATTTATTTATTTTTTTAATCCTCACCCGAGGACATTTTTTCATTTTTTGTTCAGATAGAGTGGGAGGGAGAGAGAGGAAGAGAGAGAGAAACATCGATGTGAAAGTGACACATCGAGTGGCTGCCACCCGCACGACCAACCAGGGCCGGGGACAAACTGCAACCAGAGTACATGCCCTTAGCGGGAACCGAACCCGGGTCTCTCTGGACCGCAGGCCGACGCTCTAACCGCTGAGCCAAACCGGCCAGGGCTCAAGTATGATTTTAATGTGGATATTATAATGCCTTGAATTCTACCAATTGGGTTAAGGCTCAGACCACTTTTATATTCACCAAACATCAAAGGGTACAATTTTCACATTTTTTCTTTAGCATCTTCTATCACTAGAATTTACTATCCCATTTTTTTAATTCTGAGGAAATAACATTTATTTCTTAAGTAGTATAATGGACTATTTATTTTTTATTGAATTTATTGGGGTGGCACTGGTTAATAAAATCATACAGGTTTCAGGTGTACAATTCTATAACACATCAACTGTACACTGTATTGTGTATTCACCTCCCCAAGTCAAGTCTCCCACTTAGCACAATGACATAGAATAGGTCAAGGCACATAGTACAGGGCACTTTATATTTGCTGAAATGAATGAATGAATGAATGAATGAATGAATGAATGAATGGCATTACTACAAAAGAATCTGTCTTAACCGAATATGATAATCCCAGATTAGGTAACAACAAATACATATATTAAGTCAATATAGCAACCCAATTTCATATGAACAAAGAGTTACAGAAATTCAAAAATTTGGATATGCAACTTTTGTAGAGTAGATGAAATATAAGGTGGAAACTGAAATCAAACAGATGGAAGAGTAAAAGAAAGGGACAAATGTGAACATACAGTAACCATGGGAAAGCAAAAAGCCTAGCTCAACCAAAGCAGACTTTAGAATAATGGCAAAGAATTACAAGAAATAAGACGAAATAATTTTAGATTGTTGAGTCTTTAAAACCAAGAGGATGCATTTAGCTGATGTGTTTAACAAGATCATCTTGAAGACTTTTACACAAGTAGGGGTAGGAGAATGAAATAATGCAAGTAACATATAAAGAAACTTAGAGCAATATATTGATCAATTGAAGGGAATACCTCTAAGACTAAGGTAGAAGGGGTTGAAACTAGGAAGGAAAGAACAAAGATAAAAGTCCATCAAAAGAAAACCAATCAAACTTTGAATATGACTGAATATGAAGGAAAATAACTGTACAATAAAACTAAGGAATGCCTCAAAGTTTATTTCAAGATGTTTTAATTTGGGTGATTGGTAGAATCTTAGAGCCACTGACAAAACAGTTGTAGACTGAAGGAAACTCAAGGAAATGAACTAGCAAGCCTCAGACAGGCCTCCCAAGGACAGGACCTTGGCTGCATCCTCAACTTTTCAGAACACACAGAAAACATGCTTTGCTGGTACAATCAATCTACATGAGACAGAATGGTAATAATCAGGTAAGAGTTTTATTAATTTACAGTAAAACATAAACTACCAAGTGGATCAATGTTCAAATTCACTAAGTGTTCCACCCAATTACTGTCTTAATGATACACTGAAATTCAAATTAGTAGCAGACTGCAGGGTGAGGAGTGATTTAGAGCAAAAGACAGCATGGAGAGGCATTTCATTCAGACAATGCTGAAGTCTGAAGAAATATACAGAAGAGCCCTGTAGAGCAGTGATTTTCAATGTTTTTCATCTCATGGGACACAAAGTAATTACTAAAATTCTGTGGCACACCAAAAAGTACATTTTTTGCCAATCTGACAAAAAAAGAGGTATAATTTTGATTCATTCACACCAGATGGCTACTGTTGTGTTGGCTGCTGTCATCTTTTTCTTTGACAATCAAAAGAAAAAGAAGTCAGTGCACCTGACTAGTCAGGTTTTGCATGTTTTAAAAAGTCTTATGGCACACGGGTTGAAAATCGCTGCTCTAGAGTGCAAAATATTCTCACCTCTAAATAGTTCTGGATAAATAGGTTCAATTCTTGCTATTTAAACTGTTTTCTAGACTTTCAAGTGACTAATCTACTTTCCAATTGATACACTCTTTCTTTAGACAAAAACCTGTCTCAAATTATTCTATGTTTTGATATGTAAATATTTGATATGGCTACAATTTGTCTACATTAGGCATGGGAACCAATCCATATCTAAGTTCAAGACGAGAGGATAATTCATTTCTTCCATCACGTACTGATTTTATCAGACTCTTAAAGTGTTAACCACCTCTCACTGGCACCTACAAATAATACGTGATAAGTGATATGGTAGAGGTCAGTGCCACTGTTATGGGAGCATTCTAAGAAAGGGAGTAATTAAATCTACAAGGGAGAGCTGGGAATGTCTGGTTCACAGAGGTGACATCTGAACTAGGCTTACAAGGTTAAAGAAGTATCCTCTGTCAGACAGAAACGGAAGATAAGTTTTGACAGATTTACTTACCTGTACAAAGAGAGTAAATGTCATGATCCAAAATAATGAGTGGTTCCACATGGCTAGACTTTGGTTGGGTTCCCTGCAATGGACTTTTCTGCAGGTACTTAGAAATAAGTCCAGGATCTTAAGCCTGGAAGTAACCAAATTAAGTATATTTTGGAAGGATAACTCTGTCACTATGGTGGAAAAATTAAGTAGAGGGGTAAAAGTAATTGGAAGTGAAGAACTAAGTTAGAAATCAACCGAAATATGTAGCCTGAACTAAAACAGTTTCAAAAACAAAAGCAAAACAACAATGAGGTATCACTTCACATCTGTCAGAATGGCCGTCATCAACAAATCATCAAACAAGTGCTGGTGAGGGTGCGGAGAAAAAGAGACCCTAGCACACTGCTGGTGGGAATGCAGACTGGTGCAGCCGCTATGGAAAACACTATGGTGTTACCTCAAAAAATTAAAAACTGAACTGCCATTTGACCCAGTGATCCCACTTCTAGAAATACACCCTAAGCAGCCTGAAACACCAATCAGAAAGAATATATGTACCCCTATGTTCATAGCAGCACTATTTGCAATAGCTAAGATCTGGAAACAGCCCAAGTGTCCATCAGTAGATGAGTGGATAAAAAAGCTGTGGTACATATACACAATGGAGTACTATGCAGCTGTAAGAAAGAAAGATCTCTTATCATTAGAGACAACATGGAGGGACCTGGAAAGTAGTATGCTAAGTGAAACAAGCCAAGCAGAGAAAGACAGATATCACATGATCTCACTTATTTGTGGAATATAATGAACTAAACAAACTGATGAACAAAGTAGACCCAGAGTCATGGAAGTAGTGCACAGACTGACAGTCCTCAGAAGGGGGGAGGGGGGCGGGAGGGGATAAACCACAGAACTTATATGCATGTATGCATAACCGATAGACATAGACAACAAAGCTGAGGACAGGGTGGGAGGGGATGGGGAGGAGGAAGTCAATGGGGGGGAAAAGGAGAAACATCTGTAACAAAAATAAATAAAAAGAAAATAAAAATAAAAATGAAAAAACACAAAACCAAAATAAAAAAGAATTAAGATTTTTAGAGAGGAAAAAAGGAATTATGTATGAAATTAGTAATTATGACTGCAAGGAAAGTATCAAAGAGAAGGATTATGATTATGTAATGATATGATGAAAATAATGAGTATAATTATTCCTTGAAGAAACTAAGCAATAAGGGTAAAACTTGATGGTTAATAGAATGGTTTACATATAAAAATATTTTTTATAAGGGGAAAAACGTACATCTTAAGGCAAAATAGAAGGTGTGTTGGTGACTAGTCTAGAAAGAAGTTAACTGTGGAAATTTATTCACTTAAGAATCAGAAATAGATGAAAGCAAAGGTATAAGTTGAAAGTACAACTTTATGACAGTACAACTAAATGGAAACACAAATAGGCATAGAGATGTCTGAAGTTTTAAAAATGAGTGGTCAAAGTTTGAGAGACCATGAAGATTAACCACACTACAGTCAAGATCTTGGCAATGTGACTGAGAGGAGGTCTAGAAACTTGAAAAGATAAGTCTGATGAACTTACACTTGTGGCTGATTGACAGACCCAAGCTGGGTTTGTAAAAATGATTACTTCTAATGGGTTCTTTGATAGGATTGACGGCTGTCTAGATTTAATTCAGAAGAGAAATTCTGCCATATAATGCCAAAACAGAATAAAGCAAACATGAACAAGCAAGGAGAATTCCTGCCCACAGACTACCTCTAGAATTCCAGTGTTGATTATATGGGCTAACCTGCTGGCCTTTATCTGGTTTTATAACATAACTCCAGCTCTTACAGACACTGTAAACAGGCCTGAAAATAAGAAAAGGAGATCTTTGCTAAATAAACAAAAGGTTTTGGTAGGAAAGCAGCTGAAGAATATGAAAAAGATCACTTACTGATATCTCATATAGATTTACTGATTTAATCATGAATTCACAGATATTTAACTGTTTTGACCTATAAAATGGCAATTTCATATAGTTCAAATTCATACTACATATATAGAATTATATATATAAGTAAAATTAGAGAAAGGGAACTGTAAAACAATTATCAACAGTTATGATTTTTAACTCAAGTACACAGGTTTTCAAATTTAATTGTTTACAGAATTAGGATAGTTTGCCAGCATCAATGCTTCATAGCACAAAATACATTTTTAATGTCTTTAAAGTAAAAATTACAAGCAGACATTTTGCTATTTTTCAGCTCAAGAGTAAAAATTTAATGTACTTTAAGGTAAAAAGTGATAATCCCTAAAAAAATGTTTTGAACTCTCAACAAAATGCCTACGTACATCCTAACTATTTTACCTAGACTTATAATAATGTAGAACACATGAATTTGACATAACTATATTAAAAAACAGCAGCTCCAGGCTTTCTGCTGAAGATGATGATATAAAGCCACTTTTCTAAGGTTGATTAAATTTAGAAATAAACTTAAGACATTTTCCTACATAAACTGATAAGGCAAAGTGGAAGACCAACGACAAATAAAGGACAAGGATAGATACTTTTTCACAAGAAAAAAAGCATTCTAATTCAATATATTTCATAAACCACTTTAACATATTAATTAGTGTTAAAATTAACAGTTGTTTATTTTAAGATAATTTTCCAGATCCAGTAAGTTGAATGAATTATGCAATATCTCATATAAAGCAATATCATACAGCCATTAAAATGTTGATGAATAAAATATTTTTAAAGATGTTTAAAAGCGACTTTCTCTAGCCAAGATATGAATAAATGTGTCCCTACAGTACTGATAGTAACAAATAGAAGTTTCAATGGAAGAAGGCATCCCTAAATTCTGCCATTCTTCCTTAACTGTATTTTCTGACATTACAGAAAATCTCCCTACGATCTATATTCAAAGAAGCTATTAGTCAAAACTAATAAATTTATACTTGACATTTACAAATCATCTTGTTCAGACTAATTCCTACTCATTCCTCAACCTTCACTTCCTCTATAAAACTTTTCTTGCTAAAAAACATATTCATAACTTCAAAATAGCCTTTATCATACTCAACTGTGACCACTAACTTAAGGGTCTCACTCCACTAAAATTGTATTCATCTAATTTCTTCAAACCATTCCCACTACCAGGAAGTGCCTAGCATGGCAGGTTTTCAATACAAGTTGTTTATCTTTTAGATAAAATTAAAAGATAAAGCATAAATTTGCCTTCACTACATTCAGGTTCCTACTATGTGCCAAGCAATAAACTTTAGCATAAAAAAAAAAGTATTCACTTCAAGATCAAAATACAATATATTGTGTTTTCTACATATCTCAAAGGGAGAGGTATATCTATTTTTACAAGATATTACTCTCAATTTAATGCAACAGGTATTTGTGTTCAAATACTTTCTTTTAAACAAACTAAAAATTACAACTTTGTTAAGTTCACTAATAAAGCTTCATTAAACAAATTTAAAATAAAGAAGAATTTAGCTTAACTCTAAATTTTAAGCCTTATACAAAAGCCAAGAAATTTAATGGGCACCCCTAATGGTAACTATTAGAAAAACGCATTCATTATGACTTTTTTAATGTGTTGAATAATTAAACACACTAGGGTCACAGTGGTTCTGTCACTAACTAGCAATACAGCAATTAGACAAGCCCTCTCTGAGACTCGTGCCTTATCTAGAAAATGACAAGAGTCGGCAAATGATTGCAAAATCTTGAAATATCTTATTGATGCTTGCAATATTTTAATTAAATACACAATAGATTGTTGGCCTTCACATATTTACCATTTCTAAACCACCACCAAAGCCTGTAACATGTAGTTATTGCTAACAGGAATGAATAATTATTATTCCTTCCTCATAAGGATTAAAACTAACATTTATAGGAGACTTGAAAGGAAATCAGAGCTTCACATTAATATAAAGGAGTACACCTAGCCCAATGCCCATCATTCTCAACTCAATTAGTGGTCTGTGGGAATTCCTCTTAAATTTGTGAATGGCAATAGTTCTACAGTTTTTGTTTGGTTTTAATTTATCTCAGATACTCAGTCAATTCTCTGTTAATAAATGGTTCATTTTCTTTATGATCTGAAACATTTTTAGTGACTATCAAGATAAAGAACTATGATGACCATAAACACTTCTAATATGAATGATTGAGAAGCTGTCTATTAAAAATCAAGAATAAGAATGTTAATTGAAACCAGGAAAGTTTTAGTCATAAAGAACTACTTTTCAGTTAAAGTTATGACTTACATTACAATGAATCTTACCAAAGCTTTCTTATCTGACCCTCCTGATTAGAAAACATATTTTGTTGGCAATTAATTCTAATTCGTTATTCACATTTTCTACTTTATTTTTTGTTTTAAATATTAAATTAGGAAACAGTATCTTCAATATGAAACATCTGATCTACCCAAAGAACTAAGCTGTCTAGTGATAAATAATACAGTGAGGCTTCACTGTCCTAATATTAATTAATCTCATAGGGCAAAGGAGGAGGGATGTAGTAAAGCATAAATTTAAAAAGAAGTAAAATTATACTCATGAATTCAGCCAGTAATAAAAGCAAAACTTTTTTTTTTAATTTTTTTTTTTATCCTCATCCAAGGACATTTTTGCATTTATCTTCAGATAGAGCAGGAGGGAGAGAGGGGGGAAGAGAGAGAGAGAGACACATTGAGTGGTTGCCACCCACACGACCCCAACCGGGGCCGGGGACAAACTGCAACCGAGGCACGTGTCCTTAGCGGGAACTGAACCGGGGACTCTCTGGTTCGCAGGCCGATGCTCTAACCGCTGAGCCAAACTGGCCAGGGCATAAAAGCAAAACTTTTGAGCAAAAAACATCATGGCTCCTCTTCTGAGCAAGATCATATCCAGAAACAAATAATTCTAATTGTGAAACAATTATACTTGCATACATATGCTCATAAACCATAAACATTTGGAACTATTTTCTAATCAATCATTTATACTAATCATGAAAATGGCCAAAGTCTTCTTAAATGATAAAAATACCAATAAACATTCAAGTAAATGAAGTTTTGGTAGAGCAGCAATCCTTCAGTATGACTTCTTTCAGGAAAAGGAAGCAGAACACTATAGCATTGCTTTTTCTATGTGGATCATTGCATTTGGGCAAACACTGTCAATCAACAGGTTAAAGATAACAAAAATCAGCTAAGCACTGTGTAACAAGCAGACATAGTTAACAATATAAAAATAAGCACTTCATATTAATATTTCAAAAGGCTTCTACTACTTATCACAAAGATAAAAAATTAAACTATTTAAAACAGAAAAACAACCATAGTTTTTGAGTCATTAACTGATGGCAGTCTATATAATCACACACTTATAATATGGAATAGAACAGCCTATTGAAGTTCTGTTTTCATTAAGTCATCTCTACTGGTGGAGAAAAGTCTCCCTCTCTCTCTTCAATACCTCTTAGTATTTCCATCTCATCTCTTCTTCACAGTCCAAACCTCTCCACTTCAAGAACCTATTGCAAAGACCCATCATTATCATCTACAGCATCTATTTTTTTTCCATAAAGGAACTTTATTTTAAATAAAATAAGGTGAAAGGAATTTGAAGGAATCCTTATTGTGACTTACAGCAGCAGTGTTAGTATTTGGCATCTGAGTTAGAAAGGCCAATATATAGTGCTATGCCTGACAGTAACAA
Source organism: Tadarida brasiliensis (assembly GCA_030848825.1). Classification (NCBI taxonomy): domain Eukaryota; kingdom Metazoa; phylum Chordata; class Mammalia; order Chiroptera; family Molossidae; genus Tadarida; species Tadarida brasiliensis. The sequence goes on from CM061258.1 coordinate 58,588,451, forward strand.
TTAATTTCTCTAACACTCTCTGAGATGTAATATTAGGTAACTGGATTGGGAAAGATTTTCTAGAAATATATTAATCAGAAACTATAATATTATTTCTACAGAAAAATATTTTAAAATTCAATCTTTTCATAAGTTGAAACTTACCAAAGATAAACCGTAAGACTAGCACAACAAGTACAGTGTCCAAACAGCCTGGGTTAAAGTCAAATTTCACTAGCTGTATAACTTTGGATGAGATACTCTAATCTTGCTGTGTCTCCATTTTTACATCTGTAAAATATGACCCAGAAATTCCACTTCTGGGTATTTATCCAAAGAAATCCTAAACACTAATATGAAAAGACATATGTACCCCTATATTCACTGCAGCATTATTTACAATAGCCAAGACATGGAAGCAACCTAAGTGTCCATCAATAGATGATTGGACAAAGAAGATGCAGTACATATATACACTGAAATATTACTCAACCATAAAAAAGAATGAAATCTTGCCATCTGTGAAAACAATGGCTGGACTTAGACAGTATCATGCTAAGTGAAATAAGACAAAGAAAGACAAGTACCATATAGTTTCACTTATATGTGTAATCTAAAACAAAAACAAAATAAATAAAGAAACAAACTCATAGATACAGAGAACAAATTTTGATGGTTGCCAGAAGGAGGGGGTGGGTGGTGAGGGAAACTGGTGAAAAGGGGGGAAGGAATTAAGATGTACAAATTGCCAGTTATAAAAATAGCCACAGGGATGTAAAGTACAGCCTAATAAGTAGTCAATAATACTATAATAACTATGTATGGTATCAAATGGGTACTAGACTTATCAAGGTGATCACTTTGTAAGTTACATAAATGACTAATCACCATGCTGTACACCTGAAACTAATTAATATTGTATGTCAACTGTAACTGAAAATTAAAATAAACTTAAAAAACAGAAGACAAAAATATTTTTTAAATCCCCAAGATTTAACTACTTCATAAAAATTTAAATGAGTTAATATACATACAGCAGATAAAATATTAATCACTAAGTAAATACAGCTATTGTTGTTATTGAGGAAAAAATTCAACTTCATATCCATGTGACACACTTACCCTTGAAGGCCTAGTCCAATCAATCCTTTATGAAACTCTTCATGAACTTAATACAAATTGAGTATTCCCTCCTTTGTCCCCTCAATGTACACCCAACTAATGTACACTCAATTATATTCACAAATTCCCATATTCAAAATCATAGAACCTTGAGTTAAACTATGGAGGTCATCTAGTTCTAGTTCAAGCAGACTATTTATTCAAGTCACATATTTATTGTACTTTTCCCAAAGTCACGTTTTTAAAGATATGCTTGTATGAGCAGATTAGTGTTCATAGTATCTAAAGATTTTTTAAAAAGTAAACATTAAATCAGACATTAAGTTCTTGAGTCTCAATTTCAAAGTATCAAAAGCTGAAATTGTTTTAGGTTTTTCTAAATCTTTTGTTCATGGCCAAAACATAAAAGATATTTCATCTATTTTAACAATAGAATTACTAAGTCTGTTTTATGTAAGTAAAAATATATCAGAATATTTTGAGTAAATGAGCTGTATTCTCTCAAGAAATGTTAATAATTTAAAAAACTAAAAATATGTGGCACAAAAATGCAATTTATGAAATAAAGTGTAATATCACCTACTACTATAGGGTTTATTTATTAAAAAACATATTCCTGCCCGGCCTGTGTGGCTCAGTGGTTGAGTGTCGCCCCATGCACCAGGAGGTCACGGGTTCGATTCCCGGTCAGGGCACATGCCCAGGTTGTGGGCCAAATCGCCAGTGGGGGGGCAGGCAGGAGGCGGCCAATCAATGTTCTCTCTCATCGAAGTTTCTATCTCTCTCTCCCTTCCTCTCTCTCTCTAAAATCAATAAAGAAAAAAAACTAATTTAAAAAAAAAACATATTCCTATTATTTTCCTGTTCACTGTTTAGAAAAATGATAATATATAACTTTAGCAAAATATCTACAATAAATTTTTAGCAGTTCATAAATATGTACTCATAGGGGCCAGGCATATAGACTGAATACATATATATAATATATATTCATATTTGTTCCAATGTCACCTCGAGGCTTTCTCCGAATACCTTATTTAAATGACCACCCTAGTTTTCTATCCTCTACTGTGCTTTATCTCTTTGTTGCATTTACCATGACTAACACATATTATATTTCATGTGATTATCATCAGATTGTCCCAATAAAACAATAAGCCTCATAAAAGGACAGTCTCTGTTTTATAAAGTTATATCCCTGTTGTCAAAAACAACATCTGACATATATATGGCACTTAACAAATAATGAATAACTGAACAAACAGTTTAGAGATAAAGGCATGATTTTTAAATGTTTGGTGAAACAACATGTACAATCATTTCAATCAAAAGCAAGAGAATGTTCATTTTCAGGACTGGCAATTTACAGACAAGTTTATTTCTTCCAAGTTTCTTTGGGGTAAATTGTGTTCATTCTTGATTTTGTAACATGGGCAAAATCATGGCACAACAGTAAAAATATAATAATCTCTTAAAAATGAACACTTTAGAATATCTTCTGATTTTTTTAACATCTATTCATTTTCTGTAAGCTTTTTTCTCAGAGCAAATGAAAGAACAAAGTTATTTAAAAAGTAGACCAAACCCCAAAGTATAAACCGGTCTTACGAATTAACCTGAATCAACCAAAACTAACCAAGGGAATTGTCTCTACTATTACTTGAACTAAGCCTCTTTCAGAAAGAAGTAGTAAATGGGAGAAGTTGGAGAAAAAGAAATCTAAGAAGAAACCCAAATCTCAGTCACTATGCGATTAACTGATTAAATCTGACCAAAATCCATCTTTCAATCTACACATATCCATTTACCAAAACAGACCACATTCTGGGCCATAAAACACATCTTAGCAAATTTCACAGAGATCATAGAATGTCTTCTCTCAGATCATAATGGAACTAAAATGTAAATCAGTAACAGAAAGACAACTAGAAAATCTCAAAATATGTAGAGATTAAACATTTCTAAATAACACATGGTTCAAAGAGGAAATCTCAAGACAAATTAAAAATATTTTGAACTAAAAAAAATAAAAAAAAGATTTATCAAAATTTATGGGATGCAGGAAAAGCAGTGCTTAGAGGGAAATTTATAACACTGAACACATATATTAGAAAATATTTAGAATCAATCACCTAAGGTTCCACCTTAGGGAACTAGAAAGAAAGCAAATGAAGTCCAAAGTAAGCAGAAGAAAAGAAATAACAAGAATTAGAGCAAAATTCAATGAATGAAAACAGTAAATCAACAGAGAAAAATTAAGGAAACCAAAAGCTGGTTCTTTGAAAAGATCAATAGAATCAATAAACATCTAGCCAGAATAACTAAGATAAAAAGGATAGACACAAATTAGTAATATCAGAAATGAAAGAGAGAATATCACAGATCTCATGGATATTAAAAGGCTCATAAAGGAATACTATGAACAACTCTATGCCCTCAAATTTTATAACCTAGGTAAAATGGACCAATTCCTTGAAAGACACAATGTGCAAATACTGACACAAGAAGCAGACAATCTGAATAGGTCTGTATCTATTAAAGAAATTGAATCAATAATTAAAAACCTTCCAAACAGAACACACGTGGCCCAGATGGATTCACTGGTGAATTCTACCGAACATTTAAGGGAGAAATTATACCAATTCTCTACAATCTCTTTCAGAGGATAGAAACAGAAGGAATACTTCCCAACCAATTCTATGAGGCCACAATTACCCTAATACCAAAACCAGGCAGACCTGATAAAAACCCCAAAACTATAGACCAACATCTCTCATGAATGTTAACGCAAAAAATCCTAAACAAAATACTAGGAAATCAAATCCAACAATATATAAAACAATTATACACTATGATTAAGTGGGATTTATTCCAGGTATACGAGGCTAGTTCAACATTAAAAAATCAATTAAAGTAATCCACCACATCAACAAACTGAACATGTCTAATTATCACTAAGCACAACCACCTCCAATATCTTCACCAAAGTCTTTAATGTCTGTATTACAGTTCTCTCAAAGTGTAATTTAAGGATCACCAGTTTCACACTTAACTGTAAAATAAAACACATTAGAAATAAGATTCTGAAACTCTATGCACCAATGATGGGACCCAAATAAGCATTTTTATCAAGCATCATAGGTAAATTCTAAACAAACTTAAATTTGACAGCTAGTGTCCCAACCCACTTTTCAAAACTAAACTCAAGTCACCTATTACAATGACCTCGCTCTCTAGTTAGAATTAACTTCTTTCTTCTGTATTCTTTGAGCACATTACATGTATTTCCCTTATAACGTTTACCACATTCTCTTCCCAATACCCCTCATCACCCCTCAAAAAGAAAAGTTTTTCATAAAATTTAAGGCAGGGGTTTACAACTTTTTTTTCCCAATAGACCATAGCTTAATCCCAGCATTAAAAGTTACCATAGGATGCTATATGGATAAAACAAGCCATGAGATACCTGCAATTCCAGGAGCTACTCTAATCTACTTTTCTTCCACAAACCAGCCTAAATGGTAAAAAGATTTATGTGATTAAAGTTGGTCTAAGTTTCAAAAAGAAAAATAATAAAACATACAGTTTTATTCCTTTAGTAAACTGTCTACAGACTATCCATTTTCTCAACATGAAACAAAAAAATTAAGAGTGAATACACAGTATTTTTAGTCTAGATCATAATTCTATTGTATTTAATTAAGGAGAACTTTATTGCATGCACAGACATTTACAGAGTTTTGGTCTACATAATGTATCAGAGAATAAGAAAACAGAATGAGTTTATATCCATTAAAATAAAAATAAAATCAAGGGTTTGTTTTCCATTTGTAGTAGTATTTAAGACAGTTGCGAAATAACTGGCTAAACATACAGACAAAGATTCCTACATGACATATAAAAAAATGAAAAGATTTTAAAAAATCAAACTTGGGAAATCAACATGAAAGAAAAGTGGAAATCAGACTAAATCTTAAATATGAGTTAGGTGTTTTAATTCCCATCAAGTCCCACTTCTCTTATCTAAGAGGAAAACAGAACTCTTATCTAAGTTGGGTAATTTTGCCAAATTCATATAACTAATAATGGGCAGAATCTGGTGTTTTGAATTCAAGCACAGCACTGTTTTCATTATATCATTAGGCCAATCAGTGCAAAAGTTTTCAATTCAACTAAACTGAATCCTAAATAAATTCAACCCTTGTTAATTTCGCTAATGACTAAATCCTTTCAATTTATGTCTGTATGTGTAAGTATGGTCAATTCCACCCTCTAATAATGGGGCTCAGATACATATACAGACATGATCAATTTCAGATCTGGGAAAGCTACAGTGTAGTTAAGTAAATTTAGAAATAAAAGTACTAATACCAGAATGGAAAAAGTCAACTATCTGGCCCCTGGTGACATTCTCCAGGTGACATTCTCTTAAGTGACATTTCAAGAAACAGCATGTATTTGTGTACCTTAGCTTAAAATAAAACCACCTTTTTTTGAGAGGGTTTCTAGCCTTATAGAATACTGGAAATAAATTCATGTTCGGCTTCTCTGTGACTATTATGAATTCAAGGATTTTAATTAATTACACTCTATCTTAGCCTTTTAAGACCAAGGAGTCAAAAACAGCTTACATTTAAGAAGTGGAGATCTGAGCTTTAATCCAGACTATGCCAACTATTGTTACTTTAGGTAAATCATTGCCTATTTCTAACCCTCAGATTCTTCATTCTGTAAAATTGGTGGTGGTGGTGTAGACTAACTATTATCTTTGGCTCCTTCCTGTTTTACTGTTCGCTATCTCTAATTTCATTGATATTAAAAGAAAAAATAATACTGTATAATTCACTGAAGTTAACAAACACAATGGCCAAAAGAATCACAGGTTAGTAGTCATAGCAGAGTAGAGTGCACTAGGAACCACATTACTTGGAGATTGTTTTGTTTCACTTTTAGTTAAGTTTATAAAAGTCATTCATCATACACAATAGCTGACCAATGTCAATATTTGATCCTGAAAAAGCATGGCAAACTGAAGCTAAATTCCAAGAAAGAATTCCCTCCAGATAAGGATTTGAAATTTTTTATATAGTCAAGGAACTGACAATGTTGAATTTTACTGGACCCCTGTGATCTTGGAAAACAGCAAAGGTTAAGAAATTCCCCCACCCCTACCCACCCTTTTGTGACCTGGAAAAGGCTTCCTGAGAAGAACTACCAGTCCCCATAGGACTTGAGTAAAGCTCAGAGCTGACTCTTGTTATCACAAGACAACACCAGACAAAAACCTGCAAATACACATTCTTTGCTTCATAAATGACTAGCTGAACAAGCATGCTTGCCCCTGTAGATCAATTGGAATAAAATATCTGTTACCCAAATTCTGCTTAAGGTCCTCTTCCCCCAGGTCCCTAAACTTTGACGCACCCTCAATCTGAAACACATACAACCCCTCAACAGCTCCTTTACTGAACAGGCTGATCTGAAGGTAATACAATCTCTGATCTACTATCAGACCATACTACCCTTTCATCTCACTTCCACACACCTGGTTCTTTTTAACTTTATTTACTCCTCTCTATAAAAACAAAACAAAACAAAAACCCTTTTGCCTAACCTTTGAGACTCTTGCAGATCTTATGGCCAAGGCATTCTCCCTATTATAATAGTCCCTTCCCCCATGCCCTTGCAATATTCCTTTCGCATAAAGACTTTGTTTACTAAGTGTGGATTTTTCACTTGACACCCAATTCCAAAAGGGCTGAATTTGAAAGTTAAGCTGACTTGACCTTGCCGTTAATTCAAATAAGTACAGGTGTTCATCCTCTACAAGTAGAGGATCCGTTGTGTCTGCCTGAAAAGGCTAAAGGCATTTCTAAGATCTGAAGTTTTGGCCACTGCCCCGCAGATAAGGACAGGAGGAGATGATCAGCCAGGCAAGGTCAATTCTGGGACCACCTGAAACCACCAGCCGGGCAAGGTCAACTCTGGGACCAGGCGCCGCACACTTTGAATGGGCCACGAACATTTTGGCTACCTACTCCGTACTCCTGGACAGAACTCGCGGTTGGGCAGGACAGATGTCGCTTCCTCGGCGGCCCAGGCGCTCCAGCGCTCCAAGGCAGGTGTTGGGTCCTGCCCTGCGGCTCATCCCATGGCTCCCGCCCGCTCCATCCTCAGCTGGGCACTCGACCGGCTCCCTCCACAGGAATGACCTCCGAGCCCTTCCTCCCCACTGTTGTTTCTCCAGCACTCATAGAAGGACTCACCATGGCGCCGAACACAGGTGCTGGACCAGACGCCCTGGAGCCACCGTGACCGTCCCGGACCTCCCCTGCCCACCCTGCAGCCGGGAACCTCTCGACACTGTGAGGAAGAGGGTCTTCCGGCTCTTCCGGAAGTCCTGTCCGCGCGGGACAGGAAGTCCCGCCCCTCTCCTGAACGGCGTCGACCCCACGCCACGCAGAGGTGAGGGTACGCAAGACGTCCTCTACTGCCTGTTCCGTGGGTGCTAGGTTAGAGGCGGGGGGCGGTGCTGACCTTGAGAGCACGCGGGGGAGGCGCAGGCGCAGCACAGGTAGGTGGGCGGGTGGCTCCCCATTGTGGCGCCTGCGATGAGCCTGAGGTAGGTTGGCTGGTTCGGGCCGGAGTGCATATGCGTCACTGTGGGAGGTGATGGAGGCGCAGGTTGGTGAAGGGGTGGGAGCCGGCCCCCGACCCAGCGCATTTAGTGAGGGATAAAACCTTAGGCCGTGCTTGGGCCGAGACAGCACAGTAATTGCCTCGGCTCTGCCACGCCCTCTCTTTACCTTCTGGGTTTTTGGCTGGCCCTTTCTGGAGGCTTTACGGATCGTAAGGGACCTGTGTCTCTGTCATCTTCGCTCCCTGCGTTAGTCGGTCCTCCATCTCTACCTTCCTCAGGGCAGTGGAATTTGATCGTGAGAAGCTGCTTCACTATTCACAGAAGTCGGAACATCCACCGCCAGCAGAGAAACCAGGAAGAGAATTCTGCCTACTTAATACATTACGAGAGATATATATATGTGTGTGTATTCACCAGCTCAAAGAAAGTAAAAGCCCCACATACCTCTTAATTTTGTGTGTGCTTGTGTGTTTTTTCTCTCTACCTATCTGTACCCATCAACTCTCTCTGCCTTTTCATTTGGCTCTAATGAGACAGTACTGGAGGCAGGCTGGGATAAAGAGTAACTTTATCCCAGAAATTAATCTCACAACTTGGGGAGCCTTGCTTAAGTCGAGACTATCTGCAATTTCCTTTATGAGGTCTCTTTTTGCCATACTGTCTACTTTTGTCATGAAACTGGAATTGAGGAGGGAAACTAGGAGAAGTTAAGAAGGTTGGGCAGGCAGAAGTGGCTATAGATGCTTCATTTCGCCTCCCTTATCAAACTAACTGGAAAGCATGGTGTCCAAGCTATAAATAGATGGTCCAAAGACCCTGGGATTCAGAGTTCTGAGACATCCAAAAGAAGCATGTACAGGGCACTTTATATTAGAACGAGGGCTAGACACTGAGTGTGTTGGGTTAAAGTTATGTTTTGTGGGGATGAATAGGATAACAATCAGAAGACACAGAAATCATGAGTACTAGCGTTGGAAACAGCTAGAGGTGGGGTGGGGCTGCAAATTTGAAACAGATCCTAGTGTGGATGAATCCAGAACTTCCCTGAGGGTTCCACTTGTTGGAGGGACAAAGTTGTAATCAGACATGCCCCAGGTCATCTGCAGATGGTATGTGTGGTAGAGGGATTGGAGTTGTGTGCTAGTATATCTGGGAAGCAGCTGCTATTCTTGAGGAAGAAAAGGTGCAGAAGGAAAATGGCTATCACTCTGTCAGTGACAACACATCTTGTGAAGTCTTACTCTTTCATTTCTGACCTAAACCTGGCAGAAATGGTTCTTCTATCTGTCCTAAACCTGGCAGCCTCATTGAGGTTCACAAAGCATGTCCTGTGTGACAGTAAGACTGGAATTATCAGGGTGGAATCCATTCCTGCTAGAGTACAACCATGAAAGGAAACCACAATCATTATTTGTTACTTGCTTATTATATTTAATAGAGCAGGGGTTTTTATGTTTCTTATTTGATGTAGGGCAAGTTGATAACCCTTGGTTAATATTCTTTAATGTTCTTATTTCTATTACTTTTTTAAAGATTAAAATGCATACAGTATGTTTTAAGACATCATTTCCCAGTTCTTTTTTTTTTTTAAATATTCTACAGAATAATTATCATGTTTTCTATTGGTTTCATACCTTGAAGTAGAGGGATTTACCTATTTCCATTACTTAAAATAGATGAGAGTCTTTGACAAAGATATAAAGAAAGGGGAGAATTATGAAAGGGAAAAAAGATGTGGATGATGGAGATTAAAAAGAAATTTGGTTGTTTTTGGTAGGGGAGTTAGGAGTCCAATCTTTGATCAAAGTCTTGGTTACTGCCTGGCCAGTGTGGCTCAGCGGTTGAGCATCATCCCATGCACCAAGAGGTCACTGGTTCAATTCCTCCTGGTCAGGGCACATGCCCAGGTTGTGGGCCAAATCCCCAGTGGGGGGCATGCAGGAGGCAACCGATCCATGTTCTCGCTCATCGATGTTTCTATCTCTCCCTCTCCCTTCCTCTCTTAAATCAATAAAGAAAAAAAAATTTTTTTAAATTAAAGAAAAGTCTTGGTTACTTATTATTACTGCTTTGTGATGAGGGCTTCCTGAGTGAGAACTATTCTCAAATACTGCTTAAGAACGCCAACAAAAGTTACCTCCTCCTTCAACATCCACGATCTGGAATGTTTTCAACCATTAAGACCTATCACTTTTCCAAGTCCAGTTCCATAATCTTTGCAAAATGTTTTTCTGATAAGTTCCTCCTTCTAAGAAATTTTCACTACTTTTTCTTACCTTTAATAAATGATTATTGCATGCTTTCTTATACAGTGCCTTTGTATTCCCCCCCATGTATATTTTCATAATTAGACCCCTGGTAAACTGGGACCTTCTTTTTGTATTGTCCACTGCCTTTCCCTTAAGAAACACCATTTAAATAAATATTATGGACTAGAATGTTAGTTGTAGTAATAACTAGGTAAAAATTAGGAACAATCTTTACCAATTAGAGATTGGTCAAATTCTATCATGTATACTTAATGAAATATACTATAGTTATTTTTTAAAAGCCATTAGACTAGTCTTTTTTTTTTTTCTTCAATTTTAGAGAGAGAGGAAGGGAGAGGGAGAGAGAGACAAACATTGATGAGAGAGAACATCGACTGGCCACCTCCTGCATGCACCCCGCTGGGGACCCGGCCCACAACCTGGGCATGCGCCCTGACCAGGAATCGAACCGGCGACCTCCTGGTACATGGGTCGACGCTTAACCACTAAGCCACACCGGCTGGGCTAGACTAGTCTTTTTAATTAAAAGTGTTTATCTTCTAAATTAAAAGAGCAGCATGCAAAATTATGACCAGCATTATTGCTTTGATGTGAAAAAAATCTTAAACATGAAACAGAGTTAAAAAGGAAGTAACCAGAATATATCAATCACCACTCCTGGAATTACCGCTCTAAAACAACCTTTCTGTAAGGGGATAATTTTTAAAATTTTGTTTCCTTTTACTTCAGAACTGGTGAAAGGTGTTTAAAACAAACAAAAAACCCTTAACGCTTTTAACATACACCTATATTACTCTCATCTTCCTAATTTGGGACAAACAAACATGTTCTTTAGAAGCATATTGCAACCCTTTAATAATTCAGTAGTGTAACCTTCTTCCGCACCTTTCCTTTTTTACATTACCATTGTTATATCTAGGACTACACCGTATATCTGTTTAACTGATGGAATAACTCCTGCAATTTTTACACAAACTATACAATTCACATTTTCAAGGGTCACTAACATACATAAATGAGATCTTCATATATGGTAACTTTTGGTATCAGAAAAGTCTTTAAACAATCACCACCAAGACAGTAAACATACAAAAGTACCTATCTGTTTAAAAGGTAAATTAACTTTATTCATTCATTAAATATTTACTGAGTATCTACTTTCCCAGTCACTGTACTAGACTTGGGGAAACAGTGGTAAATAGAGCAGACATGGTCTCTACTTTCAGGGAATTTACATTTCAGTGGTAATAGGCCATAAATAAATGATAAAAGTATAAGGTAGTAATAGTGCTGGACAGGAAATTAAAATAGATGACTATTTTAGATTAGATGGCTAAAGAAAGCTTCTAAGAAAGTATCATTTAAGCTACTATATGACAGGAGAATCCAGCTATGCAAAAAATAGGTAAACCATTGCTTGCAAAGGGAAGAATAATACAAAACCCTAAGGCATGAACTAGCTTGATTATTTCAGGAACCAAAAAAAGACCTGCCTGGTTGGAGCCTAGTGACTAAGAAGAATAAGTTTGGGAGTAGGAAAGAGCTAAATTGTGTTGGCATTGAAAGCCAGGACAGGGTTTGAATTTTATTCTAAGTGTGATGGAAAAAAGCATATGAACCTGAAGACTGATATGAGATAATATGTTTTTAAACCTACTCATATATTTTAATTAGAATGTTTAGTCTGCTTTCATGTAATACAATTACTAATACACTTGCATTTAAGTCTACTATCATATTATTTGTTCTTTGTCCCATCTCTCCTATGTTGATTTTCTCCTTTTATGCCTTCATTTAGATTGATTATTTTTACTTATTCCAGTAAGTAAAAATAATTTGTATTGTACCTCTTCCTGGGCAGCGTTAGGACCTAAAAACACATCATCTTAGTCTACCACCTCATCCTATGTTATATACATTGTGTATACTTAATATATATTTTCAAAATTCTTTAAGGCATTATTTTTATACAACTAATGTGCTTTTATATTTCCTCAAACATTTACTTTATCTATTGTGCTTCATGACTCCTTGAGTTTGAGCTTCCATCTGGGATCATATTTCTTCCTAATGAACATGCTTTAGTACCTCCTTTTGTAAATGTCTGCTGGTGACAAATTCATTTTCTCTATACTGAAACTGTTTATTTCAACTTTATTTCAAAAGAACAGTTTTTACTGATATAGCAGCTATTTTATTTTATCATTTTGAAGATACATTCTTTGCTTCTGGCTGCCATAATTTTTATTTTTTTGAAAAATGATGTCTTTTATTAAAAAAAAAATTTTTTTTCCTTTATTGATTATTTTTAGAGAAGGAGAGAGAGATAGAAACATTGATGGGAGGGAACACTGCCTCCTGCATGCCCCCCACTGGGGATCAGGCCCACAACCTGGGCCTGTGTCCTGACCGGGGAATCGAACCAGCGACCTCTTGGTTCATGGGTCAATGCTCAACCACTGAGCCACACTGGCTGGATTAATGTCTTTAATTTTTGCCTCTTTAAAGCTAATCTTTTTCCTGTGGTTGCTTGTAAGTTCTCTTAAATTTGAAGCAATTTTATTATGATATGACTAAATATTATTTTCTTTGTGTTTGTTTTCTTTTTCAGGTTTGTAATGCTTGAATCTAGAATCTGATGTCATTATGTTTCAGATCAGAATATTCTCAGCTCTTGTCTTTTCAGATATTGCTTCTGCCCCTCTCCCCTCCTTCTGGTACTCCACTTGAATGTATGTTAGACCATTTCACTTTATTCCTTATGTTCCCATTCATTTGTCTCTCTGGTTCATTCTGGATAATTCTTACCTTTTTTTCAGTTCAATTTATTTATTTATTTATTTATTTATTGCTCAATCCCTCCAACCCCCCCCCACACAAAGCTGTCAGCGTGTTTCTATTTAATCATTTTCTTTTTAATAGTCTCTAATCTGTTTAAATGTATTTGTTGAAGGATGTATTTCATTTGTTATCTTTTTGGTTGTTGTCAGTTCAAGCATTTCTGTTTGGTTCTGTTTTATATACTCGGTTATCTATCTCAATCTGATCTTTCATTTTCTCAAATATATCAAGCATAATTATATTAAACCTGTGTCTAGTAACTATGAGGTCTGCTATTGTCTGAAGCTTTTTTGATTCTTTTTCATGGTTGTTGCTTATCATATTGTCATATTTACTTTTATGTCTCATATTTTATATTGTTTTTATTTATATGTTTACTTTTATTTATAAAACTTTGTTAATTTATGTTATTTTATATTATGTTTTTTTTTTATTGAATGCCAGAGATAGTATATGAAGAAATTATACTTTGGGGTCTAAAATGATGATATTTCTAATGAGGTATCACCTCACACCTGTCAGAATGGCCGCCATCAACAAATCATCCAACAACAAGTGTTGGCGAGGGTGTGGAGAAAAGGGGACTCTAGTACACTGCTGGTGGGAATGCAGACTGGTGCAGCCACTGTGGAAAACACTATGGTGTTACCTCAAAAAATTAAAAATTGAATTGCCATTTGACCCAGTGATCCCACTTCTAGGAATATACCCTAAGAATCCTGAAACACCAATCAGAAAACATACATGTACCCCCATGTTCATAGCAGCACTATTTACAAGAGCTAAGATCTGGAAACAGCCCAAGTGTCCATCAGTGGATGAATGGATAAAAAAGCAGTGGTACATATACACAATGGAGTACTATGCAGCTGTAAGAAAGAAAGATCTCTTATCCTCTGAGACGACATGGAGGGACCTTGAGAGTATTATCCTAAGCGAAACAAGCCAAGCAGAGAAAGACAAATATCACATGATCTCACTTATTTGTGGAATATAATGAACATAACAGTCTGAGGAACAGGGTAGACCCAGACATGTGGAAGTAGGGTATAAACTGACACCCCTCAGAAGAGGGGGTGGGGGGGGAGGGAAGAGATAAACCACAGAACTTATGCGCATGTATGCATAAGTGATGGACATGGACAACAAAGCTGGGGACGGTGGGGGGATGGGGAGGAGGGTGTCAATGGGGAAAAAAGGAGAAACATCTGTAACAAAAATAAATTAATAAAAAAATAAAATAAAATAGAATAAAATAAAATAAAATGATGATATTTCTGCAGAAAGGATTTATGTCTTGCAAAGACTTTGGGCACCAGTAATCTAAAATTAATCTGGTCAGTGATAGAGGATTGGAATCTGAACAAGGCTACTTCTAGTTCATACTTTTCCCAGGGCATAGATCTTTAATCTCAACTTGAAGCCTATAGAGTTTACTAGAGCAGGACCTGAACTAGAATTTTTGTCCTTTTAACTCCATGATTTAGTCAGAAACTCTGTTTAGCATCCCAGCCATCTTCTTAGGAATCAGCAGATACCCCAGAGGAAAAGCTAATATAAGTGCTGGGTTCAACAACTCTGGTTTTTTCTTCTGGATTTTTCACTGTCTCATTAATTTTCTAATGCCTTCAGATGTTTTTGTTTTATATTTTGTCCAGCCTTTCTAGTTGTTCTCAGAAGAAGTACTAGTCTCAATGACCAAGTCCATCATTACTAAATAAAAAATATTTTAAGTACACATGAATGAATTATAAAATTTAACCATAAAAAGTCTTTCAAAATTTCAAAGGATTGATTAAATTTATATCACATTTTCTAATTGTAGTATAATTAACTTAGAAATAAATAACAACAGAAATCTAGAAAAACTCATGTATTTGGAAAATAAGAAATTTATTTCCATGTAAGATGGGTCTAATTCAAATAAAGATTCTCAAAGAAAAATAGAAAATACATATTCAGAACTGAAAGACAAAAATACTACATATCAACACATATAGAATGCACCTAAAATAGTACTTACAAGGACATTGAAAACTTTAAATATTTGAATTAAGGAAGACTGAAATTAAAGAATTAATAATCTGTCCTAAACTTGAAGGGATTAGGAAAAGAATAATGGAAATAAAATTAAGTAATGAAATGAATGAAGCAGAATGCAAATATTCAATACAAAGGGGCAACAAAGTCAAAAGTTGTATCTTTTTGTACAAATTGCCAGATATATAAACAGTCAGGGGGATGTAAAGTACAGCATAGGAAATAGTCAATAATATTGTAATAACAGTCTATCACTCCTGTCTGCTCCCACTTGGCCATCCATACCCAACCTGGTGCTGCCATGTCGAAGTGCCCCAAGAGCAACTAGGAGGTGTAACTTCACTGAATGAGTTTCATCCCTGGGGAAGGACTGGCACCAACGACCATGCCAGAAGTGTGGGAAGTATGGAAAGACACTAACCTCAGGGGGAGGGAGGCAGGCCATGCATGAAGGCAAGTCCTATTGCAACCATTCCTGCTACACTTCGGGCCCACAGGCTTTGGGCGAGGTGGAGCTGAGAGTCACACTTTTTAGTACACTCAGGTTGTAGAGACCTGATCCCAGGCTGCCTGCTGAACCACTGCCCCTCCAGGCTGATGCACAGCCTTAACTCCAGGCACCTGGGGCTCCCCTGTTGACCCCATGCCCTCAATAACCCCAAACACTGGGAAGAAAAAAATTGTAATAACTACGTATGGTGTCAAATGGGTACTAGACTTACTGGGGTGATCACTTTATAAGTTTTGTAAATGTCTAATCACTAAATTATATACCTGAAACTAATATAATATTGTATGTCAACTGTAATTGAAAAAAAAAGTTGTATCTTTTAATAATAACTAACAAATTTTGGATAAGGTTACCCAAGAAAGAAAGGAAAAACAAAGACTATTAGAAATGAAAATGGGGATATTACTATAAATTCTGTAGAGATTGAGGAGTTATCATTAACGATTTTATTATAATAAATAGAAAAGTAAAAGTGATATTGTTTCCAGAAAGTGTTACTTTTCAGAAATCATGTAAAATAGGAAATATAAATGGTCTGATTACTATGTAAGAGATTGAATCAGTAGAAATTTTCTGAAATTGAAAATATGTTGTCCAGAGAGTTTTACCAAACATTCAATGAACAAATTTCAGTCTTACACAAACTATTCCAGAATATAGAAAAGACAAAACATGCTTGTATTCATTTTTTTAGCCTTCTGTAATCTTGACACTAAAACTTGATAAGGACAGGAAGAAAGAGTCCAATCATATTCATGAAAGTAGAGGCAAAAATCCTAAACAACATAGTAGCAAACAGAACCCAGAAAATGTGTAAAAAAGATAATGAAACATCATCACGTTTAATTTAACCCAGGAATGTACTTTAACATGTTAAAAGATTAAAAGAGAAAAATCATAAGCTTTAAGAAAAAAATTAACATAGATGTGAATAAAACCTTTTGCCAAAGTAGAATTGTGCAGAACTTCCTTAAGTCAATAGAACCTACAATAAACATTTAAAAATGAAATTTTAAAAAAGAGAGAGAGAGAAAAACCTCGTGAACATGGACAACAGTGTGGGGATTGCCCCCCACCCCCACCCCAGGGGCAGGGAGGATGGCAAAGTGGGGATAAATGGTAATGGAAGGAGACTTCACACTTCACTTGGGGTGGGAAATACTACAGCACAGTGTACAGGTGATGTGTTGTGGAATTGTGAAACTGAAACCTGTATAATTTTGTTAACCAGTGTCACCCCAATAAATTCAATAAAAACGGAAAACAAAGAATACTCAGAAAATAAATAAAAATGAAAATTTTGAAGCAGTCCTTAGAAACAAGTACCACATTGGAGATACCAGCCAGCATTGAAAGCAATAAAAACAAATAAAGGACATAAAGATCGGAAATGAAGAAACATAATTTACAGATAATTTAAAAAAGCGCTTTGCAAGGATTCTGGATATAGTAATATATAAAAAGCAAACTGCATTTTTCTAGCAAAAAGAAACTGTTAGAAAATAATTTTTTATTTGATACCATTTGCCTTGTCATTTAAAAAATATGAATTACAAGAAAATTAAAAATATAGAAGATCTTTAAGGGAAAAAGTTCTCAAAATGTTATTGAAAGGCATTAGAGAATATCCTATAAAAAGAAAGATATACCATGGTCAACTATTAAGAGACTCTAGAGTTAAGATTCTAGAGGTAATTCTTCCCTACACAATGAAGGCAATTATAATAAAAATCCCAAATGAATTTTTCCAGAAACTTGACATGCTGATTCTGCAGCCTATATGAAAGAGCAAAGAGTCAAGAATTTCAAAATACTCTAGCAGCAGAAGATTCAAGATGGAGAGAACTGACTTGTCAGACAGCAAGAATTATTTTTAAATTGTATTAATTGGGTGTTTATAATAGCCTAAAGGTGGAAACAACACAAATGTCCATCAGCTAATCAAAAGATAAATAAAATGCATGTCCATATAGTAGAATATTATTTGGCTGTAAAAGGGAATGAAGTACTGAAAACTTGCTGTAATGTGGATGACTCTCGAAAATATATTAAGTGAAGGAAACCAGTTACAGAAAAAAAACCACACACACACGCACACACATATTACATGATTCTATTCATGTGAAATGGCCACAAAAGGAAATTTACAGAGATAGTAGATTAGTGGTCGCTTAGGGATAATGAGGTTTACAAAGATAGGAGCAAAGAGTAGTGATAGCTGAAGGATATGGGGTTTCTTTTTGAGGTGATGAGAATGTTCTAAAATTGTGATGATGGTTGCATATAAGAGAGTATTAAAAACTATCCATCATACACTTTAAATGGGTTAATTGTGTAGTATGTCAATTATATTGCAATAAATCTGCTAAAGCTATCTAGCAATTACAGTAGTGTGGTATTGTCTTAGGGATGGAAGAATCGATTTATACTGGAATACCAGCCTAGAAATAGATGTGTTCTTATAAGGAGTCTTGATTTAAGAAAGAGATGGCATTGCAGGCCAGTGGGAAAAACAAGAGCATTTCAATAAATGGTGCTGGATATCCATACGGGAGAAAATGAAATTGTATCTTCTTAACACCATACAGAAAAATCAGTTTTAGGTGAATTAAAGATTTAAATGTGAAACAAAACCTATTAGATCTTCAGAAAACAAGATAGATGACCTTATGGTAGGTAAATGCAAACTACAAAGAAAAAAATATATATTCAAATACATGAAAAGCCTTTGTTCAAAAGACACCATAAGCCCTTGGAGAAGTAGTTGATTTTAATTAGGCATAGGAATTGTATTGAACTTGTAACATTTTGTTGTTCAAGATAGCAAAGAAGCTATCATAGACTGCTAGGATCATGTCAAATGGATTAGAGAACTAAAAAGCATCCCACTGGCCAAAGTTGGGACAGTCTGAGTATCAGTAAGGACACACAGGTTCACTGAAATTCTGAAATCCACCTGAGCACAGGTTGGAACATATCAAATTTAATAATTTAATAGTGTCTTTAATCCATGAGTTCATAATGATAGTAAAGCTAACAAAAAGCATCTAGTGGTCAACAAAGGAAAATGCCATGAAATTAATTCATTATTTTGAAAACCAGTTAAAAATAGTAATAAGCATTTGTCTTGCCTTTCCTATAAAACTGTACCAAAGGTAGCCAAATGGTAAATGAGGGGACGTTCTCCATATACATGTATTAATAAAAGAAGGAATGATGAGAAAATTGCCAATTTGAGATTCGTAAGGAATAAATGGATTTATTTATTTTACATTAACATGAAAAACAAGGAAACTATATGCCTCTTAAAAATCTTGGCAAAAAAAATTGAACCCAATACTAGGAAATATAGAGAACATGTTAAATGGCATGGTGATGCAATCAGTAAAATTCAATCTATACAAAATTGTGGGACAAATTAACTTCGATAGGTTGCAGGGGAGGACGAAAGAAGATGAAGAAAATTGTAGATTAAAAAGAGGCTTACTTAAAAGGCATATGAAGCAATGTGTGAATTTATATTAGTTATCGCTATATAACGAATTAGCTTAACACTAAAAATATTTATCTCACAGTTTCTGAGAGTCAGGAATCCAGGAGTAGCTTAGCTGGGTATTCTGGCCCAGGGTCTCATGAGTTTGCAGTCAAGCGGTTGGCTGGGTTACAGTTTAATGAAGGTGATAGAGGATCCAGTTCCAGGATAGCTCACTCACAGGGCTTCCTGAGTGTCTTTACAACATTGCACCTGGCTTTTCCCAGAGCAAATGATCCAAGAGAGAAGCCAAAATTACTCAAACTGATATATCATTACTTCTATATTCTATTAGTCCCACAGATGATCCCTGATACAGTATGGCAGGGAACCACAAAAGCACAAGCACTAGAAGGCTGGCTACCACAATTTGACCTTCTAAGATTCACATTCTTCCCATATGCAAAATACACTCATCCTCTCCTAAAGTTCTCCAAAACAGTCATCTCATTACAGCATTGGTTAAAAGTCTAGAAATTGAAATCAAGTCCAGATATGGATGAAGCTTCTCAGGTGTATGTCCTTAAGCACAGCTTCTTAAATAGAGTTCCTCTTAATAAGAGGACCTGTAAACTAGAGACACTCATTATTTGCTTCCACACACCTATTATGAAATGGGTAGGATAACCATGTGTATTTAAAAAGTAGGGATGAGCCTGGCCAGTGTGGTTCAGTGGATTGAGCATCATCCCAATGCACCAAGAGGTCACAGTTTCGATTTGGGTCAGGGCACATGCCTGGGTTGCTGGCTCCACCCCCACTATGGGGCGTGCAGGAGGAAGCTGATCAATGTTCTCTTATTGATGTTTCTATCTCTCTCTCTCTCAAAAAAAAAAAAAATCAAAAATATATTTAAAATAAAAAAGTGGGGATGAGGCACACAAGTGTATAGAAACTTTGTAATCCACTTGGGCACTCTGATTGGTAGTACCTTGATTAAAATTCAAGGCCTAAGAGTAATTCTCTGTGGCTCTTGACTCTACCTTCTACTCTCTTGGATCCACCCACTGAATCATCCTTCCTTTTCCATGTTTTTAGCTGTGTAGTCCTCTGTCTGTAGCAATTTGGATGTCCAAAGCCTGTTTTCATTTGGTTCTCTGTCTTTTCCTGTCCAGGCTGGCAAACAGCCTATTAATATAATTCTTTTTTAAAAGTCTCTTAAAAACTATATTCTGCTAATATAATTCTCTTATAAACTTTGTGGGTCTCCTATAAATTTTATTTTAGTTCACACCATTAAACAAGGCAACACTCATGAATCTCTTCCATATAAACCCTTTTCTACCTTGGGCTTGTCATGCGCTACCCCCTTAAACTTCTTAGAAGCCCTGTAATTTGATTAAGAGGTTGTGAGGCACACCCTTTATGTCTAAATGAAAATACTCTGAGTTACCACATTAGATCTTTTTAGGTCTTAAAGGGCTTTACAACTACACCCTCAACTTCATATTTTCCTGTTAGTGCCCTGGATTTGGGCTTTGTTCTGAGCCACTACCTAATTTTATATCTGTCACCTGAAGAGGCGAGTTCTGGCTCCTTTCGAACAGTCCTTTAACTTTTCTCTCTCCTTGCATTTTACTATAAGCAACAAGAAGAAACCAGGTGACATCTTTAACATTCTGGCTGGAAATCTCCTTAGCTAGATCACCCAGTTTGTTAGGCCTATTTTCTACTTTGCACATATCTGCAAGTGACAAATTTGCTAAACTTTCTGCCCCTTTCCTCCAATTTCCAGTAAGACTATCCTGATCTGTTAAAACCTTATCTTCAGCCTCTTCAATGTTACCCTGCATCTACAATTTCTTTACGGATCTTCCAACTCTCTACCACTTTCCTCCAAGTCCTTCTACCTTCTGCCCTCTGCCACGTCCAAAGCCACCCTTACATTTTAGGTTTTTGTTATGTGACCAAGCCACTTTTAAGTACCAACAGCTTTATTAACTTCTTATTGCGTTATAAAAATACAACAGCAAAAAAAAAAATGAATTGCAAATCCATGCACATGAGTGAATCTAACAATGATAAGCAACAAAGCAATTCACAAAAGAATATTACAGTAGGATTACACTTCTATAAAGAACCAATAAAGGTAAAAATTATCTTGCATAAGGGTGTGAACATAAGTAAATCTATAAATTCAAGAAAAAAATGATAATCACAAAATGAAGATAGTGATTTTCTCTAGCTGCAGAAGGAAGGGAATCGAATAAGGAAGGCACACACAAGGAACATAAAGGTAGAGTTTACATTTTGGTTTAGCTGGAACAACCCTGTTTGCCTAGTTTCCTGGTATAGTAATAGCACTGTTTCACTCTCAAGAGTGTCTGGGTTTGGATAATAAATTATATGTTTATTCTTTTTAAAGTAACTTTTCCCCCTTTAATCTGGATAGAAGGCATATGGATCTTCATTGTACAATTATTCCTTATATCACACAGGTATTTTATAAACATAAACTTGACAATAGCCAATATTTAACCATATAATTTAAAATTTTAGTGACAACACCGTAAAAATAAATAAATCTGTATGTAGGATAAATGTAAATAGGATTTGAATGAAATTCTCATCTGGGTGGATGTGGAGATAGATAACATACTATGTGTCTGGCATTGTGTTAAGCCCTTTACAGATATTAGTTCATCTTTACAGTAAGTTTTTCATATAAGTATATCTCCATTTTGCACATGAAGAATCTGAGGTACAAAAAAGTATACGTAATTACCAAAGTCATCCTGTAAGTGACAGAGCAAATTTGAACTCAAGCAATGTAACACCAGACGACATGCTCTTAACCATAATTCCAAAGTCCATAATAGACATTCTTAATCTTTTTTGTGCCACAGATCCCTTTGGCAGTCTGATAAAACCTAGAAAGCCCTTTTTTAGAATCATATTTTAAATGCATGTAATACGAATAAGAGTATAAATTAAATCAATTATGCTAAAATACAGTAATCAAGATATTCTACAAAAGTGTGCTATACATATACTTCTTTTTAAAGTTGTTATACATATACTTTTTTATTTTTATTTTTATTACTTTTAATCCTCAGCTGAGGATATTTTTCCATTAATATATATATATATATATTTTAGATAGTGTGGGAGGGAGGGAGGGAGAGAGAGAGAGAGAAACATTGATGTGAGAAAGACACATCTATTGGTTGCCTACTGCACAACGCCAACTGGGGCTGGGGATTGAACTTGAACCCAAGATACATGCCCTTGACTGGGAATCGAACCCGCAACCCTTGGGTCCACAGGCCAAACTGGCCAGGGCTGCTTTTTTCTTTTTTATGCAACAAATAAAATATAGCAGAATATCTAATAATATCTATAGCTTTTAAGTAATGAACACCAATTGTAACTTGAGGTTTCTACAACTATAGTAATGTGGTGGGAAAATATCTGTGATTTTTATTGGTGAAAAAGTCAGCAGTACTTCTAATAACACTGTGGTTTATTACCTATGTTCATAATGAAAAGAAATGCTAAATTTCACTTTGAGGTTAACAAGAATTGAAATTTACAACCCTTTGTTTTATGACCTTAATTCATACATTTTCTGACACATATTTTACTTCAGAGAGGTTATATTCTCCACCCCCTCCTACTTTCTGGATTTGAATTATACTCAAAATGAGATACACAAACAAATTAGTTTATTAAAAAAATATATTTCCCCACGTGGTATACTTGAGTGGGGGATGAGAAACAAGAATGTGTTAGTATATGAAGAAGTGTGCATATAGATAATGGGAAGCTGTTTTAGAGTGTTTTATTTGGTTCCAAACGTTTACATTGCACATGCAATTATTCATAAAAGGTTCATTATTGATACCACAGTGCACTGCAGTATACTATTTGTCAATGCCTGTAGCAATGCAACAATCAACAAAGAAAATTCAAATAGCTGGACACCTCTTAAAAGTTTCATTGGGCTAGAAGAAAAATATCTGACAAGTTTTTGATTTGCCTTTCTCATGATTTGGTGTCCCAGCAGAGCAACTGGGGAACCTAATTCTGACCAACAAGGAGGAATTGCTTGGCTAATTGGAAGTGACAGAAACCTTGGGAGAAAACAACCACATACCAAGGATAATTATAAGAAGGTAACATGGGCCCTAAAGGATAGTGTCAAGAAATCTGAAGCCCCCAAATGAGGTGAGACTTGCAAAAAAAAATGCTAAGACGGGACAAAGAATGGGCTTTTTAAAATTCTGTTCAGAGTCAGAAGATGATCAAGGAAGAGAAAGGCCCATTTGCAGTTTCTAGTGTAAGGTTAGAGCTAACAGAGAAAGCAGGGCTCCCTAAATATTATATTGCTTCACTCTCTACAAAGGAAACTTAAATGGGTTGACATAGTAGGAAGAACTATGTGTATTGGGGTCAGGCAGACATGGGTTTATTCTGTTTTTCAACACTTAGTCATAATATAAAGAATTATAGGAAATAGAATAGGTGCTAAAACACCAAATCTGGGCAAGTGTCAGCCTTCAGGGTGAAAAATGGAAATCTAAAACCTGGCATGATTTGCTTTTTGATTCACTGATATTTTCTCCCATTGGTGCAGTATTCATTTGCCCAGGGAAAGGGGAATTAAAAAAAAAAAAAAAGAACTGAAACAAGGGGATAGATTGGATTTTCCAAAGAAGTGTTTAAAGTAAAGACACTAGTCTTGAAAGCTAAGGTGATGAAGAAAGAACAAGTTTCTTGAATTTCTTCAAAGCTTTGAGAGGTAAAGCTTGAAAGAAGAAGGAAAAAATTGTATCCTAAAGCAAAGGTTGTATGGTGGCACCCAAAAAGATATGTCCATGTCCTAATCCCTGGAACCTGCAAATTTTACCTTATTTGGAAAAAAGGTCTTTGCAGATATAAATAAGTTAAGGACCTTAAGATGAGATCAATCACCCTGGATTGTCTTCTGGGCCATAAATCAAATGACAAGTATCCTTATGTGACAGAGAGGAGACAAAGAGAAGCGAAGGCTGTGACCACGGAGGCTCAGAGTGGAGCAATGTGGCAGTAAGTGAAGGAATGCTGACAGCCACCAGAAGCTGGAAGAGGCAAAAAGCAGACTCTCCCCTACATCCTTCAGAGGAAGGGCAGCCCTGCTGACACCTTAATTTCAGACTTCTGGCCTCAAAACTGTAAGAGAATACATTTCTGCTTTTTGTGTTGTTTTCTAATTTTTTTAAAAAAAAATTATTGATTTTAGAGAGAGAGGAAGGGAGAGGGAGAGGAAATGGAAACATCAATGAGAGAGAACATTGATTGGCAGCCTCCAGCATGCCCCCCACTGAGGATTGGGCCCACAACCTGGGCATGTGCCCCAACTGGGAATTGACCCAGTGACCTACGAAGTTACTACAGAGTTTAAAGGGAATCTAGTAATATCTCTAAGAGATTAGGTTTTCTTGGGCTAGAGGGCATGAGGGGTTGTGAAATGGATGATAGAGCGTGCAGTCTGAGGGACTCTTTGGAAGGAATATATAAACCAGAGTGGAGTTAACAAATTACAGAGTACACAGTCATGGCTTTGACAGAAATGATCAGTTTAAAAGAGACCTGACAGGGTTACCATGAATTGCCAGAACCAGGAAATCAAGTGGCAGGAAGCTAATCTAATATTCAAAGTTCCCCACAAAAGATTTCATGTCATTGGAGAGAGCTTCTGTTTGATTGACAAATACTTTCCACTCCCTACCAGGGATTGATCTGTAGCAGAAGTAACAGCTGTCTGTATGCCGATACTTTTTACTCAATCCTATCCAAACTACTCATAGGAAAAAGAATTTTTTTCAATATTCCCTGGAAGTCTCAACCACTCAGAAATAAAGGAAGGATCATGGACAACTAAAGAGGTTCCAGTGATGTGAAATGGAATATCGCTTGGAAAACCTTCCTTCAATCTTTCCTTGCTTGAGACTTTATCCATTTGATCGAGTCCGTACCATCTCTAGTCCCCCACCAGGACCACGCTGATGCTAGACAAGAATCTAAAAGGAATTATTAAAAGGGTGCTCTGGGAGCATCTACCAGAGAAAGCAGTAATCAGACTAATACAGTTTGGGTTTACCAACCAGAATTTGTTTGTATAATATTATTTTCTTCCTGACAGGGTTACTAGAATAGTACACCAATAAAATGTAGTAGACGATATTTATCTGTACCCAACAAGCATTGACGTTTTTCATCATCTATTAGGGGGACCGGAAAGTAATGTTGTTTTTTTACATTAAATTCAAACAGATAAGTTTTTAACAAGTTTTCATTTTTAATCAATTATGTAATCACCCTTGTTATCCACAACCTTTTGCCATCTGGTGTGCAAATTTTCAATGCCGGATCGATAAAAATCAATTGGTTTTTGAGCAAAATATCTGGAGATGGCATTTTGGACATCATCCAAATTTTCAAATTTTTTGCCACTTAGAAAATGTTGTAGCGATTGGAATAAATGGAAATCTGATGGCGCAATATCGGGCGAGTATGGTGGGTGAGGCAATACCTCCCACCGCAATTTATTAATTTTTTCCAGGGTTTGTCTTGCGCAGTGTGGTCTTGCATTATCGTGTTGCAGAATAACGCCTTTTCTGGTGACAGTCGCTAGGCACTTGTCAATTAAAGATTGATTTACTCAATCCAATTGTTCACAGTAAAGGTCTGCATTCAGTTTGTCCAGGTTTCAGCACTTCAAAATGAACGACCCCGCGAATACTCCACCAAACACACAGAAGTGCCTTTTTGGGGTGTAAACCTGGCTCAGCTGTACTTCGTGGCGATTCTTTCAGATAGAGCCACTGCCTTTTGCGTTTTGGATTATCATAGAGGACCCATTTTTCATCTCCAGTGATCAAGTGATCAAAAAACGCTTCTGTATTGTGCCGCTGAAGCAATAAGTTGCATGTGGTGGACCGGTTAGCTTTGTTTTCTTCGGACAGATTATGCGGGACCCAAACACCTGCTCTGCTTACTGTACCAATCTGCTGCAAATGTTCTTGGATGGTCGACCAAGGTTGGTTAAGAGTATTTGACAGTTCCTGGATTGTCTGACACAGATTTACTTCCACTTCCGCCCTTAACATGTCATTAGTTTAACGATATTACTTTCCGGTCCCCCTAATACTTACAAGTAGGTTGGGGAAGAAAAGGTGCTAGATGATATAGAGTGACTCCTGATGGAATATCATAATTATAATCAGAATTATGCATTAAAAAGAGGGTGCCTGTTCTATATCATATCATATCGTATCATATTATATCATATATATCATATCATATCATATCTTATCATATCATAGCATATCATATCATATTATTATATCATATCATTCTATAATATATTCAACCAGAAGGCTAGGGATCATGACTTTTTTACTGTAAACCCTCTTGGACATTTTGAATTTTGAGCTATGTGCATATAACACATCCAAAAAATAAACACAATTTAAAAATAAAGTATTCTGGCCCAGCTGCTGTGGCTCAGTGGTTGAGCATGGACCCATGCACCAAGAGGTCGCTGGTTCGATTCCCTGTCAGGACACATGCCCAGGTTGTGGGCCAGATTCCGAGTGGGGGGCATGCAGGAGGCAGCCAATCGATGTTCTCTCTCATTGATGGTTCTATCTCTCTCCCTCTCCCTTCCTCTCTCTCTAAAAATCAATTTAAAAAAAAATCTCATTTGAAAAAAATAAAAATAAAGTATTCTGCTTAAAATTTAAAAACTACATTTACAAATGTTTCTTCACAATTTTAGGAAATAACACTAGACAAGGAACTTTTATTATTTTTTGTAGTAAATATGTATAGTTAGAATATGTATGTAATCTGACTGTGTTACTAGAAATATTTTGTTCAGTATTTTGAACCATAAGAAATCTGGGACCAGTTTACATACAAGCAAGAGGATGGTTAAGACTCTCCACTAAGAAAGGGTTGGAGGAAAATGTGAATGTCCAGCCTGGTGTATATTTTTGAGGGCATGATGGCCGATTCAGTATCTAAAGTACTCTCATGTGGAAAAAGGACCACACTTCCTCAGGAAAGTCTCAGAGGATGAAACTAGACCCATTGGTAGGACCTACTGTAAGCATTTCAGTTCAATGTCAGAACACTTATAGACTTGGTTACTTGTTTATAGGACATTTCAGTTCAATGTCAAGAAACACTTCCTAAGAGAGCTGGGCAAAAAGTGAGTGAATTCCCAGTCACTTGAAGGATTCGAGCATAAATTATCGCCTATTAGACTGGACATTGGAGAAGAGGTCCAAGCAACAGTATGCTTTTGGGTATGATTCCAGCTGTGTAAGAAGTTATTTTACCTTTCTGGGACTTAGTTCTCTGTAAAATGATGAGGTTTGACTAAATTGCCACCATATTCCTTTTGAGTTTTAAATTGTTTTGGTTCTGCAGTAGTGTAATTACATTTTGCTGTCTTTGTCAGATTTACACAATATCGGCCTTTTATCACTTGAAATACATCTTACTGTATGTGAGAGAATTAATTGAGATGTTTAAAAAAGATTTGTAAAAATTTAAAACACTATATAACTGTAAGGCGTTATTATAGTTCAACATCATGTGCCATTAGGAAAATGCAAATTAACACCACAATGAGATACCACTATACACCTATTAGAATGGCTAAAATAAAAAAAAAATACTGATGATACCAAGTGCTGATAAGATGTGGAGCAACTTTATCTCTTATACTTTGCTGATGAGAACAAAAATTGGTACAACCACTCTAGAAAACACTTTGGTAGTTTTTTATAAAGTTAAACATATCTTGACCATAAGACTCAGTAATCCAACTTCAGGATATGTACTCTAGAAAATTAAAAACATATGTTCACACAGAAATATGTACATAAATGTTCATATCAGTTTTATTTGTGATAGCTAAAAACTTGGAACTACTCAGATATCCTCCAATGGGTGAGTAAATAAACTGTGGTACATCCATGTCATGGAATACTACTCAGTAATAAAAAGGAACAAACTTGATACACACAGCAACTTGCATCGGTCTCAAAACAATTATGCTGATTGAAAAGTCAATCTCAAAAGGTTATATATGATATGATTTCACATATATAATATTCTTAAAATGGCAAAATTAAAGTGGTACCAGGTGTTAGAGTTGGAGGAGGGTGTAAGTATAGGGTAGCATGAAGGAGTTACTTTGGAGTGATAAAATAATTTTATATCCTAATTGTGATCACTATATGAATCTATTACACGTGATAACATTTTATAGAACAATATACCACAAAATTATATTTATCTTCAAGGTTCTAGAAAGCAAGAAAATATATATCTTTATTCACTTTTTGTTTTCACTGATTTTTTTATGTTTAACTATGAACTGTCTTGCAATCAATAATATGTAGTGTTTTTCATATGAAACATTTTCCTTCCTGAAGAATACCATAGAAATAAGGGTATGAGGTATACTTATTTGATGGTAATTTATTCCTTTTCTATAAAGGAGTAAATGGTCAAATATTGAAGCAAATTCGGGCAAAGCTTACTTTTATTTATATTTTATTCTTGTTTTTAAATTTTACAATCGCATTTTCAAGGAGGCCTCCGGAAAATATTGTTACATAAATTTTCACCACTCACTGGAATGTGATCTATTCTTTACTATTTACGAAGAGACTGTTAGCCTTGCCAAGTTCTACTGTAGCTGCTGATTCTTTTATACTTAACTAAATTTACTTCCATTTAAATTGCATGATCAACACAGGAGCTTAAAATTAATTTCTGTCCTAGAATAAGATCTATACAGAGAGTTTGTCCCAAGAGTGAAATTCTCTTAGAAGATGATCCTTCTGGATACTAAAATATTAGCCTCTTCCACTCAGACAGTGTAAGACTATTCTTGTGGCTGACATTATTACTGTTCACTGATATTTTCAAGCTCTTCCCCTTTCTTGATAAGCACAGTAGACCCCTCTTATCTACAGTTTCTCTATCCACAGTTTCAGTTACTCATGGTCAACTAAGGTCCAAAAACTGAGTGAAAAATCCCAGAAATAAACAATTCATAAGTACTAAATTGTGCAGTGTTCTAAGTAGCTCCTTTCTACCCTGGACGTGAATCATCCCTTTGTCCAGCATTCCACACTGTATACACTACCTGCCCATCAGTCACTTAGTAGCCTTCTGAGTTATCAGACTGATTGCTGTACTTGTGTTCAAGTGATCCTTATTCTACTTAATAATTGCCCCAAAGCATAAATGTAATGATGCCAGCATTTCGGTTATGTCAAAGAGAATCCATAAAGTGCTTCCTTTAAGTGAAAAGGTGAGTACAGTACAATTAGATATTTTGAAAGAGAGAAAGATCACATTCACATAACTTTTATTATAGTATAAAGTTATAATTGTATTTTATTATTATTGTTGTTAATCTTTTACTATGCTTAATTTATAAATTAAACTTTATCATGGGTATGTATGTACAGTATAGGAAAAAACTATATATAGAGTTTTGTACTGTCTGTGGTTTCAAGCTCTCTCTGGGGGTCTTGGAACATATCCCCCACAGATAGGTGGGGACTACTGTTTAAAAGGTTACATTTCCTAGTTCTGAGGTTAGACAGGGCCCCATGACTAGTTCTACCTATGGACAGTGACCGGGGTGATGTGTTACTTCCAGGCCAAAAGATTAAGAGTCAGTATATGATTTACCAGGCTGCCGTTCCCACCACACAAAACAAACAAACAAAAAACCCCTCAGGCATCACACTGAGATGAAGATACCAGAAGAAAGCACTTTGGAATGTTGAGCTGCCACAGGAAGGGCTGTCCTAGAGAAACTCCTGGACTCTTCGCTGATTTGCCTGAATAGGAAACTTTCATGTGATGAACCTCTGATATTTTGGTATAGTTTATTACTGCAGCAGCATCTAGCCTGTCCTGACAAATAGAATCTGTATACTAACTTTGTTTATATATTAGAAGTTTTTGGCCTGGCCGGTGTGGCTCAGTGGTTGAGCGTCGACCCGTGCACCAAGAGGTTGTGGGTTCGATTCCCAGTCAGGGCACATGCCCAATCGATGTTCTCTCTCACTGATGTTTTATCTCTCTACAATCAATAAAGAAAACATATTTAAAATAAATACAGTTCTTGAGGTCTTTTGTGCTTTCTATGCATCAGATGAATAGTTACATATAAGTTGTCAATTTTTCCAATAAAAAAATATTTAATATGATAAATATTTCAATTAACATACTTTATTAGTCTCCACTACCAATTTTTAATATAAATGAACAATAATACTTTGAATTATATATACCTTTATTGCAAACATTTATACTTTATGTTAATCATTACCAACCAATAAAATAGATACATTTTATTTTTATGCAGTCTTTTAATTCACTAAATAACCATTGATGTTTCTGGTCATGTTCCCTGGGAAGAGACTCTGAGACAGAGATTTGCATGCAGATAAATTTATTAGGGAATTCTCGTGGATCAACACCTGTGCTGAAATATGGATTGGGTAGAGGGAGAATTTGGGCTTTGACATACTTACAACAAAACCTAAGCTGCCTTTATGGGTGGGTCTTAATCTAGGGTGGCCATTCAGAGGTGTTCCAGGTTGAGACTAGTGGCCTGGGCCTTTGTATACTCACCAATGAGCAGCCATTGGATAAAGAACTGCCTCAATAAGTAGATATGACCTTGGATAAGGCAATTCCTGGATAGAACTCACATGGAGAAAGCTGTGAGCCAACAGCATTCTCAGCAGCTAGACAAACAAGTCCTTTAGTCTTAAAGAGGAATCTGGTGTCAGTGGAACCTACCTCAGTGTCTAGTACAACTGATAATCATAAAGAGGCATGTGTCTATCTGAAGTTGTGAGATGATCACCACTATTATTATTATCATCATCACCACCACCATCACCATTATCATATTTACTTACCACTTTACTATGTACCCAACACTTGTTTTAAGGGCTTTAAAATTATTAACTTGTGTGATTCTCAAAATAACACTATAATATAATCTTAAATGCTTTGTCTTCAAAAATAAAATCAAGCCCAGCCGGTGTGGGTCAGTGGATTGAACATTGTCCCATGCACTGAGAGGTCGCTGGTTCCATTCCTGGTCAGGACACATGCCTGGGTTGCGGACTGGATCCCCAAGTAGGGGGCGTGCAGGAGGCAGCCAATTGATGTTTCCATCTTTCTCTCCCTCTGTCTTCCTTTCTGTCTAAAAAATCAATAAAAGCATATTTTAAAAAAATCAAAATAAAAATAAATACAGCTGCTTTTGCTTATACCCCAATCCGAGAAATACTTTGCTAATGATCATTCAATGATTTGTATTGTAAGTTACTCTATCCAGTCTAAGCAACCCCATTTGGTGATTTTCATTAGCCAGGATAGTTTTTTGTCTTTTGTTTTTTTGTCAATCCTCACCCAAGGATATTTTCCATTGATTTTAGAAAGAGTGGAAAGGAGGGATGGGGAGAGAGAGAGAGAGAGACACATCGATTGGTTGCCTCCTGCACGACCCCATAAGGGACTGGGGATTAAACCTGCAACCCATGTACATTCCCTTGACTGGAATCAAATCTGAGACCCTTTGGTCTGAAAGCCAACAATAACCGCTGAGCCAACCGGCCAGGGAAGGATAGTTATTTTTTTATGTGTTGCACTTTCAAAATTATAGATGGTATTATGATGTCAGCAATTTATTTTAAAATAATTGAGTATAGATAATGTGATTTATGTGTGAATGTTTGTGTATATTAATTTAGGCTATGTCATAAGTGCTGTTGCTTGCCGTTATTAGGAATTCACACTCTCAGGTATGGTCAGCTAATATTTAATCAAAAGGCCACACTCCAGAGGAACTTACAAGTGACTTAGTCATATTTATCTTGAATAACACCAGAAGTTTGCTAATTAACATATGAATATTAGCAATGGGTTTTCATTGGTGAAATTAGTGTTGTTCAAGGTATATGGATTGGCTAATATATTTTAGACATTCCACTTTTGCAGAATAGGGTGTAAAATAAAAATCTAGCAACCACCATAATCTGTATTATTAGGAAAGGCACCAAGGATACATGCTGTATCCAGTTATTGACTCAGTGGATTCTGGTTGACTCAATCCTGCCTCAAATATTACTGCATCTGCCTTAAATGCACTTTTTGTGCATATTGTTGTCATGTGGTAGCCAGTCTTCAAATTGGCCCACAATGACCTTAAAACCAATGATCCTTGGTATTCATCCCTTTGAGTAGTTCCCTCCCACAATAAATAGATATTACCTATGTAAGCAATAAGATGTTCTGGAAATAAAGATTTCCACATAAATGATTTCCAAGGCTAAGTCTTAAAAGACTTTGCAGACTCCACTTTGTTCTCTCTTGGATTATCTATTCTGGAGGAAGATGGCCATCATGTTGTAAAGCTGTTCAAGCAACCTTATGAAGAGATTCATATGGGGAGGAACGTGGGTCTCCTGCCAGCAGTCAACACTAACCTGCCAGCCACGTTAGCAAGCCACCTTGGAAGCAGATCCTCCAGCCCCACTCAAGCCTTCATGTATTAATAGCACCAGCCAACATCTTGACTCATGGGAGACCCTGAACCAAACTACCTAGACAACTTGACCTATATCTGATCTACAGAAACTGTGAAATAATAAATGTTTATTGTTGTTTTAAGCCACTGAGTTTTGACATAATTTGTTATCAGCAATAGATAACTTATAGTACATAAAAGGACAGAGAGCTGGAACTTAATAGGGCTTATAGAAGAGATTGTATGAACTGTTGTATATAAGCCTCCTTGCTAATAACTGTCACTTTTAAAATGTCTGTTTTTATGACTGAATTTGTCTGAGACTTGATTTCACTGTTACTTAGTAGCAAGGCTGTGTCAGAGTAACCACTCCTTTCACAAATTGGTGGCCACTTTTATCTGTCAAAAAGAATAAACTAGTTTTACGTGACCAAATTGGCCTAGATCATTGTGTAAGAAAGCCCCATTGGTTTTTCTACCTTCTATAGCTGATTCTATCCACTTCTCTTTATCACCACTATCAATGCAGTCACCTAGACCACTATAACAATCTTCTCACCCATTTATTCATATCCATTGTCCCTGTTCTATCCTCTTGTCAATATTAAAATTAGAATCATCCTTTAAAAACATATCTATTCATTTAATTTCACCACTATACCTGCCCTCAGAAGATAGAAATTGGGGGCAGAGTTTAAAAATCTTTTGGGGCTATATAGTTTTGACTAAGTTGTAAGATGTCAGTGTTGACCCCATATCACTGGTGTTTATTTGGTAATTTACTATTGATATAAAAATACAAAGAAAGCTGGGTTTGAATTAAATGAAAATATCAAAGAGTTCTATACCTCAAAGAGTTCTATACCTATCTTTTACTAGAGCACAGTTTATGCACCAAAAAGAATTGAACTCACTGTTTCTCTCTGAGTATTTCAAATAATGGCAACATGGTAACGTAATATATAGTATAACATTATTGATCTCTTTGGATTATGGACCCTCCATATTCTGAGGCACTGACTTTAACTGCAGTTAAAGCTGCAGGTCTGTGACTTTTGGACACCACATGTTATAAACCTTTGAAATGATGTCTCTTTTTATTAAAGAGTGGAAACATTCTTCATGCTCAGTGCAAAGGCAGCAATGGTTGGACCTTGATTAGTTGCTAATGCTTTTTACAGAAATTGTGGGTGCTAGCATTTTATTATATTTTGGGTCCCCTCACAAACAAGTCCATAAGATGACATTAATTTGGGCAATAGGTCATAAACTGAAAGGGTTGCTATCGGTAAGTGTTGCCAATGATGCATTCTGTTCTATGTTTACAAAAAACACAATACTTTGTACTTTCCAGAGAAACTGAGATCACCCAATCCTTGCAACTTAGGTCGGTTCAGTCTGGGAGGGGAAAAAAAAAAACTCTTTTAAACTCTTCGCTAGTTCCTTCTGGCTTTTTGAGAAGGAGAAGCCTCTGAAGGAAAACAGATCAAAGTTACATGGGACTAAGGGCAGCTCAGATAGCTACACTTTGTAGTCTGTTGAAAACAACTAGCTTTACTGGGAAAGAGATCATGTGTAATAGTTGAAATAGTTGTAAGGAGCAGAGAAAAGGTTAGAGGGAAGGTTACTAGCTTAAAATCCAATCTCAATTCCTCTATCTGTTTGTCAGACCTTAAAACTCCACCATTAGAAATTAATTTGTTTGCACTTTAAGAGATTATTTCTTTAAGCAGTTGTGCTGGGGGGGAGAGGGGGGGGTAAATTCTCTATCAATTTCTTTTCCTAAAAGTGAATTTTGAAAACACTGAGACCAAGAGGTAACACCAACTCCTGAAAGCTCTGATTTTACTGCGGGAATACTGTGGAGAGAAAAGGTTGGGAGAGCACAGACTATAGTAGAAGAGAGGCTAGAGGGAGATCTCTCTGGCCATAGAAAACAGTGATTTCAATGTGTGATGACTACTAGGAGAAAGAGAAAAAAGAAGTGGAAAATTTTTTTCATTTGCTGCTCTGGGCATCTACAATAGAAGAAAGAAAATACATTACTATATGATGAGATAGAATGAAAGTGATAGACAAAATAGGAGGGTCATTCCCCTGTCATGCTTAGAATGTGAGAGCAACTTCACTTCCTTAAATATCCTGGTCATTAGTTTTTTTCTAACCATAATCACATTAACTTAATTCCTTACTTAGAGTGATACAAAGCACATTGTGGGTGGTACAAATTTTAAGTTTTCTGTCTTTGAGGAGCTCTCCATGTGTTCTTTCTCCTAGTAATTCACTAATCAATGCACAAATTGTTTATTTCTTTTTAAAAATTAATTAATTAATTAATTAATTAATTTTTGTTACAGATGTTTCTCTTTTTTCTCCCATTGACACCCTCCTCCCAATCCCGCACCCCCAGCATTATTATTGTCCATGTCCTTGCTTACACATGCATGCATAAAAGTTCTGTGCTTTATCTCTTCCCTCCCCACATGTCCACCTCTTCTGAGGTTTGTCAGTCTGCACCCCACTTCCATGTTTCTGGATCTATTTTGTTCCTCAGCTTGTTTTGTCATTATAATAATTATTTACTTCTTAAACTAAATATTATAGGTTTAGGCTGCCTCCATTAATAAGTGAGGAAACACAGGTCACTTTGTCTTGTAATAAGGAGTTAGGAACATACAAAAAGTGGAGGTAGGATGAATAGGTAAGGAAGGAGGCTGGTACAGATTTATACAGTTAACTGTGATTATTTGTTTGATATTTGCCAGTTAAACTAGAAAGAAAAATCTTTGTGCGAAAAAAATCTATCACTCTATCACCTTGTGATAAGCAAAGGAACTTTCTGGCAGGATGAGAATCTGCTAGGGTGTAGGGGAGATAGAAAAGGAAGGAGCAAAGGGGTTGTACTGATTTATACCCCATCAGCAATATGCAAGAGTAGTAGTGTACGATTTTGAAAACTTTAGTGTCATGGTATCTGATTACGGTTCTAATGTGCATTTTCCTCATAAATAATGACATTGAATCCTTTTCCATATTTTGTTGAACATTTATGTTTTATTTATTTATTTTTTTCAGTCAGTCAGAAGTACAGGTTACAACCTGGACTCCCCAATGGCAACCTGGACTTTCAATTGGCATCTTGAATTGCAGGGAGTCGTTGAAACCTCCAATGTGTAGCTGGTCAGCCAGAGGCACAGGAGAAAACATGGCTCGTGATTGCATCTGAAGTGTTGGTGGGGGGATGCAGTCTTAAGGGGTTGAGCCCTTTACCTGTGGAAACTAATGCTGTTTCTGGGTGGATAGTCTCAGAATTGAGTTGAACTGAGATGAATTTTCATATACCCTGCTGGTATCAGAAAACTGCTTGTTGGTGTAGGGAACATTTAGGTACCTACATTTTTTTTTTTTTTTTTTTATTTAAAAAATATTTTTTTTTAATTGATTTTTAGAGAAAGAGGAAGGGAGAGGGAGAGAGATATAGAAACATTGATGAGAGAGAACATCGATTGGCCGCCTCCTGCATGCCCCCCACTGGGGATTTGGCCCACAACCTGGCCACGTGCCCTGACCATGAATCAAACTGGTGACTTCTTGGTGCATGAGTCGATGCTCAACCAGTGAGCCACACCAGCTGGGCTAGATACCTACATTTTTGAAGTGTCAAGTCTTTTGCTTGTTTTTCAAAGCATTGAGTTATTTTCTTTTTTGTTGTTGTTGTTGTTAATGTTAATCAGAGAGTATTTTTCTATTGACTTTTTTAGGGAGAGTGGAAGGTAGGGAGGGAGAGAGAGAGAGAAATATTGATGTGAGAGAGACACATCAATTGGTTGCCTCCTGCACGACCCTGACTGGGAATCGAACTTGCAACCCAGGTACCTGCACTTGACCAGGAATGGAACCTGTGACCCTTTGGTCTGCAGGCTGACGCTCTAACCACCGAGCCAAACCGGCCAGGGCAAGTTGTCTTTTTCTTATGATTTATAGTAGTGCCTTATATGTTTGGTGTTAAGTACTTTGTCATTTTTTTCTTACATTTTTTCTTCTCCTACCTGTGGAATATTTT
The DNA here is from genome assembly GCA_030848825.1 of Tadarida brasiliensis. Lineage (NCBI taxonomy): Eukaryota > Metazoa > Chordata > Mammalia > Chiroptera > Molossidae > Tadarida > Tadarida brasiliensis. The sequence goes on from CM061258.1 coordinate 58,625,013, forward strand.
CTCATTTTCTTAAAGGTATCTTTTGATACACAAAAGTTCTTAATTTTAATGAAGTCTATTTATCAGTCTCTTCTTTCATGGGTAATAATTTTTGTATTTAAGAAAACATTGCCTACCTTAAGGTCAGGAAGATATTCTCGTTTTGTTCTGTTTTTCTAGAAGTTTTGTTGTTTGACACTTCACATTAGCTCTTTGATCCATTTTGAGTTGTTTTCTGTATAGTACGAGGAAGGAGTCAGGGTTTATTTTTTTTCTGTACGGATGTTCACTTGATCCAGAACCATTTATTCAAAAGACTATCCTTTTCTCCACTGACCTAGATCTTTCTCATACATTATAGAACTGTATGTGTGTGATGACTTCCCCCAAATATTTTATTAAACATATTAATTATTTGAGTGAACAATTCAATTGATATTATACAATTGGTTAGTAAAAAGGAGAGAAGTGAAGAAACTAACTTCAGAAGGACACAGAATGCATCTGGTGAAGAGAAGAAGTGAATGTACCGTCCACTGTTTCTCAGTACTCCATTTCTTTTTCCAGAAGCAATCACAGTGTCACTGCCCAGATATGCCAAATATCTCTGCCCAACTTTTTAGGGTCTTAAAAAAAAGTCAGCCCTTTATCCCAAAGTCTAGCCACTGGTGCTAATGTAGTGGCTTCTCTAGGTGACTCCTATGTTAAGATTCTAGGTGGTTCTGAGGCCGATTGTGTTCCAACAAAATTTAAAATTTCATTTTCCTTCACTTTTTAAAAAAGCGTATAGCTGAATTTTTTAAAAGCTCAATTAATTTTTAGGAGGAATTTTACTTATTTATATTTATTGTGATTATATTATTCCTGCCATTTCATTTTATGTTCTCTACTTTTTTTTTTATATAACTTATCTTTATTGTTGAATGTATTACAAATGTTCCTCATTTTCCCCCCCTTGCCCCCTCCTCCCCATTCCTGCTCCCCTCCTGACTTTCCCCACACTGTTGTCTGTGTCCATTGGTTATGCATATATCCAAATAAGTTCTTTGGTTTATTTCTTCCCACCCCCCAACCCCCCTTCCCTTTGAGGTTTGTCAGTCTAACAAGCAATTTGTACTTCTTAATCCCTTCACCTTTTTCACCCATCCCCCCAGCCCCCACCCATCTGGTTCCCAAAAAAGTTCTCTGTATCTATGAGAATGTTTTTGTTCTGCTTGTTCATTTTGTTTGTAGATTCAATTGTTGATAGATATGTATTTATTGCCATTTTGTTTGTTCATATTTTTTTATCTTTTTCTTCAAGAAGACCCTTCAACATTTCATATAAGAATGGTTTGGTGGTGATGAACTCCTTTAGCTTTTCTTTGTCTGGGAAACTCTTTATATGGCCATCGATTCTAAATGACAGCTTTGCAGGATAGAGTAATCTTGGTTGTAGGTTCTTGCTTTTCATCACTGTGAATATTTCTTGCCACTCCCTTCTGGCCTGCAAAGTTTCTTTTGAGAAATCAGCTGACAGTCTGATGGGAACTCCCTTGTAGGTAACTAACTTCTTTTCTCTTGTTGCTTTTAAGATTCTCTCTTTGTCTTGAACCTTTTGCATTTTGATGATGATGTGTCTTGGTGTGGGCCTCTTGGGGTTCATCTTGTTTGGGACTCTCTGTGCTTCCTGGACTTGCATGTCTGTTTCCTTCACCAAGTTAGGAAAGTTTTCTGCCATTATTGTTTCAAATAGGTTTTCGATTTCTTGTTCTCTCTCTTCTCCTTCTGGCACCCCCAAGATGCGAATGTTGGCACGTTTGAAGTTGTCCCAGAGGCTCCTTACACTATCCTCATTTCTTTGGATTCTTTTTTCTTTTTGCTGTTCTGATTGGGTGTTTTTTGCTTCCTTATATTCCAAATCGATGGTTTGCTTATTGGCTTTACCTACTCTACTATTGCATCTGTGTAAACTATTCTTTATTTCAGTTAGTGCATCCTTCATTTCTGACTGGTCCTTTTTTATGCTCTTGAGGTCCTCACTAAGTCCACTGAGGTTCTTACTAAGTCCATTGAGCATCCTTATAAGCAGTATTTTGAACTCAGCATCTGTTAGGTTGCTTAACTCCATTTCACTTAGTTCTTTTCCTGGAGTTTTGCTCTGTTCTTTCATTTGGGACCTGTTTCTTTGTCTCCTCATTTTGGCTGCCTCCCTCTGTTTGTTTCTATGTATTACTTAGCGAGAGGTATAGGGCTAGCTGAAACCAGATGCTGCTTGTTTGAAAGAATTTAGGAAAAGTTGAAGCAGGATCCAAGACAGGCCAATCCTATGGTAAAGCAACTGGCAACAGCTTGGGTGGGCCTGGAAGTTGGGTGGGGCGGGGCCTCAGGGAATCACCAGGGTGGGGCAAACAGTGTGAGCCAGGTTGCTGGAGTCCCAGATATGGCAGCGTCTGCCAGGCCAGGGAAGGGCTCACCAAAGAAACAAAAGCCTCTGATAGCACGTCTGTCCAGGAGAAAGCTGCCTCTCCAGCTCTCGCTCCAATGCGAAACAGCTCAGTTCTTCCCCATATGACTCTGGTGCCTTTCAGGCTCCCTCCCGCACGCTGGAGCCTGGAGGGAGCGAGTCCTAGTAAGTCCGTGCGCGGGCCCTTTAAGAGGAGCTGCCGGGGGCTCCAGCAGCCTCAGCCTCAGTTCCCGCTGGTTTTTTCCAGCCAGAAGTTATGGGGACTTCTCTTCCTGGCACTGGAACCCTGAGCTGGGCGCCTGGTGTGGGACGGGGACCCCTCAGTCCTCAGGGAGGACCTTCCCAGCCGAGGTGTCCCTCCTAATTTTTATCTGCCACACGTGGGTGTGGGACCAGCCCCTCGCGCCTCCGCCCCTCCTACCAGTCTCGATGCGGCTTCTTCTTTAATTTCGTAGTTGTCGGACTTCCATTCAGCTTGATTTCAGGTGGTTTTGAATGATGGTTGTTCTGTAGTTTATTTGTCACTTTGATGTGGTTGTGGGAGGACGCGAGACCGCGTTTACCTACGCCGCCATCTTGACCGGAAGTAGCTACTTTTTAAATTTCTTGACTTTTGTGGAATTGACAAACAAGTTTTCTTTCTTTCAGTTTTAGTAGCTTAGAAATTATGCATTTTATTTTCATTCTGTTTCTAGATATTGAAATTTAACCCCCATTATATATATATATATTTTTTTCTCTATAAGTCTAGAAATAAGCAGCATCTGTACCCTGCCCTTAATCAATTCCACTTCCTTCTCCCCCACTTTCTCCTACAACTTAAACAAGAGCAAATCCAATTTTTGTACAGCCTGAAGCTTATATAATTTTGGAGATCCTCTTTAAAACAATGCAAAAGTCTAAATTTAAAATTGTTAGGAAAGTGAATGTTTATTTAGGATGAGAAAAGAAATCAGAACAAATTATACATTTTTAAATTTTATAAATTTACAAACCTAAAAAATGATATTTCCAGAAACAACAGAATCCAGAACTATAACACAATATTTTTATTTCTCGCTTGGGACACTTCTAAAGTGCTTTTCCCCATGCATTTCCTCTCTTACAATTTTGTATTTATGATTATTGGAAGATGAACTCACAAACTGTGGCTAGCTGTGTACATGTCAGGCTTGGCACCCTCACTGTCTACATAACCTCCAGTGTGGGTGCCACGAGGCAGAGTCACATCATGATACAGCCTCAGCTCTGCTGCCTTCCTGGCTGAGTCAGCACAGTGGAAAGGAGGGTTCCTAAAACCGTTCCTACATCAGGTGGTGCTAGCAGGAAAGTTAACTATTTACAAATTGCCTATGAACCACCTAAATATATTCCTCTAAATCCAAATTAAGTGATTTCCTCAACTCAACTGCCCCCAAGGCCAAATCCCAAAAATATCCATGACTTCCAATGCCACCTGTCTGGGAAGTATAACAGAGAATAATTCTGAGAGGAAACAAAGTGGTCAAATCATTATTTTAATATAGAAAATATTTTTAAATTTTCAACTATTTTACATTTTAAGGAAGTTTCTGAAAAGGATAGGCATTTCTATTAACACATCCATATATACTTATGTATGCAGAGGATACCACTATAAAGACTAAAAGGAAATTGAAAATGTGTTGCCTCTGGGGAAATGAAATGGAGACTAGAGGTTGGTAGGTGAAGTGGGGAAGATTTTCTGTTCACTGTCCACATTCTTGTAACTGTTGCAGCTTTTATTATTTTTGTTTGTTTGTTTTACTACATACATGCATTAGTTTTTCAACTTGTGAAAGTGAAAAAATAATAAAGTTCACTTTTAAAATCTTAAAGAACAACATAAAATATTAAACTATGTAGCTAACTCTCCTTATAACTTTCCTGCTGTTTATCTATAAACTAGAAATGATACTGCTATGGTCTGAATGTTTGTGTCCCCCACCCCCAAATTCGTATATTGAAATTTTAACCTCTACAGATGATGGTGTTAGGCAATGGAGCTTTTGGGAGGTGCGTAGGTCATGAGGGTAAAGTCCTCATGAATGGAACAAATGTTTTTATAAAAGGCCCCACAGAGGTCCTTGCCAAGCCTTCCACCATGTGAGGCTATTAGCCAGGAAGAGGGCCTTCACCAGAATGCTACCATCCTGGCCCTTTGATCTTGGGACTTTCCAGCCCCCAGAACTGTGAGAAATAATACAGATACTTTCTTACTTTGTTTTAGGCTCCGATGTCTAATGCTTTCTCAGTTTAAAATTATATTGCCCTGCTTTTGATATAGCTAACAGTTATTTTATTTCTTGGGAATTGTCCCTTCCTGCTACCTTTCCTAAAAAAGTTAGTGTTTGACAGGTGTTATTTCTTTTTTAAGTGTTTGCTAGGATTCACCAATGAAAGTATATGAGCCTAGAGCTTTCTCTGTAGGAAGGGTTTTCATTAAAAATTAAATTTCTTCCATTGAAAGGCTATTTAGATTTTCTGTTTCATTTTTTGTCAGTAAAGTAAGTTATATTTTTAAAATAATTTGTCTATGTCATATAAGTTGTTGACTTTATTGGCATAAAGATATTCATAATATTCCCTTATTATCTATTTAATGCCTTTGAGATCAGTACTGATGCACCTTTTATTCTTCACTCAGATGACTTATGTTATCTCTTTAAGATATATATATATGTATATATCTCATATGCAGTTTAGCTAGGAGTTTTATACTTTTGTTAATCTTTCCAAAGTGCGGTAGGTGTTTTTTTTCCTTTGTTAACTTTCTGTTATTTATTTTCTATTTCATTGTTTTCTGCTGTTATTTTTATTGCTTCTCTTTTCCCACTTATTTTGAGTTACTTTGCTTTTCTTTGTCTAGCTTCTTAAAAACTTAAGTTACTAATTTTTATAACTTCTTTTCTATTGTATACATTTAGAACTGTAACTTTTCCTCCAAGCACTGTTTTAGCTGCATCCCATAACTTTGGTTATGTTGCATTTTCATTATCATTCAGCTTAAAATATTTTCTAATTTCCATTACAATTTCTTTTTTACCTACAGGGTTAATTAAACATGCTATGTTAATCTCAAATATTTGAGTTTTTGGAAAAATATCTTAATGATTTTTCATTTAATTTCATTGTGATAAGAGAACTTGCTTGGCAAGACTTCATTCTTTTAAAATTTGTTAAGATTTCTTTTTTCAACTTAACTTTATTGTTGAAAGTATTACAGATGTCCCCCATTTTATCCCCCATTGACCCCTCCTCCCAACTCCCGCCCCCCTCCTGCCTTCCCCACATTATTGTCTGTGTCCACTGGTCATATATGCATGTAAGTTCTTTGGTTTATCTCTTCCTGCCCCCCTCCCCCTTTGAGGTTCATCAGTCTAACAACAATGTGTACTTCTTAATACCTTCACTCAGCATATGATCTACTTTGGTGAGCATAACATGTGTACATGAAAATAATGGATATTCCTGAAGTTGTCATTTATAGTGCTCTATAAATGTCAGTTAGGTCAATGCAATTGGTCGTGTTCAGATCTATATCTTTACTGATTTTTTTCTAAGTTCTCGATCAGTTGCTGGGAGAAGGATATTAAATCTACTATGATTACAGAATTGTCAATTTCTTCATTTAATTGTGAATTTTTTTACTTCATGTATTTTGCAGGTCTCTTATTATTGTCTTCCTAATGAATTAATTCTTTAATTATGATTATTTATCTCTATCTTTGTTAATTTCCTTTGTCTTATAGTCTATTTCATCTTTTATTAATATAGCCACTTCATCCTTCTTTGATTATTGTTTGTGTAGTTTATATAATGTTCCATCTTTTTACTTTCAACCTGTCTTTAATTTCAAGTAAGTCTCTTTCAGATGGCATTTAGCTGGGTCTTGCTTATTCATCCATAATGAAAATTTATGTCTTTTAGATGGTTTTTAACCAATTTATATTTAATATAACCATTATTTTGGTTCTATTTAACTTTACTATTTGTTTTCTGTTTGTTCAATCAGCTTTTTGTTTCTCTGCGTCTACTTTTTCATAATGTTTAAGCTAATCGAATTTAGTTTTTTAAGTCTGTAAGACTGCAGGTTTCCATCCATTTTTTACTCATCCAGCAAGCCACCAGCTAGCCAAAAACCCTACAAAAACAGCAAACTCAGTGTCATTAACTTTATCCATTTTTCACTTCCCTCTAGTCTAGTTTTTTATTGCTTTTGATCATATTCCCATGCCTTCAGCTACTTGTTTTTGATACTTTGCCCATATTTTTTCTGTTACCTGTGTAACAGTTTGCTCTGTAGAAGCCACTTTCTCTTTGCCAGAGATGGAAACTAATTTTTAAAGATCATAACTACTCTGTTACAATGCTCCTCACTTATACAGTGTCTGAGAAATCTAGGTGTTTAACATTCACCAGTTTGCAGCCATGGCTTTCTGAAATAATTCACTAGAAGATCTGTATTTCTTTGATAGATTACTGCTAGCTTTAAAATCTACTATTGGCAGAATCATAAAGAGAAGTTTGCTAGATTATTTGTGTGTGTGTGTGTGTGTGTGTGTGTGTGTGTGTGTGTGAAGTATTTAGGATGTTGGTAAGAAAATGAATAAACAATATCTTAAGTGTTTAACTTTGGATAGTGTAATTATAAAGTAATTTTTTTCTTCCTCGTGCTTTTTAGAAATTTCCAAATTTCTATAATTGACATGCTTTATATTTAGAATGAAGGATTTAATTCTTTTTGAATAAAAGGAATGAAAGCATATACTAACATCTGCTGATCACCTGTCATGAGCTGGGTTGTAAACTAGGCACAATCTCATTTTAAACTCTTATGATTGTTTTAAACCAGAGGAAAATATCTTTAAAATTAACTGTTAAGGTACAGTTTAAAAGAATATTTATTTTCCATCCTAATATGTCCCTTACTGTTTTATTCAATAGGAGCCTTTCCATGTCTTCCTTAGGTTAACATTAGTAGACGAGTTCTCGACATACATCAATATCTGGGGTACAGTAGTAGTGAAGAAAGACCAATGCTCCTTCAATATACCCAGGCATTAAATTTGACCTCTGGCACTCTTGGAAAGGAACAATTTCCGTTTGTCTCCCTGACTTTCTTGGGGTACGTAAACTGTGTAGGATTTTGTCCTTTCTTCTAAGGAGCCATAAAAAGTTTCATTTAATTCAGGAGCAGTAGCACCTTTCATCCAGCCTCATTCAATTTACTAGTTTAATTTTTTCTTCTCTTTCAGAATACTTAAATAAGATGAGGACAGTAAGTCCTCACTTAACATCCTGGATAGGTTCTGCAACTGTAAGTGAAACGACATATAAGGAAACCAATTTTATCATAGGCTAATTGATATAAACCAGAGTTAAGTTCCTGTGGCATCTCATCAATGTTATAATGAAATGATGCTTAACTAAAAGACCTTATTCAAGTGTCTGCTGTATATTCAATAGTAGAGCAAGGCTCAGCAAAGTAACTCTTCAGCCCTCATTTCCTGAGGACCAAAAACAGCTCTGTGTTCTTGCCCTAGGGCTTACCCTCAGTGCTTTCTAGGTAAAACTGCCTTGGCTTCCCTCTCCTAATCAGGGAATGGGTGATTGGATTGAGTCCTGCTTCACCTGAAGTATTTTGGCCCCTTATTTGAACCAGTCATTACATCTAGAGGCAATTGTAAGTAGGACTGCTATAATGATCTGATAAAAGACCTATTCCTTCAACATTACCAGACATTAACTCTCCAAGACAGGATGTGACATGCCACAGCCCTCAGACAGTTTATTCAGGAGTCTCTTCTCAACAAATATAATCCCTTTTCACCTTTGTTCATGACAATTTTATTTCTTTCACAGTGTCAAAGTTAGCACTCCTTAGTTGGACCAAAGGATTTTTTTTTTCACTTCAAAGGGAGGTATTACTAGCTTTTCACTTTTTATTGTATCTTTCTTTAATTAGTTTTCCTCAAAATAGTAATTTTAAGTGAATATATATATATATATATATATATATATATATATATTTAAAATAGCAAAGCTTGATACTAATCTCTATAAATGTTTTCTTTCCCATTATTTTTGTGGCAAATTCTACAGTGTGAGGTATAAAAGCTTGTTTTAATTATATGCACTACTTCATGTTCTGTGAACAATAAATACTTATACCACAGATGTGATGTCAGAATGAATCCTGTGATTGGGATATTTTCCTGAAAGTGAAAGAGAAGCAAGACACTTGGTGTCTAGTCTTTAATTCTTAACTTTATTTTAGTAACTGTGCTACTCAGGAAATTATAAAATAAATACTGTAGTAAAATTGGGATTATTGGTTCAAAATATCTCTATCCTTCTCCTTCCAGCAGTTAAACCTATACAAAGCTATAGAACTGATACCAAATTTGAAAAGAAGCACTTTTCTCTGAGAGAGTCTCATTAGCTAGAATCCAGATACAACTTTCTGTAACCTACTGCAAGGTTCTGAACAGAAGTAAAATGAATGGATCATGATTCTCTTTAAATTGACATAAAATGTAACTAGGCAAACAATATAGGAGTTCACAGGAAAACAAAGCTGATGGACTCAGGGGAAAGATACATAACAGAACACAATGGCTTCCTAGCAGTGTGAGGTGACAACCTGAAGAGTGGTCAAGGAAAGACATCCTAAGTCAAGTTCAGGAACTGGATGAATGCAATCAAGGAAAGTGGGTTATCATTTGCCAGATGTTATCTGAAGACATAAAGGCATGGACTCTAGTAGTGGGCCCGGATTCTCTGCAGATAAGCCTTCTTTGAGTATAGAACAGCAAAGTTCAATAAGATAGCATTTATCAAGTGTTGGCTTAAAATGAAAAAGAAGGAGAAAGAGGAAAAACTAAGAAATGTAGGATGAAGTACTACCACATGTGGTTTAAGAAAGAGCTCTTGTTCTCTTGAAGACAACCACACTGAGTCTATCTAACATGGGATTATCTGCATGGTAATGAGAGCCCAATGGATGAGCTCACTGAAGAATTGAAAGAGATCAAGTGCTAAGGTCTGAGTGGTGGGTGGTACCTAGAGAGGTGAGGCTAGGGAGGAGAAAGACAATGGCTATAGGGGAGTAAACTCATGAAGAGTGAGTAGTTAAAGTTAATTAATCTTTAGATGACTTTCTGCTATTCAGTTACAGAGGAAACTCACATTTTGAGGTTACAATTACTTCTCTTAAAAGTGTAGTTAGATGTGCCTTTCCTGTCTAATATATATAATTTTAAAAAATAATAGTCTGAATTATTTTTTGAAAACTAGAAAGCTGGTTATTACCATGTAACGGTTTTATGCAGTGGGGTATAATTGTTTACTAATTGTTCCATGTTCTCTCATTTTGTTTTTTTGTTTTTCCTTTCTTAGTTAGATTTTGAGTACCTCCAGGGCTGGATAAATATCATGTCTTGCTTAAAGGCCTAAACTCTGAGGGTTGGTAAAACAGGTCTGATCTTACTCTCTTATCTCTGTGGCCTTGAGCAGATGATTAACATCTCTAAGCTTCAGTTTCCTTACCTATAAAAGGAATAAGTAGAATACCTTCCTCATATGGTTGTACTGAGCAATAACTAATGTAGAGTGAATAAAACGATGTAACATAAATGAAACATTTCCATTTTGTGACCAACAGCACAGTACTTAAGTTTGCTAATGTTGAAAATAGGACATGTGCATGTTTTTTCTTATATCACATAGGCCTTTAGCTCTGTTGTGGAAAGCATATTGTATAAAATGTATTCAATTTGTCTGTTATCACATCATATGAAAACTTCAGGGCTGATTTTCACCAGATCTGAGGTTTGAGATGGCCTGACTGAAACTAGAAGTTCAAAGATGTGATAAACCCTCAGAACAGCTAACACTGAGGCACAATCAAGGGTCCACATGACTACTCAGTGGAGAGGCATGACACAGGCAGCAAGATGCAATGGAAGGAGTGGACAAGCCAAGGTCTCTCAGGGACAGGACTCTAAGGGGCAGTTGCATTCAGCCAGTTCCTACATAGGCAGTTACAGGTATATATAGAGAAAGCAGCAGCAGCAGCAGCAGCAGCAAATTATTCATTTATTTTTATATATTTCCATTTATGACAATATATAGGAGGATATGAACATAGGAAAGATAAGTTATTATGTTAAACAAGTGAAAAATTTACATAACCTCAAATAATTGCAAATACAAAGCCAAGGAGAACTGGGTTGGATTATAGTTTTTTTTTTTAAAAAAAACGACTGGACGCAGCCATGGAGCTTTCTTGCCATTTCCCTGCTTCCAGAAACTCTGCAGCTCCCTCCCTCTGCCACTTCTCCCAATCCAGATAGGGAATGTAAAGGCGGTGCCAGTTTATAAGTTTCACTGGGATTAGTATAGCTATTTATACAATTCAGAGATTTTCAACCTTTTTCATCTCATGGCACATATAAACTAATAACTAAAAATCTGTGGCACACCAAAAAATTATATTTTTTGCCCATCTGACAAAAAAATAGGTATAATTTTGATTGATTTACAAAATAATAATAGTAGTAGTAGTAGTAAATACCCCCTTTGCTCCAAAGTGATTTAAAAAAAAATCAGGTGTCTATACTTGTATATAAGGATTTCTGGTACCAAGAATTAACCAATCAGATGCAACCCTATTATATGATCTATATATTTATGGTTCAAAACAGGACATTCACACCAGACAGCTATTGTTGTGTTGGCTGTTGTCATTTTTTAAATTTGACAATCTAAGGAAAAAAAGGTCATTGCCCCTGACTAAATAGTCAGGTAGTGCATGTTTTAAAAATTCTTGCTGCACATTGGGTGAAAATTGCTGATACAATAAACTAAAAAGAGCCATTCAAGGACAAAGAAAAACATATACTATAATTGAAGACACATAAAATTCACTCAATCTATATATAATATGGTTTCTAAAAATGATATATAAGTATTTATATAAAACACATATAGATATAAAACGCATAAATATAGTCACTAGGCAATCATCAGAAAGTATATAAGGTAAATTATATATACTATTAAAATCTATCATATATTATATTTCTATTTAATGTATCCAAATGCCCCAATGATTACTGAATGGAAGCAAGCTGATAAGCTGCAAACTATGTCTACAAAATTGGTCACTAAGACTATATTAGATATCTTTCAAGAACAGAATACGCAGAAAACAAGTCTAACTGTTTGCATAGTTGTTGTGAATATTAAATTAAAATGTACTGCATTGTCCTGGCCAGGTGGCTCAGTTAGAGTGCCATCGTGTACACCAAAAGGTTGCTGGTTCGATCCCAGTCAGGGTGCATAGGGGAGGCAGCAGATCGATGTTTCTCTCCCACATCTCTGTTTCTCTTTCTCTCTCCCTTCCTCTCTCTAAAGTCAATAAACATATTCTCGGGTGATGATTTAAAAAAAAGTACCACATGGTTTTTAGACCTTTGATTCAAAATTTTTTGGCTTTAAATGTAAAGAATGCCTCCTCTAAAGTATTCCTAAAATAAAATAGAATACTTAACAGCATAAATAACTGATAGAGCTCTTTGTTTTATTCCCTTATTTTATTTGTCTAGGCCATAAATAAAGGATTTCAGTCCTCATTTGGCATCTTTCAGAAATACTAAATTTACACACATGAAAAAGCAGTCATACTTTTATTTTCTTATTTGATTTCAGAAAATAAATAAACTGGCTTAAGTAAGCATTTATTAAACTTGTTACTATGCCTCAGACTTAATGTTAAGTATGTTGCTTGTTTGTCCTGAAACATATTTTTTAAATGGGGAGGAAATAGGCCATCTTTTGAAAGACAGAAGAAATACAGAACTAAGATATATGCATTTTCATTTAAAATTTAAGCAACATAATTTTTTAAAGAGAGAGAAAAAATAAAACACATTTCTCCCTCAATCAGAGTTTTAAAAAGACTAGTTCCTTGGGGCTATGGGTGGACAATAGCAGAGATTTGGTTGCTTGACACTGTTTCTATGAGATTTTTTTTTCCTTTATTGATTTTAGAGAGAGAGGAAGGGAGAGGGAGCGAGAGATAGAAACATTGATGAGAGAGAACATCGGTTTAGCCACCTCCTACATGCCCCCCACTGGTGATTTGGCCCTCAACCTGGTCATGAGCCCTGATTGGGAATCGAACCAGCTACCTCTTGGTGCATGGGTAGACATTCAACCACTGAGCCATACTGGCCGGGCTCTATGAGATTTAATTCAACACAACACATATGAGACATTGCCCTGGCCTTTCAGCTCTAGTACTTCAAGGTACTTAGAAGTATGCAGTGGTAGATTGTTCAGGTGCCCTGCAATTAAGGGCTACAAATGTCAGGATACAGAGATTAATTTAATTACCCATTTAATTACCATAAATGGGTAAGCAGTAAAGAATAATTGAAGATTAAAGGGAAATGGGCAGGGGAGAGAGGGAGAGTTATCAATTCTTAGGAAAGGAACTCAATAATTTGCCTAGTGAGAAGAACTGGTAACTAAAATAATTTGAAACAAAGAATTTAAATGACAGTGTCTAACTCAGGCATGTATTTATAATCATATAATCTATAATAGGACTTCATAAATAGGATCCCACTGGTATTTCAGAGATTCTTTATAGACAAGGGATATCTTATGTAGAGACAAGTGTGTGTGTGTGTGTGTGTGTGTGTGTGTGTGTGTGTGTGTGTGGTGGGGGGGGGTAATTCTAATCAGTGATTTGCAAATGTTTTTTAATAGTAAGCACTAAAATTTAAAAATAGAAAATAGGTAGCCCTGGCTGGGTAGCTCAGTTGGTTAGAGCGTCATCCTGATTAGTCAATGTTGAGGGTTCAATCTCCTGTCAGGGCTTATAACAAGAAGCAACCAATGAACGCATAAATAAGTGGAACAGCAAATCAATCTCTCCCTCTCTTCCAAATAAAAAACTAAACATTTAAAAAATAAGCAACAGTGTACAACATTTCATTAAGAACAATGAAAGCAAAACTGCTCTGGTTGACGAGGGGAGGCGGGTGGGGACTCCTAATATGTCTCAGTATAGTCCCAAGTCTTCTCTGCAGTTTTAGAGCATTGCCCAACTTAAGTAAAGAGGGCTGGATAATGACTTTTCCAGTCCTCTATAATCCTTCATCAATGATAAACTAGCCTGGCTTTGTAAAGATGTGTCCTTAGATTTTTGCAAATCTCCAAATTAGTCAATACCACCAAAGTATATAGTTATTTTCACTCCCTCCTCCAATATAGCATAATTTTATCGGAGTATATACAGTAAGTAGAAAACCATTAAGAAATGACAGTGCTAGGTAATTCCTTAGGATCACTTGTTACCTGTGTGACTTGTTTCGTCACATCGTCAACCCTGCAAAATAATGTAACTATTTAGATATAGCCTTTTGTATAGTCCTTTATATAATCCCATTTTTTGTTTAATGTTAGGCTTAGCATTTCACTTCAAAGTATGCTGAAGCTTAATAGTGAGTGATTTTGTGAAGTTCATGTTTCAATTCTATGTCCTGTTAAGGTATGATGAAATTCTTGAATCAATGAAATATCAAAATGGAAGAAATTAAGGGTATCTATTGATAAAAACTCACCACTTATACACACAAAAATAAACAAACATAAAGACCTATAAGGAATTCAAAATGCTCCACAGATGATTCTTTATCATTCATGTCAATGAAGGGCAGATGACTTTTATTTTAGTTAATGGGTTTAATTTTCCACCCTGCCAAATTTTTACTAATCCCACTGCTAAATAACTTAAACTTAATGTCCTCATTCTCTCTTTGAATCATCCTTTGAGGGGAGAGCTAGTGAACAAAACACACAATTAGACAACAGGTCTAGAAAAGGTAAAAAAGGAATTTTGAGTGGTTTATAACTTGTATAATCAATAGGTGACTACCCTATTTAATCTCATAATTCCCTTGTGAGCTAGACTGGAAAAACACCATTTGCTAATAAGGAAATAAGCAGAGAGAATATATTCACTATGCAAATTTCACATGATTTATCCAATGTCACCCTGAGCTAAGGCTCAGCATAGAATTGAGTGATTACTGAGATAATCCAAGCAGGGCATTGGATTACTACAAAAGCACATGGATCTTCTTCTCAGAAAATCTAAAAATAAGACTGGTGTCCATGTTGGCTTTGTATAATTTTGCCAAAAGATAGGACTACTAACTTTAAGGAAAACAACACCTTTTAAAATACCATTAGATATTTCAATTCAAATTAAAAATTTTTGTTATTTTTCCTATTAGATTCAGGACACGGTGTTGTGCTCAAGGGCAGCAATACACCAACCTTACCTTCAAGGGACTTTAAATCTAGGAGAGAGTACAAAATGTACACCAATGATTATAAAATGCTCACAGCAACATTAGTGTCACAAGAAAAATACACAGAGGAGGGGGTGATTACATCCAGCTTGGAACCTGGTAAATAGTTGGGTAGTGGGTAGGGGTGCCAATGGAGCAAGACTGGGCGTGAACTGATAATTACTGAAGCTGTATAATGGGTACATAGCATTATTTTGTCCATGTAATCTTTTTTTTCATAATAAAAAGTGCTTCTTAAAAAGGCTGCATGGATGAAGTGGCATTTGAGATAGAATTTGATAAAAGGACACTGTTTGGTAAACCAAGAAGTGCAGATGGAAACATCAAGATCCTGGCATATAGTTGAAAAAGCCTTGGCTTGTGGAGATTCAAAGCTGTACTGCTTAGCCAGAGCATAATGTATATATGGGGGTATAGGTGAATGAGATAAAACTAAAAAATTATTTTCATTATTGTTTTGATGACATTGAATATTAAGTTATGACATTTAAAATTATTACAGCAGTTAATAGCCATTGGTGGTTTTAGCATTACTTGATTAAAGCTTTGATTATGAAGAAAACAGACTGGAGTGAAACAGATCTGAATCCAAATTCCAGTTAAGAGGACATTGCCAAGTTCAGGAGAGGCTATGCATGCAGGTAAGAATGACGGCAGTACACACGGAAAAGGAAAGCTAAAGCGGTAGAGGGAGAATTTTAGGACAATTGACTGAATTGGGAGGAAAGAGACAGAGGACAGGGAAAGTCAAAGATACATTCCGGATTTTGTTCCCAATCTGGGTGTACGAAAGCAGTGATGGCAGTATCACAACTGGTGAAGAAAAGGTAGGTTTTGGCCATGACTAGTCTGAAGGCTAGGAGGACAGCATCCAGATAGAGGTGACCGAAAGATACCCTGTACAAGAGAGGAATGGGAGGAGAGAGAACTTGGGACTTATTCATGTGGAACTAAGCACCGAAGTACAGAATTGCTGAGCAGGTGGGTGAGTAAAGAGTAAAGACAAGAGGGTTGAGAAAGAAATTTTAGGAATTAAGGGCTTAGTTTGATATGAGAAAAGAAAAAGTGCTAAAGATAAAGAACTCGGTTAGTAATACTACTGAAACATCTTGTATTTATTCAAGATTCGCTAACAATAAACAATGCCAAATTTAAATGGCATAAAACAATAAAAATTTATTTCTCATTTAATCAGAGTCCAACAAGGATGTTTTCCCCAGGGAGTTCTTCTTTCAAATGCAGGGATTCAGAGTCCTTCTATCTTGTGGTTTTACCCTACTCAGTGTCCTTGAATTCTTTCCTGTTCATTGTTCATCCAAAGGATGGGGAAAACAAATGGAAGATCCTGGTGGGAAGGTTTTAGGGGGTCATCCTTGGAAGTAATGTGTATCACTCTGCCCACCTGTGATTAGCTGAACCTCAAGTCACCTTGCTGCACACAGTTTTTGTATCACACAGTTTTTAGAGGACTTTCTTATACTTCACTATGCAGTTTCATGGAAGGCAATAAGGCACAGTGGTTAAAAGTATGAACTCTAGAGTTAAAATTACTTGGATTTGTTTGCTGGCGTCACTATTAGTAGCACAGGTGTCACCTAGGATGAATTAATTCACCTCTCAGTCTCTCATCTGTAAAATGGTGATAATAACAAAATCTGACCTGTAGGATTTTTAGACAGATTAAATGAGTTTGATAAATGCAATGTGTTTAAATAGTGCCTGGCATGTGTCTGGCATGCAGCAAGTATTCAATAAGGATTAGCCATTATTATCATATTAGCATTACTATATTAGGACTACAGCAATTAAATGGCAGATGGCATGAAATAGTGTGAAATGTAGAGAGGCAACCGCAGAGGTCAGAGGAGAGAAAGCCATAGGTTTGCCCATAAACTATATGAATAATTGCAGGAAGTTCTGCTTTACTATAGGTGGTTAGTATCAGCCAAATCAGAGGTGAGAGAGGCAGGATTCCAAACTCACAGCAATTTCCAGTTTATATGTTTAGTACTGGAAAATAAATGACCTCTGAACAAATTGGATGGCATTACAGTTAAGTTAAATCCTAGAAGGTTGAGATGGGTTCTTGTGCTAAAGGTCTCATATTGAGGCAAGTTAGCCATGCTTTGGAGAAAGGGTACTTATCAATGTGAAATTCATGTTTTATCCCTTCTGTCAGAACAAAAACTTATAGTAGGTCACAACTGGAGAGCCTGAGTCAGCTCATTTCACCTGAGCAAGTACTTGACTGTACATTATATACACATTAGTGTAAGCATGATTATTGCCCATGAGAATTTCTTTATTTGGGGGAAGTTCACTTCTCTCTCCATCTTTTATTGCTCCCTCTCCACTCTGTCACATAATCTTTTCATTTTGTCACTTTGGTGGTTCCTTGGTAAGTGTTCAAATATCCTTCTTTTTTTTATTTTAATTGTTTTAAAATAAAACCCTTTGCTTTGACATAATTGTAGATTCACATGCAGTTGTAAGTAATAATACAGAGATCTAGTGCACCCTTCACCACTCAATTCCCCCCAGTGGTGACATGGTACTAGTAAATGCAGTGCAGTATAGAACAATATTGTAATCAGAATATTGACAATGATACAGTCAAGATACAGAACATTTCCATCGTTACAAAGAACCGTCTTTTTGCCTTTTTATAACCACACCAACTTCCCACCCACCCCACCCTCTCCATGAACCCTAGCAACCACTAATCTATTTTCTATTTTTATAATTTTGTCATTTCAAGAATGTTACATAAATAAAATCATGTAGTATATAACTTTTTTGTCACTGACATTTTTTCACTCAGCATAATTCTCTGGGGATATTACTCCAGGTTGATGAGTATATTAATAACTTGCTCTTTTTTATTGCTGGGTAGTGTTCTATGGTATGGGCGTACCAGTTTGTTTTACCACAGACCTGCTGAGGGACATCTGAGTTGTTTTCTGGTTAGGACTATTACAAATAAAACTACTATAAATATTCATGTACAGGATTCATGTGAATTTATGTCTTCCTTTTTTCTGAGATAAATACCTAAAGTGCAATTGCTGGACTGGAAAATATTTGTGTTCATTTTTTAAAGAAACTCAAACTATTTTCCAGAGTGGCTGCACTGCTAAATCTACATTTTATATGCCTACCAGCAATGTATGCACAATCCAGATTCTCCTCATTCTCACCAACATCTGGTGTTCTCCATATTTTTTTAAGGCATTCTGGTAGATCTTTAGTGACATCTCATTCTGCTTTTTTTACATTCATCTAATGGTTAATGATATTTCTGAACATCTTTTCATGTGCTTATCTGCCATCTATATATCTTCTTCTTCTTCTTCTTTTTTTTTAAGAATAGTATATTGATATTTAGAGAGAGAGGAAGAGAGAGAAACATTGATGTAAGAGCACAACATCAATCAGCTGCCTCCTGCAGGCCCCCCACCAGAGATTGAGCTCACAGCCTGGGCATGTGCCCTGACCAGGAATTGAACCAGCAACCCTTTGGTACACAACATGATGCCCAACCAACTGAGCCACATCAGCCAGGGCTGTATATCTTCTTTGGTGAAAATTCTTTTCATGTTTTTTGCTTTTTCCATGTCCTAATTGGATTGTTTACACTTTTACTGTTAAATTTTGAGAGATCTTTATATATTCTGGATATAGAATATCTTTTTGTCAAACACACACATATATCTTATCAGATATGTGGTTCAAAATATTTTCTCCCACTCCATAGCTTCTCTTATCATTCTCTTAACAGAGTCTTTGCTGACCAAAAGATTTTAATTTTAATCAAATCAAGTTATCTTTTATGGATCATGGTTTTGGTGTTCAGTCTGAGAATTCTTTGCCTAGTCCTTAGATCCCAGAGATTTTCTCCTATGTTTTTGGCAAAAGCTTTATAGTTTCACATTTTACACTTGGTTTTGTAATTCATTTTGAATTAATTTTTGATAAAGTGTGATATGATTATCTATGTAGAAAATCCAAAAGAACGGACAAAAAAAATCTGAAAGTAATAAGTGATTGTAGCAAGGTTGTAGAATTCAGGGTTAAAAGATACAAAAGTCAAATTTTCTATGTGTCAGCAATGAACAAGTGGAATTTAAAATTAAAAACAATATCATTTACATTAGCTTCCCCCAAAATGAAATACTTAGGTATAAATCTAACAAAACATATACAAGATCTATATAAGGAAAACTACAAAATATTGATGAATAAAATAAAATAAAAAACTAAATAAATGAAATGGCAGATTCAGTATTGTCAAGATATCAGTTCTTCCCAACTTGATCTATAGATTCAATGCCATCCCAATCAAAATCCCAGCAAGTTACTTTGTGGATATCGACTAACTGATTCTAAAGTTTATATGGAGAAGCAAATGACCCAGAACAGCCAACACAATACTGAAGGAGAAGAACAAAGTTGAAGGACTGACACTTCTTGTCTTCACGATTTACTCTAAAGTTACAGTAATCAAGATACTGTGATATTAGCAAGAGAATAGATAGATCAATGGAATGGAGTAGAGAGCCCAGAAATAGACCTCAGGAATATAGTCAACTGATCTTTGACAAAGGAGCAAAGGTAGTCCTTTAAACAAATGGTACTGGAACAGCAGGTCATCTATAGGCAACAAATAATGAATCTAGACACAAACCTTACACCCTTCACAAAAATAGTTCACAGACCTAAATGTAAAATGCAAACTATTAAATTCCTAAAAGATAACATAGAATAAAATCTAGAAGACCATGGGAGTGGCAATGATTTACACTAAAGCCACAATCTGTGAAAAAGAATTGATAACCTGGACTACATTATAATTAAAATTTTCTGCTCTGTAGAAGACACTGTCAATAAATGAGAAGACAAGTCACAGACTTGAGAAAATATTTGCAGAAGACAGGTCTGATACAAGACTGTTATCCCAAAATTAAAACAGCAACAACAAAAAATACCTCTTAAAATAAGAAAACAACCTGACTTATAAATAGGCCAAAGACCTTAACAGACACATCACCAAAGAAGATATACAGATATCAAATAAGAATAGGAAAAGATGCTCCACATAATATGTCAGCAGGAAATGCACATTACAACAATGAGATACCACTACATACCTATTAGAAAGATCAAAATCCAGAACCTGACAACACCAAGTGTTGGTGAGGATGTGGAGCAGCAGGAACTCTGATTCATTCCTGGTAGAAATGCAAAATGCTACCACCATTTTGGAAGACAGTTTCTCAGTTTCTTACAAAACTAAACATAGTCATATGATCCAGCCATTGTGCTCCTTTGAATTTACCCAAAGAAATTGTAAACTTATCTTCACACAAAAACATACCCACAGATGTTTTTAGTAGCTTTATTCATAATTGCTAAAACTTGGATGCAACCAAGATGTCCTTCAGTAGGTGAATGGATACATAAACTGTGGTTGGTACATCCAGAGGATTTTTAGGGCAGTGAAAATATTCTATACATTAGTATAATGGTGAATACATGTCATTATACATTGGTACAAATCCATAGAATGTACAACACTGAGAGTGAACCCTAATGATTATGACCTGTCAATGTAGTTTCATCAATTGTAACAAATTTACCCCTCTGGTGGGGGATGTTGATGATGGGGGAGCCTATGAGTATGTGCGGACAGGGGGTATATGGGAAATCTTTGTGCCTTCCACTCAATTTTGCTATGAACCTTAAACTACTCTAAAAAGAAAGTTTATTTAAACGGAATTTATCAGACAATTAACTTAAGTAACAATATTACAACAAACTGTATAGATCATGCTATATTGTTTTGATAATTACTCTAATCCCTCTCCACTAGAGAATCTGTGAACTGTCCAGTCAGGTAGCTTTTTAGTAATGTCAATACTAATTCTATATCAATCTGCTTTCTTTTCTTCTAGTTCTGTGTCAAATGTAAATTTCTCTACTTTGTTTCTACTAGTCTATATCCTATAGTTGTTTGTGTTTGAATGGTAACTACCATGTATATGGGCTGATACTTAATATAGAGAAATTTATGTCTTTTGCAATTATTCAAAATTCAGGTAATATCTGAATATTAAATAATATCTGAATATTGTTAAATAATATCTTCCTCAAAAGTATTTCTAAGTATTTTTTCTAGCTTTTCATCTTTCTCTATCTTTCCTTTAAATTACAAATAAAGAGATGTGATGTTTCAAGCATGGAAGCTAGGACTCTTCATTGAGAATATGTCAGACAACAGAAGGACATTTCATTTCCAAGAATTTTGGTGCAGGATGCTGTAGTCAGGCTCTGTGTAAAAAATAGTGGGATAAGTACATCTATCCACCTATGACGTGTTTCCCTACCGTAAAGACATGGCTATCATATCAACCACTTCCACACTGGGCAGAGGATGCCATCTAGGGAAGACAGTCCTATTGCAAACGCCTCATTCTCCAGTTCTCCCTACGTCCATTGTTGAAATTTCACCTCTCTATTTAACTTGACAGGAACTCCAAAAGAAGAGCTGGGAGGGCTCAGAAGTTTAAAGTGGGTGTCAATTTATATCTGGATATGAAAAAGATAAATCAGGAAGGTCTGTGTCAAGAGAATAACTCATAATTGCCTCCTATTACTCAAGCATAAACCACATTTGTCATACTAATATACTCAGGCAGCAAAACCAAGGTTTTCTTTTTTTTTTTTTAAACCAGTACATCCACACGAATAAATATACAGAATGTTGGACAAAAATATTTCACACCAACCAGCACCCCCATTTTAATCTAAAGCAATGGATCAAGGAACAGCTAAGTAGACAATGAGGAGAAGACTGGACTAGGTAGATTTGCTTCTTACTCATAAATGTATAGGGAAAAAATTAATATGAGGCCTCTGAAAGTATTCTACAGTGTCAAATTCAAGCACCACTTTTATGATATAAAGGAACAGCACAGTTTTAAAGAAAATTTAGATTTTACAAATCAGGAACTAAAAGATGAAAAATCAGACTAGGGTAAAAAGGGAGTTTTCTAGGAACCAGGTGAACTGAGTTATATAAGAAAGATAATAATGGAACAAAAAAATCATGTGCAGAATTGAAAACACTGTCATATATAATAAATTACAGATATAGAAAAATGCGTGATAAGAAAGATACATTAGGGTAATTCTGTTAAAATAGAAAAAAAATGAATAAAGTTATAAAAGTGAAGATTATAGAGAGAGAAGTCAGGACAGAGAGCCAACAAATGAAAGAAAGAATAAATGAAAATAAAGTAAAATTTAAGACCTAACAGAAGAAAATTTTTGATCTGAAGAAAGACTGATATATATATATATATATATATATATATATATATATATAGAGAGAGAGAGAGAGAGAGAGAGAGAGAGAGATTGAACAGGCTTATATTATAGGTAGCAAAATTAGTGAAAAAAACCATAACTCTGAAATAGACCACTATTTAAATATAATCCCATGTCTTTAAGGAATTCCAAGGGAAAGGAAAGATTCTAGAGGCATCATGGAAAAAACAGATTTCTTATCCTAGAATAAGAGTTGGACCTTAGGCATCTTGTAATAAACATCTCATAATAAACTAGAAGAAAATACAGCAACATCTACCATTTTGGGGGGGAAATATTCACACTCAAAAATTCCATAAAAAAACTAATTTGTCATTTATTTGTAAAAGCAGCAGAATGAGTCTCAGGTACACAAGGCCTTAGAACATAGGCCACTCATTTATTCTCCTTAAATAGACAGTAAAGACATCTTTCATCTCAATGAGAGAAAAAGCAAATATAAAATTCAATAATGGCATTAAAGGATTAGTTGTGAACATTGAAACATAGAATTAAATAAATAAAAAAAATTTAAATAATTAAAAAAAAATTTAAATAATTTTAAAAAATTGTATAAAAGCATTTAACAATAATCTGGATGCTGGATGGATGGGGATACCACTTTCTTTGTATTACTTATTTTATTTATTTCATTCATTATATTCATCATCAAAGAAATTGATTAATTTATTTAATATTATGGTAATCATTAGTAGAATGATAAAACTGCATACTATCAAAATCACTAGACTAAGTAGGTTATTTAATTTTCATAAAGCAAAACTTGAAGTCAGAAGAAATATCAAAGAAATAAGTACACCAAATCAAAATGGCACATTAGTTAATATGTGCAAAGATATCTATGACAATAACTATCAGTGGGTTAAAAATTTCAACTAAAATGTTTTCTGAGTCAAATTACAAAATCAATTATATATTTTTTATGAGTCACATTGTCAAACAGAATAATAATATATATATTTGCAATTTTTATTAATTTATTTTTGTTACAGATGTTTCTCCTTTTTCCCCTCCTAGACACCCTCCTCCTGCTCCCCCCTGCCCCCCGAGCACTGTTGTCTATGTTCATTGGTTACGCATACATGCATATAAGTTCTTTGGTTTATCTTAGCCCTCCCCCCTGCACCCCTCCTTTGAGGTTTGTCAGTCTGAACCGTACTCCTTTCTGTGTCTCTGGGTCTATTTTGTTCATCAGCTTATTTTGTTCATTATATTCCACAAATAAGTGAGATCATGTGGTATTTGTCTTTCTCTGATTGGCTTATTTCGCTTAGCATAATGCTCTCCAGGTCTCTCCATGTCGTCTCAAAGGATAAGAGATCTCTCTTTCTTACAGCTGCATAGTGTTCTGTTGTGTATATGTACCACTGCTTTTTTATCCACTCATCTATTGATGGATACGGGCTGTTTCCAGATCTTAGCTATTGTAAATAGTGCTGCTATGAACATAGGGGTACATATATTCTTTCTGATTGGTGTTTCAGGCTTTTAGGATATAGTCCTACAAGTGGGATCACGGGGTCAAATGGCAGATCAATTTTTAACTTTCTGAAGAAACACCATAGTGTTTTCCATAGTGACTGCACCAGTCTGCATTCCCACCAGCAGTGTACTAGAATTCCCTTTTCTCCACACCCTCGCCAGCACTTTTTGTTTGATGATTTGTTGATGGCAGCCATTCTGGTAGGTGTGAGGTGATACCTCATAGTTTAATTTGCATCTCTCTGATGATTAGTGACATTGAGCATTTTTTCATATGTCTCTTGTCCAATTGTGTGTCCTTTGTAGAGATGTGTCTATTTAGGTCCTCTACCCATTTTTTAATTGGGTTCTTTGTCTTCATTTTGTTGAGTTGTATGATTACTCGATATAGATTGGAAATTAACCCCTTATCTGATGTATCATTGGCAATTATGCTCTCCCATGTAGGGGTTCCCTTTCGTTTTGATGCTTGTTTCTTTTGCTGTGCAGAAGCTTCTTAGTTTGATGTAGTCCCATGTATTAATTTTTTCTTTGTTTCTCTTGCCTTAGGCATTGTATCAGTGAAAATTCTGCTGCATGTGATGTCTGAAATTTTGTTGCCTACATTTTCTTCTAGGATATTTATGGATTCATGAGTCACATTTAAGTCTTTTCTCCATTTTGAGTTTATTCTTGTGTTTAGTGTAAGTTTGGTGGTCTAGTTTCATTTTTTTTGCATGTAGCTGTCCAATTTTCCCAACACCATTTATTTTTATTTTTATTTTTTTTAATCCTCATCCAAGGACACTTTTTGCATTTATCTTCAGATAGAGCAGCAGGGAGAGAGGGAAGAAGAGAGAGAGAGAAACATCCATGTGAGAGAGACACATCGACTGGCTGCCACCCACACGACCCCAACAGGGGCCGGGGACAAACTGCAAACGAGGTACGTACGTGCCCTTAGTGGGAACTGAAACTGGGCCTCTCTGGTCTGTGGGCTGACACTCTAACCGCTGAGCCAAACTGGCCAGGGCCCAACACCATTTATTAAAGTGGCTGTCTTTACTCCATTGTATGCTCTTGTGACCTTTATCAAATATTAGTTGAGCATAATATCCTGGGTCAATTTCCAGGTTCTCTGTTCTGTTCCATTGATCTATATGCCTGTTCTTGTGCCAGTACCAGGCTGTTTTGTTTACAATGGCTTTGTAGTATAACTTGATATCTGGTGTTGTGATCCCTCCTACTTTGTTCTTCTTTTCCAAGATTGTTGTGGCCATTCAGGGTCTTTTTTGGTTCCATATAAACTTTTGAAGTATTTGTTCTAGTTCTGACAAATATGTCATTGGTATTTTAATAGGAATTGCATTCAATCTACAGATTGCTTTGGGTAGTATGGACATTTTAATGATGTTAATTTTTCCAGTTCATGAACAGGTATATGCTTCCACTTTTTTATATCTTCCTCTAGTTCTTTTTTCAATGTCCTATAGTTTTTTGCAAATAGATCCTTTACTTCTTTGGTTAAGTTTATTGCTAGGTATCAAATTTTTTGCTGCAATAGTAAATGGAAATTTTTTAAAATCTCTCCTTCTGTGAGTTCATTGTTGGTTATAAGAATGCTGTCGATTTCTTGATGTTAATTTTGTATCCTGCTACTTTGCCAAATTTGTTCATTAAATCTAGTAGATTTTTGATGGAGTCTTTAGGGTTTTCTATGTACAATATCATGTCATCTGCAAATAATGACATTTTCACTTCCTCCTTTCCAATTTGGATCCCTTTTATTTTTTCTTCATGTCTAATTGCTGTGGCTAAGACTTCCAGTACTATGTTAAATAAAAGTGGCAAAAGTGGGTATCCCTGTCTTGTTCGTGTTCTTAAGGGAAATGCTTTTAGTTTTTGCCCATTGAGTATGATGTTGGCTATAGGTTTTTCATATATGGCCTTTATTATGTCAAGATATGATCCCTCTATTCCCACACTACTGAGCGTTTTTATCAGAAATGGGTGCTGGATTTTGTCGAATGCTTTTCAGCGTCTATTGATATGATCATATGGTTTTTATCTTTCATTTTGTTTATGTGGTGCAGCACATTTATTGATTTGCAAATATTGTAACAGCTTTGCATCCCTGGGATGAATACCACTTGGTCATGGTGAATAATTTTTTAATATATTGCTGGATCCAATTTGCTAGTATTTTGTTCAGGATTTTGGCATCTATGTTCATCAGGGATATAGGCATGCAGTTTCCTTTCTTTGTAGTGTCTTTATCTGGTTTTGGAATTAGAATGATGCTGGACTCATAAAATGAGTTTGGAAGTCTTTCTTCTTGAAATTTTTTGGAATAGTTTGAGGAGAATGGGTGTTAGTTCTTCTTTGAATGTTCTGTAAAACTCCCCGGTGAAGCCGTCCGGGCCTGGGCCTTTGTTTGCTGGGAGAGTCTTGATTACATCTTCAATTTCCTTAGTTGTTATTGGTCTGTTCAAGTTTTCTATTTCTTCCCGGTTCAGTTTTGGGAGACTATGTGTTTCTAAAAATTTGTCAATTTCACTTAGCATGTCGAATTTGTTGCCATATAAATGTTCATAGTATTTATTAACAATCCTTTGTATTTCTGTGGTGTCAGTTGTTACTTCTGTTTCATTTCTGATTTTGTTTATTTGGGTCCTCTCTCTTTGTTTCTTGGTGAGTCTAGCTAAAGGTCCATCAATCTTGTTTATCTTTTCAAAAAACCAGCTCTTTGTTTCATTGATCTTTTGAACTGTTTTTTAGTCTCTATGTCATTTATTTCTGCTCTGATCTTTACTATTTCTGTCCTTCTACTTGCTCTGGGTTTTTCTGTTCGTTTGCTTTCTAGTTCTTTAAGTTGTGAGGTTAAATAGTCAATTAGAAATTTTTCTTGTTTCTTGAGGTAGGCCTGTAAGGGCTATGAACTTCCCTTTCAGGACTGCTTTCGCTGCATCCCTTAGATTTTGTGTTGTTGTGTGCTCATTTTCATTGGTTTCCAGGAAGTTTTTAATTTCTTCCTTGATCTCCTTGGCAACCCATTTATTGTTTAAGAATATGCTATTTAGCCTCTATGTGTTTACATGTCTTTGTGTGTTTTTGTTGTAATTGATTTCTAGTTTCATGGCATTGTGATCTGAGAAGATGCTTGATATGATTTCAATCTTCTTGAACTTGTAGAGATGTAGTTTGTGTCCTGACATGTTGTCTGTCTTTGAGAATGTCCCATGTGCACTTGAGAAGAATGTGAATTCTGCAGTTTTGGGGTGTAATTCTCTGTAGATATTTCTTAAATCCATTTGATTTAGTGCATCATTTAGAGTCTCTGTTTCTTTGTTAATTTTTTGTCTAGAAGATTTATCCAGTGATGTCAATGGGGTGTTAAAGTCCCCTGCTATGATTGTATTGCTGTCGATTTCTCCTTTGAAGTCCTCCAGAAGTTTTTAAATATATTTTAGTGCTCCTATATTGGGTGCATATATGTTTACCAAGGTTATATCCTCCTGTTGGATAGATCATTTCAATATTATGTAGTGACCTTCTTTGTCTCTAGTTATGGCCTTCATTTTGAAATCTATTTGATCAGATATGAGTATTGCTACCCCAGCTTTTTTTTCCTTTCCGTTTGCTTGGAAGATTTTTTTTTCATCCCTTCACTTTCAACCTATGTGAGTCTTTTGTTGTGAGGTGGGTCTCTTGTAAACAACACATATATGGGTCACGCTTTCTTATCCAATCAGCTACTCTGTGTCTTTTTATCGGAGCATTCAATCCATTTACATTTAAGGTGATTATTGATATGTACTTATTTATTGCCATTTTTGTTTAGTGTGGTTCTATTTTCCTTTCTATTTCTTCAACTAATTACAACAGTCCTTTTAACATTTCTTGCAGTGCTGGTTTGATGCTAATGTATTCCCTTAGCCTTTTTTTGTCTGGGAAACTCTTTATTTGACCTTCTATGTTGAATGATAGCCTTGCTGGGTAGAGTAGTCTTGGATTCAGATCCTTGTTTTTCATGACCTTGATTACTTCATGCCATTCCCTTCTGGCCTGTAGTGTTTCTGTTGAGAAGTCAGCTGATAGCCTTATGAGGGTTCCTTTGTAGGTAACTCTTGCTGCCTTAGGATTCTCTCTTTGTCTTTAATTTTTGACATTTTAATTATTATGTGTCTTGGTGTGGGCCTGTTTGAGTTCTTCTTACTTGGGGCTCTCTGTGCTTCTTGAACTTGAATGCTTTTTCCTTCACCAAGTTAAGTAAGTTTTCTTTCACTATTTCTTCAAATATACTCTCTATCCCTTGCTCATTTTCTTCTTCTCCTGGAATTCCTATGATGTGGATGTTGTTACGTTTCCAATTATCCCACAATTCTCTTAAGCTGTCTTCCTGCTTTTTAATTGTTTTTTTTTTCTTTTTGGTTTTCTGATTGGGTGATTTTTTTCTACCCTGTCTTCTTATTCACTGATCCAGTCCTTGGCTTCCTCTGCTCTGCTTGTTATTCCTTCCAACATGTTCTTTATTTCTGCTATGTTATTCTTCATTTCCACTTGGTTGGTTTTCAATGTTTCTATATCTTTACTCATGCTGTTGAGCTCTTTACTCATCCTGTTGAGCTTCCTCATTGTCATCACTCTGGACTCTACCTCTGATAACTTGCTTAACTGCATTTCATTTATCTCTTCTTCGGTGGAGTTCTCTTATTCTGTTATTTGGGATTTGTTTCTTTGTTTCACCATTTTGGCTGTGTCAGTGGGTTTTGAGCCTGCCAAATTTTCCATGTGGATGTTGGTGTTTTGCTGATTGTGGCTCCCTCTACTGGGTTTGGATGAGTATGGGAGGATCCACATTAAACACCACTGTCAAGTCTTTCTTTCCTGGGTAGATTTGCAAGCCCAGGAAAGGTTCACTTATCCTCTAGCTTTTTGCCTGGAGGCTATTAGTCTCAGTTACTTGATAAGCCTTGGGTTGCAGCTTTCACCTGAATGAAAAAATCCCTCAGGTGTTCAGGGTAAGAGGATTTCCAGAGGGAGGGGGATATGCTTGCTAGCTGTTAATAAGCCTCAATTTGCATTTCTCATGACTATTTAGTACATGTCTTGTTAATATTCTGTGACAAATGGGAAAGTGCACCAAGCACTTCTATATACCAAAGTACAATCCAAGAATAATAATATTTTAAAATAAAATAGTTAAACTGTTCTGACAAAAGAATAAAAAAACAGATATATTATTAATACTGGTCATAGCAGAACCCAAGGTAAAGAAAGAGCACTAAACAGGAGAAAGGTAATGATTGTTTTATTTTTATAAAGGATTATTCTATAATAGACATAGAGAATGTGCATATAACATATCATAAAAATGTATAGAATATAGAATAAAACTATAAAAGTAATGGGCAATAACAATTCTATTAGTATTTGATAAGGTAAAACATCCATAAGTTTACATAGTATCTAAACAACATAATTTAAAAAGTTTGATTGTTACATATAGATGTATATACTTAACTTTGTACCCCATGAACAGAGGGTAAATTATCTTTCAAGATTCCATGATACTTTGAACAAGGTGATCATAAATTAGAGCACACAGAAAAAACAAAACAAAAAACCACTGATGATTTTAAAAAGTAAAAATTATACAGATCTCATTGTTTTCCTATAAGGCATAACCTTTTTAATTAATAACAGAAGATTAAATAAACACTTGAATATATGAAATCTTATAAGTAATTATTGGATTAAAAGTGTGTCAAAAGTACAACTATCAAACATTTTAAAAGTAAATATAAATATGCTGTTCCTTGAATTTTTGTATAGGTTGGAAGATTTTCATAATCAAGTTTGGAAAACTACAATGTGGGAGCTACAGAAGTTTGAGTACTTTTGTTCTGCTTTCTACTCTGCACTGGTGAAGGGAAGAAGTTTCGTGGACTTGTCATGTTGAGAACAATTTTCATGGTTAATATTACCTGCAGGAATTTTGTGCTTGAAAATAGTTTGGAAGATCACTCTTGGCAACATTTGATTTAATTTTTAACTAATTTATGTTCACAAGGTATGGCCTTCAAGGATATGTGGCCATTCAAACCACTATATACTTTAATACAATCTTTACAATAGAGTTATTCATGTGGGTATTTGGTATCTGGTGGTCTAACCCTCTGATATGAAAGTATGATTTTATAAGTTAGAAGTCAACATTAAAAAGCCTAAAGAGTCAATTTCCGTTCTGTACAAGTCATCACCCAGCATATCAATGCAGACTACATTGTTGGTGGAGGGAGGGTTAAGTAGTAAGAAAAATGCCACAGCTCTCCTTTTAGATAGAATAAAATTCTTAAATTTTAGGATTATCTTGCCCAGAAGAACATGTACCTTTTGGTGACAATTCAGGATTAAAATACTGAATTCAAAAGATCAGGACAACTTGACTTTTTTTTTTTTTTTTTACTTTTAGATGTGAGACTAAATGGTCTATGTCAGGATAGTAACAGGCAAGTGCTCTCGAAATTCAAAACGGCAGTGTTACCAGTAGTGATTCAGGCAAATACATATTTATCACTTGGACTTCCAGCCTCAGATCAGTTCCTTGAGTTGGTCAGTGTTAAAATGGAGTTCCCAAATATTTGATAAATTTTGCCTTCTTCTTCCCAAATTTCTGTAGCAGTTACCACTTAATTTTCTTTTTCCACCTTGTTTATCTAATCCTTTCTATGTTAACCAAGTAAGCTTATTATGCAATTAACACCTTAAGTTTGAAGTGGTTGAATAAGAGAGGGTTCAAGAATGTCTTTGGAGAATCAAGAAATATGATCATCTTAAATCTTGCCACCAAAAATTATTTTTCAAAGAGTATATGATTTTAAAATTTGAGTTTGCAAGGCTCATTCAGCATTTGCTAGCCTTTGGTTTCACTAGTTACATGAAGATAATGAAAGTTAATCGTCGACATGTTAAATTCCTCTCTTAAAAGTTTTTTTTTTTTTTTTTTGCTTTGTGTCACTTATCTAATTTCTTGAGATCACAGATCTAAAGAATCATATCTTCAGATGTTTTTCCCTCTGGTGAAGTTCAATACACTGTTGAAGTATTATTGCTTCTAAGAATAACACTTTCTACCCTAACAACAAAAGTAATTTGAGAATAGAATAGTTAACTATACAGTAGTCCCCCACTATCTGCCGTTTTGTTTTCTGCAGTTTCAATTAGCTGCAGTCAACCTTGGTCCAAAAATTTTAAATGGAAAATTCCAAAAATAAACCATTCATAAGTTTTAAGTTGTGTGCCATTCTGAGTAGCATAATGAAATCTTTCGATTTCCTACTCTGTCCTTCTGGGGACATGAATCATCCTTTTGTCCTACATGTCCAAGCTCTATTCGCTCCCCTCCTATTAGTCACTTAGTAGCCTTCTGTTTTCAATTCAGTTATCAGAGAGAAAGAGAAAGAGATTACATTCACATAGCTTTTATTATAGTATATTGTTATAATTGTTCTACTTGATTATCATTGTTAATCTTACTGTGCCTAAACTTATAAATTAAATTTTATTATAGGTATGCATGTATAAGAAAAATAGTATATATAGGGTTTGGTACTACCTGTGATTTCAAGCATCCACTGGGGGTCTTTTAATATATCCCCAGTGGATCAGGTAGGATTACTGTAGCAGTGTCTACAAGGTTCATCTCCTAAGACAAAATAACAAGGAAAGAGGAAAACTTCTTTTTTAAATAATTGAAAAGGAGAAAGGTGTACTTTGGAAAAGCTGACATTAAATATTTTAGTGCCCACTAATAATTTGTTAATCTTTATGTTGCAAGATTTAAAGAGATAAAAATACTACAAATAAAAAAATATTCAATGAGCCCAGCCGGTGTGACTCAGTGGTTGAGAGTAGACCCATGCACCAAGTGGTTGCCAGTTCAATTCCCAGTCAGGGCACAGGCCAGGTTGTGGACCAAATCCCCAGTGCGGGGCATGCAGGAGTCGGCCAATCGATGTTCTCTCTTTTTGATGTTTCTATCTCTCTCTCCCTCTCACTTCTTCTCTCTCTAAAATCAATAAAGAAAAAAAAACAAAAACCCAATGACATGATTTGCCACATTCTCAAGTTAACATATCCCTTTCCAGCCTCCATAACTTTTTATTTTTAAAGTTTTACAGAGTATCTTCTAAAAAATATCACTACATTTTATGCATTTATAGTAATATATCTTAGGGTGAATATTTTTATTTTAGCTTTAGAAAAAAAGAAAAAGAAAAGAAAAAATTGACTAATAAGATTTTGATAACAGAACACATTTCCTTAAATTTAATTTAAATTCTATTTAGATTCAACACAATTTTACAAAGGATTTATACCTCACAAAAATGTGCTTGAATGTTTGGGGTGAAAGTGGCAGAAATTTGTGGACATGAGAAAAATAAAAGACATTTTGAGTATGAAAGACCATCTCACATTAGAACAATGGGTTAAGGCTGGAATGTGTGTTATATTTTGATATGAGGAAACCTTGTCTTAATATCACCCATAATTACCAACCTTACACATAAAAACTTCATTATGCCAGTCCCTCTCTTTCTTTGCCTCAGTCACTATAATTGAGGTAGAATGCCTGTTAAAACAAACAATGCATTCATTTGCTTTAAACTCTTCTTTCTCGAGTTAACCAAAAATTACCTGTGCTCTGATGTCTCTAGATTAGTGATTAGCAGCCACTTAATTTTTGCTGATTGTAGTTTATTCCTCTGTGCCTTGCATTAATCACCAGATTTTATATGTAAGCTAAATTTTTACCTTATGTCCTTAGGAAAGTGAGAAAAAAAGAGCCCACAAAATGCCCCAGAAAATAGATAAAAGAGACTCATATTAACACATATCATTTTGAAATTTTAGTACACTGGATATGGTGTTCTAGAAAGAATAGGTCACATTAACAAAATCAAAATTATTCTATATTTCTCATTGGAATATAGGAAGTTCAAGGTCAGTAGACACACACCTTCAAAATTTCTGAAAGAAAATGACCTCCAAACTAATATTCTATACTAAGCCAAATTTTAATCAAGTTTCAGGATAGAATAAGTACATTTCAGGCAGACAAGTTCTAAAAAATATATTTTCCTTGTTTCTTTCAGGAAGTGACTGGAAGCTGAGTTCTACCAAAATGAGGGAACAAATGAAAAAAGATCTGGCAAACCAAAAATATTTCCAACCCAACAAAGAGCTGAAAGTAATAACCATGATGCTCCTGAGGGGAGATCTCAGGATGAAAAATGAAGGCATATAGGATAACCTATCTACATTGGAGCATGGCAGAAGGATCTGTGAGGGACTCCATTAGGAAAATAAAACTGATAGACTAGTTGATCCATTTGAACATTTTGAGAAGAGATTTAGACAACTTGTGAGAAGTTTAGATGGAATCATTGATTAATATATGGAAAATTAAGCAAATAAAATAAAAATTGTTAGTTCTAGACAAATAGAAGTTAACAGTGAAAGAAAAGTAATCATGATTTCCTTCCTGGCTGAGCTGGAAACAGTGTTTAAATTATATTAGTTTGGCCACTCCAGCTGTCTTTTAGTTACTCTCAACCTACTGTCAGAGGTAAGTTGCCATTTTCATCATATCACATCCACATGACTTCTCATGTTGGACTTGGTCATCTGAATGAGGCAGTGATTGTCATGTTTCTCCTTCGTAAAGTTACTCTCGCCTTCTCCCTTCCCTACTGTGATCTCCAAAGACTTTCTAAACTACGTACATTTATTACTTTGATTTAATTTAAAATTTATTAAAATATACAGATGTTTTCCAGGTGTTTCATTTCTGAACTACATAGTACATTTTGAGAATTTTGGGCAGCAACATGCAAAAGTGCTAGACAACTAGCCAATAAAGAGCTACAGTGAGCATGGAGCCTTTAGCAACGAGAAGCAGAGCAGCGTGTGGTATGTCAATATGAGCTGGAGCAAAGCCATCATCAGGTTCAGTATCAGCTATGGAATGGATTAGAAGTTGATGGATAGTGTCTCAGGGCCCAGACAATGAGAACTGAGATAGATTAAGTTGCCACAAAGTACTGAAGTAGATCAGACTAGTTCCCAGGCAATTGGTTTAAGTATTACAAAGTAAGGGGTCTATTAGGATAAATAACGGATGAGGAATTTAAGCAAGGAATCTGAATAACAGGAACAGCACACCCTTGAGAAAAACAAGCAAACAAAACAAAATGTGGCATTATAAAGACATTTTGTCCCTGGCCGGTTTGGCTCAGTGGTTAGAGCATCAGCCCACAGACCAAAGAATTACAGGTTCAATTTCCAGTCAAGGGCATGTACCTGGGTTGCAGGTTCATTCCCAGCCCTGGTCGGGGTCATGCGGGAGGCAGCCAATCGATGTGTCTCTCTCACATCGATGTTTCTCTCTCTTCCCCCCCCCCACCCCTCCTTTCCACTCTATCTAAGGATTAATGGAAAAAATATCCTCGGGTGAGGATTAACACACACACATACAAAAAAGACATTTTGACTCAGGTCAGGGACTATTTCTGGACATTGGAACCAGCGTCCTTTATTGTCTACCTTGAAGCTTTCAGCTAGAGTCCTTGAGGCTAGGTTGGATCTCTTGACTGGAGTGGGGAATGAAGAAGCAACATTTCTGGTGTAATATAAATCATATCTTGGTAATATATGTCATAAAGTTTCAATAAAATGGCACAGTTAACATTTTATGTGTTTGATAAATTGAAGGTGGTATTCCTTCCATCTCCAGAAGTGTATAAGTCACTATTTTGAGCCAGAAGGAATAAAAAAAACCATTTTCTTCTGGGATATTTTTCTAGAACTGATGGCCTCTACAACAATAATCAGAATTGCTTTCCCACATAGTTTTATAATAGACAGTGGAGCGTGGCAAACCTTTGTCTAATATAAATCATACTTCTGGATGTGAATGTTACTCTCATGCAGAAGTAGAGGAATAATCTCTAGTGTGACTTTCCCTCCCAAATCCCCAGTCTATTCATCCATGCAAGTGACTGGTCATAAATAGGTTCTCAGACCAGTGGTCCACCTTCACAGGGGGAAAAAAGCTGCTTGTTAATTTAATTAAATAATTAAATACTTAAGTCTTAATTGCCCCTCTAAAAGTCTTAAAACTCTACCAGGGGCCAGGGCTACAAGGTAAACAGGACAGAGACTGCCTTGGAGAAGCTCTCATTCTAGTGAGGAATGGGGGCCAGAACACAGTGCTGTTCCCTTGTGCTACTGCTCTGATTAGGATAAGCACACGGCATCATGGACTCCCCCTGGGAAGTGAACAACTCAGTATTGGGGGTAGAAAAGCTTGTTGCAGAAACACTTTATTCACAAGTGTCACTGCTATCAGGGGAAGGGGACTGTTTCAATAAGGAGAAAGCTCAAACCACAAGAACTGCAAACATCTGAAAGGTCATGCAAAAGGGTATTCTCCTTTTATAAGGAGGGAGGAAAAGACTAGAAGAAATAAGGTATGGGGGAGTGGGATGAGCAGGTGGCATGATCCGACAGTTGATGAGGAAAAGTCTTTTCTCCAGCTAATCATCTGGAGAGCTGTTAAGGAGAGACTTTTCTGCTCCAAAGCCCAGGGGTGGAGCAAAGTTCAGGTGCCTGAGGAAGGGAGAGAAGCCTGACAAAAGTCTGGTCAGGTTAGGCATTGTGTTCAGATTGGTCAGTGGGGACAAACAGTTTAGCTAATCATTTATGAGATGGGAAGGGAAGGGTCTGTGTCTGGCTTTGTCATAGGTAAACAAGGAGGGCATCAATGACTCTTATCTAAGAAGAGGAACACTGACTGGTTCTTGGCAGTAAGCCTTTTCCTGGAGCAGAGGACTCGGGTAAAATTAGTCATTATCAATATCTAAACTGATACCATGAAGCAAATTAAGGGGGCTTTTGAGACCGGAGTTATGGGGGAGGGAGACAGCCACAAGGCAGGATTAACATGGTATAGTCAAGGAATGTGAGAAATTGGTGCAGTTGATCTTGGAAATAGATTGGCAGGAGGCTACTGCAGCAACCCAGAAAGAAATGCTCCCTTGAATTAAAGAGTGGTAATTAAATGCACAGATAAATGTTGTTCTGTGAGCTGGAGTAAAGGGAAATCTAGGCAATGTGAGCTATGAAAGTACTAAAGAGATTTACTAAGGAAGACACTGTACCTCTGTTGAGAAAGCAGTCAAAGGAGAAATCAGATCAAGAGGGTAGATGCTCAGTTGATCTGAAATAAGATATCAGACCTTTATATCCAGAAGGCCAAAAGACAGATCTACATAGAACAGACCTATTTTCTGCACAATGCTGTTTTTTGGATATGGTCCCAAAAGCACAGGCTACAAAATAAAATAAAATAAATAAAATAAAATAAAATAAAAAATAGACAAAGGGTTAAAAACCTCTGCACAGTAAAGGAAACAATCAACAGAGTGAAAAGGCAACCTACAGAATGAGAGAAAATGTTTGCAAACTATATGTCTGATAGGGGATTAATATCCAAAATATAGAAGGAACTCAAACAACTCAATAACAAGAAAACTAATAACCCAATTTAAAAAATGGACAAAGGCCCTGGCCAGTTTGGCTCAGCGGTTAGAGCATTGGCCCGTGGACCAGAGAGAGTCCCAGGTTCGGTTCCCACTAAAGGCACGTACCTCGGTTGCAGTTTGTCCTCGGCCCTGGTTGGGGTTGTGTGGGTGGCAGCCACTCGATGTGTCTGTCTCTCTCACATCGATGTTTCTCTCTCTCTCTTCCTCCCTCTCTCCCTCCCGCTTCCCGCTCTATCTGAAGATGAATGCAAAAGTGTCCTCGGGTGAGGATAAAAAAAAAAAAAAAAATGAACAAAGAACCTGAATAGACATTTCTCAAAAGAAGACATACAAATGGCTAACAGGTATATGAAAAGTTGCTCAACATCACGAATCATCAGGAAAATGCAAATCAAAACCATGATGAGATATCACCTCACATCCATTAAAATGGTTACTATCAAAAAGACAAAAAGAACAAGTGTTGGCAAGGCTGTGAAGAAAAGGGAACCCTTGTACACTGCTGGTGGGAATGTAAATTAGTACAGACATTATGGAAAATAGTATAAAGTTTCCTCAAAAATTAAAAATAGAACTACCATATGATCCAGAAACTCCCCTTCTGGGTATATTGACACAGGAAATGAAATCAGTATTTGGAAGAGGTATCTGCACTCCTCTTGTTCACAATAGCCATTATATAGGAAAAGCCTGAGTGCCCACAGGTGAATGGAAAAAGAAAATGTGGTATATATGTACAATGAAATATTATTGTCTTAAAAAAAAAAAGAATGAAATCCTGTCATATGTGACAGTATGGAAGAACATTATAGTAGATGAAATAAGCCAAACACAGAAAGCCAAATACTACATGATATCATAGATCTATGTGGAACCTACAGAAGTCAAACTCAAAGAAGCAGAGAGTAGAATGATGGTTGCCAGGGGCTGAAGGGGTGGGGAACAGGAAGATGTCAGTGAAACAATACAAAGTTTAGGTTATGCAGGGTGAATAACTTCTGGAAATCTAATGTACAGTATGGTGACTATAAAGAATAACACTATACTTTATACTTGAAATTTACTGAAATATTAAATGTTCTCACCATACACACACAAAAATATAACTATGTGAAGTGATGGATATGTCAGTTTGATTGTGGTAATCATTTCACAATTTTTACATAAAACCTCATGTTGTACTCTGTAAATATATATGCTTTTTATTTGTCAATTATATCTCAATAAAGGTGGACAAAATTACTATTTTTTAAAGTACTATTTTAAGCCAATTAGATGACTATGAGCTCATTGGAATATGTCATAATTCACCATTATGTTCATACTCACAGTTTCAATAGCTCGGAATTAACAAAATATTCATGTGACTAGTCACATTTGAAGACTTAACTAAGTATATCCAGTAATAATCCAGAGCCTTAAGTACATCACTTATGCTAGAGAATAAATGTTTCAAACGCATACTATCTTCATTCCCATCCTACATGGTCACCACAGAAATTTCCCTAAGTATTGCACCCAAGAAGTGAGCTTCCTTCTTTTTAAAAGTACCACAAAATCTAGTCTATGCTTCCTCCAAACAACAAATAAAATAAATTATTTACCAATATCTGGTTAACATAATCAATGTCAACAAATACTAATATTAAGCCCATAGAGCTCTTGGAGGTTTTGGTGTTGTTTTTTTAAATTACTCTTTGTACTGATGAAATTAACTGGGAAGCTATCACATCTCTTATCATTGGCTAGATTTTGCAAATGCTATAATTTGTAATATTTGTCTTTCTTAATACATCTTCTATCTTCCATTCATCCATCTAGCAATTACTGAGTGACTGTGAAATGTGCTGGGTTTCAGGCTTTATACTCAAGGATTTTGCAGTAATGAAAAAGATAAGCATCCATATAGTTACAATATATTGTAAATGTTTCATGTACTAATTTACAAACTATGATGTGAGCTCTTTCATTCTCTAGTCTCATTCCACCCCTGGCATGGTTTTGTATGGCTGAGGAGTTAAGAATATTCTTTACATTTTTAAAGAGTTATAAAAAAAATCAACAAATAAGGTAGGACAGATACCCTATATGCCTTCAAAGGCTAAAATATTTGCTATCTGGCTCTTACAGAAAAAGTTTGCTGATCTTTGCTCTAGACCAGTGATTCTTAAACAACGGTGTTCCTGGAAATCATTTGTGAGATTTGTTATTTTAAATATAAATGTTGGATGAGATCCTGGTATTGCTATTTTTATCAGAATCAGGTGATTCTCATGTATGCCTTGGTTGAAAAGCTTTTTTTCTACACACCTTCCCTAAGACAGTTACCAGAACACTTACCTGGGTTTACAGAGATGCTTAGCAAGGACTCTCTTCATTAACAGAGCTTACACTACATGCCACAGAATGTTTCTTTCATCTTATTTCACATGCCTTGGTAGAATAGCCCCCTTCCTCCTGTATAATAACATTTTAAACTAATAAAGCTCTTTGAAAGGCAGAAAATACATTTACACCTATTATATAATTTGATCTTATAATAATATGGCCTAGAATTATTACTTTATAGATAAAGAAACTAAGGTTTAGAGAAGTCACGTACTCAAGGTCATGCAGGGCTTCTGACTCCTACTTCATTGTTCTTTCTCAACACTGTCTGCTACTTACTTTTTCTGATTCTCTATAGAAATAGACTATGCAGTCTATTCTTACTACCCACTAGCAAAATTTCATTACATTCCATAAATCTGTTAGCTAAAGAATGTAATTCCTGTTTAACTTGAGAGCCTGTATGTCTTAAGGCAGACTTGTGTTACAATAATTCCTCTAATTTGCAAGCACTTTTTCACATATATTATGTACTTGAAATAAACTAGAAGCTAACTCCTTCTTGGGTATAAATGGAGAAAAAAAGTATGTCTCTAGAGCATTATTCAACATAAAGCTCATGAAATAATTTGCAGAGGCACAAGGTTCATCCTGCCTAAGCAAATTAAACAATTTTGCTAACCCTGATGTCTTTTGTTAGAAGTGAAATTTATGATAACTATATTGGCTCTGCACTACATAGCACCCAGAAGCCTTTGTTTGCTCTCAGCTAGAGCTATTTATACTCCAAGATATTGATATTCTTCTACTTAATCAAAAAGTATTCCAACTAAATATAACTGCTACATTCTTTTGAATATGCAAAGCCAAAACAAAAGAAAAATAATAAAGGATTATTTACAAACATTTTGGATGTATTCTTACTTCATTCTTTTCCCAAGTCTTTATTTTTGACTAATCATTATATTCAGGAAGTGTCACAAGAGATAGAACTTGATCATATCCCTTATTAGATTGTGTATTTGGCAGTTTCATTGAGAAATAAACTTAATATTAGGAATGAAGGAGTGGCACATTTTAACCCTGTATTGACATAGCTTTGGAAGTTATTTAACACTGTTACACAGAAAGTGTGATATCCATGTTGCTGACCAAGCTGGGGGAGGGAATTTTAGCTAAGAATAACTTTGGGGGATCATGCCAAAAGAATCAATGGAAAACAATTCTGGACATTACTGTGTGTAGAATACAAAGGCAACAAACTAGATAATTCTGAGTATACTTTTTAAAAGATAGACTTCATTTTTTAGAACAATTTTATGTTTACAGAAAAATTGTGCAGAAAATATACTCCTCCCTTCCCCCCATTGTTTCCCTTATTATTAACATCTTGCATTGATGTGGTACATTTGTTACAGTTGTTGAACTAATAATGATACATGACTGAGTATTGTTTCAGAGACAAGTTCAAGTTATGTAAATCAAAAGAGAAACTTTTGGGGGCTAATAAGTAATTATTAACACGAATTTTAAAGAGAAATAACCTTGCCTGGCTGCTGTGGCTCAGTGGTTGAGCATCGACCTATGCACCAAGAGGTCGCTGGTTCAATTCACAGTCAGGGCACATGTCGGGGTTGTGGGCTCAATCTCCAGTAGGAGGCTTGTAGGAGGCAGCCTATCAATGTTGACACTTCTCTCTCTCATCCACGTTTCTCTCTCTCTCCCTCTCCTGTCCTCTCTCTCTAAAAAATCAATAAAAACATTTTAAAAAATAAAATAAAAATAAAGAGAAATCATCTTCTCTTCCATTGATCATTCTTTTTCTGGCACCAAAATACCAAAAACCATTTTATGTGGTGCTTAGGCTCCCCAAAAGCTAGTATTTTCCAAATTTGGAGGGTAAATACCCATTTTTAGACTTGTAATAAAGTCTCATAAATGAATATTTATTTTAGGCAAACAAATGGCAGAGTTGGGCCCTATCTTTTGACACCCAAGTATGAAAATTACTCTCTCCATATCAATTATAAAATGGCTACTATTCCTCAACAGCTAACATTTAATTTACTTATCAATGCTGAAGCCATTTTGCTTTTGTGAATTAAGAATAAAGTTGTTGAGCAAAAAGTAGATTGTTTCTGAGAAAAGTAGGATGTATAGGAAAGACCTGCAGGGTGTTATGACTTGGTTTAACAACTAAACACTAACACACTTTCAATAATACCTCTCATTAGAAGACTTTATTTCTTTTGAAATACATATGAGATCTTTAGGTAGTTTCCTTTTCATATATCTTTTAAGTTGGTTAATTTTTAAAAAATATTTACAGTTCAGGTACATTTAAATCCTTTAAAATTGATATTTGAGAATGCTAATAATTTAATTAAATATAGTCTATTTTCTCACTTTTGACTTGCATATATCAAAGTCTTAGCATGAATATGAGAACTTAAAATTGAGAGAACTGTTCTAGATTTGTACTGAAGAAAATTTAAAGTCCTTTATTATTCACATCCTAGTTAATAGATGTGAATAATACTCATACCTGCTGCACATGAATGGGGGAAGTAGCCTGTGCGGGATGCAGGAACAGGATCACCGAAGATTTTATGGGTCAGAAATGGAGTTTTAAAACTACTTCACTGCTTCACAAGGAACCCAGTAAAGTATAAAGTCAGTATTTGTGCTCTGAGGCTAGGGATTGAGTTAACAACCTGATGACAACTGTCTTCAAACTGACAAACAAAATAGAACCAGAGGCATGGATACATGGAACAGACTTACAGAGGTTAGAGGGGAGGGGCATGGGGGGGACTGGATGAAAGAAGGTGAAGAGACTAGCCAAAGAACACATATTCATAGCTCATGGACACTGACAACAGTGTGGTGATGGACAGAGGCAAGGTGGAGGGTGGGGGTGCAGGGGGCTGGGTGGAGATGGATAAAGGAGGGAAATGGGAGATATCTGTAATAGTGTCAACAATAAAAATAAATAAAAACATAATTTAAAAAGGTGTGCAGAAGTGCTCTGGGCTGATTTCAACATATTCCAAGATTGGGGAATCCCACCCCCATTACTGATCCTCAGTTCTGGTGAAGATATAACCAAAGGACTTCGATGACTCCATAACTGGTTTCTTGGAGCAGGGAGGTCCCTGAGGTTAAAGTTATTAAAGTGTAAGGTTACAGCAACTGTAAGACTAGATACCAATAAATCATGACCTGGACCTCACAAGTCATCCTTTCTGCACTCTGCAGCAGGCTGTCTTTGGTTTCTTAGACTAGCTATAACTTCAGGCAGTCTTGGGTTATGGAAACTGTGATAACCTCACTTCAAACTGACTTTGTAGAATTGTTGAAAATGGAATATGATTATGTTTAAAGTCAACTTTTTGTTTAACTGTGTCAGGGATCTCTTTTGTTTCTAATCAGTAAATTAATAATTACAAAAAGTGATTTAAAAAGGTGATTTAGAAATCACTAACAAGATTTGTGTCTTCCAGATGTTTAAAATGTTTTGCTTATGCCACCCTGTAACAGTTAGTACTTCACTGGAGTCAAGAAGAAATATTTGAAATTTTCAGTGATTAACAAATCAAAGCCATTTAAGATTTTGGTTGTTTTCATATACATCTTGTTTTTTAGCATTAGTATTAAGTGGAAGGTATAAGATTCCTTTTAACTTGAAGGAAAGACTGAAATGATCTGATATGGATTGACTAAGGACAAAGTTTAGATACATTCAAATACATTGAAAATAAGATAAAGAGGAGAAATTTAAATTTCTTAAAGGGATAAAAAATTATATTTGCCTGGTAGTGATCATAAAATTATACTCACAGCAAAAGTATAAGGAAATATAATATCTCATAAGGGTAACCATTACTGCTAAAATGAGTAGCAGAATCTCGTTTCTCGCAAAAGAAGCTCAAGCAGCTGATATTTTCATGAGAAAATACTCATTTCTGGATTACAATTGAGTTTGGAGAAACCTTTGAAAAGCAAAGTGCTTTCAACCATGCCTTGGTGTATTATTTTGATTAAAAAAATAGCCCCTCAGGTAAAATTTAAATATATTTTTCAAAAAAGTCATGTTAGTATATTTTCTAGCAAATTTAAACAATTGCTGAGTACTCTCGTCAGTATTAGCAATTATTAGTAATAATGATGGTTAAATATTTATATAAACAATAAGCATAATTATTTGCTTTTAAAATTTACTTTCTAATCAAGCAAGCAACCTTACTTTCCACCTGATATTACGCTGTATGCTGGTGAGTGAACATTTTTTCATTTAATATCCTTGTTCGCATTTTTCTTGATGCTTATTTGTATATTTCTATTGATGTAATAGTTTGCAAGAAAAAGAGCTCATGTCTCTGCCTGAAGGTGGAATCTTATGAATATGTAAATAATGTTTTGATGTGATGAAGTTTTTCTTTGGAATGGAACTGTGCCCTCTTAAGTTATATTGAATATTAGCCATAGCTTAGAAGGACACAAAGCACATGAAGACTTGAGTTCTTAAAGAAAAAATATCTGAGAAATAGTTGCTTTCTGATTATAAAATACTGCATTGTTGAATCTGGTCTTCTCAATTTAGGTTAATGCTTTGTTGTAAAAAAAAATAACTGCCATTTAATGTTTATTGAAAAGAGGAGTATGAACCAGTAATATAAAAAGATATATGGATTGTCTACCCTGTATGTTACAGTGTACTTCTTAAAATGCAAATTCTAGGGCACATCTTTTAATAGTTTTAATTTAACCAAGTATGAGGTGTCCAGATGGTTTAAAAATGTTTCTTTGGTGAACTCTGGAGAATAAGCCAGTTTTTCATAATATCTTGTACTATAAAAATATTCTACTGATGTTTAATTTTAACCTTAGACAAAAATCTTGCTCACAAACCCAGTGAAATATTAGGTTGAGAATGTAGCAAGATAACATTGGCTTCTGAAGCTATTCTTGGTGTATAGACAGGCTGATTGTGTATTTTCTATTCACTGTTAGATTGGTCCTCACCTCCAAACACCAAAGCAATGGTTCTCAGACTTTGGTTGGTATCACAAATACCTGGAGATCTTGATAAAAATACAAAGTCCAGGCCCTATCCTAAGAAATGAGCCTCTACCACTGTACTTTTTTTTTTGACTCTCTAAGACTTTGATACACACCAAAGTTTAGGAAACACTAAAGAAAACAAAATCTTAAAATAAAACATTAGGATAATAAAACAAAGCCTATGATGTAAGTCAAACAGTTCTAAAATATTTGAAGTATGTCTACAGTTAAATAGAATAATACTTTTAAAGAAAGAGCCAAGAAAATACTGAGTGTAGGACTTTTATGATACAACAGTGAAGCCTTCTTCTCACTTTAAGAATTTGGAGATTGCCCTCTAAGATTTAAACTGAGAC
Source organism: Tadarida brasiliensis (assembly GCA_030848825.1). Taxonomy (NCBI): domain Eukaryota; kingdom Metazoa; phylum Chordata; class Mammalia; order Chiroptera; family Molossidae; genus Tadarida; species Tadarida brasiliensis. The sequence continues at coordinate 58,669,048 of CM061258.1, forward strand.
AAATTCACAGTTAAATAAAGAGATTAGGCCATTAGAAGTTACCCAATACACTATTTTTAAAGGCCAGACAGCCTGGCCAGTGTGGCTCAGTGGTTGAGCGTCGACCCATGCACCAAGAGGTCGCCAGTTCAATTCCCGGCCAGGACATATGCCCAGGTTGTGGGCCAAATCCCCAGTGGGGGGCATGCAGGAGGCAGCCAATCGATGTTCTCTCTTATCAATGTTTCTATCTTTCTCTCCCTCTCCCTTCCTCTCTCTCTAAAATCAATTTTTAAAAAGTTAAAAATAAATAAAAGCCAGACAGAGATTTGGAGTTTTCTGAAAACACCAATTAGGATAAATTAAGGTGAGAGTATGACTGTAACTAAAAAAAACATCAAATCCAGTCAACCATATTTCACTCTTTCTAATGAAAAATTATGTTAAACAGAAGCATGGACTAGAGAAGATATTCAGATGGCAAATAAACATAATACGATTCTCAACAATATTTGTTATTATAGAAATGCAAATTAAAACAAGATACTATTCCACACCTATTAGAATGGTCAAATCCCAAAAAACTAACAATATCAATTGCTGGCAAGGATGTAGAGCAATAGGAACTCCAAATGCAAAATGGCACAGCCCCTTTAGAAAACAGTTTGGTAGTTTCTTACAGTGCTAAACATAACCTTGTCATAAAACCACCAAACCATGCTCTTAGGTATTTCCTTAATTCATTTGAAAACTGTGTCCACAAAAACCTGTACATAAATGTTTATTCATAATCATACAAAAATGGAAGCAACCAAGATGTTCTTTAAGAGATGAATGGATAAACTAATTGCTGGACATCCATACAGTGGAATACTATGCAGCAATAAAGAAGAATGAGCTGTCTATCCATGCAAAGACAAAAATGAATCTTTAATGCATACTGCTAAGTAAAAGAAGTCTTTCTGAAAAGACTAAATAATGTATAATTTCATTAATATAATATTCTGGAAAAGGCAAAACTATAGACACAGTAGAAAGATCTGTGTTTGCCAGTGGTTTTAAGGGGGAAGTATAATTAATTAGGAGAAGCACAGGAGAATTTTAAGGTAGCAAAACTCTTGTATGCTACTGTAATGGTGACTTCATGTCCCATGAGTTTGTCAAAACCCATAGAATGTTGTACCACAAAAAGTCAATCTTAATGTACAAGTTTTAAAACATCTTTTAGCAGGTCAGGAAATCCAAGGATGGAATGCTGACCATGACAAAAGAATTTGATTATACTAGAAATGTGTGAAACCATCTCAGTAAAGGTAGTTGAAAGGTAAGTTGCTGACCTAAGGAACTTTGAAATGAGTAAACTCTGTAAAACTAAAGACAAAAGCAACTGTACACACTATTTGATCACTTTGTTTTCTATGAGGGTTGGGTTAACAATTTTGAAACCAGTATACATGTACACTGGAAGTAAAAAATTAAGTAAATGGATTTCAAAATGGCGGCGGAGTGAATGGAAGCTACACAGACCATCTCCCAGGACCAAACTGGAATTACAACTAAAATAAAGACAAATTGTCAGGAAAAAGCAACAGAAAAGCAGCTTGCGAGGACCACATAACCAGGGACACTGAATTGATCCTGGTAGGATTGTGGAGAGGCGAGAGGGGGGCTGGGAACCCACGGACAGGAGTGGTCTTAGCTGTAAGCAGCGCCCTCGGGGTTAAATTCCCAAGCCTGCTCCACAGCGCAGAGGGCCGGGACAGAGCACTAAAATAGCCACAGTGACTCACCTTGGGCTCCAGCAGAGGGATGGCGGACTGGACTGGGACTGTGTGGGGACACTCGGGATTTGGAGGGTGCTCAGAGCTTTTGCTGAGTTGTGGCCATGCAGGATGGTGGCCATCTTACTCCTTCCCAGGGCTCTGGTGAGAGGTGGCAACCCCTCCCTCAGAGATTCAACCCCACCCAGGTGAGCCATTTAAATGCAAATTGAGGCTCATTAACAACCAGCGTCTGCCCCACCCTCTCCAAATCCTCTTACACTGAACACCTGAGGAAGGTTTTCATTCAACTGAGAACCCAAGGCTCCTCAAGTAACCATGACTAATAGTCTCTAGGCAAAAAGCTAGAGGATAACTGAACCATTCCTGGGATTGCAAATCTACCCAGTAAAGAAACACTTAACAGTGGCATTTAACGTGGGTCCTCCCATGCTCATCGAAACCCAGTAGAGGGAGCCACAAATAGCAGAACACCAACATCCACAAGGAAAATTTGGCAGGCTCCAAAACCTACTGAGATAGCCAAAATGGTGAAACAAAGAAACAAATCCCAAATGAAAGAACAAGAGACCTCTACCGAAGATGAGATAAATGAAATGCAGTGAAGCAAGTTAACAGAGCTAGAAATCAGAGCCATGATCTTGGGGAAACTCAACAGCATGAGTAAGGACATCAACATGAGTAAAGACATAGAAACATTGACAATCAACCAATGGGAAATGAAGAAGCACCAAGAAGAAATGAAGAATGACATAGCAGAAATAAAAAACACATTGGAAGGATTAAACAGCAGAGTAGAGGAAGCTGAGGACCGGATCAGTGAATTAGAAGACAGGGTAGAAAAAATAAACCAATCAGAAAACCAAAAGGAATAAACAAAAAACAGGAAGACAGCTTAAGAGAACAGTGGGACAACTGGAAACGTAATAACATTCGCATCATACGAATCCCTGAAGAAGAAGAAAATGAGCAAGGGTTAGAGAATATATTTGAAGAAATAGTGACAGAAAACTTCCCTAATTTGGTGAAGGAAGAAGGCATTCAAGTTCCAGAAGCACAGAGAGCCCCAAGTAAGAAGAACCCAAACAGGCCCACAACAAGACACATAGTATTTAAAATGCCAAAAATTAAAGACAAAGAGAGAATCCTAAGGCAGCAAGAGTTACCTACAAAGGAACCCTGATAAGGCTATCAGCTGACTTCTCAACAGAAACACTACAGGCCAGAAGGGAATGACATGAAGTAATCAAGGTCATGAAAAACAAGGATTTGAATCCAAGACGACTCTACCCAGCAAGGCTATCATTCAAAATAGAAGGTCAAATCAAGAGCTTCCCAGACAAAAAAAAGGCTAAGGGAATACATTAGCATCAAACCAGCACTGCAAGAAATGTTAAAAGGACTGTTGTAATTAGTGGAAGAAATAGAAAGGAAAATAGAACCACACTAAACAAAAATGGCAATAAATAAGTACATATCAATAATCACATTAAATGTAAATGGATTGAATGCTCCGATAAAAAGACATAGAGTAGCTGATTGGATAAGAAAGCGTGACCCATATATATGTTGTTTACAAGAGACCCACCTCACAACAAAAGACTCACATAGGTTGAAAGTGAAGGGATGAAAAAAAATCTTCCAAGCAAATGGAAAGGAAAAAACAGCTGGGGTAGCAATACTCATATCTGATCAAATAGATTTCAAAATGAAGGCCATAACTAGAGACAAAGAAGGTCACTACATAATATTGAAATGATCTATCCAACAGGAGGATATAACCTTGGTAAACATATATGCACCCAATATAGGAGCACTAAAATATATTTAAAAACTTCTGGAGGACTTCAAAGGAGAAATTGACAGCAATACAATCATAGCAGGGGACTTTAACACCTCATTGACATCACTGGATAAATCTTCTAGACAAAAAATTAACAAAGAAACAGAGACTCTAAATGATGCACTAAATCAAATGGATTTAAGAAACATCTACAGAGAATTACACCCAAAAACTGCAGAATTCACATTCTTCTCAAGTGCACATGGAACATTCTCAAAGACAGACAACATGTCAGGACACAAACTACATCTCTACAAGTTCAAGAAGATTGAAATCATATCAAGCATCTTCTCAGATCACAATGCCATGAAACTAGAAATCAATTACAACAAAAACACACACAGACATGTAAACACATAGAGGCTAAATAGCATGTTCTTAAACAATAAATGGGTTGCCAAGGAGATCAAGGAAGAAATTAAAAACTTCCTGGAAACCAATGAAAATGAGCACACAACAACACAAAATCTAAGGGATGCAGCGAAAGCAGTCCTAAGAGGGAAGTTCATAGCCCTTACAGGCCTACCTCAAGAAACAAGAAAAATTTCTAATTGACTATTTAACCTCACAACTTAAAGAACTAGAAAGCAAACAAACAGAAAAACCCAGAGCAAGTAGAAGGACAGAAATAGTAAAGATCAGAGCAGAATAAATGACATAGAGACTAAAAAAACAATTCAAAAGATCAATGAAACAGACTTCCGGTCAAGATGGCGGCGTAGGTAAACGCGGTATCGCGTCCTCCCACAACCACATCAAAGTCACAACTAAACTACAGAACAACCATCATTCAAAACCGCCTGAAATCAAGCTGAATGGAAGTCCAACTATGAAATTAAAGAAGAAGCCACATCGAGACTGGTAGGAGGGGCGGAGGCGCGAGGGGCTGGTCCCACACCCACGTGTGGCAGATAAAAATTGGGATACTTCAGCTGGGAAGGTCCTCCCAGAGGGCTGAGTGGTCCCCGTCCCACACCAGGTGCCCAGCTCAGGGTCCCAGTGCCAGGAAGAGAAGTCCCCATAACTTCTGGCTGGAAAAACCAGCGGGAACTGAGGCTGAGGCGGCTGGAGCCCCCGCAGCTCTCTTAAAGGGCCCGCGCTCAGACTTACTCGGACTCCCACCCTCCAGGCTCCAGCGTCGGGGAGGCAGCCTGAAAGGCACCAGAGTCATATGGGGAAGAACTGAGCTGTTTGGCATTGGAGCGAGGGCTGCAAAGGCAGCTTTCTCCTGGACAGACGTGCTATCAGAGGCCTTTGTTCCTTTGGTGAGCCCTTCCAGAGCCGGCAGACGCCACCATATCTGGGACTCCAGCAACCTGGCTCACACTGTTGGCCCCGCCCTGGTGATTCCCTGAGGCCCCGCCCCACCCAACTTCCAGGCCCACCCAAGCTGTTGCTAGTTGCTTCACCATAGGATTGGCCTGTCTTGGAGCCTGCTTCAGCTTTTCCTAAAATCATTCAAACAAGCAGCATCTGGTCTCAGCTAGCCCTATACCTCTCGCTAAGTAATACATAGGAACAAACACAGGGAGGCAGCCAAAATGAGGAGACAAAGAAACAGGTCCCAAATGAAAGAACAGAACAAAACTCCAGGAAAAGAACTAAGTGAAATGGAGTTAAGCAACGTAACAGATGCTGAGTTCAAAATACTGGTTATAAGGATGCTCAATGGACTTAGTGAGAACCTCAATGAACTTAGAGAGGGCCTCAAGAGCATAAAAAAGGACCAGTCAGAAATGAAGGAGGCACTAACTGAAATAAAGAATAGTTTACACAGATTCCATAGTAGAGTAGGTAAATCCAAGAAGCAAACCATCGATTTGGAATATAAGGAAGCAAAAAACACCCAATCAGAACAGCAAAAAGAAAAAAGAATCCACAGAAATGAGGATAGTGTAAGGAGCCTCTGGGACAACTTCAAGCATGCCAACATTCGCATCTTGGGGGTGCCAGAAGGAGAAGAGAGAGAACAAGAAATCGAAAACCTATTTGAAAAAATAATGGCAGAAAACTTCCCTAACTTGGTGAAGGAAACAGACATACAAGTCCAGGAAGCACAGAGAGTCCCAAACAAGATGAACCCCAAGAGGCCCACATCAAGACATATCATCATCAAAATGCAAAAGGTTCAAGACAAAGAGAGAATCTTAAAAGCAGCAAGAGAAAAGCAGTTTGTTACCTACAAGGGAGTTCCCATAAGACTGTCAGCAGATTTCTCAAAAGAAACTTTGCAGGCCAGAAGGGAGTGGCAAGAAATATTCACAGTGATGAAAAGCAAGAACCTACAACCAAGATTACTCTATCCTGCAAAGCTGTCATTTAGAATCGATGGCCATATAAAGAGTTTCCCAGACAAGGAAAAGCTGAAGGAGTTCATCACCACCAAACCATTATTATATGAAATGTTGAAGGGTCTTCTTGAAGAAAAAGATAAAAAAATATGAACAAACAAAATGGCAATAAATACATATCTATCAACAATTGAATCTACAAACAAAATGAACAAGAAGAACAGAAACATTCTCATAGATACAGAGAACTTTTGTTGGTTACCAGCTGGGTAGGGGCTGGGGGGAGGGGTGAAAAAGGTGAAGGGATTAAGAAGTATAAATTGGTTGTTAGACTGACAAACCTCAAAGGGAAGGGGGGTTGGGGGGTGGGAAGAAATAAACCAAAGAACTTATATGTGTATATGCATAACTAATGGACACAGACAACAGTGTGGGGAAAAGCAAGAGAGGGACAATGGGGGAAAAATGAGTAACATCTGTAATACATTCAACAATAAAATTAAAAAAATAAAAATAAAAAAAATAAAAAAGTATGTAAAAAAAAAAAAATCAATGAAACAAAGAGCTGGTTTTTTGAAAAGATAAACAAGATTGATGGACCTTTAGCTAGACTCACCAAGAAACAAAGAGAGAGGACCCAAATAAACAAAATCAGAAATGAAAGAGAAGTAACAACTGCCACCACAGAAATACAAAGGATTGTGAACAAATACTATGAACATTTATATGGCAACAAATTCGACATGCTAAGTGAAATTGACAAATTTCTAGAAACACATAGTCTCCCAAAACTGAACCGGGAAGAGATAGAAAACTTGAACAGACCAATAACAACTAAGGAAATTGAAGATGTAATCAAGACTCTCCCAGCAAACAAAAGACCGGGCCCGGATGGCTTCACGAGGGAGTTTTACCAAACATTCAAAGAAGAACTAACACATATTCTCCTCAAACTATTTAAAAAAATTCAAGAAGAAAGACTTCCAAACTTGTTCTATGAGGCCAGAATAATTCTAATTCCAAAACCAGATAAAGGCACTACAAAGAAAGAAAACTACAGGCCAATATCCCTGATGAACATAGATGCCAAAATCCTGAACAAAATACTAGCAAATCGGATACAACAATACATCAAAAAAATTATTCACCATGACCAAGTGGGATTCATCCCAGGGATGCAAGGCTGGTTCAATATTCGCAAATCAATAAATGTGATACACCACATAAACAAAATGAAAGATAAAAACCATATGATCATATCAATAGATACTGAAAAAGCATTTGACAAAATCCAACACCCATTTCTGATCAAAATGCTCAGCAATGTGGGAATAGAGGGATCATATGTTGACATAATAAAGGCCATATATGAAAGATCTACAGCCAACATCATACTCAATGGGCAAAAACTAAAAATATTTTTCTTAAGAACAGGAACAAGACAGGGATGACCACTTTCACCACTCTTATTTAACATAGTACTGGAAGTCTTAGCCACAGCAATTAGACATGAAGAAAAAATAAAAGGGATCCAAACTGGAAAGGAGGAAATGAAAATGTCATTATTTGCAGATGACATGATATTGTACATAGAAAACCCTAAAGACTCCATCAAAAATCTACTAGACTTAATAAATGAATTTGGCAAAGTATCAGGATACAAAATTAATGTCAAGAAATCAATGGCATTCCTATACACCAATGATGAACTCACAGAAAGAGAAACTAAAAAAACAATCCCATTTACCATCGCAGCAAAAAAATTAAGATACCTAGGAATAAATTTAACCAAAGAAGTAAAGGATCTATTTGCAGAAAACTACAGGACATTGAAAAAAGAAATAGAGGAAGATATAAAAAAATAGAAGCACATACCTTGTTCATGGATTGGAAGAATTAACATAATTAAAATGTCCATATTACCCAAAGCAATCTATAGATTCAATGAAATCCCCATCAAAATACCAATGACATATTTCATAGAACTAGAACAAATACTTCAGAAGTTCATATGGAACCAAAAAAGACCCCGAATAGCCACAGTAATCTTGAAAAAGAAGGACAAAGTAGGTGGGATCACCATACTGGATATCAGGTTATACTACAAAGCTACTGTAATCAAAACAGCCTGGTACTGGCACAAGAACAGGCATATAGACCAGTGGAACAGAACAGAGCATCCGGAAATTGACCCAAGACATTATGCTCAATTAATATTTACAAAGGTGACTAGAGCATACAATGGAGTAAAGACAGCCTCTTTAATAAATGGTGTTGGGAAAATTGGACAGCTACATGCAAAAAAATGAAACTAGACTATCAACATACACCATACACAAGAATAAACTCAAAATGGATAAAAGACTTAAATGTGACTTGTGAATCCATAAAAATCCTAGAAGAAAATATAGGCAACAAAATTTCAGACATCATACGCAGCAGAATCTTCACTGATACGCGACCTAAGGCAACAGAAACAAAGAAAAAAGTGAACACATGGCACTACATCATACTCAAAAGCTTCTGCACAGCAAAAGAAACAACCATCAAAATGAAAAGGGAACACACTGTATGGGAGAGCATAAATGCCAATGATACATCAGATAAGGGGTTAATCTCCAAAATATATAGAGTGCTCATACAACTCAACAAAAGGAAGAGAAAGAACCCAATTAAAAAATGGGTAGAGGAACTAAATAAACACTCTCTGAAGAGGACATACAAATGGTTAAGACATATGAAGAAATGCTCAACATCACTAATCATCAGAGAGAAGCAAGTTAAAACAACAATGAGGTATCACCTCACACCTGTCAGAATGGCCGCCATCAACAAATCATCAAACAACAAGTGTTGGCGAGGGTGTGGAGAAAAGGGGACTCTAGTACACTGCTGGTGGGAATGCAGACTGGTGCAGCCACTATGGAAAACACTATGGTGTTACCTCAAAAAATTAAAAATTGAATTGCCATTTGACCCAGTAATCCCACTTCTAGGAATATACCCTAAGAATCCTGAAACACCAATCAGAAAGAATATATGTACCCCCATGTTCATAGCAGCACTATTTACAATAGCTAAGATCTGGAAACAGCCCAAGTGTCCATCAGTAGACGAATGGATAAAAAAGCTGTGGTACATATACACATTGGAGTACTATGCAGCTGTACGAAAGATCTCTTATCCTTTGAGACGACATGGAGGGACCTGGAGATTATTATCTTAAGCGAAACAAGCCAAGCAGAGAAAGACAAATATCACATGATCTCACTTATTTATGGAATATAATAAGCATAACAGTCTGAGGAACAGGGTAGACCCAGAGACGTGGAAGTAGGGTACAGACTGACAACCCGCAGAAGAGGGGGTGGGGGGGGAGGGAAGAGATAAACTACAGAGCTTATACGCATGTATGCATAACTGATGGACATGGACAACAAAGCTGGGGAAGGGGTGAGGGGGATGTAGAGGAGGATGTCAATGGGGAAAAAAGGAGAAACATCTGTAACAAAAATAAATTAATAAATTTCCCCCCAAAAATTAAGTAAATGGATGATGGGTGGTGAGAGTCAGGTTTCTCAGTGTTGGAGTGGGAGGTTACAGATTAGCCACACAAAAAAAGACTAGATCCATAATGAATACAAACTCATGTTTAGCTTAATATAGATACAGATGGATACATATAGATATAGTTATACCTATTTATAGATACACTGGTTAGTATACATGCAAATATTTCCTTGTTTTGTCAGCTGAGAGAACCTAAAAGCAAGGACACTCTAAGAAGAAATGAGCACACCTAGTGCCCAGATCTTTGTTTTTAATACAATTCTCCAATAAAGGAACTAAGACTGCTTGGAAAAATGAGCAATTTTAGGACTTGGGCAGGAAATGTACAAGATGAGTCTGGAGCATCTTATAGTGCCAGAAAGTGAGGAAGTGCTCATAAAACAAAAGCAAAACAAACACACAAAACCTTAATGGGCATATGTCGAAGGGACATGGGAGTTAGCTGGAAGAATTCCCAACAGCCAAACTGAAGAAAAAATCGAGCACCTAAATAAATATGATAGTATTATTGCAACCCAAGGTATAAAATAAATAACCATGAAGAAATATAGTAGATAAATCTCCTGTGCAGAAAAAATTCCAAATAATTTATGTAGATACTCCTTCTTCAAGGAGGCAGAACATAGCCCCCATTCCTTAAGTGTGGGCCATGTACAGTGACCTTACAAAGAATACAGTATGGAAAAGCATGCTATACTTTGAGTGGGAAAGCATCACCTCAGCCAGATGAGCAACGTTAGCATCAACAAGGATAAATCATATGGACAGTCTGCGCCCTTGATGTAATATGATGAGGACAGTTTAGTTCTGTAGTCTTCCTCTTCAAAACCCATAATATCAATCCAATTATGAGAAAGACTTCAGACAAATTCCAATTGAGGGACATTTCACACACTACTTGACCAGTACTCCACAGAACTATCAATGTCATAAAAAAGATGGGAAGTCTGAAAAACAACGACAGCCAACAGGAACCTAAGGAGACATGACAACTAAATGTAATATGGGATCCTGGATGGGATCCTGAAACAGAAAAAAGACATGAGATTAAATAATAAGGACATAATAATAATATATGGACTTTGGTTATAATATTATATCAATATTTGTCCATTAATTATATGAAATGCACCAAACTAATGTAAGATGTTAGTAACAGAGAACACTGGGTGTGTCACCTATGGAAACCCTGTACTATTTTTACAACTGTTCTGTACATCTGAAACTATTCCAAAATAAGATATTTATGTATGTATAGAAAACATAGATTCTGGAAGAAAAGATAAAACAATAACAATAAAATTCCATTTACATGATCTTTTACTGAAGGTATGAGGAGCCCGAGGAGTGAATAGTTCAGATAACTTCAGACTGAATTTTCAAATTCCACCTTGCCTTACTGATTGGCCTTCTTCTGTTTCTCCCTGACTTTCTTCTCTGTACTCTCTCCATCCACAACTTGCTGTTCCTTTCTGAGGTGGAGCCATATAATTGTTTGTTTTCTTGTTGCCTGCTAATCTCTTAGCTCAGGATCTCACATCCATTTTAAAAGACACTACAGGGACCAGGGCAAATCTGTTGGCACGTAGGCTTTTTTACCTTTTCTTCCTTGATGGCTAAAGGCCTGCTTCAACTAACTTCCTATGTTAATGTACTCTTTCTTCTGAGAATATTCAATACATTAAGTTACATATTTATATTCATGATAATTCTGTCATGTCTTCTTGAGATTATAGTCTCCTTTTATTTCTGGGATAGAAATGCTCTGCATCATTTTTTTGTTGTTGGTTCATTTAAAAAATAATGCTAAGTCTATCTTGTACTGTGAAATAATTTGCTAACTATAAGAGCTGTATTAGCTAAAACTAAAGCAAGCAGGTATTTCCATTTTGCATATTTCAGGTAGAAAGCTCCAGCTTAAAGGGGTTCTTTTATTTCTGGAGCATAACATTTTTATTTGTTGATTGTTTCCTACCACTAGTGGTGTGCTGGTAAATAGTGAACAACGGGCTCTCAAAAAAAAAACAACAAAAAAAAATCTTATTTGTAGTATTTGCCAGTTTGCGTGGTGTAAAAGACTCCCACTAAAGCCAGTTTCAAGCTAACAACATAACATTGCTGGTTGGAAAGAGATCTGTGGTGTCACATCATCATATACTAATGTCATTATAAAGATACAATAGACATAAATAACGTCAAGAGTATAGATGATAAAATGTAGCAAATAAAAAATTAGGAAATCATTTTTAGTGTTTATTACCCTTGTTTTTAATGTGATTTATTTGATTGTAAGTTTGTGTGATTTAACTTTTAATAATGACTATGTTTAACGAGCAGTTTTCAAAGTTTTTGAAAATTTTTAAATCAGTTCTCATAAGCCAGTATAAGCTGGCATCAGCACCACCACTGCCTACCACACATTTGGAGTTTAATAATTTTGATCATGAATGTACAAGTTGAGTTTATACTAAGGCATAGAAAAAGAAATCTTACCGCCCAAAATAAAAACAGAAAAACCTAATTTATTTATTTTTAAATATGATTTTATTGATTTTTTAGAGAGAAAGGAAGGGAAGGGGAGATAGAAACATTGATTGGCTGCCTCCTGCATGCCCCCTACTGGGGGTTGAGCCTGCAACCCGGGCAAGGTAAATCTGATTTAAAAACTGTACTTGACACTGGGTTTTGAAACATGTGAAATATTCACAATATCCCTTTAGTTTCTCATCCTGAAAGTCTGAAGCAAACCTGTGACCTGCAACAGGAAGAAGGAGAGTGAGGCTGGCAGTCATTTCTAGAATCAGAAGTCTATAATTGTCCTTTTAAAAGTAGTCTCTGTCCCCTGAGTTCTAGGATAGGGATGGGAGGGAAGTGAAAATGTTGGACCAGAAAAAAAATGTAGTTTTTTGGACCCAGGGCCTAAGAGTCTAAAAGGTGTGTGTATATTTACATATATACTCTCAAGGGTCAGAAATTAAGTTTCTTATTCCAGATGAAAAGCCAGTATATTAGCTAGTGCAGACTAGGCTACAGTACAAACAGACTCAAATTTGCTTAAAGAATATGCTCAAGCCTGGCCAGTGTGTCTCAGTGGTTGAGCGTCGACCCATGCACCAAGAGGTCACCAGTTCAATTCCCAGTCAAGACACATGCCCAGGTTGTGGGCCAAATCCCCAGTGGGGGGCACGCAGGAGACGGCCAATCGATGTTCTCTCTGATTGATGTTTTTATCTCTTTCTTCCTCTCCCTTCCTCTCTAAAATCAGTAAAGTAAAAAAATTTTAAAAAAAAGAATATGCTCCAATTTGCTTTAAAAATATGTATTTAATATAATAAATAGTCCAGGGCAGCTGCTCAGGTTGGCAGGGTCCCCACTGGATGGATGACTACATGCAGTCATTCAAGACCCTAATCTCCTTCCACTTCTGGTTGCACCTAGTGCACCCTCATCACCTGCACTCAGACGGCACAGGGGAAACACATGGTGAAGCATGAGTCACACCTGGGGATGGTACACATTTCTTCCACTCATGTTTCATCAGCTAACGTATCTGCGCGATGGAATGGGAAGTGCAGTCTTTCTTTTTGCCCAACATATTGTAACGTGTTAGCGAGATAACTAGAGACGCATGTAAAGGAGCACTTCATAACACCAGGGGGGCTGTTACACCGGCGGGCTGAGGGGGTACAGCTTCCCCAAATCCTCAGTCCCGAGCCTTCTTTGTTGCCTGCTTTCAAAGGCACAAACTATAGAAAAAAAAAAAACTACATTCTCTTGGTGCTGCTTTTGGCACCGTTAAGGGGGACTGATACAGAGAAGGGGGGGAGAGGAGCAGGGCAACTATTAATCTCTTTTTTCTCATGGTTTCTCTGAGTTTCCCAAGGCCATCCTCAACCCCTTATCTTTACAGTTTTCTTTGGGTGTCTCAAGGCCCTTATGTTTACAGAAAAGAAACTGCCAGGGTGTGTATGTGCAGTAACCGAGGGTCAGAATGGAGTTATTACACAAGACAAAAGGAGAACAGTGGACAGTTAGCAGTCTCCTCTATACCCAGTAATATTCTCTTGAGCCTGGAAAAGTTGACCTAGTGGAGACTGGAGATAGATGCCCACAAAGTCCCCATAGTTGAGAATGTGTTCAAAATCAACCAGAGGGTAACAGAGGTCCTCTACTGGTGAGTTTCAGTCGATCATTTCTGAGAAAGATTGGAAGACTTTGATACTACATTAGCCATGCCATTCATTGTTGAAGAAAGGAAAGGATACTTGGATTCCTCAATGCAGCAATACCAGAGCTCATGAGGCAATATTTATTCCACTTATCCTAGATAACTTATCTAGGAACAGGTCAAGAACTCCATTCAAATGCATAGGTTTACTTCTAGTCATATCCCTTTCATTGAGAGAAGAAAATAAATCATAGTTATATAAGGTGCTGAGAGAGGAGCACCTACCACATGTAAGCAATATTATCTCATTTGGCATTTTTCCCCCATAAAATCACTTCTGCAGGTTTCTAGTATACGTTTTTGTTTGTGTGCTTCATGAAGAATATCCTTTGCTTTGTGGGAGCACCCTCCTAAAAATGTAGCCTCATACACATATTGTAATAATTATACTTCAAATGCAAAATACTTTTGAAAGCTTTTTCCCTTTTAAATTCCCCTTAGCAGCTAATTTATGTCATTCACAAAAATAAGTTGTATTATTTTATTTTCATACCTTGATTTTTACTCAAAATAGTTTTAGCTAGATTGACCATGAAAGTCAAATGTGATTTCCAATGATTTCTGGTTCTTTCAAAATATTAAATCCATGAATTGACACCTTTGAAGTAATTTTAAAAAGTTTGCCACAGGCTTTGAAATTCTAAACAGTTCTAAAAATATTTCAGGTAGTAGCAACAACTTTGGACTAAATGTCTAACTTCTTAAGGGGAAACCTTGGAAAGAAAACATTCACTTGATGTTTAAGTTCTGGTAAACTTGATTTTAAAAGATAACAAAATGAACAGTACTTTTATAGTAAACTTACATGAGAAATTAATAGTCAATGTATCTAGTATGAAAAGTAAAACAGTTCTATAATTACTTTGTCTAATTATTTGTGTTTGTTCTTATTTTGTATTTTTTGTCAGTTAGATATGCACAGTTTAAAATGTAAAATAGATTTGTAAGCCTTGTCATGCAGAAATGGCAGTCTCCTGCCTTCTCTCTTTCTGTTCTATTTCCTCTTTCCTAGAAGTGCTTCCACCATTTTTGGCTAATCTTTTGGTATTTAACTGAATGTCACCAAATAGCATGCTACATAGCTTCTTGTTTTCACAGTTTTAGGTATTATCTATAGATCGATTGCAATAGAAGTTGAAGATCTAGCTCACATTCCTCCTCATGCCCCTATAATACATGTATAACCTACCCATACCCTCTCCATTATATTTACACCCCAATTTTGTGTTGACATCATTATTACTATGTAATCATTATTCATAGCTATGCCGTGTAGTAAATCAGAATTTCCTTCCCTTTTCCTGCATAACTTTTGAATCATTTGATGTTGTTTTCTTACTTTCTTCTGACTTATCAACAATTGAAGCCCCAACTCTATGTCAATTGTCTAAAATTCTCTCAAGTACATTAAGATGAGTAACTATTTGAGCCATTTCATTCCCCATTCTCAATTTTATCTTATAGAATAAATCTTTCCTGAAGCTTTCTAACTTTACCCATTCTGGGTGTGTTGCTTTCTCAATCCTGCATTATGGTTGTTTTGAGATCTTTCTTTACCATGGTCTTGTGATTCCCGTTGCCTTATTTCTCTGCTAATTCTCCTGTATTCTCTTTCTTGATATTCTTCCTGTTTTGATGGAGCAAATACTCAGGTATTCTTCTGAGAAAAGCTATATGAGAAATGATTGAGATCTCACATGTCCTTATTCTATCCTGAACATGAATTGATAGTTTTCTAACTATAGAATTCAAATGTAGAAAACACTTTGCTTCATAATTTTGAAGGCATTGTTCCATTACCTTTGAGATTTAAGTAGTGCTATTTAGAAATTCAGCATCATTTTCATCTTTAATTCTTTGTGACATGCCCCCTCTGGAAGCTTACAGATCTTCCTGTGGTACACAGCTTTCTGAAAGTCTGGTTTTGGTCTGTCTTCATCATTTTTCTGGCATTCACTGGGTTCTTTCAAACCGGAAAAGCATCTGTTTCAGGTCTGAATAGTTGTCTTACATTACATCTTTAGTAATTCCCTCCCTTCCTGTGGTAGGCAGAATTTTAAGCTGGCTTCTATGATTCCCACTCCATGGTATACACACCTTTATAGAATTCTCCTCCCCTTAAGTGTAGGTAGGACTTTTAACTTGCTTCTCACCAATAGAATATGGCAAAGGGGATGAAATAGCACACCTATGATTATATAATCTTATAGAGCAAAGGTGAAGGGATTTTGAAAATGTAACATAGAACTGTAGATCCCTAATTAGTTGACTTTAAGTTAGGCAAAAAAGAGATTATCCTGGGTTGGCCTACCTGGCAGGTGAACTTTTGAAAAGAGGATCTAGAGCAAAAGTCTCTCTTGCTCACCTTAAAAAAGCAAGCTACCATGAGTTTTAAAGATATAAAGAAACAAATTCTGCCTGGCCGGTGTGGCTCAGTGGTTGAGTGTCAACCCATGCACCAAGAGGTCACCAGTTTGATTCTTGGTCAGGGCACATGCCCAGGTTGTAGGCCAAGTCCCCAGTGGGGGGCATGCAGGAGGTGGCCAATCGATGTTCTCTCTCATCGATGTTTCTATCTCTCTCTCCCTCCCCCTTCCTCTCTCTAAAAAAAAATCGATAAAGAAAATAAATAAATAAAGGATTATTTTTCACAAAAAAAAACAAATTCTGCCAAAAAAACACAAAAACCTATTGTGTTAGTATTTATTCTTGTATTATATATTTTTCCATACAAACAACTATAAACCTACTTTTGCCCACTCCTGTATATATTTTTAAATTCTGATAGTTTATTTTGTCATTTAAATTTCTAATTTGTTATAGCATCCTATTCTTGTTTCATAATTGCAATGTCTTTTCTTCTTTTCTGAGGATATTAATAATGTGATTTATGTTTTATTTTGTTTTTTGGATTTTTCTTCTCCATGTAGGACATGTGTTTCCTCCAAATCGCTTCTATCTGTAGCTTTATTTAAGTCTCTTTACCTTTCAAATTGAAGAATTCTATCAGATAATAAAGACAATAAACATGTGTGTGTGTGTGTGTGTGTGTGTGTGTTGAGCTGGAAGTGGGGAAGTGCCTAACCCAACAGTTTATTTCAGGGTGATCTGGCCTCCTATTCACTTGGGGAGCCTACAGTGTCAGTATATTTAAAACTTTTATTTTGAGCTAGTCGGACTGTATGGGGAAGGATCGTCCAATCTCCTGGCTATGGGTAAAAATCTGTCAACTATTAATACTATTCTGGTGGGTAGGTAAAGAAGGCTAGGGTTTTCAGCATTTAGCATGCTTATTTCTACTTATTTTCTCTGCATTCAGTATCCTCTCCTCACCTTCAATCCTCACCCAGCCAACAGACCCTCTGTCCCATCTTCCCCACAGACTGAGTCTCTAGTCCTCTGCAGAGCTGGGGTCATTGGAAGTAGAGGAGGGGATGGCTGCCTGGGTGCTGGAGTTGGTGATGTCTTTCATGGATCTGATTGCTCTTTAGATTTTCAGCAGATCCTCTTATTTTACCCCCTCCCTCAGCCCCATTTCTAGAGATATCTAGTGCTGTCAATCTCTGCTGTAAAATTGAGTTAATCCTTAGCTTTCCCCTTTGCTGACTCCGGGATCTGTATTCGCAGGTCCATTAAGTTCTCTTTACCACTCATTTATTTATTTTCTAGCCTCTAGGTTGTTTGCTTTGTTCTGCTCTTCTGTTCTTTCTGTCTTTGTTAGTTTGTGTTTCCTAAAAATATCTCCTACTGCTATTTCTGGGATTTGGAAAGAAAGTAAAAGTAGATGTGTATATTTAATTTGCCATATTTACCAGTAAGTCTGTTTACATTTTACTGGGGAAAAAATTGTGTTTCTAGATAATTGTTCAACTGAAAAACAAACATACCAAAGACCCACCTGTCTTATCTTTTCTGGGATCTATCTGAGAAAGTACATTCATTTTTACCCCCAAAGCTTTGGCTCAAGTCAGTAAATTGATTAAACAATTTTAGAGAATGGTTCTTTCCTCTGGGGAGATAAAGAACATTTATTTGTCAATAAACATATGACTGTGAAATAAGTAAATGCCTTTTCATTGATAATTAATTTTTCATGCTCACATAAAGCCAGCAACTTCCACCTGCAGATGGATTATTTTGGAATACAGTTGCTTGAAGCTGAGGTTTCTGTTAGCACTGGCTTTATTCCATTATTGACAGTCTAGTCCATCAAACCAGAAGAGCTCAGACAACGTGATGAAGAACCAACAATGCCTTTATCTTCTTTATTTTTTTCATACTTGTTCATATAGCAACTATCCAAAATAATATTTAAGCCAATTTGTAGTTGTAAAAAAAAAATGTTTATAATGTAAGGAATTATCTCCCTAAAGATGTAGACATATGTATTTGGCAAGTTTAAGGTTGAGAACATTATCAAAAAGATGATCACAATTGGCATTTAAATATCTTGTCTCTAGGGGCATTTTAACATCTGTTAGATTCTCCCAAAATTCCTAAACTTGGCAAAGACAGCCTTGCAATATTTGTTTGTATTTTTAAGAACTCTTATGAAATTCACTTTCCTGAACCAAGTGTCCCAATAGTGCACTTGAGTGATTTTGTCTAAGTTATAAATTACCTATGTCTCTAAGTAATGGCATCTCCTCAGAGAAGCCTTTCCTGCCCACCCTACCCAAAATTGTCCCTTACCTGCAGCCTATAGCTCTATCTTTCATTTTCTTTATAACACATAACCATCTGACATCAAGATTGCAACTAAACTGCAGAACAACCACCATTAGGAACCACCTGAAATCTAGCTGAATGGAAGTCCTATAACTATGGAATTAAAGAAGAAGCAATGTCGAGACTGGTAGGAGGGATGGAGACACAGAATGGTCTGGTGGATAAAAACTGGGAGAAACATCTTGGCTGCAGAGGAACCTCCTGAGGAGTGAGGGGTCTCAGCCCCACACCTGGTCCCCCAGCCCAGAATTCCAGTGTCAGGAAGAAAAGTCCCCATAACTTCTGTCTGTAAAAACCAGTAGGGATTGTGGCTGAGGGTGATGGAAGTTTCTGGAGTCCCAGGTAGTTCCTCTTAAAGGGCCCACACATGGACTTACTCCGACTCACTCTGAGCTCCAGCACTGGGGCAGCAGTTTGAAAGGCACCAGAGACATGTGGGGGAGGAACTGACCTATTTGGCATCGGGGCAAGAGCTGAGGGGGCAGCTTTCTGCCAGACAAAAGTTCTGGCAGAGGCCATTGTTCCTTTTCTGAGCCATTCCTGCCCCACACACAGAGTCAACAGGCGGGCACCATATCCGAGTCTCCATCAACCTGGCTCACTTTCTTTGCCATGCCCTGGTGATTCCCTGAGACCCTGTCCCACCAACTTGCAGACCCACCTAACTTGCAGACCCACCCAAACTGTTCCCAGTGGCTTTTCCATATGAATGGCCTATCTGAGCATAGGCTTCAGACTTTCCTAAAATCTTTCAAACAAGCAGTATCTGGCCTCAGCATGCCCTGTATCTCTCGCTAAGTGGCCCCAGGACTGGCACTAGCAGCAACTGGCCTTGGGTCACAGCTTGGCCTCACGTGGGTACCTCCAAGCCAAGCACAATTAGTCACCATCTGCAGGTTGCTTTGTAGCTCATGCCGGGTGGGCCCAGGCAGGATCTGGGTGGTGGCTGACCTTGGCCTGGACCTCCTGAGAGGCACCAGAGCCAGTGCTACCAGTGGACAGCTTTAGACCACATCGAAACACCACCCAGCCACCTTCACAAGTGACATACTTAAGGGGAAGACTCAGTGGGCACCAGAGCCCAGCTGAAGTAAGTCCTGCTCTGTGTGGTAGGCCCTAGCACAGCTGATCCTCCACAATGATTGGTGGTTACAGAAAATTCTTATAGTCAACCAGCCTGGGGGTAAATCCTTCCCATTGATGTGCCAACAGCAATCAAGGCTCAACTACAACAGGAGGGTGTACACAGCCCACATGGGGTTGGGGCACACCTGGCGTGCTCAGCTTGGGTGATTGGGAGGCTGTGCCACCAGACCCTACAGAAGACCTACTACATAAAGCCACTCCACTGAGCCTGGGAGACATAGCAGCTCTATCTAATACATAGAAACAAAAATAGGGAGGCTGCCAAAATGAGGAGACAAAGAAACATGCCCCAAATGAAAGAACAGAAAAAAACTCCAGAAAAACAACTAGACAAAATGGAGACAAACAATCTACTAGATGCAGAGTTCAAGACACTGATTATGAAGATGCTCAATGAACTTAGTGAGAACTTTAAAAGCATAAAAAAGGAAATGGAAACCATAAATAGGAACCAGTCAGAAATGAAGGATACCTACTGAAATAAAGAATAATTTACAGGTAAAAGGAAACCTACAGCATGAGAGAACATATTTACCAATGATACATCCGATAAGGGGTTAATTTCCAAAATATGTAAAGAACTCATACAACTTAATACCAGGAAGACAATCAAACTTAAAAATGAGCAAAGGACCTGAATAGACACTTCTCCAAAGAGGATGTACAGATGGCCAATAGACATATGAAAAAATGCTCAATGTCACTAATCATCATAGAGATGTAAATTAAAACTACCATGAAGTATCATCTCACACCTGCCAGAATGGCCACCATCAATAAATCAACAAATCACAAGTGCTGGTGAGGGTGTGGAGAAAAAGGGACTCTAGTACACTGCTGGTGGGAACGCAGACTGGTGCAGCCACTGTGGAAAACAGTTTAGAGTTTCCTCAAAAACTTAAAAATGGAACTGCCTTTTGACCCAGTGATCCCACATCTGGGAATATATCTTAAAAATCCCAAAACACTAATCAGAAAGAATATATACACCCCTACATTCAGAGCAGAGTTATTTACAACAGCCAAGATCTGGAAACAGCAAAGTGCCCATCAGTAGATGAGTGAATAAAAGAGCCATGGTACATTTACACAATGGACTACTACACAGCTGTGAAAAAGAAGTAACTCTTACTCTTTGCAACATCATGGATGGACCTGGAGATTATTATGCTAAGTGAAATAAGCCAGTCAGAGAAAGCAAATACCATATGATCTCACTTATATGTGAAATCTAATGAACAAAATAAACTGAAAAACGAACTAGAACCAGAGGCATGGATACATGGAACACAATGACAAATCTCAGAGGGGAGGTGATTCATTGGACTGGCTAAAAGAAGGTGAAGAGATTAGCCAAAGAACATATATGCATATCCCATGGACACAGACAACTGTGTGGTGAAGACTGGGGGGTGGGGAGGGTGAGGTCAGGGTGGAGATGGGCAAAGTGGGGGGAGGGTTGGTAGACATCTGTAATAGTGTCAACAATAAATTAAAATTATTTTTAAAAAAGAGTAATTTACAGGGAATCAACAGTCAAGCAAATGAAGCTGAGAATCAAATCAATGATTTGAATATAAGGAAGCAAAAAACACCCAATCAGAACAGCAAAAAGAAAAAAGAATTTAAAAAAATGAATATAGTGTAAGGAACCTCTAGGACAACTTTAAGCATATCAACATTCACATCATAGGAGTGCTGGAATGAAAAGAAAGAGAGCAAGAGGTTGAAAACCTATTTGAAAGAGTAAAGACAAAAAACTTCTCTAACCTGGTGAAGGAACTAGACATACAAGTCCAGGAAGCACAGAGAGTCCCAAACAAGATGAACCCAAAAAGGCCCACACCAAGACACATCATCATCAAAATGCCAAAGGTTCAAGACAAAGAGGGAATTTTAAAAGCAGCAAGAGAAAAGAAGTTAGTTATCTACAAAGGAGCTCCCATAAGACTGTCAGCTGATTTCTCAACAGACACATTGCAGGTCAGAAGGGAGCGGCAAGAAATATTCAGTGATGAAAAGCAACGACCTACAACCAAGATTACTCTACCCAGCAAAGCTATCATTTAGAATCAAAGGACATGTAAAAAGTTACCCTGACAAGAAAAAACTGCAGGAGCTCATCACCACCACACCAGTATTACATTAAATATTAAAGGTTCTTCTTTAAGAAAAAGAAGAAAAAAAGATAAAAAATATGAACAGTAAAATGTCAATGAATACATATCAATCAACAATTGAATCTAAAAAACAAAATAAATGAACAAGCAGAACAGAAACAGACTTATAGATCCAGAGAACATTTTGATGGTCTCCAGATGGGGGGGGGGGGATCAGGGGTGGGTGAAAAAAGTGAAGGGATTAAAAAATTCAAATTAGTTGTTACAGAATAGTTATAGGGATGTAAAAATACAGCATAGGGATTATGGTCAACAATATTTTAATAATTATGTATGGTGTCAAATGAGTATGAGATTTATTGGGATGATCATTTAGTAAGTTATAAAATGTCTAATCACTAGAGTGTACACTTGAAATAATATAATGTTATATGTTAACTATAATTGAAAAATAAAAAATGATTTTAAAAAACTGAGAAAATCAAATAGCAAGGAATAAGTCTAATAAAAGATGTTAAGGTTTCTACAGTAAAAACACTGAACATTACTGAGAAAAATCTAAAGAAAGACAAAGTAAATGAGTATCTATACATATTTTATAGATTGGAAGACTAAATATTGTTATGAACTAAATATACCATTTCTTCCTAAATTAACCTATAGATTCAGGGCAATTCCAGTAAAAATTGGTTGGTTATTTTGTGATAATCGAGAAAATAATTCTGAAATTAATATGGAAATTTAACTTATTTAAAATAGCCAACACGCCCTGGTCGGTTTGGCTCAGTGGTTAGAGCGTCGGCCCGCGGACCGGAGAGACCTGGGTTTGGTTTCCTCTGGGGGCACGTACCTCAGTTGCAGTTTGTCCCAGGCCCTGGCTGGGGTCATGTGGGTGGCAGCCAGTCAATGTGTCTCTCTCACGTTGATGTTTCTCTCTCTCTTCCTCCCTCTCTCCCTCCTGCTCTATCTGAAGATAAATGCAAAAATGTCATCGGTTGAGGATAAAAAATAATAATAAAAATAAATAAATAAAATAAAATAGCCAAGGCAATTCTGAATAAGGGCAAAATTGGAGCACTTAAACTACCTGATTTCTAGATTTACTATAAAGCCATAGTAAGACAGTCTGGTAGTGGTGCAAGAACAGACAAATAGAACAGAAAAGAGAGTCAAGAAACTGTCCTCTCATAGATGGGACCTGGACTTATGACAAAAGCTCTATGGTAAGTCAATCAGGGATGAATGTTTTTATCAGTAAATGATGTAGGTCAGTTGAACATTCTTACGAAAAGACTAATTTTGATCCCTACTTCACATAATATGCATTAATTAACTTGAAATGGATCCCAGCCCTAAATGTGAAAGGCAAAACAGTAAGCATGATGGATGGAATATCTTGACTGTTGTGGTGGTTACGTGACTGTATGAACTTGTTAAAAGTTTGCGTTGTGACAATTCATCCAGCTATATATTTGTTTTATGTCTTTTAATCAATGAATTATACTTCATAATAAAATTTATTTAAAGAGAGAAAAAAAAAGCCCACAACCTTATAACTATCTGAAATTGTGTTATTATTTGCCTACCTTTAAGTATCGAAATACCCTTATCAGAGGTAATATCCACTAAGGCAGGGGCCTTATTTGTTTTGCTCTTTGCTGGACCCCCAACTCCATACAGCAGCCTTTGCACTTCCTTCTTCAGCTCCAGCTTTCCTCTAGCTGTTCATATTTCTTGCTCCTTCACATTCTTCCTGCCCCAGTTCAAATCTCACCTTCTAAGAGAGACTTCCCTGACCAACCACTATTTTCTAAAGTTGATCTCTTCTAATTACTGTTTCCATCAGGACCTTTACTTGCAAGCAATCAAAGGTGACCCCAGTTAGTTAAGCAGTAGAAGACTTTAATAAAGGATACTTTGTGGCTTAATGAATTGTTGAAAGGGCTGGAGAGCTAGGCTTGAGTTAACTTCCAGATTAGCTTCCAAAACTATGTTGCAGAACTGATTTGATAAAGGATTGCCTCTAGCTGCTAAGGACAAGTTGGCTCTTTTGTGCCATGAATACTTTGGAGCCCCAGCTACTATTACAGGAGGGAGGGAGAAGAAGAAAGACAAATTATCTAAACTATCTTTTTTTTTTTTTTTCATTACTAGCATCTGATTCAAACTCTGGCATGAGTGTATCTACTTAGTAGAACTCAAATCATATGCCCGTGCTCTAGTCTAGATGCAAAGGAGACAGATTGAAAAAACTCCTATGGGGGTAGCTAGTCTTTACCTAAGACCAAAACTCATACAGTGGAGTGTTCTCAAAGCATTGAAAAAATTTCTGGTGTGTCCATTATGGTCTCCATCACATTACTTCATTCATTTCCAGCATAGCCTTATTAGAATATGTAAATGGCCTAGTGTGTATATTTATTTTTATTGTACTGTATTTATTTTATTGCATTACTAAAATACAAGCACAAAAAAGGATAGGGATCCTATCAGTTTCCTATTGCTGTGTGGCAAATTACCATAGATTTAGTGATTTAAAACAATACAAAACTTATTATCTTACTCTTCTGGAGATCAGAAATCTGACACAGTTCTCACTGAGCTAAAATTAAGGTATTGGCTAAGCTATGTTCTTCTCTGGAGGCTCTGGGGATAATCCATTTATTGTCTTTTCCAGTTTCTAGAAGCCATCTGCATCCGTTGGGTCATAGCCTTTCCCTCCATCTTCAAAGCCAGCAACAGCAGTTACATCCCTCTCATGTTCCAAATATATCCTTCTCCTGTCTTATCTTTTTCCCAGCCTAGAAAGGTACTCTGGTTTCTTAAAGACCCCTGTGATTAGATTAGGTCCACCTAGATAATCCTGATTAATCTCCCATTTCAAGGTCCATATCCTTGATCTTCAAAGTCCCTCTGTAAATTAGCAAAGTTACAAGTTCTTGGAAAGTAGGGCATGGATACCTTTGGGGGCCAATATTCTGCTTACCACCAAGACCTTGTCCGTCTTCGCTGTTGTATCCCCAGAGTCTCAAACAATGTCTGCCACAGACTCAGTAAATATTGATGGGATGAAGGAACATAAATAATGGCAGAGTTGGATCAAATTCTTTATTCTCCCTGCCGTCTCACACCCAGCCTGCTTTGTCTGGTAGTAGAGGAAGAAGCTTTGGGTGGCAAAACTCTATCAACAGCCCATAAGGGAACTGGCTAGCCAGGATGCTTTGCCCAGACTCATGTCCACAACTGCCCAGTCATCTTGCTGTTTTTTTGACCTGGGCCCCATGGTTTTCACCTATCCTGACCCTTTGAGCCCACGTCACTGGCAATGAGATATAGATCAAGGAAAAATTCGTGGAACCTTGGGGTCCCAGAAACTGATGGGAATCCTGAGACAGGTAATCACCCTTATAAATGAATTCATAGTACTCTCAATTCAACTAAATCCTGGCTTTGTGACTTCTCAGACAACTAAAACCCCATATTTAGTATCCTCCTCAGTGAAACCCGATGAACATACCCACCCATGTCGAGGCACGCGCAGGCCGACTGAGACCAACACAGGCATCGTGATGACATTTCTTCCGAGACAGTCAATTTTACTAACAAGTAATTTAAAGCAATGTTTTCTTGTAAAACAAACATGGAAACTATTATGAGGTAGTATATAGCAATATAATAAATTTTCAAGGAAAACAATACAATATTTTAAAGCCATTTCAGACTTGCTGCTTTTGGGTTACCCTCAACGGTCCTCCTAGTCCCTGCCTCTACTGGTGTAATTCTGTTGATGGAATTTTGCCGCCTAAAACATCCTCCTCTACTACCAGTTAGGGGGTGCTTTGATGGAAAATGTCAAGAAAACTGTTCTAAACCTACCTTAGCTATCAATGATCTGGCTTATGATATAGCCAGTAGAAGAACATACAACGGTCTTTCTTTTTATTTTTCTGGGACTAGAACTACCACCCATGAAAGATGACTAAAAGGTGATATTATATTTTGCAGATACCACTCAAGGCTGATAATAGTCAGACTTCTTTAATACAGTTTCTAAGGTCTCAGATTCTTGAGTCAAGAAATCGCCACCAAAATCCTTAGGCAAAAGGAGGCAAAGTTTCCCCTTGTCACACTTCTACCTACTTTTCTCTAGATATCCAGAACCCCAAAGTAAACACAAACTTTCTATGCAGTCATCAAGTTCTGGTATGTCCTCTCAAAATTCTCCATGCTCTAAAATGATCTCTCACTTTTTATTGTTCTTCCTCTGTTTACTGCCCTGAATCCTCACTATAAATAATAAAACTGAGCTATTGCTAATTAATATCCTCCTAGAGATAAAGCGGAACTTCCGGTTAAGATGGCGGGTAGGTAAATGCGGTATCGCGTCCTCCCACAACCACATCAAAGTTACAACTAAACTACAGAACAACCATCATTCAAAACCGCCTGAAATCAAGCTGCATAGAAGTCCAACAACTACGAAATTAAAGAAAAAGCCGCATCGAGACTGGTAGGAGGGGCGGAGGTGCAACGGGCTGGACCCACACCCACGTGTGGCGGATAAAAATTAGGAGGACACCTCGGCTGGGAAGGTCCTCCCTGAGTACTGAGGGGTCCCCGTCCCACACCAGGCGCCCAGCTTAGGGTTCCAGTGCCAGGAAGAGAATCCCCATAACTTCTGGCTGGAAAAACCAGCAGGAACTGAGGCTGAGGCGGCTGGAGACCCCCGGCAGCTCCTCTTAAAGGGCCTGTGTACAGACTTACTCGGACTGCACCCTCCAGGCTCCAGCGTGCGGCACCAGAGTCATAAGGGGAAGAACTGAGCTGTTTGGCATTGGAGCGAGGGCTGGAGAGGCAGCTTTCTCCTAGACAGGCATGCTATCAGAGGCTTTTGTTCCTTAGGTGAGCCCTTTCCTGCAGATGCCACCATATCTGGGATTCCAGCAAACTGGCTCACACTGTTTGCCCCGCCCTGGTGATTCCCTGAGGCCCCGCCCCATCCATCTTTCAGGCCCACCCAAGCTGTTGCCAGTTGCTTTACCATAGGATTGGCCTGTCTTGGATCCTGCTTCAGCTTTTCCTAAATTCTTTCAAACAAGCAGCATCTGGTCTCAGCTAACCCTATACCTCTTGCTAAGTAATACATAGAAACAAACACAGGGAGGCAGCCAAAATGAGGAGACAAAGAAACAGGTCCCAAATGAGAGAACAGAACAAAACTCCAGGAAAAGAACTAAGTGAAATGGAGTTAAGCAACGTAACAGATGCTGAGTTCAAAATACTGCTTATAAGGATGCTCAATGGACTTAGTGAGAACCTCAGTGAACTTAGAGAGGGCCTCAAGAGCATAAAAAAGGACCAGTCAGAAATGAAGGAGGCACTAACTGAAATAAAGAATAGTTTACACAGATTCCATAGTAGAGTAGGTAAATCCAAAAAGCAAACCATCGATTTGGAATATAAGGAAGCAAAAAACACCCAATCAGAACAGCAAAAAGAAAAAAGAATCCAAAAAAATGAGGATAGTGTTCTGGGACAACTTCAAGCGTGCCAACATTCGCATCTTGGGGGTGCCAGAAGGAGAAGAGAGAGAAAAAGAAATCGAAAACCTATTTAAAACAATAATGACAGAAAACTTCCGTAACTTGGTGAAGGAAACAGACATACAAGTCCAGGAAGCACAGAGAGTCTCAAACAAGATGAACCCCAAGGGGCCCACACCAAGACACATCATCATCAAAATGCAAAAGGTTCAAGACAAAGAGAGAATCTTAAAAGCAGCAAGAGAAAAGCAGTTAGTTACCCACAAGGGAGTTCCCATCAGACTGTCAGCTGATTTCTCAAAAGAAACTTTGCAGGCCAAAAGGGAGTGGCAAGAAATAGTCAGAGTGATGAAAAGCAAGAACCTACAACCAAGATTACTCTATCCTGCAAAGCTGTCATTTAGAATCGATGGCCATATAAAGAGTTTCCCAGACAAGGAAAAGCTGAAGGAGTTCATCACCACCAAACCATTATTATATGAAATGTTGAAGGGTCTTCTTGAAGAAAAAGATAAAAAAATATGAACAAACAAAATGGCAATGAATACATATCTATCAACAATTGAATCTACAAACAAAATGAACAAGCAGAACAGAAACATTCTCATAGATACAGAGAACTTTTGTTGGGTACCAGATGGGTGGGGGCTGGGGGGAGGGCTGAGAAAGGTGAAGGGATTAAGAAGTACAAATTGTTTGTTAGACTGACAAACCTCAAAGGGAAGGGGGGTTGGGGGGTGGGAAGAAATAAACCAAAGAACTTATATGTATATATGCATAACTAATGGACACAGACAACAGTGTGGGGAAAAGCAGCAGGAGGGGGACGGGAATGGGGAGGAGAGGGGCAAGGGGGAAAAATGAGGAACATCTGTAATACATTCAACAATAAAGATAAGTTAAAAAAAATAATTAGAAAAAAGAAAACTGAAAAGGAAAAAAAAAATATCCTCCTAGAAAAAAGAGTCAAGAAAATAGATACTCATCTAAAGTAATTCATAGTAAAATATGAATGGCTGATAAGTACATTGCTTACATTTTGAAAGTAGAACAGTTATCCAAATTAGTTCATTCAATAGGGTGGGGATTATGTCTGTTCTGTTCAAGCTCAGGCCTCTAACAAGTGCCTGACAGGAAATGACTACTCCCTATTTGTTGATTGACTGGGAGAATATTTAGAAACGGCAGCTTTGAGTAAGGAAGCTATCTTAGTGTCCATACCTACATCCTTACTCATTTTGACAGGCACAGAACTAAGACCAGCCTCCTCCTCCCGCAACTGCTTATTGCTAAAGTGTTGTTTCATAATAACAAATGCATAATAGGGTTCTTTGTTTTGGTTTTGGGGATTTTTTTCACTCTGAAATTTCTCTTTCTCCAAATGATGTTCTGAATTTTTTTTTCTAGAACTGTTTGGGACATATTCTAATTAAATAATAATAATAAAAAGCCCGTGAGTGGGGAATGTCAAGCGCTTCTCTGTAGCACATAGCACTGAGCGAATTAAAGTTGGGAGGCAATGTGTAGGATGCAGAGTCTAGAATAAAAGTCCAGATTTCTAATTCAGGCTCAGCCAGTTGTGTGATTCCATGCAAGTCATTTGACAGCTTTGATAAGTTATTTTCTCCCACTATTTCCATATCTTATCCTAAACCTTCTAATCTGTGAGGTTTAAGATCTTTAATTAAAGTTATACTAAATTGTTTTCAAAGAAAATCAAAATGTCAACAATACAAATTATACCGGTTATAACTCTGTTACATTTCCAGAAGGAGATTTAAGATGTGATATATAAAATATCAGTTATGTGGCTGCAATGAACAATGTTAGAATTTAATCCTATTATATTTTTAAGTGAGTCCATCCATGTTCTGGGTAAAAGCTAAGCACAGAAAATAACAGCCTCATACTTAAGGGGAGAAGCATAATAATTCCCACTGGGGAAATGGAACAATCCAGATGTAGCTCGAACAATGATCTTACTTACCAGGCCTCTCCAGCCCACCTTCTTCTTCCTTTTGTCATCTCTTCTTCTGGGGGTACACTTTCACTGGCAAAGAGTGTAAAAAGCTATTACAAAAAGAAACTGGTAACGTGATAAAGCATTAACCCAGTGGGCAAGAAAATGAATTATATAACTATAGAATAGTGTGTGGGAAAATATGTACAGACAGGAGATGAATAAAAAGAGGCACTGTGCATGTTATTAACTTGGACAGGAATAAGAGAAAAAAAATCTTACCATCTCACTTTTTCCCTGCCTTATTTTTCTGGATAAATTTGACAGCTCAAAATTCCTCAGTGACTCTCCCTTCTTTGTTTCACATTTTTTGGTTCATCTTTCTTACCTTCCTTTCACAGTTTTCAAGTCCCCATCCTAAACTTAAAAAGAAGAAGAAGAAGAAGAAATCACAGGCCTGGGGCTCGCATAACTCTGCCTGACTTGGAGGGGTCTCAGTTTCTCTGTACTGTGTTTCTTCATCTGGAAAGTGGGAATAATACGCCTGCCCAGCCACAGTGCAGGAACATGTGACTAGCAAGTGGGAGAATGTGTTAAAAAATTAACCTCTCAAGTGTCATCATCACAATTTCTCCTCTCAAATCTCTCCTCAGCTCAGTGGGAGCCTCGGTGGTGGGCACCTCCAGGGCCCCTGTCTATGCCTCCACGCCACAGCCCTTGTACTTGTTCACATTTTCTTATTTGCCTTTGTTGCCACCCCTTTATTCCTTCTGCTTCTCTCGTATTTTCAGTTCAAATAAACTAATAGCTCATCAATATCTGTAATTTATTTACCCATGATTTTTAAAAACCACATAAAACACCATTCCCATGTGAGATTAAAATGTCAATTCTATTCTTCCTTAAATTAGAATCATATGAAATTTTCTTTAAAACCTATTCATCATATTTACAAGTAAGAAAGCTTAATTTTAATATTCTTTATATCCACTATAGTTACTAATTTTGTTTTTGCTCACTCTGATCTCTTTTCAAATTGCACTTAAACAGCTTTCCTTAATGTCTGTAGGAATAAAGTAGGACAAGTCCTAAAAACTTCTACAACTTTTTGTAGGAAACACATTTTCTTCACACTGACCACCACATTTAATATCACAAAAACCTTGTTTTCTTTTATCTTTATACCCTGAAGAAAAAAATAAAAACAAAAAGTTTGATTCTCACATTACTTCAAGAATATTCAGTATTCTATATCTTGTGGGATGTAGAATATTGTAACACTGCCTGCAACATAGTCCGTACTTTTCCTTGTTTAGTTCTTTACAATTAGTGTTTTAAATAAAGTAAATCAAACAAAGCAAATGGTGACATTGGGCTGGAGTTCTCTGATGCATAATTATAGATCTCAGAGCGTCTTTTAAATATGCCTTACTTTGTTGCTTATTGTCAAACATACCCAAATGTTTGTAGTGTGTGACTATTTAAAACAAACCTATCATGATGTCTCAGTACAGAGTTAAGTCAATAGCTTGCAAACGTCTCTTTGTTTCTTTATATGCATTTAGCTACTGATATACCTTTTTTTCAATGAATGAAGCACATACAATAAAGGAAAGCAAAAATTACCAGGTTTGGACTTCACTTCACAGCCAGAAAGATTCTGTTGAGTCTGCCAGCAGGGGATCTTGTGTATTAATACCCTACCTGGAAGAGCTGACATGTTGAAAATGAGATTAACACCTTCCTGTTTTGCATTAACTAAGGCTAAAGTGTCATTTGCCTTATCAGGAGAAAAAAATTCAATACTAAAATGATGGGCTTGCCATCAAGGTGTGGTTTTAAGAAAATGTTTAAAATTTTAAGTAGGATTCTTTGTTGTGGTGCTGCTGCTGGTGAGTCTTTGAAGATAAATACCTCGTGCAAATAAAAGCCAAAAAAATCAGGATGAATGGCTAGCAAAACACAAACACATGTAACTCAGCAACTCCCTTTCAGGCCAATGCTAACTGATGTTTGGTTCACAGTAAACGGTGAATGACTTGTCAGAGAACTTAAAGTGAAAACAAAACAAAGAACTGAATACCCCACGTCAGAGGTACTGATGCCTTGGTATTTGGTGCCAATCCAGATCAGCCTAGAAAGAGAAGAGCTAATATAAATGATTTATTCATTCAGATATAAGATAGCACTTTTTAATTCCCTCACTCCCCAATCCATCTAGTTATGTATTTACTAAAGATGAGCATTTAGATGAAAAAAATATTTAAAATTCTAATGTGAGGAAGTCTCAAAATCATTGTCGAGTATAAGTAGGGCTAGGAGAAGTGGGCCAGGAGTGACTTGATGTCCCCCTAATCCAGAAGGACCCCAAACAGGACCTGGTAGGCTTTTCTCTGGCCCGAAAGAAGGCCAGGTGGTCATCCATACTTCATCCCCTGGTGATAGAGCCTGGCTGCTGTGTCAGCCACTCTCCTGGGGGTAGCAGAGGGTCCAGAAAGGAGGACATTTGCAAACAGACATCAACAATAACTAGATTAAAAAGCCAACTCCAGTCAGAGCAGAGGCATAAACACCTGCAATAAGAGCCACCAGGGAGGGAGAAGAATTCTCCAGGGAGGACCTGGGACAATTTCCTGGAGGAGATAAGGTGTCAGCTGGATCCTGCAGAAGGGGTAGGATTTTAACAGGTGGGAAGGGGAAATGGTGGAGAGGGCTTTTTAGGTAGAATGGACCAATTCATTATATTTTTTGACATCATGATCACAGAGAAAATGATCGTTGAATAGACACTTAAAATATATCAGTGGAAAATACATTATTACAGAAAATACTGTCAGCAATCCACTTAAAAAAAATACTATCTCTACCTATATACTGAATATACAAATGGTAAGAAAAAAGATGGAAACTTTATTCTGCTTGCTAAATATCTACTACTGGAATCTTAAGAATCAGCCACAGCAGTAGCTATTGTTTCTATTCCTTTCAGAGCTTCTAATTGCTGCTATCTTCTGGAGTCTCAATGAGAAGAAAGGAGGTGGGGGGGGGGGATGAAAATGTATGAGATTTTCAGGAATCCCAACAATGTAAAGTTGGAATCCCACTGTAACTACTTGCATTCATCGTCCCAAAGATGACACCGGTCCTTGTGTTCAAAGGGAGCTGGAGGACAAGCAGTTTTAAGGTAGCACAAAGGAAGGCAACCTAATGCCTCCCTAAGGAGAAGCCGCAGAGGGCTGTGCTGGTGGAGAGAATGATAATAGCAATAATAACAATAAAAGAAAAGAGTGGGGGTGGAAAAGGGTGGGGGTGGGAAAGGAGTCCTGATAACTTGGGAGGAGGTGGGAGAAGGAGGTGGAGGTAGCCTTTGCAGGTACTGGAGGAGCATTTGTAAGTGACGCAGCAGAACCGCGGAGCTGTGAGACAGGATGCAGAACATTTCCAGGGAGCTCCCAGGAATAATGGAGAGCACACGTTGCATCATCAGGATCACTGAGACCCGAATCCTCTGGGGAAGTCATGTCATTTTTGTAGTAGATGTTTTGAAGCTGAGCTTGGAGGTGGAGTGAAAGAGGAGGGGAAAATCACTGAGAAAAATTAAGCAGTCTGAAAGGAGTGTAAGATTATGAAGATAAATGTTTACCTCTCCACTGCATTGTATCTCTTGAAATGAAACTGTTTTTGAATAGTGCTGCATCCATACTGCAAGAATGTGGGCATTGTGAACAAATTGACTGTCTCAGATGATGTGACACATTTTGATTTCTGTTTAGGAAAATATCTGTTAATCCTACTAGAAAGGGAAGGAGAGGGGTCCTGAACAGGAATGTAAGAGATCAAATCACTCACCATCCTGCTCACCCTCTCCCAATGCCAAGGCCTTAAAGTTTCAGCTGTTTCCACAAGACTTGGCACCTCATCTGTGATCTGGTTGGCATTACATCAAAACCCCTTCTTCTTCACCTCTCCATCCTTGCCATGGCACTGGCTAAAATCAAGACAAGACTGGGTGGCTGCCCTCTCCCTGGCAAACCAAAACAGGAAAGAGATCTTATTTTATGCTTTCTCTTCACCTAATTTTCCTTCCTTTCTTCCATCCTTCTTTCTTTTCTCCTTTTCTTCCTTCTCACTCCCTCCCTCCATCCTTCCCTCCTGTTCTGCTTTATGTGGTTTGCTGTTTGCCAATATCCAACTCCAGACCATTCTTTGTGTTTGGCAAAGGAAGCAGTTTTATTGTTGGGTAACTCCAGGGGGGATATGGTGTCTATGATGTTGTCTAGGCCAAGCCTCCCCCAGGAAGGTTAACTACCTCTAGCCTATTCTCCAAGGGACAAGGATGGCAACCGCCCATTTGAGCACCAGCCATCGTCTTTAGCGAGAAAGCAGATCTGATCCTACACAGGAGTATCCTTGTTTCCCACAATGGTGTATCTCGGTGTTGTAATGCAACTTATTGGGTCCGGTTATCCAGAATCTAAATCTATAGTGTGCAAATTAAGGATAAGAGAAACAGAAGACATTTTCCCCTAACTACTTTCTGAAAAAGGTTCTTCTTGGAGCAACACCCAAGTCTGATCAAAGTGTCTGTTCGTCTGTCTCAAGAGCCAACGCTGGAGCCCAGCATGTAGCTAAAAATATGCACTCACAGTCCTAGAAAATTGTATTCATTAAACTCTACCTAAAGGTCCTCACCCAGAATCTGCTCTGTGCCAAAGCAGCGTGCTGTTGTTAATCCTCCTTTATAGATTAGGCAGTAAAATAAAGAGGGTGGGGCTGAAATGCAGGGGAAGTCTGCACACGTGTTTGGAAAGGAAGAAAAGGAAAAGCGCAGGGATTTCTTGTTCTCTCCTTCATGTTCCGAGTTGCTAGGGTTGTCCAGGCACCACTGAGAGATGCAGGGCTTTCACACGTTCTCAGTGTTTTCCCTTCCACAGGATAAGTGCTACACATAAAATGGGAATTTAGAAACAGCAAATAAATGCTTTTCAAACTGTGGCACATTGTTATTTCTGTGTGCCTCCTTCCCCCCTTGTTTGTATGTTAAGGAGGAAATAATACTAGTCACAGCTGACATTATTCAGCATTACTGTGTGCCAAGCACTGTGGCAAGTGTTTTATAGATGTCATTTCAGTTCCATTCTTCTAAGATCCCTATGAGATAGGTTCTTGGGTCAACACCATTTTACAGAGGATGGCATTAAGGTTGTAGGAGGGTAAAATAACTTGAGCAAGTACATGGCAAAGCCGGGATTTGAACCCAAAGCTTCCAAAGTCTTGTTCTGAATGATTACACCATAGTGCCATCTCTAAATAGTTTCTGTAAAAATATGTTTTATGGTTTTCATTTACGATTTTGGTGACTGTGCCAAATAATAATAATTCTGTTATTACCTTAATCTTAACAATTTTCTGCAATCAAATGGTAGGATTCCTTGAAGGGAGGACTGTCTCTCCTTTGCATCCCTTGCAGTCCTTAAAACAAAGTGTCTTGCAAAGACTAGGTGCTAAAGAATTATTTGTTGAAATGCATTTTACATTATCTCTGGTATCTAAATAAAGCCCATCTAAACAAGTTCATTTCCCAAACACCAGGGTTTTCCTCTTCTTTGTAGCCATCCTCTTCTTGTTTTGTTTTCGAAAGGTTGATTTTGAACTGAAGGGACATTGCAGTTGTCTTGTCACTTAGCGTGATTTGAAAGTGAGTCTGTGTAGTGCTTTAGCCTGCCCTCAGCAATCAGGCCGCACACTCACGAGGCTCTGATTGTAGGAGTTGCCTTATTTGCATTGATGAGGATGAGCCAGCTGCTAGAGCATACAGAACTGCACCTGACACAATCACCGAGTCCAGGATTAGCACGGGGAATCAGGAATCCACTTCGCCGCATGGCAATCTCAGCGCTACATTAGAGTCACTCATGCAAAATGACCCAAATTTGCAATGAGCATAATTAGCAATCCAAAGATGCATATTAATTTGGGGGCCAATATTTTCCTACATTTCCCTAAATTAAAACTAATACTGTTTTCTAGACCAATCTGGGCATGAAAATAATGCAAGGGATTGTGAGTTTGTAAAAGATGTGTAAACCCCAGAAAATGATGTGGATTTCTTTGGGTAACTAGCCACCCCCCTGACACACACCGAGATATTAAGTTGGGCATCAAATATGGTAAAGGCTTTGTGGTGTCATGCTCCTTTTAATCAGTGGAAAATAGCTATTTACAAGGATAAAAATAACAATAGCTATAATACGTGGAAAAGAAAAATTTAAGCTTTAAAAAAGTGATTTGGTATTTTATATTATGTATTCATATTTCTGAGGCTATGTTTGGGTCAGTCATAACCACAGATACACTCAGTGATTTTAGGATTTCCTAAAAGTACAAGCGATTATGTTGAATTTTCATTAAACCGAGTTTATAAATCAAATGGAACATTCTCAAACCCTGGGCTGTGTTTCCATGCGTCTGCAGTCTATAGGTATTGAAATGCTCACCTATACTTTAGGAAAAAAAACACAACATTTTGCAAAAATTGAATAAATGATCATTTGAAGCAAAAGCATGCAGTTCAAAAGCTAAACCTCCCATTGGAGAACAGAAAATTTAATGAGCTTTTAATGGAATGCAATGCTCAGAGTAGTAAATTATTTGTTAGTTGACGATGCAATCAGCATGCTGATTAAGGTTGCTTGGTTTTTTACTAAACATTAACTGAATGAAAACGGGTAGTCCTTGTTCTGCTTGGGGGGCTTTAAGGAAGCAAATGGACTTTCAGAACAGAGATTGTCAATAAAGGTGAGTGCACTCCAGGTGTCATTTGAATATGATGATAAAATACTTCTGATAAATATTTAAAAGCATTTTAAATCCACAATGTTCGCCTAGTGTATTGTGGACTCGGTTTAAAGAAACAGTGGGCCTTAGCAGGCCTAACAACAATCCCTCTATCTCTCTCTAGAAAGAAATATCTAGATCTGCTTTCTTTTATTGCAAAAGAGAAAAAAGGGGGATGGTATGCTTTGAAAATATGTCAGCCTAGACTTTGGGACCAGGAACTGTTTGGGAGTTTAAAATGTATACCTAAAAAAAGATAAAAAAGGACAAAAATCAAAACAAAGAAAAATATCCTGACAGCAAATAAAGGAATAGACATCTGTTTCTCTGGATAGATTAGGATAAAAATTTAATTAAGCAGTCGTGCTAGTCCGATGTTTTAAAATAATTACTATTAGAATACGTATATGTATATTTTAATTTATAAATGATGGCATTCTGAGGGCAAGAACTACTGTGATAGCAGTTATATTCTGTCTAATTTAGGAAGTTTGAAGGGGAGTAAAAGAAAAAGAACAAACATTGGAAATGAATTATGTAATATTATTTTGTTGTTAGACTGTTAACGCAGAGTTTACAAGATATATCATTTACCATATATTAATCAATATGTACATTAGCTATAAATTATTTCTGGGAGAGACTTTTGTTACTAAATCTGTTTAAATTGCTAGATTTATTCCCCACCCCCCCAGAGGATTTTTTTTGCCTGTTTGTTTTTCTCCCTACAATTGAAGAATTATGGGTTTGTAGGTTAATTTTCTTTGAACAGCTACAAAGTTCTTTTTCTATAAATCCTAATTAGTTTCATCATCGGTGATTCTCTGGCAATGATCAGGTACCCTTAAAATCCGATAAATAACTACCTCTCACTTTTAACTATTCCTGTTTATGACCCAAGAGGTTAAAAGCCTTTGACTGGCATTTGACTTCTGACCTCATATAAATGTTATCTTATCAGTTCCTGCTTGTTAACTTGTATTGAGTGCTTGTCCCTGATGGCTTTTAGATAAAAGGTTGTGGGTTTTTTCTTTTTAATATATTTCCTATAGGAACTAAACCATTTGCTTTGTTCTATGCCTAGTGCACTTCACTCTAGACAGTAACCTGCTATAAATCTGTTATAAAGCCCCAAATATACTTTTATTTATTCTTGACATTATTTTAGTTTAGCTTTATGGGTAGGATTTTATGATAGAGAATATATATTTATTATAATTAATAGCAGTGATTATTAGTGATCTTAATCCCTTAACATGTTAGTCAGGAAGCTGGTTAGCTTGTATCTCTCTTTCTTTTTTTTTAATGCAAAAATATTAAAAAAAAAAAAAAATTTAGCTTTTCAGTTTGTACCAGCATGGGATGAGTTAGAGAGATAATTTATGGAAATCTTGTCTCCCCAGACTTCAGAAGTCCGCCTAATGAGAGAGTCATCAGTAAGATATATCTTTTTCTTTTCTTCTTCTTTTTTTTTTAAATCGAATCCAGACCATGAACAGGGCATTTTTGAACCTTTGAGGAGGAAGGTGGTGGCCCGGCTCCCGCCTTTGCCCTCCTGTCCTAAGAACTAAGAGAGATTTCGACCTTTTAGCCCATTGGAGCTGTGTGTGTGTTCACACATTGAAGTGTTCATGTGTGTGAGTCCAGTCACTATGTACAAATCTAAGTACATTTAAATGTTTGCATTTTAATCTCTCTCCATACCTTGATGGCATCATGAGAGTATTCTAGGCAGATTTGGTGCCTCAGAGGCTGCCTCATTTGCAAATGACCTACAACGTGATTTCTAAACAAAATACTACATTAATTTCTATGTGGAAACAGGCAGTGAGGAGGGGAGAAGGAAGAGGCAGCCATCTTGGAGTCATTTTGCCTTTTAGTCTCCTTACTTCTCCTAAGCACGCTGGTTAGGATATTATCTTTATTTTTAATTGGCCTTCGACATAATGCAGGAGGCATATACAAGAGACCTTTGTATTCGTATTTGGAGTAGAGAAAAGTTGTAGCCTCTTTGGACTTTAAATAATAACTGCGACTATAGACAAACTACACCGATTATTCTCTATCCTTCTAAATAAATGTACATATAAATGAAGCATATGCCACAGCTTGTAAGAGACCTGTACAAAACCTATTAAGGGAAACAAATGTCTACTTGGACCATTCATTTACTGCTATTTAAAGAATTAATATGTCAGTAAAGTTATCTGCCCTTCCTCCTCCCCCATTCTTTCTTTTCTCCCCAAACACACACTCACAGGCACACACATAAACACACACGTCCAGACACCCACCATGGAGAAATGGCAACCCTGGAAACTTGTGTTTTGTAAACAGGAATTCCCTTTCTCTTAGATCTTAAGTATTTAAGAAAGAGGACAAAAGACCAGCTCTTATTATTTTTTTTATTGTATTTTAATTTTCTGTGTGGCGAGCTGCTCAGGCTCTGCGATGTCCCACCTCGCTTTCATCATGCTCACATTCTGGCGACACACCGGTTCAGTGCTGCTTGTCCTAACTTTCCATTTCAACCATTGCTTTTCTCAAAGTGGCCAGAGTTTAAAGACGCAGAAGCAAAGGGAAAAGAAATACCACGGCAGGGGGAAAAACAAACCAGCCCCCAAACTGGTGCTGGTATTCACAGCACTGACACGTTCTCAAATGTTTTCTCTGTAGTTATAACACAAAAGCTCTTTCTTCCCTGTTTTGATGTGTTAGAGACTGGAAAGAGGGAGGACACTTGGAAGTGGTAAAATAAGTATTTGGAAGCACAGGGTAGGTGTTTCTCCTTTGAATATCCAGCATGTGTCAAAAACATGTAGTTACTTATGGTTTAATATTAATTACATTTTTAAAAATGGAAAGGGGATGAAAAGTTAAATTTCAGCAAGTTGTGTCACATTTGTTGAACTTTTAGCTATCAGGGTTGTCTTTTTCTGTGTGTGTAATAAGTGCATTCGAGACCAGTCATTCTGCTGTCTCTGAGAAAAGGATAACCAGAACCCTAAGTCCCTCTGAAAAGGGTGTGAGTGGATCAATAACAAATTATTGTCTAATTCTGGCATTTGGCGGAACAAACCACAAACTTTTACTCCTTTGATGTCCGTAATCTGAACTAATTTTTCTAGTCAATATTATTGGCAGATTGCTTTACTAAGTGAAACAAATAAGTGTTTGAAAGGCAAATCATGACTTGATTTCCAAACACTCTCCTATTCTCATGGCTAAATTCTCCGAGTTGAATCCCAGAGTTGCTTACAATTGTACTTTGCATCAAGGCTTTAAAAAACCAAGATTGAAACATGTAAGCTAGCTGATTTCAATACTGGTACAAGTTACATCACCATTCTTGCTTCTATTTAACTAATATTTGAATATATCGTTGTCAGTCTTAGGATATCTAAGCAGGAAAAGTATTTACTTAAAGCAGTTTTATATCAATCAAAATGAACTCCCCAAACATTTTTGATGTAATATTTTCCAAACACTGTATTTAGTGATACTTTTAAGTTGTTACAGTTAGAGGAAGAAGAAGATGAAGGAAAATCAAGGCCCTTGTTTTTCTGTATAGCTGTATCTTCAAGCTTTCTAAAGTTACCTCAGGGTGGATTAAAATATATAGCTTTTATGTTTATAAAATTACCCCCAAAAATATTAAGAAGCATAGTCCATTTGATTTTTTCCTATTCCTTGCCAAAAATCAAACCTGTTCTGTCTGGAAAAGCAGAGATTTCTGTGATATCATGGACCTTTTCGTATTTCAGCAAAGAAGCTGAGGACATAGAGTCAAAAACATCAAAAATTTTAAGACCCAAGTTATCACCATTAAGGTTTTATCCCTTCCTTTTTGAAGACTGATACAGATGGATTTGTAATTTCCTTGGGTCTCTGTCCCCTCTTTTGCCAGTTTTCTTTATTTGTATAAATTAGCTTTGTTCTTTCTTACTAGAATGTTTAATTTGGGCACACGCTCCCAGCTTGATTCTCATTCTCGCTCCCCTAACCTGCCTGGATTTTGGAATGGGGAGAGGTTTTCCTTATTTAACAAGCTTTGCAAGTCAGACACTGAGAGCCAGGACCTTTTTTCTGGACATGCTGAAACTGGACATGATTTCAGGACCCTTTTTCATGGACATTCATCTAGACATGCTCAAAGGTCACACCCAAGATCATAAGCCATGTACGCATCCTTCTTATGGGAAAACGATAAAATAATATCCACAGGCATCTGATGCTAGGGGCATGGCCTGGACATACACCTTGCCCTCTTCCCCTTGGCCTCGCTTGCCCTGAAGAATGAATACATCCATCTCCAAAGCTGATGTTTCGAAGTGACCAGTCAGATGCTAGCAGGTCAGCTGGCTCTCCTCTTGGACAGAGGGTCCATAAATCAGAGAGATGTTGATGTGGTTGAAAGAAGAAGGTAGCCCAGCCTGAGGGAAGCCACGTAAATCTCTCCCGGAGCATTGTTCCTGAGTAGGGAGTGGGGGTGAGAGTTAGGGTAGCTCCTGGGGCTGAGACCTGTTATTAATGCCCTAGGCCTCCTGCAGTGGGTGCTAACTTGTTGTGCAGGAGAGCTGCCACCACCCTTCCTAAACATCGGCTGCTTGGAAAAGTCAAGCACTGCTGAGCCCTGATTTTCTTAATAGTCAAAACCAAGATGCATTTGGGCTATGATGATGGGACAGCTCCCTTGAAAAGATTATTTGAACTACAAAGGCATTCATTTAGGGCTAGCAATGTTGCAAAAGGGCCTGCTAGAAATTAGCAGCCTGTCCTGGTATTTGGAGAGCAAGAGTGACAACTTATTGGAAGTTCTCAAGGAATCATTTATATTTCACACTCCAGTAGGCAGCTGATTTGAGATTGTCTGTTAGCATAACAAAGGCTCTGAGCCTGTGAACTTCAGAAACCTTTCGACCTCTTAGCTGCTGGCATGAATAGCC
Organism: Tadarida brasiliensis; assembly: GCA_030848825.1. Classification (NCBI taxonomy): domain Eukaryota; kingdom Metazoa; phylum Chordata; class Mammalia; order Chiroptera; family Molossidae; genus Tadarida; species Tadarida brasiliensis. The sequence continues at coordinate 58,710,020 of CM061258.1, forward strand.
CCCAGTCCTGCCTATAGAGATCTCCCAAAGCTCCCCTGTTCGTGGCTAAATTGTTAATCAGGGTAATTTAATATAGTTTTCAATATGCCTCATCTTTTATTGGGAAAGGTATTCACAGCTTCCCTACCCCTGAAAAAAAAAAAGTTCTTTTATTCAAGTGTGAGAGGGGCAGCTGCAGACAGACCCCCACCCCTTGCTGCTCCCCCCACCCTCCCACCCCCGCTGTAGCAGCAGCAGCAATGTTCTGAGCAGCAACCATAGTGAAAGGCCAGAAAAAGAAAACTCCAACCACGATCCCTTTGCATGCACTCCAACCTGAACCTGAGATGCCAGCCTATTTACACGAGGAACCGACAAAACAAAAACCCAAGGCTCAGCCATAACTGAAACCTCAGAGCCAATGCTAGCGCGTGCGCGCATGGGCGGGTGAGCACACACACACACACACACACACACACACACGTCACACCCCCTTCTCTACCCTCCCTTCACCACCACCGTTCTCCTCCCTCCTCATCTCCCAACTAAGCTTCTCCTCTGGCTCCCAACAAAATGCACCAGACCCCAAGACCTGCTGATTTTCATTTTGCTCACTCTTTGGGGGCAGCCCACACTGTGTGCAAGCTCCTCCACACAGCCACCTCAGCCTGGTGCTGCCTCCTCTCCCAATGTCACATACACTTGCTCTCCCCCACTCCCTCACACACCATCAATTCACATGCACATGAGTTAGCTGAAAAGAGCCAGAGCACAAATATATTCATTTTAATCCAGTTAAGACCTAAGAGGTCTCATAGGATATTATTCAATAGTTTGAAAACCAAGTATAAAACTCAGATTTTGCTACACCGTTTCATCTCAAATAGGCCTACAGCATGCCTTTCTTTCACCTTCTACCAGTACATATTGTAAACAATAAAATAAAATAAAGTAAATAAAAAACAATCACAAGCAAACCTCCCAGCTGCAGGCAGACACAGCTCAAATATTATGATGTTGTCTTTTTTTAATGACCGTGTTTCTCATATCCATGTGCAAAGTCTGAAGTACAATTTCATCCAAAGAAGATAAAAATATAAAATTACCATTTTTTAAAATTAAAAAATGGACAGCTACAATGTCTTAATCTTATTTTGCCACATGAGAATTTTAGACATCTATAACCTTTTATCTTTCATGTTCATGTGAGAATTTTAAGACATCTGGAAAATGTATCTGAACACATCCTGATGGTGGTGGTGGTTTTCTGTGCGACCATGCTGTCTTTGTGCGAGTTGAGGCCCTGTGTTTTCTTCTTCCTGGAACAGCCATTTCTCATGTGCCCCGTTTTGCTGGGTGTGCTTGTCTCTCAGTCTCCTGAAGTTGTATAAAGCCAGGATGTAGTGCCTGAAGTATTTTCTTTGAATTTGCTCTTGTTAGAGTGGTCCATGATGGGGGTGGGGAGACTTTCTTCACTCAGTTGGGATCTTAATCTAGTCTCTCAAAACTGCTAAGAGATGGGAGACAAATTTCTGTTTACAGGATCAGGGAAAGGCTTATTTACCTCTGAAATAGAAAGTGTAAATATAGACCCACAATTAATAAAACAAAACAAATAACCCTATCTCTTTCCCAGGATAATTTTTCTTGGAGTTAAAAAATTTTTTTAAATAAGTTTCTGTCCATTTTAATATCTAAACAATGCCCAAAGGTGACACCTTGGAACAGAAAATAAGTGTATCTGGTTATTATATTATATGGCAAACCTAAAGACTAAATTTTTCTTTTTATAAAGGAATATGACAGCTTTAATTTCAGTGTTGTAGAAGTTTTTAGATTAGAAGCATTTTTGTCACTAATCTGTGCATTATTTATTTTAATGATGGGCTTTTTAGTGTATTTTATTCTATAAGTAGTGCTTTTCATTTTCTTGATGTCTTAAGCCAGAATATTTTTAAAATATTAATTGACAGTTACTACAAATCAGTGGATAAATATTTCTGGTTTCTCTTTTAAAAAGCTTGTTATATGAAATCATTCCTATATAAACTAACAGAAATTTCACTTTCAAAAGATGTTTAAAGAGAAAAAAAATGATTTTTAAAACCAATAAAGAAAAAAAGGCACAATTTGCATTTTTCAGTGCTTTTGCTTAACATTTTTTTCATTAGCCTTTTCTTCATTAGAATTTATGATCCATGTCCATCATTACACTTTCACTTCTCTGATTTCTGTTAAATTTTCTAACAGAGGTTAATAAATATAAAGGGGTAAAAAGGCCTATTTACTTTCATGTAAAGTGCTCAATATTTCAAGGTTGTTTGTATTTGCATTTAAAATTTTCCATGTTCTAATTTAAATTATTAAAACTTGAAATTAATTATATTTGGAGTGAGGAAGTAATAGGGGGACCTTTTCTTTCTAAGGAATTGAACATGATTTTGCTAAATTATAATGTTTTCTTGGGGTTGGGTCATCTAATACCCCATCTTTAGCATGGCACAGTTTGGGCTTTATATTTATGGAAGCAAAAGGATTGAGGGGGGAGAAGGATGTATATTTGGAATGGTGTTTGACAGGGGGAATGAACGCAGACACCAGAACAATTATATTACAATCCCATTGGGAATGCCAGCACCAAATTTAGCCAGACTGATGGGGTACTGTCTAGACGGTCCCTTTTGTGTATCAGCTGTTTTTTCCCTGCTTTATTGCACTGCCTGAATGTGTGAGTTGAACATGCATATGGATCTCAAACATAACCATTCCTGCAACCATACATTGCTATTACACTTCCTCTCATTTGGCTCAGAATTAAGGGTTGTGTATTCCTACTATATTCCCTTTACGATATTTTGTAATTAAAATGCAGCTTCCAGAATTAGTGGTTTAACAAAGGTCGTAAGACAAAGTAGAAGGTGCCTAGGCTGCTTTTCTACATGAAAAAAAAAATGTACTAGGTAAGCACTATCTTCTCATACATGTCCACCTCTTTTTTTTACACAAGTAAGAGAAATCCAGAAATAAAAGAATAAAACAATGACAGGAAAGAGGCATAATAGATGTAAATTACCACCTTTCCTTTTGAAAAGGGCAAAGGATGGAAATAAAGAATATTTATTAAATGTTTATAGTGTAATTAATGATAGTGTGTGTGGTTTTTCTTTTCTTTTTCTTTTTTCTTTCCCTCTATTTGGTAAACCAAATAGAGTTTAGCAATCAGGGTTCTTGTGAGGTCTTAGAAATAGATTCCCAAACTCTTTTAAACATATGCTTATAAGATTGCTGTAGTGTTATTGGGCAGATAGGAAATCCCAGAGACCTTTCACATCTGGGCAACTATCAGGATTTTGTTGTGTTTGTTAAGATAGTGCAAGAAGGCTAGGACTTACTTATATGTGATTACAGTATCCACACAAAACATTCATTGTTCAAATGAGCAGGAATGTACCCCTAAACAGGATGCATACTCCATGGGTAATAGGTATTAAGGTTGGATGCCTTTCCTAACAACCAAGAATCTGAAATGAGCATAAATTAATTATTCCAATTAGAAAGTGAGAAATAGAAAGGCATCAATGCTAATGAAAGTAGGTACCAGATCTACCTATTTCTATAAAGGGTTTATCAATAATTTTGTCTACAGTTTCCAGAATTAAGAGGAATAAGAAACTGGAATTCCACAAAATGTAAGTCATTATAAATAGAAGCATTGCCTTGCAGTAGGAGACCAAATGAACCCACTGTTTCAAGAAAAAAAATCCCATGTTTGAAAGCACAGATCACTTTTGTTAACATATACACATGAATTATTTGGAGCAGGAATTCTACTCTTCATTTCCTGAAATGTTTTTGTTTTAAAAAAAGAAAAATGGTGAAAGTTTTTGCCCTTTAGGGAAAAAAAATCAAAGTTAAAGTTAGTGATAGAAAACGAAATTTAATAGTTAGATTTTGTTTTCACGCACTAAATTTTTTCAGTGACTAAATAAGGAATTTTTATTTTTAAAATAATAATTTCCATACTTTATCTCTGGAATTCAACAACTACCACCTACTATGGACAATGAAGATTTTATCCATCTTTTAAAGACTGGGCATTGAAAAGAGGGCTAGAGGAAAGAGAAAGTAAATTTTATCCCCAAGTTTACTGAACAGGATAAGACTACAACCTATTTTCTGGTTTGAAATATCAGATCACAAATCAACAATCATAAGATATGATCAGTGACACAGAATTGAGGACATTTCCTTATTGGGAGAGGGTATGAAACTTGAACAACCAACATTGAACATGAAGACCTTGAGTAGGCACTTGTAGGCATTGGTGTTAACAAGCTCTGAGGACTAACTTCAGCATGATTGAGAAAAAAATGTAAAACCAAAGGATGGAACAGAGAGCAAAAGAAACCAACACTGAGAAATAAGAAAGTGAGAGGAAAATGGGGAGGGGGTGGGGGATGGTTGGTCAGCGGTGGTTGGGAGTGGGTGGCGTGCAGGGTTAGTGACTGAGAAAAAATGAAAGAGAGAGCAGAGAATGAATATTCTAAGCATTGTTTTAGTCTAAAACAGAGACGCTTCCAGGAGAATGAATTTCAATGGATCTGAGCCAAAAATAATTATAGAGATTTTCTTGTTTTGTTTTGTGAATGAAGAGCATCTCTTTTCTCTGGATATTTGAGAGGGAGAAAGGACCAGAGCCAGGAGATTGAAGTGATGCCCCTCTGCCCCTTTACTTTCCACATAGCACAGTAGCAGACCTTTCTTTCTTCCCTTTCCCAAAAGCTATTGGCATCGAATTGTGCTAGGAAGAGAGAAGTGTCAGCAGCCCTCCAACCTAGCTGGATTTTCTATTTTAACAATAGCTTGTTTACTTTGATAAGGCTGAAGTATTAAAATTGGAAGCAAGATTGGGGTGGAGGGGCAGGGATACATAATTTAAATTCTAGAAATAAAATCGAGCTATTTACAACTAAGAATATCCCCCTATTTGAGATATTTGAAACTTCCTTTGGGGTTTGTTTTACCAATTACATTTGTTTCCTTGTTTTTGATCATTAATAGCAGGCTACTAAAGGAAATAAAGTATTCTCTCAAATTTTCTCTGTGATGTAAAATCTTTATCTTGGAACCTTTTTACAGGGAAAAAAATGTCATTTGTTAAAATAGCTTGAGCTATGACTGAATTTTTGTGAAAGCAATATAATATACTTCTCATGAAAGTAGAAATAAAAGGCTTTATACTAATACAAAATACACAGGATTGGGGAGAAACCTACTAACATTAATAGTCTTTTGGGAGAAAGCAATCATAAACAACTCAGAATTAATACCTAAAGACTATTGCTTTTCTAAAGTTAAATTGACTTACATACAAATCACACCATTAAGTAGTGTCTGAACCTGAATTACTCTCTCCAAATCTCTTATTTAGGTGCAATGCCCTCTTAAAAGACCCTGTTGTCATTTTTATCATTCACAGATGTGAATGCTACAAGTAGGTTTAAGGCACCATTTTTATCTTTATGTTACCTGAATTTTTAAAAAACAATATACTTCAGAAAACTTAGAACCAATTCCTTCTCTCTACATCATATTTCACAACTTGTAAAAATTAACTTTTGTTATTATAAATATTTCACCTAAGTTTAATAATCTAATTATCCAGTAGAAGAACAGCATAGAGTTATAAACTTAATGGGTTAACACCAAAATGACCTTGATACAAATTTAAAATAAGAAAAACTACTTATGTTATATTAGTGGTCAAGATTATCCATTGGCTTAAGCATAAAAATCTCAGAAAGTAGCAAAAATAGATATATTTCCCTTCAAACTCTTATATATAAAATTGTCCCCATTTTTCTGTCAAGAAAACTATCAAAATATATAGTAGTTGGCAGTAAAGTTATATAATTCCATTATGTAGTCAAATTAAAAAAAATTTTTTTTTAAATGAAAAATGTCTTCATGTACATGGGACTTTATTTAGGATTTTCAAAACATGTTTTAAATGTCACTGTGAATATATTGTGTAAATCTATGAATATGAGTTTTATAAGTCCACATTTAATTTAATTAATCATATTGATTCACTTGACATTTTTCTCCTCCTGAATTTCTCCTCCCTACTTTTTTCATCTCTCTAGTAAAAGCAATTCATTTACAGTGGTAGACTAATTTTTGAAGCAGATTTTACAAAATAAAACTGACAATGGTTTTAGAAGAACTTTTAAAAGCATTCAACTTAGAATTATTAGCAGTGGTTAAAATGAATATTTAAAAATTCAAAGTACTTAATCACACTAATCTTAACATATTTAAAATCCAATCCCCCAAATGAGTACATCTACTTTTTAAAAGGAGCCATTATTAATTTTAATAACCAGAATAATTACTAATATGCTCTAAGGCAAAATAAATGTGTCAGATTAACAACAAATATTATATTTCCATGTTTTAAAAGAAAATTTTGCTTCTTAAAATAAGTTGCAAAATAGGAAAATATTTAGTAATATTTAATGTCTATTAAAAACCCCAATATATAAAATTTGAGAATTTCTATTTGGTTATACTACATCACTAAATTATTGAGAAAAAGATAGTCTACTAAAACATTTAGAATATGGTATACAATAATTTATTATTAATGGCAATGCAGTATATCACACCAATATGCGTATTTACTATCAAGCTCTAGAACTGATTAGAAAATGAGGAGATAAAGATAGATTTACAATTGATAAGTTTCCCAAAGATATTAGCAATAAAAACTAAGCTAAAATAAATATTAAGCCCTTGGTATGTGCACCAAGGTTCTATATTTTACTGGAGTATACTAGAGTATACAGATATGCTAAGTATAGATATATTTGTCATTTGTTTGCATCCGTCATCATACTGTAAAATGAATTTTTAAGGTTTTGTCTTGACCTTTTCTTTTCTAGCCCCAAATTACTAAATCATTTTCAGAGCTTTGCTCAGAAAAGTTACATAGAAATCGCCTCAAAGGAAGTCTTACTTGTTCTTTTTATTTTTTGATGGTACGGAGCCTGGTATGCAACTGTGGGCCGGGGAGGAAGCAGCAAGAAGCAATTGAAAGGATTAGGATGGAAACTTCCTCAAGCTTCACGGGCTTGTGTGCTGGCCACAGATGCCATTATGGTGTATAGATAAGATATGTTTAATATTAAGACTTTAAAAAGAGCCTCACACTCCTGAAAATTCAGAGGCAAAGCCGAGCCTCTTTCTTTAGCCCATATACTTCACTGCCTTGGTCCAGGAAGCCTGGCTAAAGATAGTTTCATCCAGTTCACAGGCTTGGGTTTTGTCACTTCATGTCATAACCTCCACATTACTTAACTGTAGTTTAAAAATGTGTTAAACGGAAATGCTGATATAAGCCTAAATGTAGCTGTACTTGCTGTTTCTGCTCTAAGTTCATTCATAGTGGTGGATTTAGTTAAAGGGCCCAGAACTGCCATGCTTAACAGTAAGGAAACAAAATCCTCTTGGCTTCAATGGGGGCTAGGTATATGTCAGAGCGGAGGCAACTCACTGTAGATATTTGAGATAAGTGCCTTCTGTAGAAATGTACACATTGTTGCTGTCCTATATAATGTAAAGAAAAATATGCTACATTACAAATAAAACCCTGTTAGCTTTTTTTCCTATTCTAAATGCTATTTTATATGTCTTAGGTGCAGAGACTATGCAGTAATGTTTATGATAGTAATAGCTGACTCAAAATAAGAACTACTAGTGATCCTAGGTGTCTATTGAATCATAATCAAGAACTACCTGGCAAGCATTAAGTGACAATTCAGGGTATTCTTGTTAAAATATTAGATGAATTGATAATAGAGAAAATGGTCACTTTGGCAGAAAAGTCAACAGAAAATAGCAGTAATTATATGTGCCTTGTACACGAGCATACTGTATTACCTCCAGTGTGCAATGTGCTATTATTTAAAAAAAAAGAATGGTACCTCTTCTGGATGATACAGCTGCATTAGGGAGATTTATGGAATGGCTTCTTTTCCAGAGCACAACATTAAGTTTTTCCACATGCTTTTTGGATAGCATTTCTCCTCCCAGTTAAAAACTGGTTTTCATCACACAACTGCATAATTATTTTTATGCAACTAGCAATAATTACTTGTTTTGTGTATCTCTACTAGAGTGATTCAGTGTTTGCTGTTCTACCTCATAGAATGCATCTATATTAGAGGCATGTGAAAAGGAGTATTGACCTTATATAATATATTGCTATATTGGCAGGGGCACACAGCTCTAATTCTTTCTAAAAGGCACAAAAGTCAATGTTGCTTTGAGTTTTCCTTTTTGAATGCTATGTGAGTGTTCTGACTGAAGCATAAAACTGGAGGTAACTGAAGACAAGAAAACTCACAACATGGAAATTACTCAGTACACAAAGAGACTCCCTTTTAGATAGATGTACAACGGGTGACTGAATAAAACAGACTGTTGGAGGGATGTGTTGATAGTGGCGTCATAGAAAACTCTGGAATCAGTGTTTGTGAGATTTGTCACCCCCAAAAAATTAAACACAGATTTCCAATCATTCAAGACTCTCTAATCATTTTATGTCACTCACAAAGCTCTCCACAAATAAAAATGAAAATTAAGCACAGACCCTCCTGCTAGCCTTCTTTCATCTTACAGCAGTTCTTCTCTTTCTCTCTTTTCCTTCCAACTCTTATTTGTCTGTCATTTTCTTTTCTTTCAGATTCCCTTTAATCCTGCTTTCCCATGTCCCTTTTTAGTCTCATTTAACCAGTGATGCCAATAAAAGTAAATAGTCTATTCAAAACTAACGAGTCTGAGCCAAAAAATACAGAATGGGTGTGTGCCTTATTTTTTAATGAAACTACACCTGTGGCATCTTATTTAAAATTTTTGCAATTTTAAAAACAGAACACAAAGAAAATACTAGAGAATTAAAGTGCTGTTTAATGTTTCTGGACTTATTTATAAATACCTGTAATGTAAAATGCAGTGAAATGCTTGTGAGACTACTTTTGTGCTTACTGATCCCAGGGTGCAGAAAGAATTAGCTTATCCAGGAAAACTCAAAGTCATCATTAGTCTTGTGAATTATAATAATCTGGTCTCATCCTACATTTCTTCCTCATATGGTACTCCCAGTGGGAGTTCTGCATGAAAAGGACTAGAGGATTGGGCATTAGTAGTGGTACACCTGTGAAATATGAGCATTTTTCTATAGTGTTAATCAACGAAATAAGAAATCTGTCTCATCTTGGTCCTATACCCTTCAACCAATTAAAAGAATAACATCAATTGGTTTTTCAAAAAAAATTAATCTTAGTTTTAAAAATACCTCTCAAAATTATAAAATAAGAGCAGAAGCCATTTTTTCTAATTTGATTACTCTGGTCATTCAAACACCTTGTTGACTGACTAACATGACCAATTGTTTTAATATATAGACCCAGCCTAAATTACAGGAAAAAAGTGTAATCGTTTACTAATCCTGAAATGATGATGTTTTGTCATTTTTGAAACAGAAATAACTTTTTTTAAGAGTAACATTATGATGAACTGCTAACTAGGCTTAAAAAAGTAGGCAAAATGCCATTATAATTGCACATCTATCTAAAATCCAACCCTGCACAGCTCTAATAACCCTAACAATTTAGACAATAGTTCATCAACAGGTGAATAGATAAATAAACTGTACTATATTCAAACAATGGAATACTATTTAGCAATACACAAAAATTAAACATTGATGCATTTTACAACATGGAAGAACCTTAACACAATTACACTGAGTGAAAGAAGCTAGACTTAAAAAAGGGATACAAATCATTTATATATTAGCCTAGGAAATTCAAACTAATGTATAGTGACAGACTGGTAGTGGTCTAGGTGAAGGATCAGGAGGCAGGAATTACAAAGAGGCACTAGAAAACTTTTGGAGGTGATAGATTTGTTCATTATCTTGATTGAGGTGATGATTTCACAAGTGTATACATATGGAAAATTATAAAATATATACATTTAAATATGAACAGTTTGTTATATATCAATTTTACTCAATAGGGCTATTAAAAATAAATTGACCAATTAGAATGGATACAGCAATCAATCAGAAAGGATGCTAGCCATTAACAAAATAATTTAAATAGTAGGTTTCAAAATTATCAAGGTAAACGGAATCATGTATAGTTGACCATTAAGAATTTGGGAATTACAACAGTGCTGGGGGCAGGGCAGGATGGGAGGAGGGTGTCTAGGGGGGGAAAAGGAGAATCATCTGTAACAAAAATAAATTAATAAACGTTGAAAAAAAAAAGAATTTGGGAATTAAGATTGCTCTCTTTATCCCCTTATTGATTTTTATGATTCCTGGTTTAACTCAAAACCATTTTCTGTTTTTTTCTTGTTAAAAATTGATTCAGTCCTGAATGAGGTGAACATCACAAGTTTTCAGTTCTGTCTCTAGCAGTGCTACAAATCGTGTGACTTAGGGCAGTTGACTCAACCAATGTTAGAATACTACTAGACAATTGTTTGAGGTAGAGGTAAACTGAAAGTACTTTCTTCTAGAGATGATAGGATCCATTTAACAAGCATTTCAATTTATAATTGTGTGCTTTGTCATAATATCTCTGAAGATTTCTCTTTCCTTTCTTTACTACTATGTGTGATAAAAATGGAGTAGGGAGGTGAATTGGGGCTACTATGAGCAAAAAAAGAGAAATTACCTGAATATATTTGTCTTAGGTAGATATCACTATGCAAGCTAATAAATTTCAATCCACTTTAGTAAAAATTTATTAAACCCCACAATAAGGTAAAAAGTCATCACATTGCAACTCTATTCTGGAATGGAAGATGACTTACTGAGTCACCTATCAATGTGCCTTGTGTGGTACAGAGTAAAGGACTGAGATAAATCCAGGATGTTATTTTTATTGTCTATAGCAGATGTGTGTTTATTTACTTACAACTAAAATTTTAGGTGCATAACTTGAGTTAGATCAGTGCTTATCCCAGGAATACAGAAAAAAAAACAGCCCTAGTTAATTTGTAAGAACCTCGGGGACCAAGCTGAAAGTCAACAAATATATGTGAAAAAAGACTGGAAACAAATTAAATATATATGTAAGTTGACACTGTACTAAAAGAACATGCTTAAAACTTTGGGTTTATAAAAAATGTGTCAATGAAATTGAAAGCAAAATCTATTAAGTAGAATGTATTTCTGGATGAAGAAATATACTTGTTTGATATTTTAGAAATGCAAATGTTTTTCCATCTTCTGCTATTATGATTTTTAATTTTGATTTTAAAGATATAATATTAAAATGTGTTAATGGAAGCATTTTTTATTTAGAAACTTAGGGACTTTTTAGTTTTCTAAAATATTCATCTCTTTGCTAGGGTCAATCTTCATATCTCATAATTAGATTTCTGAATTAAGATTGGTAGAAAGAAAAATGTACCACTGATCTTGAATATAAACTTATAGCATATCTTATGTTGGTATGTAGCTAACTCCTGAATTTTCAACCTATATACAAAGCTGTGATTATAATTTTTTTCTGGATATTTTTTCATAAGGGACAAAAGCAAGAGAAGTTGAACTTTATACTTTGTCCATGATTCCAGGTTTCTTTTTCATCTTTTCTTTCCTCCCTCCTTCCTTCTCTCCTCTCATTCTTTATCTAGCCAATGGTTTTTCTCTGCTATTGTTAATGTCAGTGACCAAGACATTGACTTAACCCTGAAGATACAATTCCTTTAGGCAAGACTCCTCACTATCTCTTGACTGTCCTTAGAGTTAAAAGAGCTCCCCAGATACAATGTTAACTCTCTCTCTTTCTACAGTGTCTGTGAGATTGTTTTCTTAACCAGGACCAGTTCAGTGATAAAGGAATTCAAAAGGTTCTTAAGAGGTCCCACCACTGACCCTCACCTCCACTGTGTTTCTGATGTTCCATATGACCTTATGAGATGAGTACACCTCCTTCCCCTACAAACTACTGGGGAAGGGATGCAAATCAACTTGTTTGGAAGCCAATACATAGAGGGGAAACCCTGTAGTTAGGTTCCTGGAACTGGGAACTGTTGCTAGAAAAACCCAAAGGCTTTGTGATACTGGGATAAAGATCCCTGAAAAAGCTGATTTCTGCCCTGACCAATGTGACTCAGCTGGAGTGTTGTCCACGCACTGAAGGGTTGAGAGTTCGATTCCCTGGCAGGGCACATACCGGGTTTCAGGTTCAATCTGTGTGGGATTGAACTGATCTATGTCTCACATCAATGTTTCTCTCCCTCTTTCCCCTTCCTCTCTCTCTAAAATCAATTTTTTTTATTTTTTTATTAACTTATTTTTGTTACAGATGTTTTTCCTTTTCCCCCCATTGTCACCCTCCTCCCCCTCCCTCCCTGCCCCGTCCCCAGTTTTGTTGTCCATGTCCATTGGTTATGAGTACATGCGTACAAGTTCTGTGGTTCATCGCTCCTCTCCCCCACCCCCTCTTCTGGCAATTGTCAGTCTGTACCCTACTTCCACATCTCTGGGACTACCCTGTTCCTCAGACTGTTATGTTTATTATATTCCAGAAATAAGTGAGATCATATGATATTTGTCTTTCTCTGCTTGGCTTGTTTCACTTAGGATAATAGTTTCCAGGTCCTCCCATGTCATCGCAAAGGATAAGAGATCTTTCTTACAGCTGCATAGTACTCCATTGTGTATATGTACCACAGCTTTTTTATCCATTCGTCTACTGATGGACACTTGGGCTGTTTCCAGATCTTAGCTATTGTAAACAGCGCTGCTATGAACACGGGGGTACATATATTCTTTCTGTTTGGTGTTTCAGGCTTCTTAGGGTATATTCCTAGGAGTGGGATCACTGGGTCAAATGGTAATTCAATTTTTAATTTTTTGAGGTAACACCATAGTGTTTTCCATAGTGGCTGCACCAGTCTGCATTCCCACCAGCAGTGTACTAGAATCCCCTTTTCTCCACACCCTCGCTAACACTTGTTGTTTGATGCTTTGTTGATGGCGGCTCTAAAATCAATTAAAAAAAAAAAACTGACTTCTTTTCTATGTGGAATCCTCTCTTAGTTCAGCTGTGACTTCCTGTTGTTGAGATACTCAGTCAACTTCTCATCCTTCCACTCCTTACTCCATGGACATGTTCCAGATCTATATACATTAGCAAATATCTATCCTACCCATTTCACTGCATTTCTTTAGTGCCCAATGTGACAATGTATGTGAAATTATTTTGCAATCTATAAAGTGATAAAAATGTGAAATGGTTTTACTGGAAACAATAGAACACTAGAAACTGATATGGTATAAGCAATATCAAACAGGTACATATGGGTTGATTCAGACTCTCATGTTTTTAGGTTCTGACACAGCCACCTTATTTATGCAGACATATCTTTTTAGCTCACAGGAAATCAGATCATTGGGTAGGGTCAACAAACTGCTCTTTGATGTTTTACTGTGCAATCTGGAGGAAATATTGGTAGAGTTTTCAGCAGTGACTATTTAGACATGGCAAGTCTTACCAGAAAAAAAATCTTGTCTTCTGAGAAGATATGTGAAAAATGTCTATGTACAAGCCATTTAGATGATATCTTTAATGAGCCCTATCCCCTATCATCTAATAACTTTCCTATCCACTCTCTTACAAACTTAAAGACCCTCTTTTTTTTCTCATTGATCTATTAACATAGTCATTTTCTAATTCACTATTATAAGTAATTACAATTAGAATGGATTTATTAATTAATAGCTATTATAATCATTATTAACTACTCTTAACTATATAGCATTCCATTTAATTTGTTCCATAATTCTTCATCTTTAGAAAGATAGAATTTAGAGTTATCCCTGAGGCCAATAGAACCCACAAAATCAGTTAGGGACTATAGTTAGAACAAAGAAATAAAAATATTTAACACTTCAAAATGAAGAGCTAAACAGACCTTGCAAATCTCCATGTTTATTTTGCCCGTATCAGGTTAAATTTCTAAAAATTGGAAAAATCAATATAATCTCCAAATTCCATTTTGTGCATTGCTTTCATTCATCAACTATTCAAGGAATATGATTATCTTAAATTTTTATTTATATAGATCTATAATATTTGGATAGACACTAAACAATTTTATCTATTTTCACTAAAATTTTGCAAAATATAAAATTAAGAGAAGGTAGTTTTTTAACCCAGAGTCTGAGACTAATTTGCAAGAAATTGATGTTGATTGAAAAACAAAATATTATTTTAATCTATGTCTGAGGAAAGTTACTGGAGTATTTTAGAATATTCCAAACTCCATGTATTTACCTAAAATGACATCCATTGCTATACATAATATTTATCTGTATAACTGATTATTTTTATGTGTTGTTTACTATTCTATCCAAAAACCAACATATCATATCAACACTTTCTCTAAAACAATGAGAAGTGGAAAGAACAAATTTTACAGAATCCTGTTTCAAAGCAAGCAAAATGATGCTACGGGGAAGCCTAAGCAGATATTACAAGCAGCAACAGATGTATATGGGATAAAGGCAAAGTTCTTTTCCTCAGAGGTCTTAGAATGAAGTTGAGTTAGAGGAGATATGAAAGACATATAATTAGACGTAAATTGCACATTTACGCTAAGTAACTAACTCAGTTATTCCCTTCTGCGGACCATCATTGGTTCAATCCAATAATCTCCCACTTTGATAAATAGTTGAAATATTTTACCCCATTTCTTGAGATCATGTATCTCAAAAAAGGTGCTGCACAACCTTTTTAAAGATTCCATTATACAAGAACCAGAAAGTATGCACCTGGGGCATAGAAAATGGTCTGAATGAGAAATGGGGTATTCTGCAGAATCCTACAGATCCCTCCACTGCCGCTCCCTGGTTTCTGTGTCAGATACCTTGGTTGGTTTCAGTTGTCACTCATATTTTGGTTTTTCTTTTCTTTTTTTTTTTTTTTTAAACTTTTCAGCAAATGATGCTGGAACAATTTTATTTCCATACACACAGACAGATAAACACATACAAAGAAAGCAAAAACAAAACAAAACTTCAATCCACATATTAAAATGAACTCAAATGGATCATAGACTTTCATTAAGAAATTGGATGAAGAAAGCAGAAGAAAATCTTTGTAACCTTGGGTTGAGCAAAGAATTTTTATATAGTCAAGAGCATAACCCATTAAAAATGAAGAGAGGTACTTTATTAACATTAAAACCTTCTTTTCCGTGTCCATGGGGTATGCAAATATTTTCTTTAGCTATTTCCTTCAACTTTTTTATCCAGTCACCTCCCACGCCCCTACCCTTGGGCCCTGGTCATTCTGTTTCCAATGCTTCTGTTTCCATTTTGTTCATCAGTTTATTTTGTTCATTAGATTACACATATTAGTGAGGTCAGATGGTATTTGTCTTTCTCTGATCGGCTTATAATACTCTCCAGGTTCATCCATGTTGTCGCAAACGGTAAGACTTCCTTTTTACAGTGATGTAGTATTCCATTATGTAAATGTAACATAGCTTTTTTATCTGCTGATGGGTACTTGGGCTTTAGTAAAGGCCAAGGAGAGGGGAGGTGGGGGAAGGAAGAAGTGGGCAAAACTGGGGATTGGGGGACTCCAATAATGTCAACATTAAAATTTTTTTCATTAAATAAATAAAAATAAAATCTTTTCTTTGAAAGATACTGTTAAAATCATAAAAAAAAAAAAATAAGCCATCACTGGAAAAAAAAAAAAGATATTTTCAAAACATATATCTAATAATGAAACTGTGTCCTAAACATATAAAGAACTCTCAACACTCATAAGAAAACAAACAAAACAATTTTTAAAAATGGGAAAATTATCTGAACAGATAATTTATGAAAGAAGACATAAATATGGCAAATAAATATGTTAAATATGCTAAATATCATTAGCCATTAGAGATATCTAAATTAGAACTATATGGGGATACCACTGCATACTCATTAAAATGTATGAAGTTAAAAAGACCAGCAAGGCCAAGTGTTGGTAAGGATATAGAAAACCGGAACAATCATTTTAGAAAACAATTCAGCAGTTTCTTAAAAAGCTAAATATACATCTACAATATTACCCAAACATTCTACTCATTCCTAAGTATTTATACCTCACACAGGGGAAAGAAAGCATATATTTATATCAAGTCTTATATAGGGTTGTTTATAGCAGCTCTACTTGTAATAGTAAAAACCTGAAAATAATTCAAATAAATAAATTGTATTATATAGAAATAATGGGATATTATTCAGGAATAAAATATAAGGAACTATTGATACACACAACATAGGTAAATATTAAAGAGCTATGCTATTTGAATTTATATGTTTTTTTTTTTAAAGATCAAGTACAGTTGTCCCTCGTTTATCGCTGTTAATCCGTTCCAGACTCTAGCCATTGCACCTAGAAAGTGAGGGAATGGAATGCCCCATCTTTGTAATGAGGACAGGCTAGATTTGTATCTCATCTCAGGATTAAGAACCAGAATTATGAACATATTTTCTAAAAAAATCTTTAAATGAAGTCTTCTACCTCTCTTCCACATCTATTCTCTATTCTTTCTTCTAGATATCTCTGCTGAGGTAGTTTATTTTAAAGAGATAATGTATATAAAATGTTTAGCACAAAGCATAACACAATAAATGCTCAAGTAATGTAACTACAGGCATTCCTAATTATCTCAATCTAACCCACTTCTGAAATATGTGGGAAGGCAAATTTTTGTATAGCAAGAGAAAATATTTTATTATTTTAAATGGGAAAATAATAATGTATTCTTAGAACATGAAAAACCCCAACCAGTTCCCCTAAACATCATTAAAACACTTGTAAACATCTCCATAATAATCTACTAAGGATTTATGCATTGTAAAAAAATACATAATACCTGATTATTTAACATTTAATGAGCATTAAATGTTAATTAAATGTTAAAACATTACTGACTGTGTTGGTGTAAATTATAGACAGTGTCAGATACAAAGTACATCTTCTACACTACAATGAATGTGTGTTCCCGTATACACAAACAAGAAGAAAATAGTGAAAATGCATAATGAATGTAATTATCATAATAAAAATTTTAGAAGACAGCATTTAAAAAAGCAGGTACTTTCCAGTCAGGTTTAGTGGTGAGGGAGACCTTTTCATTTAATAATGAGTAATACCTTTAAGCAAGGCAAACATGAACCACTGTCCTGTTTGGAGAATATCTGAAATATGTTACACATTCTTTTTTTTTTTTAATCCTCGCCCAAGGATATTTTTCTATTTATCTTCAGATAGAGTGGGAGCGAGAGAGAGGGAGAGAAAGGGAGAGAGAGAGAAACATCGATGTGAGAGAGACACATTGACTGGCTGCCTGCCCCACGACCCTGACCAGGGCTGGGGACGAACTGCAACCAAGGTACGTCCCCTTGACCGGAATCAAACCCGAAACTCACATTGGTCCGTGGGCTGATGCTCTACCGCTGAGCCATACCAGCCAGGGCAACGCTACACATTCTGAATCCTCCTGTATAACTCTCTGGAAATTACAAGGAGATGCATTATAAGAGTTTTAGAGTTGAAACACCAAATTGAGGGTAAACATTTTAAAAAGTCTTTATTACTATTAGTGGTATTATGTAGACCTATCATGTAACCCAGAGTGCTATTGTTATGGGACATGAGTGAAGTAGGGCAGTGCTCCTCAAATGGGAACAATTTTGGCTCCCAGAAAAGGAGCTAGTTTGGGAGGGGACTGTGAAGACAAATATTAAGTTTAGTTTTTACCATGCTACACTTCAGATATGGATGGACCATCCCAATCATGAGATAATGGTAACTAGTGCAACACATTTTGATTTAAATTTTCTGGTTAATTCTTTTTAAAAATGCATTTAGGTACTCATCAGGTTATAAGTTATCTGTGCTCTAATTCTATGCCATATGTCATACATTTTTTTACATGTAATCTCATTTAATCTTCAAGGCATTACTGAAGAATGGTATTATTATTCCGTTTTACAGATGAGAAAAATGAGGCTTAGAAAGGTTGAGTGACTAAGGTCATATAGCTACTAAATCATTGTGCTAGGATTTAAACCAATGTCTTCTACGTCTGAGTCCCGGGTTTTTTGCTAAAATGATTTTCTCTAAATACTCATGCATGCTACAGTTATTTTAGACAATCCCCTACAACCACATCTTTACTGAGTTTAATAAATTAACTACCCCAGCTGTGTACTTACACACACACCACACACACACACACACACATACACACTTTTTAAAATACATTTTTCCTTATAAAAGTTTTACATATCAATATAGAAATTTGGAAAATACAGAAAGCATAAGTCAAGAGAACAAAAATCATCATTAATTTCACCACTTAGAAATACTTACTAGTAAATAACTTTAAGGTGAGTATTTGAATCTTTACTATTTTTCCTTCATTATTTTCCTCTGCTGATGGTTGTGTTGATGTACAGTGATATTTCTAAAATGAATCATGAGGAATTAGAAAGAAGAGATAAGGGAAAGATGGTACACAAGATAGAGAATTAGTTCTCACATTCATAAAGAAGAAACGAGTGAGGTGGGGATGGGAAGAGAGAATGGGGACAGTGTAATTTCTAGAACCTCTTTTTGCCCAAGGAGTACTTGGAACTTAATAAATCTTTGTTCATCTGTCATCTCTATGCTCTGCTAATGACAAGATTAAATTGAAGCTACACTTTCCTGAGTGCTTATCATTTGCAGACACAGTACTAAGAGCTTTACTCACATTATCTTATTTTATCCCTGCAGCAACCTTGAGTAGGATATTATTATTTCCAACTTAGAGAAGAAACTTAGGCTTAAAGGGGTTTTAAAACTTGCCAAGTTCTACATCTAGTAAGTGGGGAAGTGAGGAGCCAAAGAACATATATGCATAATAACCCATAGACACAGACAACAGTGTGGTGGTGGCCAGAGGGGAGGAGGGGCAGCAGCTGGGTGGAGATGGGCAAGGGGGGAAGAGGGAATAGGGACATCTGTAATAGTGTCAACAATAAAAAATAGCAAATTTGTCTGGCCACCGAGCCAGTGTTTGTACTCTCGCTGAAGAAAATCAGGCGTGGAAAAGTGTGTAATTCAAGAAAAGAGTCAGAGCAGAGTTGAAGGAGATCTGGGGATCTCAGTCAGAGAACACTTTCTCATGGTTTCTAGCTTCAAACTTCCTTTACTTTTCTCTTTGTAGGGTTGATATTCAGTCTCTAATCTGTCATTCCAAGTTTGAGTCACTAGATGTTTTACATTTGATTCCTTGAAAAAATACAGTTTGATAAGAAATTACATGAGGAGATTACAATGTGCCTGATACATAGTAGGTCCCAAGAGTTTGCTGAATGAATGACCAGGAGACAGGAACTCCACTAACTGAAGATCATTTCTCTGGAATAACTTTAATAATAAGCTGTCAGACTCCTATTGAAGCTTACCACTTACCTATTTGGCATGGTGGAATCTCAACAGATGTTGGCTGACTGAAATTACTAATACCTGTTCCTTTCTTAAAGACAGGCGACTGCTCTTGGAAAAGAGAATGTTAGAGTTAAAAACTGTGTGACTACAAATGTTTACATTTTGGCTCAAATTCAAAATAAATAAAAATAATCCTTTGGTTTTGACAAAGTATTTGGAAAATGCAGTTTTTGGCTTTTAGTTTTAGGTTGTAGGGCGGAGCTGTTGTGGAAAAGTAAAGACTAAGTAAATAATAATTTGGATGCATTCTCTCAGCTGGGCTTCTAGGTTGGGAATATTCTGCATGTCTGTGGGAACATGCTCTTTCTGTGAAGCTCAGTGTAAATCACTGGCTTTACATTAAAGCCTATGTTAGTCTAGTCACTCATAGGCATTTTTATGCATAATTGTTGGGTAATCGTTAGTATTTATTTTTGTGATAAATGTTTCAGAGCTGTTGTTCTCTGGGGTTCTCAAATAAAGGAAGATATTTATCTCATTGGAATCTTAATCACACTACAATTAAAATGAAATGCAATCAATAAAATATTAATGCAGGTATGTTTGAAGATCAACTACTTAATGGTTAGGTCCACATCTATCATTCTTTAACATTCTGAAGGTCAATGTATAGCAGAGTCAATGAGTTAACCAGCAAATCAAAAACACAGTATCTGTCTAATTGTGGGTCTATTATTAAATCCTTAATAAAGTGCATGACTTGTTAATGAGAGTTTATGCTATTCTTTTTAAAACCTCGTAGACTGCATTGCTACTTTAAAGTCTGAGATTATTGAACATTATTTTTAATGCTAGATATCCCTGTAACACGGTTGGGATTAGAATCATAAGATGTTAGAGCCAGAAATGGCTATAAAGATCCCTCCTTACCCTTTCTTTTAGAGACACTGATAATCAGTGAAGACAATAGAGTGGCTCAGTGTCCACACAGTTAGTGGTGGAGCTGAACCTGAAACCCAGATCTCCTGGTTCCCAGGCCCTTGCTCTCCAAACCACCAAGCCACTGAATTTCAAGATGGCAGCCCAGACTCTGTGGGTAATTTGCCTTGCAACTTGTGGGCCTGGCCCATGTTTCTTGTTTTCTAAGCAAAGTGAGGTAGGAATTAAGTACGTGAGGGCAAAGGGAACAGCAGAAACTTGCACTCACTAAAAATTCTACTTCACAGTGGCAGGAGCTATGGCAATATTTTGAGACTGCTTTTGATAAGGGTGAGCCGCCCATCTTCCACTCAGAAGTCAGTGTCTGAAATGGCAAGTACCAACTTTATTCTTATGAAAAGTACTACTTCTAAGTTCCAGGCAAATAGATGGAACTTCTTGGCATTTCTGCCAAGCAAAATTGATTATTAAAAAATACGGATATGCCTGGCCAGTGTGGCTCAGTGGTTGAGCGTCAACCACACACCAAGAGGTCTCCAGTTCGATACCCGGTCAGGGCACATGCCCAGGTTGTGGCCAAACCCAGTGGGGGGCATGCAGGAGGTGGCCAATCGACGTTCTTGCTCATCCATGTTTCTATCTCTCTCTCTCCCTTCCTCTCTAAAATCAATAAAGAAAAATTTTTTTCAATAAATAAATAAAATAAAAAATATTGATATTTCAATTGCCATTATAGTATTTTATGTTTGCAGTAGGAGACAAAGAAATAACTATAAAGTTTTCCACAAATTTTCCATGTACTTTGTGAATCAGTTTTAATTATTCATCTTACTTTATGCTGGATAACAAAAGGATGATGAGCTTCGGTCATTTGTGTAAGTCTAGAAACACTCTACAAAGGAAGAAGCAACGTTTTTGAACTCAGGTTTTACTGTGTGTCTAATTGTACAAGCTTATAGCAAAAAACAAACACAAACAAAACTATAAACGGAAATAGCTATTCATTTCAGTTTATAAAACATTCACTTCCATCATGTAAACGGTCACTGGGCACTTAGAACAAGTTAAAGATGCTTGAGTAAGTTTGGCATTTTAACCAAAATTGCATCAATTCGCTACCAAAATGCAGCTACTTTGTTAAACTGATCCCAGCATTTGCCTTTCAGCTCTGCCAAAAATAGTTTCGACTGAGTCAATGACATATTTCAATTTGATTGTTAGATAAAGATCTTTTGCAACAACAAGATCAAGTCGACCAGTTGAATCCTCATTCTGCTCTTATTCACACTTCCTCATTGGCTTTCCGTGTCTGAACAGGTTACCCAGAGTCATGGAACAGTGAGAAGAATCAGCTCTTTCTACAAGATGTTTGTGTCTTAGCTTTTTGAAAAAGAATGTACCTCTGTGTCTTTTTTGTGTCTGTAAACTAAAATTACTGATTTGCAGTATAATAAACTCTTATAGCTCTCAGAGACCTTGGACAACATTCAACCCAGTGTTTCCCAGGTTAGGGATGTGTACCATTAGTGTGTACAAGATAATGTTAGGAGGCGTATCGATATTGAATGACACAATGAGAAAATCCACTTCCTTTCAGGTGTTTTGAGACTTCTAATTATATCAAGAAGAAAGTCTCAGGCTGGTGCTGACAAAGAACTTGCTAACACTTTTCCTTATTGAGAAACAGAAGACAAGCCTCAGGCTCAGAGTCTTCAGCAGATAACTATGTGGAGCAAGGAATTAATAATACTGTATGCTTTTCATTCAATTAATTTTTCCAAGTTACCATCTATTTATGGCATGGACAGAAAACCTCCTTTTAAAACACATTTATTTATGTTAAAAGTAAAATAAGTTAATTTAAAGACACAAATTCAGTAAAAATTAGTACAGTAAATACAGCCATGCTGTATTTATAAAAAGGCTGTAATCACTGATACTGGAAAAATCATGAAGCTGCTATGGGAGACACTACAGCCTGGGGAGCCAGAGGCCGACTCCACGCTGAGCTGCTATTTTGGAGGAGACAAGAAGAACCTCCCACATAGAGGCAACAGTTATGCAGAAGCGCAGAGTATGAAAGCTGGAGTTTTTAAGCTCAAGAGGTAAATATTTCAAGAACTCAAATGTGAAGTCAAAGTTCATAAAAGTTTTTTCTTTCCTCCAGTCTTTAAAGAAGTTTAATTTGTCAAGAAAGTGATATCATTTTGGTCTGATGCATTGTTTAATTGCTCCAGTGGACAGACTTAAATAGTCTTTTCATAGTATTCCTCCTCCACAACCTCTGGTGGGCCAGAAGTGGGCTTACATGAGGAGCCTTCAATAGTTATAGACAGGTCACTTTCTTCAAAACATGGATGCTCATGAAAGAGCATTTATAAAATGCTTGTGGACTATAGTATAGATACTATTACAAAACTGGATGGAATTGGTTAGTGAAATCTAAGGTTAGTAGGTCTAAACCTTGGGGTTGAGAGAAGATTTTAAAATTCATATAGAATCATATATGTGAGGAGGGAGACAATGATATGAAGGTGGAGGCCAGTGTTCTTTTGCAAATGATTATGAAGGGTAATGAGGTTGTCACAGAAGGGCCCTTTATATCAGGAGACATGTTGGTATGACATGAGGTGGTTGTACACTTTTAAAAGCATTAGGATTATGGGTGGGTTTTTTTTTGTTTTTGTTTTTTTACTTTCCTTGTGATAGTAATTTTACATTTAAGTAATCAAGTATAACATTGTAAAGCAAATCATCTACTTTAGGCATCTTCATACATAAATTCGCTCAAATTTGGCTCTAGGGAACAGATGTTTAGGTACTAGGGATAAAAGGAAGGAAGCAAGGAAAAAAAGAAGGAAGGAAGGAAGGAAGGAAGGAAGGAAGGAAGGAAGGAAGGAAGGAAGGAGGAAGGAAGGAAGGAAGGAAGGGAGGGAGGGAGGGAGGGAGGGAGGGAGGGAGGGAGGGAGGGAGGGAAGGAGGAAGGAAGGAAAAGAGGAAGGAAGGGAGAGAGGAAGGAAGGAAGGGAGAGAGAGAGAGAAAAAGAAAAGGAAAGAAGGAAGACAGCGGCCCATCATTTCATGTGAGATTGGGAAGAATATGTTAGTGTGCTGAAAGGTAGTTGGAAGATATTAGGAACCATGCTCATTTTGGGGAGGTACTTAAGCAATAGGAATGGTTGAAGTTCAAGATGAAAAGAAATCATTCCAGTGGAAACTGTACTCCATATAGTCATTTGAAACCTGTCTTATTTAGAATGTGTAAACTTTTTCTCATAGAATACAAGATCAGTAAACTCTCACATCTTCAATATTCTGGAAATATCAAGATGCTATAGAATTGGCTGTCTAAGAACATGACTAAAGAAATACTTCTTTTCTCAGGCCACTTGCATAAAACCAAAACATCTACTGAGAACCCTCCTACTCTATCCACACCCATCAAAGTAATTCATCAGAATTAGTGATCTTTTCAATGAACCAATAATGAGCTGACATCTAATTTTACCATACATTATAAGTAAATTATTAGCTCATGCCAGAACAAAGAGGATGGCCATTGCCACTGATATTCAGTTACCCTACACGATAAAAAGACCATCCATAGGCTACACGTGGGATTTTCATGGGACTCCAAGAGTTCTTGGATCACATTTAGAGACCCACTACTCCATTGTATTTTATGCTGGTGTCCTCTTGGATAGTGTATATCTGGGATATATAGATGGAAAGTTTATGCTTCTAGTAAGGCCAGAGATGGAAATGTGAGGTGTGCAACTTTCAGGAAAATTTTAGAAAAGCCTCAGGTTAATATGTTCACACTTCACTCACTAGATTGCTTGGAAATTATTTTTGATCAGAATAGAGTCATTTTTTTGGAACGTATAGGAAGTTGCTTTTCTTCATCTAAAATATTCAGCATTTCAGGACTTCCGGTCAAGATGGCGGGTAGGTAAATGCGGAAACGGGTCCTCCCACAACCACATCAAAGTTACAACTAAACTACAGAACAACCATCATTCAAAACCGCCTGAAATCAAGCGGAATGGAAGTCCTACAACTACGAAACTAAAGAAGAAGCCACATCGAGACTGGCAGGAGGGGCAGAGGCACGACGGGCTGGTCCCACACCCACATGTGGCGGATAAAAATTAGGAGGGACACCTCGGCTGGGAAGGCACACCCTGAGGACTGAGGGGTCCCCGTCCCACACAAGGCGCCCAGCTCAGGGTTCCAGTGCCAGGAAGAGAATCCCCATAAATTCTGGCTGGAAAAACCAGCAGGAACTGAGGCTGATGTGGCTGGAGCCCCTGGCAGCTCATCTTAAAGGGCCCGCACACGGACTTACTCGGACTTGCTCGCTCCAGGCTCCAGCGTGGGGGAGGCAGCTTGAAAGGCACCAGAATCATATGGGGAAGAACTGAGCTGTTTGGCATTGGAGCAAGGGGTGGAGAGGCAGCTTTCTCCTGGACAGATGTGCTATCAGAGGCTTTTGTTCCTTTGGTGAGCCCTTCCCTGAGCCAGCAGATGCCGCCATATCTAGGACTCCAGCTACCTGGCTCACACTGTTTGCTCAGCCCTGGGGATTCCCTGAGGCCCCGCCCCACCCAACTTTCAGGCCCACCCAAGCTGTTGCCAGTTGCTTGACCATAGGATTGGCCTGTCTTGGATCCTGCTTCAGCTTTTCCTAAATCCTTTCAAACAAGCAGCATCTGGTCTGGCTAGCTGAGAAGCTAGGCCCATATCTCTCGCTAAGTAATACATAGAAACAAACACAGGGAGCAGCCACAATGAGGAGACAAAGAAACAGGTCCCAAATGAAAGAACAGAACAAAACTCCAGGAAAAGAAGTAAGTGAAATGGAGTTAAGCAACCTAACAGATGCTGAGTTCAAAATACTGCTTATAAGGATGCTCAATAGACTTAGTGAGAACCTCAGTGAACTTAGAGAGGGCCTCAAGAGCATAAAAAAGGACCAGTCAGAAATGAAGGATGCACTAACTGAAATAAAGAATAGTTTACACAGCCCTGGCCGGTTTGGCTCAGCGGTTAGAGCGTCAGCCTGCGGTCTAGAGAGACCCGGGTTTGGTTCCCGCTAGGGGCGTGTACCTCGGTTGCAGTTTGTCCCCGGCCCTGGTTGGTCGTGCGGGTGGCAGCCACTCGATGTGTCCCTTTCACGTTGATGTTTCTCTCTCTCTCTCTTCCTCTCTCTCCTTCCCACTCTATCTGAACAAAAAAAATAAATAAATAAAATAAAATAAAAACATAACAGGAAGAACAACATTTAAAAAAAAAAAAAAGAAAAGAAAGAATAGTTTACACAGATGCAATAGTAGAGTAGGTAAAGCCAAGAAGCACACCATCGATTTGGAATATAAGGAAGCAAAAACACCCAATCAGAACAGCAAAAAGAAAAAAGAATCCAAAGAAATGAGGATAGTGTAAGGAGCCTCTGGGACAACTTTAAGCATGCCAATATTTGCATCTTGGGGGTGCCAGAAGGAGAAGAGAGAGAACAAGAAATCGAAAACCTATTTGAAACAATAATAGCAGAAAACTTCCCTAACTTGGTGAAGGAAACAGACATACAAGTCCAGGAAGCACAGAGAGTCCCAAACAAAATGAACCCCAAGAGGCCCACACCAAGACACATCATCATCAAAATGCAAAAGGTTCAAGAAAAGAGAGAATCTTAAAAGCAGCAAGAGAAAAGCAGTTAGTTACCTACAAGGGAGTTCCCATCAGACTGTCAGCTGATTTCTCAAAAGAAACTTTGCAGGCCAGAAGGGAGTGGCAAGAAATATTCAGAATAATGAAAAGCAAGAACCTACAACCAAGATTACTCTATCCTGCAAAGCTGTCATTTAGAATCAATGGCCATATAGAGTTTCCCAGACAAGGAAAAGCTAAAGGAGTTCATCACCACCAAACCATTCTTATATGAAATGTTGAAGGGTCTTCTTGAAGAAAAAGATAAAAAAATATGAACAAACAAAATGGCAATGAATACATATCTATCAACAATTGAATCTACAAAAAAATGAACAAGCAGAACAGAAACATTCTCATAGATACAGAGAACTTTTGTTGGTTACCAGATGGGTGGAGGCTGGGGGCATGGGTGAAAAAGGTGAAGGGATTAAAAAGTACAAATTGGTTGTTAGACTGACAAACCTCAAAGGGAAGGGGGGTTGGGGGGTGGTAAGAAATAAACCAAAGAACTCATATATATATATATATATGCATAACCAATGGACACGGAAAACAGTGTGGGGAAAGGCAGGAGGGGGCAGGAATGGGGAGAAGGGAGGCAATGAGGGGAAAATGAGGAACATCTGTAATACATTCAACAATAAAGATAAGTTAAAAAATAAAAATAAAATAAATAAATAAAATATTCAGCATTTCAGCCCTATATGCACACTTTTATCAGAGATGCGTAATTATTTTTTGGTTTACTTTTCAAGAAGCCTGAAATGAGTTTGGGTTTTCTATGACTTTGGTAAATAAATATAAAATTAAAGGAAAGTCCACCTCATTTTAAATTTGCAGAGTTTTTTTGTTGTTGTTGTTTTTGTTTGTTTTTTTTTCAGAGAGAGTATATTTATTAGTCTGTTTCCAATTTTTGTCTCCAGTGAAATAGTCTCTGGGCACATGAATAAAACTTTCTCTTTCTCTCTCTCTCTCTCTCTCTCTCTCTCAATCCTATGCACATCTTCCTCTACTGTGACAAAAAGTTTAGGAATTTGTTATTCTAATTGCCATTGGTTGAAATCCTGGTTTTAAAAATAATGAAACAAATGGAAGAATCCTTAGATTTTACTTTATATAAGCACCTAGCAAGAAAGACAAACTTAATTTTTAAAATGGTGATGATATGGACTAGATTTCTTATCTAGCAGGAAGGTGTATAACATGAATAAGATGCCAACAAATAAACCAATAGGATACCACGTATGAATTGTTTTAAAAGGGGAAAAATATTCTATAGGACTCATAAGCCATTATTTCAAATGCCTGTGTAAATATAGTTTAGTTCATTATCACGTTTTCCAATTATGTTTATGTTCAGCTCCCAAGTACAACCTCTGCTTCCTTGTTTAAAATGCCACCAACAGAACTAGCATTTTCATTAATACAAACAACGTTTACAGTGCCCGGAAATGACGGTAGAAACATAGAAATCTTTTGTTATTTGTAAACTAGACATACCTCAAAGAGGTGCCCCTTTAACTCTAGCTTAGCTTTTAGAACAAATCCATTTAAAATATTGCAATTTTTAGATTTCTCATGAAATTTTCGTATTTCTATTATTATTATTATTATTATGTAGATAAAACAATATCTTTTTACTTCTCAAACACACAATTTGCATACCTAAGTAGATTAGGAATTAAATCATAGTTTTAAAAAAATTAATTATTAATTTAAACACTATTTTTATTTTTATTCTTTTAGAAACTTTAAAAACTTTTGTAGTTATAGTTGACATACAATATTATATTATTTTTAGGTGCACAGCACAGTGGTTAGACATTTATATTACTTATAAAAGTGATCATCCCATCTGACACCACACATATATTACAATATTATTTACTATATTCCTTATTCTGTACTTTAGTTTCTTAATAAAAAACAATTTCTATTTTCAGATCAGTTATGGACCCACTAAATATTTGGAAGCATACTTATATCTTTTTTGTACTGAAGTTATATTCTTAGAAGACTATAAAGTATTTTATGTGCATGAAGTATTTAAGCAAGACATCATTGTATAGTGGTTAAGAGCAAGGCCTTGGAGACGACTGCCTGAGTCTGACTCCTTGCTTCACTAACCATCTGCGTAAACTCAGAAAGTTGCCGAACCTCTCCGTGACAGTTTTCTCATCTGTAAAATGGGGATAATAATAGATCCTATCTCAGAGTTTTGTTGTGAAGATTAAATCAGTAAATATTGCTAGAGAGAACAGTGAAATAAAAGTGTTTATTCTTGCTAATAGGGCATTCCCAATAATAAACAGAGGTTCAAGATGGAATGAAATGAAAAATATGTAAAGTATGGCCCAGCTAAACAGAAAGAAGCCTTTGCAAATGCTCGTCTGTGAAGGACACCTTTACATCTTTGGTCCACTCCAGGAATCAGAATATTATCTATAAATATTATTGAGTCTTCCGTATGTAGGCATATTTCCTTAACAATTCCTGAACGCAGTGTTTTTAACATTTAAAGATCATCAAAAAGATCATTGAGAATAACGATGTGCTGAACTAACTACCTTCTGCTTCGATCTTCACCTCTATTGTCCAGGTTTCTCTTGTTTTCAGAGTTAGTACATCTGGCATTTGAAACTTTTTTAGTCCCATGTTTAGCTATTGACTCATTTGGTTGTTCTTTCTGATGTTTCTAATTTAGTCCAAACATGAGTTGTTTTTACCTTTCTTCCTTCTCAACTACTCCTTGCTGATCTTTTTGCTGTTCCTCCTAATTCACCCTTTCCCATACTCAAAAAGAATTCTTTAAAGGAATATGTGCTGTTTCATCTCACCTGGTTGCTTATATCCAACTGCCCTGCTTCTAACGGCACAAGAGACACACCGTGTGCCATTGGAATGAATGACGATTACTGCCCTGCTAGTTCTCAGTAGCAACAATCCTAGTTGATTCCTCACCAACATCTCTAAATCAAAGTAGGGAAGGAATGGTTTTATGGTACAATATACCAGTTTAAAGATATTGGTCTGGTCTTACTGCTTGAAGTCATAGGTTAGAAGAAGAGAGAACCATATATCTTTGGGTCTGAACTGGTGACCTAGACATGAGTTCCAGCACCTGTTAAATACCCCAGAGCTATTCTAGCCCTTAAAGTGATTTCTCACTGCTCGTTTGAAAACAGACGTTAAGGAGGAGAAAAAGGACACACTGAAAACCAAGCATGAACTAAAGACCTTTAGAAAATCACTCTAATACTTGCCCAACCATGCTCAGTGGGAAGACTTGCTTTATTGAATCCATACTTTATCAGAATGACTTCTCAGAAGACACCCTCTTTTAAAAAAAATCCTTGCTCAGCAGAAAACATTTTAGATAATGGAAGGAGAAGAGCCAAAGATGGTGATTATTCCATGTCCTCATCCCTTTCTTTGTCCTTTTTTCACTAAAATTCGAGCAAAGTGTTATGGAAAGCAGAATGTGGCAGCATGATGGAAAAAACTCTGGACTAAGCAATGAGATCAGAATGTGGGTCCAAGGTCTGTTACTTTTCTCTGTGAAGTTCAACATCTATTCATACAAGGTAGTAATAATATCTGCCTCACAGAAATGTTGCAAAGAAACCTTTGTATGTTGCAATAGTAATTTGGACATTATTCTTACTTTTTATTGGCAATAAATAATTTTGATGTTATAGAGCTAAATCATCAAAGTCCCAAAACCTTGTTTTATACTAAACTAGATGTATGATTTCCTTGGCTTTTTTTCAGAAATTAATAATCTACATATCTTGTGGGATGCAGTACATGGAGTGAAAGGAGCTCAAACATTGGAATATGAGAGATCTGAAGTCAAATTCTGGTTAGGCACTCTGAATTAGTGACAGTCAGGCTCTAACCCTTGCTTTTCCTTTCTGTAATATGGGGCTGACATCCATTTTGCAGAGTTGTGGAAAGGATTAGTGGTACTGTATAAAAGAGCCTAGCCTAGTGAAGAGCTCACAGTAAACAACCATTATATTATAAGATAGTTTTTAGTTTTTATGCCTTCATATTATCATCCACAATATGGGTTTTCCTTTGTTCACAATTGCTTTATAGATCCTCAAGCATTGTATTTGATGGATAGTACATGCTGACAAAATTGCACCTTGAAAAAGATGAGTCCTTTGGGTTGATAAATCATTAATTGGTAATTTAGTGGGCTCAAAAATTATTTTTTTTTGTTCAGATATCCTAACTAGAAATTCTTTAGAAACTCAAGTTCCTGAGGAATGTGAACATTGCTAAGACATGGTTACTGCCTTTAGGAAGCTTACATCTTAGCAGGAGGTATTTCTTTCACTAATATCTGTGTCCAACCAAATGTTGTCTTTGTATGATGACTGGGCTATGAAGCAAGAAAAGCAAAAAGGCTTTCAGAGATTAGACAGAAGTCTTTGAAGTCATCATTCTGTCAAATGGGATGGGTGATGAAGAACTGAGTGGGTAGGGGAGAATTAAAATCTGTTCACTGTATTCAGACACAGAACCAGGCAACTCACGTTCATTGTTTTAGTTAATCCTAAAACTATCCTGTGAGATGAGTTGCAGAATGTTTACTTTATGGTTGAAAGAACAGGCAATATCAAAGAGGGAAACAACCTTGTCTAAGATCACATATCCAGTGAATGTTGAAGATAGAATTTCAACCATGAACAGGAGTAGTGGGGAAGATAGAATTCCAACTATTAACAGGAGTAGTGGGATTAGAAAGTGGGTTTGATCAATTAAATAGAAAAAAATTTTTTTTAATATGAGTATCTTGCCTTCTCTAAAAATTTCTAGTTTTATCCCCTGGATTTTCTTCTTTCCTTATCTGTTGGGCCCCAAAATTAGTTCAGTACTAGATTTTAAGACCCTCTGATGAGGGCTATAGCCATTCTTTCTGTGCACATAGTCCAGAGGGCTTATCTTATACTGTAACCTGCACATTTATAACAAGAAGAATGAAGTGCTATTTCAGATGTGCTAGTGTTCAGTATTCAATAAAAGGAAACTCATCCAACATTAATCTAATCGTAGAAATATAGCACAGAATACACCACAATTAAGACATACAACTCAGTCATTTATTCTTTTATTTAAAAATATTAGTAATTATTGCTCCGCCTCACAGTAAGTCACAAAGCCTTATACAAGTGTACTTCAGAGACATTGTGGGTTTAGTTCTAGGCAACCATATGACGAAAATATCACAATAAAATGAGTCACAGGAATTTTTTTTATTTTCCAGTGCATGTAAAAGTTATGTTTACGCTATACTGTAGTCTACTAAATGTCCAATAACTTGTCTAAAAGTCAATATACATATCTTAATAAAAAACACTTTATTGCTAAAAAATGCTAACCATCACCTGAGCCTGTTGGAAAAATGTTGCCAATAGACTTGCTTAACACTGGGTCGCCAGAAATCTTCAATGTGTAAAAATCGCAATATCTACATAGCACAATAAAGCAAAGAGCAATAAAATGAAGTTTGCCTCTAAAGCAGTCTTAGGTAATTGCTATAGTCAGCCATGGTACCAAATTACAGGGTTTGGCAGAAAGGATATTTTTTTCTCCCTATGTGTCAACAGATCTGAGGATGAATAATCCAGAATAAAAAAGATGGAGGTGTGAAGAGATAAGAAATGTGTTTCTTTTTTCTTTCTATGTGCATGTGTGTGTGTATTACTAGAACACTTAACATGAGATCTGTCCTCTTAACTAGAGACCAGATGTACAACTGAGCCTGTCTCTTTCAAAGAACATTCTGTGAAGCCCCAGCTAGCAACTTCACCTTTCTGTGGTTCTCAACTTTCCTAATGCCGCGACCCTTTAATACAGTTCCTCATGTTGTGGTGACCCCCAACCATAAAATTATTTTCGTTGCTACTTCATAACTGTAATTTTGCTACTGTTATGTCTTAGGTGACCCCTGTGAAAGGGTCGTTCGACCTCCAAAGGGGTCGCGACCCACATGTTGAGAACCGCTACCTTGGATCTTGTTGGTCAGAATCTTTCACATGGCCACTCTTAGGAGCAAGGAGAACTGTGTTATGGTTTGGAATGTGAAAAATTGAAAGAAAAAGAAAACTATTGTCAGTGAGACAGAAGAGGTCTTTTTAGAATCTCAAAATTTTTTGCCCTGGCCAGTTTGGCTCAGCAGTTAGAGCAGTGGCCCACAGAACAAAGAGTTTCGGGTTCAAGGTCACGTACTTCACTTGCAGGTTTGATCCCCAGCCTCGGTCGGGGTCATGTGGGAGGCAACCAATTGATGTGTCTCTCTCACATCTCTGTCTCTCTCTCTCTCTCTCTCTCTCTCTCTCTCTCTCTCTCTTCCTTCCTCCCACTCTATCTAAAAATCAATGGAAAAATATCCTTGGGTGAGGATAAAAAAATTTTTTTAAAGTTTAGTTTTTCAGTCTCCATGATAAAGAAAAACAAGGAAGGAAAGGGCTATGAATGGCTTTGTGGAACTATCAGCTCATCCACAATGTCAGGTACAGGAAGCTATTGGTCTTCCCTGGGTTGTGTTTGATGGCACAGGGCATTCTGATTCCACTACTTACTGCGAAACTGCATTCGAGTTTCTTGACCTCTGTCAAGCTTAGCTTCTCTGTTTAAAACACAGATTTAATTACGGTGCTTATGTTAAAGCAGTCTTGTGACCATTTTATATAGTAGTGTGTAAGTGTTTAACATAGCACCTGACACATAGTAAACTTGAATAAATACGAGCAACTCTAAAAATAATAATCATTGTTATTATTAAGTATAATGTGTACTTCTCCATGACTAGAGTGAACCCTTTTATATATTGCCTTTAGATTTTTGTTTGTTTGTTTTTTGTCCTAGGAATATGCACCTGAGCTCTGGATGTGTGCTCTGAGAAGGTACGAATGACACAGACCACACTGGACACCAACTCAGACACTGGGGGAAGGTTCCATGACAGCTGAGTTCAGACACTCTGATCACTGAGCTTCTTGTTGCAAAGCTGCTAATAATCTCTCCTCTGAAACTGATGGAGGCTGGTGCCGTCCTGAAGCATTGAGAGATGCCATGCCAATTTACGCAAGGTCTTATATGTATATATGCATATCCAATGGACACAGACAATAGTGCGGTAAAGGCATGGGGCGGGCAGGAGTGGGGTGGAGGGGGTCAATGGGGGAAGAAAGGGGACATCTGTAATACTTTCAACAATAAAGATACATTTTTTAAAAAAGGTCTTTATTGTTGAACCCAGCCGGTGTGGCTCAGTGGCTGAGCATCGACCCATGCACCAAGAGGTCTCCGGTTCGATACCTAGTCAGGGCACATGCCCAGGTTGTGGGCCAAATCCCCAGTGGGGGGCATGCAGGAGGCAGCCAATCAATGTTCTCTCTCACCGATGTTTTCATTTCTCTTGCCCTCTCCCTTCCTCTCTCTCTAAAATCAATAAAGAAAAAAAATTTTTTTAAGGTTTTTATTGTTTAACTCTTGCATAATGACATCTTTATTTATGTGAAAATACAAAATAAATTTCAACTCTATGATATTGTTTATGTTCATCGGAAATGTTATTTGTCTTTACAAAGTCTGGTTTCAATAAACTGTCTATGTAATGGATATTAAATAAACATGGAATTTTACACGTTCATAATATTTGGTTTCTTGTTGTGATTTTGATGAACTACACTTTCAAGCACTGTCAGTTCATCCTTATTTACTAACAAAATGTTTGCTTGTAGCAGAGTGATGTAGTGACTTGGTTTGTTTTAAGATAAGTCAAATTTTCTATTCAATGTTTAATGTGCAACTGACTCAAAAATGTTCTTTTAGTCAACATTTACATTTCTCTCTGTATAACATATATTATACTATTTTAACTTAATTCTGTGAGCTATATAAACCAAAAACATTCTAATTCTGTTTTTAATGTATTTTTCCAAGATAAGTAATTTATAATGCACTAATAAAACTAAGGAGCTCATATTAAAACATATTATATGGCCTACTAAAATTGATATATGGAAATTGACTCTCTTAAAAGTAATTTTCTGAAATTATTTTGTATAAAATTGACTTTCTTACATGAATTCTTGACAACAAATATAAAGCAAAAAGAACTTGAAATCTCTCCATCCTATATATCGAAGAGAAGTAATCGAATATTTTCTAACTTTATGATTTTGGTGTTTCTTAGAAAAAGAAACCATATGAATAGTAACTATTTTAGTTGTGCATATCAGCATCTAGCTACCTATTTAAAATAAAAATCCTTTCCCAAGTACACTTAGTCTTTTCACATCTTTAAAGTGATACAGTTTTGTTTGTGGATTTATTTGTGAAATGTTTTTATTTTGCCATCCAGGGGGAGAAATGTCATTTTTCCTGTTTCTTCTTTTGAAAGCTGAAAGTGAGTAACCCTGAGCCCATGTTCCTTCACCCTGTAGCCTTTTCCTAATAACAGGCACCCTGTAAGCACTCAAATGCATCAAATGAGATAAGAAAAGCTATGGAAGGGCAAATATTGTAAAGAGTGAGGTTCCTTTAACCTTGAAAGGGCTTATTTTAAACGAATACTCATGGCATACCATGACCAGCTAGCTAACACCATCAAGGAGGCAGGTGCTGGGCACTCCACCTTTACAGGGAGGCACTGGGAAGGTGTCAGGGAAAGGAAAGCTGACCAGCATCCAGAGAGGGCTTCAGATAACAGGGTGATGGTGTCTTCATACCTAGTGTATAGTCCTTCCTTTTGAAGTTGGGGTGATGGTTGAAAGAAGAGACAGAATAGGGAGGAGAGAACTGAAGAATCTGAAAAGCAGAGATAAAGGAGTAGAAGAAATTTATAGGAATTTAAGTGACAAAATACTGATTCCTAGGACCATACTCCAGAGCATCCTAGCACCAGCTTGCAAGGGCCAGCAGGATTTTTTAAAAAGAGTTAGAACTTTAGATTCTTTTTTTTTTTAAAAAAATGCTTTTCTGTGCCATTTCTTGGATTGGTCTACTTTTGTGGGTGACTAACCTCACCCATTCCTAGGATTCTTTCCTTTTGACTAGTTTCATTTTTCAGGCACTGACCTTTCCCTGACCTCGGCCCCTAACTCTGGGTCACCTTGTTGTAGCCCTGGTGTAGCGCTGAATAGAGAGCTTACCAGATTGTTGGCACCGGATAAGTGGTACTGAGCACAATCGTCCTCTTTCATGAGCAAGAGGGAAGTTGCCTTTCCTAGGGTTCAGAGAGCTGAGCTGACTTACGCCTCTTTTTCATTTTGTTGCCTAGTAATTTTCCCTCTGGCCAGATCTGCAAACTGGTTGCCTGCAGGAACGCGACATGCACCACTGATGCAAAAAGAAAAAGAAAAAAAAAGACCACTGGCATCAACACAACATTCAATGGTACTTCAAAACAGTTTCATTTTATGGTGAAATAGATCAATTATTTGCCCCCTCCCCCCAAATTAAAACGTTTAATTGCTGAAAATAAATCTCAGATATCTTTACATTCCTATGTTTTTTAAAATTATACTCCCTTTTAGTGGAATCATTATCGAAAC
Organism: Tadarida brasiliensis; assembly: GCA_030848825.1. Taxonomy (NCBI): domain Eukaryota; kingdom Metazoa; phylum Chordata; class Mammalia; order Chiroptera; family Molossidae; genus Tadarida; species Tadarida brasiliensis. The sequence goes on from CM061258.1 coordinate 58,745,750, forward strand.
ACCTAGTTTTGCCAGTTTTCTAATCCATTCCCTAAATTACCCTAGAAAAGAACTCCCTTTACCTCAAAATGAAAACAACCTCTATCTCCCAAGTGTTCAAACAGTGAAGAGATTGTTTACCTCTGTCCTTGGCCTCTGTGTAGCCACATAGCCATGGCTCTGCCGGCAGGATGGTCACTTCTGAAGTTCTAGACTGTTCTGCTGCTTCTTTTCCAGGAAGAAACCTAATGGGCCCCAATGCTGAGATCCAAGGCTACAGCGAATGGCAAATTCTGACATGTCACGTTGAAATGCAAAAGCACTGTACCAGCCGGTCTGTTTGGAATAAATCAATATGACAAGATCGACAATTTGCCAGGCTACCTCTCTATATTGTGTATTTGCTCCCATTCTCAGAATGTCAGCACTAAAGGAGGAAAATAGAGAAGGATCTCAGTAGCTAATGGGAAACATCAAGCTAATCCCTTACCTTGCCATCCAACTTTGTCAGTTCTTGGAAAAATAGTGCTTCAAATTATTTTTCAAATGAATAGACTGATGTCTTATGTGTGGACATTTAATTAGGCCTAAGGGGGGGAAAAGTGGAAGTTTTTAATACCATTTTGCTATGCAAAATACTCATGAATATTTCCACCATATTAGGTAATTCTCTATCAAATATACTTGTGATTCTGAGTGGCCTGGCCGCGGTTCGGAGAGCGCAGCCATCAGTCACCGTTAGCTCTGCGCGGGACACATTTTGCCCTGTGCGCTCTAAAGCAATCAAACGAGTCTGCAAATGTTCTTCAAAGAATACATCTAGAATGTTACTTCGTTAAGCATCTCCTTGGCATTCATTCTGTTTTCCACTTTGAATTGCAGCATTTAGTTTTGTAATGACCTTCATAGCAAGGAGGTTTTATTAACTCTTTGATCTTCTAGCTTTGGGATAAAAACAAAGAAAATATAAATGAGCACTTTGTACACTGTCTTATAGAGGAGACCAGAAGGAAAAAAAAAAAGAAGTATGTTTTCATCAAACAGATTGGTCTGTGTGAAGACTTTCAGCCCTTCCTGCTATTTTCTCCCTTTAAGCAAAATGCTTATCAATGTTATACATGTGTTTGTTTTAATGTCATCTGTATAACTAGGTCTTTGTCTCTTCTCTACAGCTTCCATAGATGAGGTTAAGGTCAGATATCTCTTTGTGGATTTTCTTTTTAAAACACTTTCCATCCTTGGTTTCCTCTAACCCTAAGTGCAATTCTTGGGAAATCTGCCATCGGTGTTTATGGGATGCGGCAGTCATGCTCTGTTTCCAAGTGTTCCTTTGTGTGTGTCTGTGTAAGTGGGGCAGGGGAGAGGATCCCTGGCCAAGTAGTTACCTAACACTGCAATGAGAAAAAAATCGAGACCACTTTGCATGTGAATCCCAGCTCTGTACTTCATTGTAACTGTCTATATATTCTGGAGTGAAATCTCAAACGTTAATTATCTTGCTCCTAAAGTGCCTTTCACATTGACTGACTGTATTTTTACTCATTTTTTATTTTTTAAATTAAAAATGTTTTCCCTTTTTATTGAATGTATTGGGGTGACACTGGTTAACAAAATTATATAGGTTTCAGGTGCACAGTTCTACAACACATCATCTGTACACTGTGCTGTGTGTTCACCACCCCAAGTCAAGTCTTGGTCCATCACTATTTATCCCCTTTATACCCTCCTTCACCTCCCTGCAGCCTCCCCTCCCCCCTGGCAATCACCACACTGTGGTCCCTGTCCATGAGTTCCCCCTCCCCCTTTTTTTGCTCAATCCCTCCACCACCACCCCCATGACCCTGTATTTTTATTTTTTTGTTACCCTTTGGTTTGCTTCCTTTTATATACTCATCTGGTTCTATCTTTTTGGTCTTGATCACAACTTTGGAAGCAAAACTTGAAGTAAAATATGATAAAATACCAGCATTTTATTATAAAAATTAAATCCAAAGGGTGGAAATAATTATCAATCAGAACATACCTTCTCTTTTTCCTATCTTGTAATCAGCAGTTTATTATATCACACACACTTTCTTTAGCATCTTGAAATCTGAAACTCTTATTTGCTGTTAAATTTAAAACAACCTGAACCAACGGCCTGGGGACTTTCCAGATTTGCTCAACAGAGACTGGAAAATAGCAGGTGATCTAGTTGTATGCTGGTATTGTTATCGGGTCCTATTGTAGCATCTTAGCTTTGGAAAACAGAAAGCCTTTTTGAAAAATTTTGAAATGGCTTAATTTCACGTTGGCTAAGTTTTTCTTTTACTTGACTCAACACGAATTGCCATGGTACGGTATGCGCTAAAAGTGTTAAACTATGTAATTCACTAGCCTTACTTTAGAAACGAAAAAAGTGAGTGATAGTTTACTTAGGTGCCTTGCCCAAGTAAAGCAGGCCTGCCATTAGAACCCACACCTTTTAATTTCTGTCTACTTTAATTTGCTTTTCTGGTTCAGAAAAAGAGTGGGGGTAAATGATCAGTTATTGAAATGGGGCACATTCAGTTTCTCATCCTTGGTGTTTTCTCAAGTGACAGTGATCTCTGTCAAAGGAGTGGCAACCAACTCGGTAAACCTCCTTCACATACTCACGTCGTGATTTTCAGTTGTTTTCTCCTTCTGAGCAATTCCTTGTATTATTTTGTTTATTTGTCTTGTCATATTTTAAATTATAATTTCCCATAGATGAAAACTTGCATATGTTCTAGAATATATTCTAAAAATACTTACTATGATATTAATAACCATAAATTGTTGTAAACTGTGAGACTGCTTCTATTGGGAAATTCGAAATTATAGATAAATAACTGACTTTGAAAAGATTTCAGTCTGGCAATTGTGATCAGAATATTCCAAATTTACATATACATTAGTAATATTTCTAACTATTCTATTGAAATACTTTTTAAAAAATAACAAAACAGGTAATAGAGCAATGAGTATTTACATACATGCATTGCTTTCCCCTAAGGTGCAAAGCAAGATGACAAGCAAAGAAAATAATTTAGAAAAATTATTAAATAAAAATGTAATGAATATATATTTTGAAGAAATACTGAAATTTGAAATTTTGCAATAGTAATCATTTTAAATGGTTCCAAAGAGATGGAAAAGATTGGAGGGGAAAAAAAAATCAAGTTACTTACAAAATTCTTTTCTACTTTTACCTTTTGGTGGCCCATTTAAAAAAAAAAAAGTTTAAAACAGTATAACATTTTTTCCAGAGGCTGGTAACATTTTAAAATCTATTTGATAATATTATGCATTTCTTTCAAAAACCTCAAAATATATAATCATACAATAACATTATGGAAGGTGTGTATAGGGTATAATATTAAATAGCTGAAGAGAAAAACACTTTATAGTGACAATTATTTAAATTTGTATCCATGCTACTAGTTAAAAGAGTAAATTTATATTTTTTACTATGCAAAACGATGGAAGAAAACAAAAGAAAGGATCAAGGGCTCTTGCAAAAAGTTCTGATTGCCTTGCTGCTTGCAGAGAAAAAAACTTAAGGGGCTCACGGTTAAAATGGTGAATTAATTACGTGTATTCTTCTCCTCCCACAACCTCTGCCAAAATGATAGCAAAAGAATAACAAAGGTATTTTCTTTTAAGAAAAGAAAAGGAGAACAAAAAAATAGTGGACATGGGATTCAACAACTATTTGTAAGACAAGCAGATAGAGAGGTATAGGCGGATTGTAAGGACACAGCCAGGAGGTGTGCCAAAAAGTTCTGATAGACTGAATGCAGAGGGAGGGTGAAGTACAGAGCTGAAAACCAGAGAAGTGGTGGAAAGTTTGAGTACAGACAAGGTGAACTACCAGATCACCTCCCTGCATTCACACACACACACACACACACACACACACACACACACAGACTATCCTTCACTCTCTTCCCAGCAGGAGAGAGGAGGTTATTCTCCAAAGAAAATTAACTATACTGACTCTGGTTTCAAGGATCCCAGACATAACAGAGGCTGAGGTTAAGACACAGGACATAAATAAATGAAAGGTATTAAATTGTAAAACCTCCATCCCCTTCTCTGCTTTCCAAATGTTGGCAGCCAGGAATATGCCTTCCTAGATAGGCGACTTCAAGATACTTCTCCAGAGAAACTGAATGGTGCCCAAGAAAAGACCTATACAAATTGAAATTTGAGGTTCCCCTAAGAAATGCTGGTTTACTACTAATCCAGATATAGTGAAGTTTAACCATCAGTAAGCTCTGACCATATATGCAGAGCTTTTACTCAGCTTTATGATGACCTATTCTTAAAATATGATTGGTCAACTAAGGATCACTGGACGTAAGGAAAGTCTTCAACGTAGAAGATAGAGACAAACAATCTAAGACAGAAGGAAAGACAGTAGCCTAAAGAATAGAGGAAAATGCCCCCCAAAAATCTGAATATTAATATCAATATCTTCAGATATATAAGAAAATATTGTGTCCAAAATACAAGTACAGAATGTTGTAGAAAAGGAGCAATATACATGAAATAACTTTTGAAGATGAAAAATGTAGTTTTAGTCTTAATTAAAAATTCAACAGAAAAGTGAAAGGATAAAGTTAAAATAATGCAGAAAGCTGGGCAAGTCAAAGAATTGGAAACCAAGAGAGAAAAATATGAGCTAAGAATTGCCATCTATCTCAGTGTAATGAATATACAAAGAAAATACATTCCTCTTGGAAACACGTTCACAGCGTAATTGTAGATATCCCATGTGGCCGGTGTTATGACTCTTGAATTTGCAATGGGAGAAAATGCCACAACTTATAGGGAAGGGCCTCCAAATAGTTGGAAAATGGCCCAGCTCACAACGTACCAAACTCAATATGGTCCAGATTTGAATAAACACAATCTCTCACAAGTTTAAGGATACCAGACTGACCCAGGTCACTCTTAGAACTGAGCATTCCAAGGAGGGTAGCCAGTTAATCAAACAGACTGTCAGAGGGACTGGGTCCTCTCCACTGCCTTTTATTTCCATCTCACCCCCTCCCATCTCAGCCTGAAAAAAGTCATATTTAAGTCTGTATCATATAGCCTAAACAGTGCTGATTTATTATAGTGTATTCATTTCAGAAATGTTTGATATTAATTTGTATACATATTGTAACATAGGGGCTTTTGACCAAGTAGTCTCCTTTTGCACACAAGAAGATTATATTTCCTCTTCCTCTTTGAAGTTAGGCATGGCCATGTGACTACTTGGTCAATGGAATTGGAGCAAAAGTGAGTATAAATTGCTATAGGTTTTTCTCTCCGCCATGGTGACTAGCTGTGTTCCAAATGCTTTTCTGTTAGACTGAAGTAAGAATGATATGGAGCAAAATTCCAAGTTAACTCATGGATAAGTAGAGTGAGCAAGAGATTATCTATGTGCTATAGTCTCTGAGATTTGAGGATTGTTTATATTACAGCAAAATCTAACCTATCCTGACAACACAACTACAATATAAATATAAAAATAGAATTTTTTTCTTGTAGCCAGTCAGCCAATACATTCAATGGGTGCCATTCTCAGTCTTCAATTAGTGAGCATTCACATGCCATTCTGTTTTCTTTAGTAGTACTTCCTTGTGTTGTTTGTTTAGTTCTGTCACTAATTTTGTTCTGGGGAATAATTTTGACCAATAATGACAGACCATACATTGCAAAAGTCTGTTCTGGAGGTTTCCTTAAATTTCCTATCAGATTAAATGTTAAAATGTAAACCTTCAAAGAAATGGGGGAAATAGAGGCTGAAGAACAACAGGTAATTAGAAATTGGTGGAAGATGTTTCACATTATGAAGGGCAAGCATCATTGCAACTTGTAAGATGTTACTAATTGCATGAATAGTAGCTGGAAGAAACCATGGCCACAGACATGCCATAATTCAAAATTTTTTAAAAGATAAGGATGTTAGTTATTTCTTGTTGTGCAACAAATTTCTCCACGCTTTGCCAGATTCAGAAGTGGTTTAGATGGTGGTTCTTGCTAAGGATCTTTTAAGTCTGAAGAGTTCCTTGAAACAGGGATCTCATCATAGGACTGCTTTGAGTGTCCTCACAACATAACACCTAACTTCTTCTAGAGCAAGTGATACAAGAGAACAGGATAGAACCTTCAATGTTGTTTATGGCCTAGACTTGGAAATTACACTCTGTCATTTATACAATCTCCTGTTTGCTACACAAGCCAACAATATTCAGTAGGGGAGGAATCAACATAAGGGCATAAATACCGGGAGACAAGGATCAGTGGAGGCCATTTTGGGGGCTGATTACACAGTGGAAGAGCCTTTGTCAATGTGTAACAAAGGGATTGTATTTCCAAAGGGAATCTGCTATAATGGTCTGTTTGTTGATTTACCATTCTAGAAACACAGTCTCTCCCATCCCATCTGCATTTACTCAATGGGATAAAATAAATAGACATATTTCAATAATACAAAAAATGATTGACAACACTTTTCATGAGCTACTACTGGCTTTAAAAGATATTCTTCATCAATATTCCATAGTGTTTTATTATTATTTGCATAAAATTGAAAATAATTGAAAAGATTGAACTTTTGGCATTTCAATTAAGTTTTTCTTTGTTAAATATAGTATTTTTCTATCATGTAAATATCAAGCTATATTATCCAAAAAAAAGTTAAATTTTTATTTTCTAAAAGTAAAATTTAAAAAAAGAAAAACAATTTACATTGTGTAGCACTTACTATCTGCTGCAACTATATATTTTTGGAAAAATTATTTTCTCATATTGTTCTGCAATAATAGATGATCATCATCTTAATTTTCCTCCTTTTCTCATGCCTTTAAAATTGGAAATATTTCTTGCTTTTATTTATTTTTTTTCCCTCACCCGAGGACATTTTTGCATTTATCTTCAGATAGAGCGGTAGGGAGAGAGGGAGGAAGAGAGAGAGAGACACATCAAGTGGCTGCCACCCACAAACCCCAACTGGGGCCAGGGACAAATGGCAACTAAGGTACGTGCCCTTAGTGGGAACTGAACCCCGGACTCTCCGGTCTGCGGGCCAATGCTCTAACCCCTGAGCCATACCGGCCAGGACTTGATTTTTATCTTAATGACATTCATTATATACTTTAAGAATTCTCATTTGAAGGAAAGTTTCAAGTTTTTATTGTTCTATGAAAAAAGCAAATATAACAAAGTATTTCATTTCACAAAATTTTAATAAAGACATTACTTCTACCCTTGTTTGAAATTAAGCTAACGTTTAAAAATTCATGTTGATTTCTTTTTCTATAAAAAGCTGCAGAAAACATTTAGCATGATGGTAACAAGACCGTAACCATTTAAATGGCTCCTATATTCCTTGCTTCTCTTCGACTAGAATGTACTCTATTGGCCGTCCTAGGGTACTGATGAGTCTCATTTCAAAAGTTCTTTTCCAGTTTGGATTGTCTGTAATCTGGAATGTATTTGTCCACAGATATAATCAGAGAATTCCTCAATTTATCATTCTCCAGCCACAGAATCTAATACCCTTGTGTGGGAAAATCCAAAAGGCTTAGCAGAATGATGTGCTATAATTTCTTGTAGCTTGATTTGAGAAAAAAAGATTGTGGTCTTAAGCTTTTTCATTTTGTTCTCTTCCTGGTGTCACAGATACATGTACTTTTTTTCCTACTACTGTTCCCTTTGCTTCTGCTTACAGTTTATCTCCTTCCTTGGTTCACAAGAGACACAGAACTTACTTTTGAAATAATCATAAAATAATAATAACAATAATAGATAGCTAACACTTACTGAATGCTGCTACAAATCAGGTGCTAGTCTGAGGTATTCTGTGTTATCTTATTTAACCCTCACAACAACCCTAGATGTAAGGCATTGTTTTTGCCCTTATGTACGGATGAGATGACTGAGGAATTTAGAAGGTGAACGACCTGCTTAGAATCACGCGGTTAGTACATGACAGGATAAGAATTTAAACTTAAGCAGTTTGACTCTGTATCATATCTCTTGTTGCCCATGAGAAGATCTGTGGGAATTCCTAAAGTTATTTAATGCTAATGTATTATTTCATTTCTTTAATCCATTGCTGATAGCTGGGAACAGAATCAAACATCACAAACACTTCTCGAGTAAGTTGTGTGTGGCCATGAGACTAAGCTGATCTCAGTGCCAGAAATTAGAAATTCTTTTCCATTGTACATTCCTATATCCTTGACAGGAAAATGGATAACTTTCCCCACTGGGAACTGAACAAGGTCACCTTGGCCCAGGTTGTCAGGAACTAAACCAGTCACAAATACTTGTCTACAGGAAGATGACAATATTGCAATTAAAGATTTCTAACATTTCTTTAAAAAGAAAAAAAAATAGTAACATGTAGACATTTGTTGAATATTTAACAAATATGAGATGGTAATATGGTTTATTAGTTCCACTAAGTAATTTTGTTGAAGAAAGAATGAATGAATAGTAGGTAGGCAAGCAGTCCAACAGGCAAGTAGTCGGTTGATGCCCTCTAGCTAGACAGAAAAACAGTAGTTGTAATTAGAAAAAAATCAGAGGCAGCCTGTTGGGGCACAGGTAGGGATTGGCACGTCTTCATAAAAGGAGGTGTGGACGTTGGCCATCGCAGGGGAAGTTAGACATCTACAATGCAGGTGAAAATTTTCATATAGACAGTTGTAGAGAGAGTTTGGAATTTGGAGACTCACTGCTGATTCTGAAATGAACAAATTCGTGAGTTTTAGAAAATTATTTTTCTTCTTTTAGTCTTGGTTTCCTCTACAAAATTAGGGCACTGGAAAAAAATCAACATTTCCCAAACAGTATGCTTTGGAACAGTAGCTCTTTGGGATATAAATACACAAAATAAAAAGCAGAAGTTTTGAGTCAAAGTATGTGTTAGAGTCCTTTAAGTTGCAAATAACAAAATACCTGACTCAAGTTGGCTTAATAGAAAAACAGGATTTTTCCTCTCCATAGCTTAAAAGTCCAGGGGGAGAGCTGGCCTTTGCCATGGCTGATTCCTATGATTTAAGTAATGTTATTAGGCAGAATAATGGTCACCCAAAGATGTCCATGCGCTAATCACTATAAACTTTGAATAAGACAAAAGAGACTTTGCAGATGTGATTAATGTTTGAGATGGAGAAGATTATCCTGGGCCCAATCTAATCACACAGTTCTTAAAAGTGGAAGAGGAGAAAGGTGATAGGAAAAGGGCTTAACCTGCTGTTGTTAACCTGCTTTGAAAATGGAAAAAGGGGGCCACACGCCAAGGTTTGTGGTGGCCTCCGGAAGTTGAGAACAACCCTCTACTGAACAGCCAAAAACAAAATGAGGACCTTGTTCCACAATCAAAGAAACTGAATTCTAACAACAACACACATGAAAGAAAATGGATTCCTAGAGCTTTCAGAAAGAGACATAGCCCTGCTGACTGTTTGATTTTAGTCCAGTGACCAGCATCATATTTCTGACTTCCAGAGCTGAGAACTGTAAAACAAATTTGTGCTGTTTTAAGCCACTGAATTTCTGGTAATTTGTTATAACAGCAACAGAAAATTAATACGCCTCCCGGTTCTGCTTCCTTATTGTCTTCTTTCATGAGCCGGGTGGTTCCAGCAGTTTCAACCTGTTTCCCCTTGTCTTAAAGACATATATAAAAAGAAAGAGTCTCTTCCCAGCGAATACTAGAAAGGTTCTTGGCCTGATTTCCACTCACTGGAAGTGGACCATGTGCCTATCCTTGAGCAGTGACTGTGGCTGGGGGTGAATTTCTTAACTGACATAAACCACATGCCTATTTCTGGAATAAGTTAGGATTAGGGATAGATCAGCCCCTTTCAAACCATATGCTGTGAGACAGGGCAGGAGGGATTTCCATAAAAGTAACTAGGGTACAGAGAGCATAATTCGTTTTAGACAGTCCCAAAAAAGTGTTCACTAGTTTGGAAAGCTTTCATTAAGCAAATGTAACCAGTTTTACCTACCAGGATTTCTTAGAGCCTATAATATACATAATGAATAGCCAAGAAGGGGAATATACTCTTAATGTTTTCCAAATGTATTACTTTTGTGTTGTTGCTGTTAAAAAATCACTACATATTTAGTGGCTTAAAAAATACAAATTTATTATTTTATAGTTCTGGAGGTCAGAGGTCCAAAATGGGTTGGCACGGCTGTAATCCTTCTGGAGGCTCTGGGGAAGAATTTTTTTTTTAGTCTATGAGAATCTTGCTCTTTTTGAGCTTCTAGAAGTTGCCTGCATTCTTTGGCTAGTAGAATCTTCCTCCAATTTCAAAGCCGTAAGTTTAGTATCTTCACATCTCTCTTCCTCTCTCTGTGACTTTAATCTTCCGCCTCACTCAGGTAAGCATCCTTGTGATTACATTAAGTGCGTCTGGATAATCTCTCCATCCAACTCTCATATGCGTAATTACATCTGCAAAGTCCCTTTCTCCATGGAAGGTAATATATACACAGATTCTCAGGGTTAGGACATGGACATCTTTGGGGCCATTGTTTTGTCTACCACAGCAAAGTGATTTGATCACGTAAAATAGGAGTCAGAAAACTATGGCTCGCGGGTCAGATTCAACCTGTTGCCTATTTTATACAGTTCCTGAACTAAAAATGTTTTTGACGTTTTAAAAAGGTTGTATAAAAAAATAACACAAAGGAAAATATGTTACAATGGAGCTGGCAGTGCCTAAAATATTTACTATCTAGCTATTACAGAAAGAGTTTGCCAAATCTTAATGTGAAATGTTTTCCAGGATTAGCTTCTTGGAACACATGTAAGAAAATAATTGGGCCAGATGATTAGTTTAGCTTCTTTCCTCCTCTATCATTTCATTTACTCATTAAATGAACATTTACTGAGCACCTATTTGTGTTAAGTGTTCTCCTAGGCACTGGGGATGTAAAAATATGAATCAGTCTTAGCCTCTGCCCTCAAACCACTTACAGTCACTTTGAAAGCTATATTTAAAAAATAAGTGCGAACTAGCGCTTCAGGCTATGTGATAGCTGCCTGGGTAGGGTTCAGTGGCATGTAAGAGACACATTTTGGTGTGAATGCTTAGTCTGTGCCCCTTTCCTGAGAACTTCCCACTTCAGGCACAGAGTTGGACAAATACAGCAATTTCTGTAATAGGGGACCCTGCCCTGTGACCACTAGCTATTGGGTCAAGATTGACACCATTCTAAGCCAGAATTTTTCCCCAGTAATTGAATCAGCAATTACAGATGTTATTAGTCAGTATCTTCCAGAAGCAATAAAAAGTTGGACTAGAAACATGTTATGGTCTAAATGTTTGTGTGCCCCCCACCCAAGTCATATGTTGAAATCCTAACCCCTAAAGATGATAGTATTAGGAGGTAGGGCCTTGGAAGGGTGATTAGGTCATGAGGGTGGAGCCCTCATGAGTGGGATTAGTGCCTTTATAAAAGGGCCTTCATAGAGCTCCCTTGTCCCTTCCATTATATGAGAAAGCAGTGAGAAGGACTGGGTATGACCCAGGAAGAGAGCCCTCACTAGAACATGACCATGGTGGCACCTTGATCTCGGACATCCAGCCTCCAGAACTGTAATAAATAAATTTCTGTTGTTTATAAGCTATCCAGTCTATGGTATTTTGTTTTTTAAATCCTCTCCTGAGGATATTTTTCCATTTATCTTCAGATAGAATGGGAGGGAGAAAGAGAGAGAGAAACATCAATGTGAGAGAGACACATGGACTGGTTGCCTTCCGCATGACCCAGACCAAGGCAGGGGACCAAACCACAACTGAGGTGCATGCCTTTGACCGGAATTGAACCTGCAACTCTTTGGTCCTCGGGCTGACACTCTAACCACTGAACCAAACTGGCCAGGGCATATAGTATTTTCTTATAGTAGCCTGAACTAATTTAAACACCATGTTTGCCCTCATGTGCTTAGAGATACTGAAAAGTCAGTTTGAAAAGAACAAAAGTTCTGCAGGCTTGGGTGGAGGCTTTTTCATGCTCTAGTTCTTGATAACCACTACCTATGTTGTTGGAGTTGGATACCAGAGACTCCCTGGTATGCCAGGCATGAATTCTTTAGCTCCAAATATGGAGGGGTCCCACAGGAGTGGCTGTGTTGGTGGACTCAGGCAACTATTATGGAAATATTTCAAATGGAAATATTTCAAGATTTTAGCCAATGTTATGGCTATATTTGATTATAGCTGCTTATATCCTTATAATAAAGCTTCACTGAAAATAGTTGAAATGAGTTTCTATTACTTACAAACAAATAATCCCCAAGAAAGGGAGGAATCTTGAAGAAGAAAGGAAAACATTCTCTCTAGGAGTTAAAGAAAAATTTATAGCGCACATAACACCTGCTGAGTCAGGAGGGTGGAGAAAATGAGTTCCACTGAGAACGTGAGGGAAGTCGTTGAAGGAGCATGAACAAGGGTAGATGCACAAAGTGGCCAGCCTTTGTGTTAGGAGTTGTTCCTGCAAAGACAAACACAGAGATATGGTACTAGCCCTCATGGAGCTTAAAGCCTAGTGAGGGAGACAGACTTGTTTATAACTACAACAAAATGTGACAGGCATCTATGATAGAAAAATATCTATAGGACTTCCGGTCAAGATGGCTGCGTAGGTAAAAGCGGTATCGTGACTCCCACAACCACATCAAAGTTCCAACTAAACTACAGAACAACCATCATTCAAAACCGCCTGAAATCAAGCTGAATGGAAGTCTTACAACTACGAAATTAAAGAAGAAGCCACATCGAGACTGGTAGGAGGGGCAGAGGCGCGAAGAGCTGGTCCCACACCCGTGTGTGGCAGATAAAAATTAAGAGGACACTTCAGCTGGGAAGGTCCTCCCTGAGGACTGAGGGGTCCCGTCCCACACCAGGCACCCAGCTCAGGGTTCCAGTGCCAGGAAGAGAAGTCCCCATAACTTCTGGCTGGAAAAACCAGCGGGAACTGAGGCTGAGGCAGCTGGAGCCCCCGGCAGCTCCTCTTAAAGGGCCCGCGCACGGACTTACTCGGACTCGCTCCCTCCAGGCTCCAGCGTGCGGGAGGCAGCTTGAAAGGCACCAGAGTCATATGGGGAAGAACTGAGCTGTTTGGCATTGGAGCGAGGGCTGGGGAGGCAGCTTTCTCCTGGACAGACGTGCTATCAGAGGTTTTTGTTCCTTTGGTGAGCCCTTCCCTGGGCCAGCAGACACCGCTGTGTCTGGGACTCCAGCTACCTGGCTCACACTGTTTGCTCCGCCCTGGGAATTACCTGAGGCCCCGCCCAACCTAACTTTCAGGCCCACCCAAGCTGTTGCCAGTTGCTTGACCATAGGATTGTCCTGTCTTGGATCCTGCTTCAGCTTTTCCTAAATTCTTTCAAACAAGCAGCATCTGGTCTCAGCTAGCCCCATACCTCTCGCTAAGTAATACATAGAAACAAACACAGGGAGGCAGCCACAATGAGGAGACAAAGAAACAGGTCCCAAATGAAAGAACAGAACAAAACTCCAGGAAAAGAACTAAGTGAAATGGAGTTAAGCAACGTAACAGATGCTGAGTTCAAAATACTGCTTATAAGGATGCTCAGTGGACTTAGTGAGAACCTCAGTGAACTTAGAGAGGGCCTCAAGAGCACAAAAAAGGACCAGTCTGAAATGAAGGATGCACTAACTGAAATAAAGAATAGTTTACACAGATTCAGTAGTAGAGTAGGTAAAGCCAAGAAGCAAACCATCAATTTGGAATATAAGGAAGCAAAAAACACCCAATCAGAACAGCAAAAACTAAAAAGAATCCAAAGAAATGAGGATAGTGTAAGGAGCCTCTGGGACAACTTCAAGCATGCCAACATTCGCATCTTGGGGGTGCCAGAAGGAGAAGAGAGAGAACAAGAAATCGAAAACCTATTTGAAACAATAATGGCAGAACATTTCCTAACTTGGTGAAGGAAACAGACATACAAGTCCAGGAAGCACAGAGAGTCCCAAACAAAATGAACCCCAAGAGGCCCACACCAAGACACATCATCATCAAAATGCAAAAGGTTCAAGAAAAGAGAGAATCTTAAAAGCAGCAAGAGAAAAGCAGTTAGTTACCTACAAGGGAGTTCCCATCAGACTGTGAGCTGATTTCTCAAAAGAAACTTTGCAGGCCAGAAGGGAGTGGCAAGAAATATTCAGAGTGATGAAAAGCAAGAACCTACAACCAAGATTATTCTATCCTGCAAAGCTGTCATTTAGAATCGATGGCCATATAAAGAGTTTCCCAGACAAGGAAAAGCTAAAGGAGTTCATCACCACCAAACCATTATTATATGAAATGTTGAAGAGTCTTCTTGAAGAAAAAGATAAAAAAATATGAACAAACAAAATGGCAATAAATACATATCTATCAACAATTGAATCTACAAACAAAATGAACAAGCAGAACAGAAACATTCTCATAGATACAGAGAACTTTTGCTGGTTACCAGATGGGTGGGGGTTGAGGGGAGGGGTGAAAAATGTGACGGGATTAAGAAGTACAAATTGGTTGTTAGACTGACAAACCTCAAAGGGAAGGAGGGTTGGAGGGTGGGAAGAAATAAACCAAAGAACTTATATGTATATATGCATAACCAATGGACACAGACAACAGTGTGGGGAAAAGCAGGAGGGGGGCAGGAATGGCGAGGAGGGGGGCAATGGGGGAAAAATGAGGAACATCTGTAATACATTCAACAATAAAGATAAGTTAAAAAAAAAAAGAAAGAAAAATATCTATGACTAATCTCTGATAAAATATGTAGGTAAGGTATTTTACTCAAATTTTGGGTTTCAGGGAAGTTTTCCAGGACTAGGTTACCTTGAAATTCGAAACTTTAGGTTTAGTAGGAATTAACTAAAAAAAGATGGCAGGGTGCCAGGGCTTGGAACACGGAGGAAGGATTCCAGGTGGGAGGACATTCTAGACTGGTGTCTTTTCCCTGCGTCCAACCTCCACTTTTACATAGGCCCATTCAGTGAGCCAGGACTACAACAGGAAGAGGAAGGGAAGAGATGATGGGTTCAATTTTGATCATGTTGAGTTTAAACTGTCTGTGGACATCCCACTGGTTTTGTCAAGTAGACAATTATAACTACTTGGGCGTAAAACTCTGAAGACTGGTCTGGACTGAGAGGAGATTCGAGAATAACTAACATAGACCATGAGTAAAAGCCTAAGAGTGCATGAGACTGCCTGCATAGTAAATGTAGAGTACAAAATAAATAAATAAATAAATAAATAAATAAATAAATAAATAAATAAATAAATAAATAAATAAATGCATGCCCAGGACATAACCCCAAGGAAGAAGTAATGCAGAAAAGGAACCCAGAGGGAAATTCTTTAAAATGTGAAGATAAATCAGGACCGTGCAATGACACAGACGCTAAGCTCAGCAAATATTTCAATCAAGAGGGCCGGTTCACTGTGCCAACTGCTGCTACATTGGTCAAATAAGATAAGGGATAAAAGTGTCTACTGGATTTAGCAGAGAGGAAATTTTGGTCACCTTGATGAGAACAATTCAGAGGATTTGTGGTAACAAAAGCCAGATGGGGATAGTTTCTGTCAGCAGCATAAGGTGAGAGCAGAAGCCATGAGCTCCATGGACCACTCAAGAAAACAACTGCACAGAGGTGAGAACATTTGTCAACCTCAGGATGAATTCAGGAAACACAGCAGTGTTAAAAGGTTATACTTTTTTTATTCAAGATAAAAGTAACTTAATTGAATTACAGAAAAAATAATATGAATTCCCACTATTTAGGTTATCTATTTTATTGAATAAAATATTATCAATGAGAGAATTGAAACTTTTCATTTATCATTAAATTATTACACTCTAGGCACATTTGTTAAGGAACAACACAGAGTCAGTTTCCTAATCTTTTAATCTTTACATTTGCATAACACTTTAAAGTTCAAAAATATTTGTTCCTTCTCAAAATCACATCCCCATGAAAGCACTGTTTTTATTACTTTCTCCATTTTATACATGAGGAATCTGAGGTCCAGAGAGTTTGAGGTGACTTTTTCCAGGTCACTCAGCACCTCAGGGTGATAGGGATAGAATCACTCATTTAATTCAGTGAAACATTCCCCAAATACTTACTGTGTACCAGGCCTCGTGTGTGTTAGCTGTGGAGAGGAATGAGATGCCCTATGTCACCCAGCTTTCCCCATAGGATATGGCCATAGGACCTCTTATAGGATAGTAGTGGGCAGGTGGTGCACGGGAGGTGGGGTGAACCATGTACATGGAAACAACACAATGCCTCACTCCCAGAGCACTCTAACTCTTCCACCAAGGGCTGGGTTTGGTGGTTCCTTACATTCAGAGAGTGCAGACTGCTGCAGAAATGAGCCCAAACCCCATATACTGCCACCTTATGGGTTGCTCATTATTTGTGTGGAGTGAGCTAAAGGAGGCTTAAGGTAGATAGAACTTAGAAGCAGCTAGAAAAAGAAGAGCCTGTGAACGAGACTAAGAGCAACTGTGGAAGCCTTAGGAGGAGAATCAGGAGACACTGGTATCAGCTTCACTTGGAAGGGAGATAGGTTCTAGGAGGGAATTCTCAACAGTGTCAGATGTCAGAAGGAACTCAAGTAAGATAAAGTTTAAAACATGTCCAGGGGATATTGCCAGTAAGAGTTCATTAATGACCTTGCCACCAAAGTAGTGTTCATTGGCCAAATATAGTTGTACAAGTAGTGGACTTAACATGGATGCCAGCCTACATGTGGCTCATGAAATCATCCCCAAGAGGAGGGGATACATATTTCCTAATTGGGACAAAGGCATCAGATGTGCTTGTGAAGAAACCGGTGGTTTCAGTGGAGTGGAGGGGGAAAGCCCTATCACAGTGATTTGCAGACTGAACAGGAGGAGAGAAGGAGGGTAACTTGTAGGGTATAAGCTCAGTACTCCTATTGGGCAACTTTAAACTGCCAGAAAGAAAGATTTTCATTGTGGAAGAAAGAGGTGAATCAGAGAAGATAACATTAAAAGAACAAATGGAAAGAGAGGAAAGAAAAGGAACTGTGGTGGAATATGGGTTATGACTTTTATGGCTAATAAAACCTAGATTTTTATTCTGTTAATTCTTATATTCGTAAAGCTTCACATAGTTTTAAAAGTTGTTTCACATTGCATTTGACTCTTAAAACACCTTAGGAGATTGGTAATACAGCATTCTTATCCCACTTCACACATGAGGAAACTAATGTGCAAAAAAGTTCAATGCTAAGTAATGGTGCCAGAGAATGTACGTAGTAATGGACCAAGGATGAATGTCACCTGCCAATTCAAATTCAGGTGCCCATCCTAACACTGTCACTGAGGAGCAAGTTGTATCAAACCACTGAGCCACTGTTTGCACATTTGTTAAATGAAACACATAATATCTGCCTTATACAGTTGTGAGGATGAGCTGAGATAAGATTTGCAAACACGTAGGACAGAGTAGAGCACAATCAACATCCATAAACTCCCTGTTCCCCTGTTCTCTACCTAGAACTTACATTCTGTGACTCTAGGTCATCAGTTATAAATTACATGGCTACTATGGTCATTGACTCATTTATTCATTTTCAAACTACATAATCTTTGGTTTAATGAGAATCTAAGAGTAGAAATTAAGTTTCTTACTGCTTTTCATACAGAATCCTTCTAATTACATCAATTATAATTTTGGAATACTTCTTCAAAATTACAAATCTTGCTTCCTGCAAATGGGTTTTCATATAGACCCAAGAATATGGAGATAATTCTCTATAGCCACCTTCAGCACACTGATGTACTGAGAGGGCTAATAGAGTTCTGTGGTTTTCAGGGACCAGAGAGAGAAGAATGTATTAGTTTTGTATAAAACTATGGGATTATCAAGATGTAAGAATTGTCTCAGATTTCATAACTAATATTTTACTGTGTATCACATGTAGTTCTGTTTATATGATTAGAGAACATAAAGATTGGGGACAGGCTGGGGGGAGAGGAGTCACCATGCATATAATCTAAAAAACTTCCACCATAATTTAAAACTCCTTTGCGAAAACAGTAAGTATGAGTTTAACTTATATCATGATATGTATGCATATATATGCCAATCTGGCGTTTTAGTGTCTTAAATAGTGGCTGCTTGTGAAGATGTACTCTGGTAACAAAGAATATAGCATTTTTAAAATTGATGCTAGCATTGTATCTTCAAATTGAGAGTAAATGCAACAAGAATATTTTTTTCACATTTCCAGTATTATAGTACAGCTGACATAATTATCCACTGGTCATGTTAATCTCAAAATCCACAATGCATTTTTATTACCTGTATAGTGGAAAAAGTGTTCAAAGATGTGATAATGTACAGCTTTGTTTGGGTATTTATTATCTGATTATTGTAATGTGCATCTGTTTTAAAGATTCTGATCTTGAAAACAATATGTACATTTCTTGCAATATTGTACCACACAGTGTGCTAAAAATGGCTATAGAGAATTCTCTCTGTATTCCCAGGTCTATGTAAAAACTCATTTGCATCTAACCAATAAAACAAAAAAGGAAACTTGTAAACAGCTGGTTTATATAGATTTTTCAAAAGGCTTATGTTCTGATCCATAACATGTGTGGAATTTGTATTAGGCTTGGGGAAAGAAAAATGGAAGTTACTACAGCTGTGAGTCAAGAAATTAATTCCAGGGAAAAGAAATAATATTTCCTTTCTTAAAAGATAGTAACAAAATGTGTTTTGGTTTGTATGTGTTTCTTGATTTTACGTTATTTGCTATGAAATATACCTGCCCAGAAGAGCAATAGCATCTAAAACGAAATTATTAACCTGTTTCATAACTCTAATATGAGAACATCTCTACTCATAATGTTCTAGTTTTTAAAGATAATTGACTACAGTTGAACTTATCAAGGTACTAAAGAAAGGTTTACAAAATTGCAGATATTCTGTGTGCGTGTTCAGTTCATATAGTTTAGTGTCCATAAAGACTGGGTAGTAAAGTGAGTTGTCTTGGTTTGTGTTTGTTTTTTAGGATAAAAAGAGTACAGGATATAGTTTTACATATAATAAACTCATTAGAAAGAATCTCGTTTGCTAACAAATTCAGTTACTTCATGATTTAGATCAGTTCGCCTGTGTTGTCACTATAGTTTGGAATATGTATTTATGTGGATTTAAAACTTTCCCCCCAAATTCACATTTGAATAGAGCTCTACCGCATCATTGTGTTTAGACACCGTTAACAGCCGCTGTCATAGCTGAGCAGTCTCCATTCCTTTTCCTGTCAAAATCTTCTAAATGCTTCCTTTTTACTAAGCATTTTAATATCATATGTAAAACTATATACTCTGATACAAAACTGGCACCAAAGTATGGCTCTCATTTAACTACCTTTGTTATTAGGAAATTATAAGAATATATCATTTTTGCCAATTTTACTTTATTTAAAGCACAACCTCAATGCCTCTGTAGTTAATAGGTTGCTAAAGAAGATTCTTGTATAAACTTTACAGCTATCTTTAACAATAAAAACTTTTGCAAAAATAAATGTGCCATTTTTTTCTAATGTTATGATTACAGAGTAGAACCATACTCAGAATCTAAAACAAATATGTAACTCTTTTAGCAGACTAGAGCTAATTTAATGACTAATTCAATGTTATATCAAGCTGCACTGAACTGACAAAAAATACTTTTAGTAATTTCTATAACTCTTTATTCGAATGAGGGTATTTATTCATAAAAATAGAATAGATGCTTCTTCCTTTACTTGATATTCTTATTTTAAAAATTTAAGAAAAACCAAAGAACAAAAAGTAATGTGCTGACATTATTAATAATAACAGAAAATGGAAGTCTAGATCTCTAATTATTGGAGACTGGTTAAGGAAGTTAGAGTCTATCCATATAATGGAATAGTGTATGCAGCCATTTAAGCAATGTTGTAGAAGAATATGTATTGAAATGAGAAATTGGTTTTAACATAACTGATAAGAAAAGTACAAGCAGAATATAGTTATGACTTAATGATAATGATATACCAAGATCTTAACAGTGATTATATTTGAGTAGTCGAAATGGTGATGATTTTTGTTTTTTAAATTTTCCTTTTTCCTTTGGGCTCTTCTGTGTCTCTGAATTATCTGCATTGGCTGTTTATTATTTCTGAAATTAGAGACAGCTGTTACGATTCCCTCATTAAAGAAAAGAAGAAAAAATGAGTGCAGAAGAAATAGCCTGTATGCTTTTCCTGTGGGCATGATGCTGGGTTCATGCTCATCTGTCCTCCTCTATTGATAAGCTCCCTGAGTGACAAGTAAGGGCATGGAGGACTGGTGATGAGCCTATACCTGAAACATTCTCAGGTTTGACTATGATTGCTCAACATCGTTGAAGAAACTCATCATCTGATTATCATTATTTTGTTTTTCCCCAAATGTTGGACTTACATATCCCCCACTTATTATTAAACATATATTGATCAAAACTGCTGTGTGGACTTCCGGTCAAGATGGCGGCGTAGGTAAACGCGGTATTGCGTCCTCCCACAACCACATCAAAGTTACAACTAAACTACAGAACAACCATCATTCTTAACCGCCTGAAATCAAGCTGAAAGGAAGTCCTACAACTACAAAATTAAAGAAGAAGCCACATTGAGACTGGTAGGAGGGGCGGAGGCGCGACGGGCTGGTCCCACACCCACGTGTGCTGGATAAAAATTAGGAGGATACCTTGGCTGGGAAGGTCCTCCCTGAGGACTGAGGGGTCCCTGTCCCACACCAGGAGCCAGCTTAGGGTTCCAGTGCCAGGAAGAGAAGTCCCCGTAACTTCTGGCTGGAAAAACCAGCGGGAACTGAGGCTGAGGGAGGCTGAGGCGGCTGGAGCCCCCGGCAGCTCCTCTTAAAGGGCCCGCGCACGGACTTACTCGGACTCGCTCCCTCCAGGCTCCAGCCTGCGGGAGGGAGCTTGAAAGGCACCAGAGTCATATGGGGAAGAACTGAGCTGTTTGGCATTGGAGCGAGGGCTGGGGAGGCAGCTTTCTCCTGGACAGACGTGTTATCAGAGGCTTTTGTTCCTTTGGTGAGCCCTTCCCTGGGCCAGCAGATGCCGCCACATCTAGGACTCCAGCTACCTGGCTCACACTGTTTGGGGATTCCCAGAAGCCCCACCCCACCCAACTTTCAGGCCCACCCAAGCTGTTGCCAGTTGCTTGACCATAGGATTGGCCTGTCTTGGATCCTGCTTCAGCTTTTCCTAAATTCTTTCAAACAAGCAGCATCTGGTCTGGCTAGCTGAGAAGCTAGCCCCATACCTCTCGCTAAGTAATACATAGAAACAAACACAGGGAGGCAGCCACAATGAGGAGACAAAGAAACAGGTCCCAAATGAAAGAACAGAACAAAACTCCAGGAAAAGAACTAAGTGAAATGGAGTTAAGCAACGTAACAGATGCTGAGTTCAAAATACTGCTTATAAGGATGCTCAATGGACTTAGTGAGAACCTCAGTGAACTTAGAGAGGGCCTCAAGAGCATAAAAAAGGACCAGTCAGAAATGAAGGATGCACTAACTGAAATAAAGAATAGTTTATACAGATTCAATAGTAGAGTAGGGAAAGCCAAGAAGCAAACTATCGATTTGGAATATAAGGAAGCAAAAACACCCAATCAGAACAGCAAAAAGTAAAAAGAATCCAAAGAAATGAGGATAGTGTAAGGAGCCTCTGGGACAACTTCAAGCATGCCAACATTCGCATCTTGGGGGTGCCAGAAGGAGAAGAGAGAGAACAAGAAATCGAAAACCTATTTGAAACAATAATGGCAGAACATTTCCTAACTTGGTGAAGGAAACAGACATACAAGTCCAGGAAGCACAGAGAGTCCCAAACAAAATGAACCCCAAGAGGCCCACACCAAGACACATCATCATCAAAATGCAAAAGGTTCAAGAAAAGAGAGAATCTTAAAAGCAGCAAGAGAAAAGCAGTTAGTTACCTACAAGGGAGTTCCCATCAGACTGTGAGCTGATTTCTCAAAAGAAACTTTGCAGGCCAGAAGGGAGTGGCAAGAAATATTCAGAGTGATGAAAAGCAAGAACCTACAACCAAGATTATTCTATCCTGCAAAGCTGTCATTTAGAATCGATGGCCATATAAAGAGTTTCCCAGACAAGGAAAAGCTAAA
The DNA here is from genome assembly GCA_030848825.1 of Tadarida brasiliensis. Lineage (NCBI taxonomy): Eukaryota > Metazoa > Chordata > Mammalia > Chiroptera > Molossidae > Tadarida > Tadarida brasiliensis. The sequence continues at coordinate 58,767,983 of CM061258.1, forward strand.
GGAGTTCATCACCACCAAACCATTATTATATGAAATGTTGAAGAGTCTTCTTGAAGAAAAAGATAAAAAAATATGAACAAACAAAATGGCAATAAATACATATCTATCAACAATTGAATCTACAAACAAAATGAACAAGCAGAACAGAAACATTCTCATAGATACAGAGAACTTTTGCTGGTTACCAGATGGGTGGGGGTTGAGGGGAGGGGTGAAAAATGTGACGGGATTAAGAAGTACAAATTGGTTGTTAGACTGACAAACCTCAAAGGGAAGGAGGGTTGGAGGGTGGGAAGAAATAAACCAAAGAACTTATATGTATATATGCATAACCAATGGACACAGACAACAGTGTGGGAAAAAGCAGGAGGGGGGCAGGAATGGGGAGGAGGGGGGCAATGGGGGAAAAATGAGGAACATCTGTAATACATTCAACAATAAAGATAAGTTAAAAAACAAACAAACAAACAAAAAACTGCTATGTGACTATCAGGTGTATAATACATATAGTACTTTTACAGAACATATATAAAGACCACTATATTTTAACGCTATTATTTGTAAAGATTTTTGCAAAAGCAAAAAGTACTTTTAACTTTTTTTGCAAACTAAGAGGGAAAGATCATTTCTGTCAACCTTCAGCTGTACTCAATATTCAATCATCTGACACATTTGTCATTTCCCCCGAATTTGTTAATGCTGATTTTATCTGGTCATCTGCCAAAGAGAAATCAGGTATCAATAGCTGCTTCTGAGTTCCAAAGTTCTTAAAAGATATAAAGACAAATTTTGGTTCAAAAAAAATCTATGAAAAAGTGACAAATTCTTGTAGCATTATTACAACATGTTTCTTTAATTTGAGGATGCTGAACTTACAATATAATTTTGTTAAGTATACCAGTTTTCCATCATTATGTGGACCAGAAAATAAAGACAGGTCTGGAACTTAAGAATACTCTCTTCTACTGTTAGAGTTTTTATTAAATTATTGTAAGTATAGTGTTGGGGAAAATGGCCTAAATTTCTTGCTTTATTTCCAAACAGGTGCTTTAAAAGACAATGAAAAAAGAATATAAATAATAAAATAATTGCCTGACAGAGAAATAATCTATTCACTAGTTCTGAGTTGGTTTGAAGGATCTAATCATGGATATGGTAATGTGCTTTTCTTAGGAGGCTTATTACCATAGGAATGAAGAGCCAGGCCAGTTCCACCCAATACTGTGACCTTGAGCAAAACCTAGGAACCCTCTGAGTTAAGCTTCCTCAGTTACACTTCACACAATAATTTTAATCATATGTTTGAATACATGTTTAATGGTAAAAGACTATTCAAGCCCATAATGATGAAAGAATGGACTAGATAACCTATCAGGTGCATTGTAGCCTGAAATTCATTTGATTTTATATATGTATATGTTATCTGTATAACATTTATAAATTTTCAGGCATAAAGTTATACTAGTGATGAGAGCTTATATATCAAACTGCCCCACCTTTCTATTTGCAGCCAATTACTACTCCAGTCTAATGTTTCACTGTATATAAACTCATTTATTCTTTCATTCATTTCAAATATGTGATGATATAGCTATAAAATCAACATTTGGTTATTTTGAATAACCTAAAATAGCAAATAATTTAAAAATCACTTCCACTTGACTTTGGAATCTATTACATTCATTGTTTTTCCAGAAAATTTACCTCATAATTATGTTGTGTGAACGCGAAATGAGTTTCTATTCCAAATTTACACATTACATTCTGTTTGCTGGGTGATGAGGAGAAGCATCTCTGGGTTAACATTTGCCATGTTGCCACGATGATTAGGATCAATTGAGTGTGTCTTTAACTCTAAATTTGGTATCAACTCTTATGAGTCAAGGTTACCATCCACTGTTTTATAACCTTTTCTGGACCTTGTCAGGATCTCCCCTTTCCTTTTGCAAACTGTATACACTGTGTGCTTTGCTTTTGGAGGCTTTGTTTTTCATACTCTCTATGAGTATTATCTACTCTGCTTCTGTGACAGTTACCCATCATAATAAAAAGAGAGACAGAGCCTTTTAAAAAGTATTTTTAAAAAGTATTTTTACAGGGCATTATTATATAATAATTCTTAACCTTCCTCTAAATCCTCATTGTAATCTCAACTCAATTTCTTTCAGCTCAGCCTAGGTAAAGATACTCTTAAAGGCTGCTCTTCTGACCTGGTGAGTTTCCACTTCCCTGGTTATCAGTCACTACCAGAACTTTGACCAGCTCTCACTCCATTCATTCTATACATGTGCTCCCTTGTCAGCCTCTTTTACCCCATCTCCAGATTTTTTTTTTAATTTCTTTTTTCTATATTGATTTTAGAGAGAGAGGAAGGGAGAGGGAGAGAGAGAGATAAAAACATTGATGAGAGAGAACATCAATTGGCTGCCTCCTGCATGCCTCCCACTGGGGATTGGCCCCACAACCTGGGCATGTGCCCTGACCGGGTGTCAAACTGGCGACCTCTTGGTGCATGGGTCGACGCTCAACTACTGAGCCACACTGGCCGGGCAGACTTTTTTATTTTAAAGAATGTATCTCAACCAACAACCTCAAAAGGTTTGATTTTGTGTATTATGATACTTCAAAAACTATTTCCCAGACCTGGTGCAACATATTTTGATCACTGAAATACTGTCACCTGGATTTCTTAGACCCTTGAAACATTAATAATTATTCCACAAAGACGCAGACTTTCAGTATAGTCTTATTAATTGCTAAATTATACATACATTTATTTAAAACTTCTGGGACTGAATTTATTTATTTATTCATTCTACAAATATTAGCAAGTGTTTACAATGGACCAACACTATTTCAGCTGCTATGGATGCTATGGTTAACATGGCAGACCAAATGCTGATTTTCATGGAAGATATTTTCTAGTTGGGAGAATTAGACAAAAAAATCTAAAAAAGAAAATATCACATTGTGATAAGAGCTAAGAAGAAAGAAAGGTAATGGGTAGAAACTTTCCAGGTTAAGGTATAGATTAAGTGGTCATGGAAGACATCTGAGGTGGTAACATTTAATTTCACTACCAAATGATAACAGCCCCATCCCCCAACACACACACACACACACACACAAACCCACAGTCAAACGTGAAGATCTAGGGCATTAGAGCAGATGCAAGGAGGTATGAGCTTGTCACATTCAGCAGCAGTCCCTCTGGTTGGACTAGGGTTGGAACACAGTGAGTGAGGGGAAGAATAAAATGCACTGAGGTCTGGGAGACAGGCAAGGTCCAAATCAATTAGAGCGTTGCAGGCAGTGGAAGGAGACAGCAGTGGGAAGCCATTGGAGGGCTTTATTTGTGAATGTACACTCTGATTTATATTTTTGAAAGATTATTTGCTGAATGGAGAATAGACTATAGGGTGGAAGCAGGAAGATCAGTTAGGAGGTCTTGATCATCACTCAGGTGAAAGATGGTGGTGGTTTTGATTGAGGTGGTAGCTGTGGAGGTGCTGACGAGTGGACACATTCAGTATATGTTTCAAAAATAACTCCAGTAAGACTTCTGAAGGATTGCTTGCATATAAAGGGATTATGAGGCAAAGAATGATTCCTAGATATTTGGCCTGGGTTGGTGGGTCTATGATGGTGCCAGTAACAACCTGTATACAAGGGAGATGAGTGTGGAAAAGAAAGTTGCTGGAAGAGGCAGGAAACAAGCATAGGTTTTGGACATGTTAAGTGTGAAATGCCTATTAATCTTTCAGTGGAGATAAGGAGCAGGAGGTTGGAGGAAGTCTGGAGGTCAGGTGAGGTCAGGGCTAGGTATATGAATATAGAAGAATAAATGAGACCAAGATCTTAAATTTTTAAAATAACTTTCAATATGATCTCTTGTTTTCTCTGTTGGGGGTGGGAAGAATTAGGAAGGGAGTCGACTCATTCTTCTGTGGAAGTTGAGATGCATGCCGAAAGCCATCCCCTTGAGGTAGATTTTTTCTAAGCATGTTTATTCTAAGGATGGAAAATTAATTACAGCAACTTAATTTTGGTGTGCTTAGATGATCAGGGGAAAAGGAACCTTGTCATTCTCTCAGATTCTGACTTAAGAATTCTGTAGGAAAAGTTGTTCATACAGTGGCTGCAAATATTATTGACATCACAGTATATCCTCCAAGAACAAGGGTAAGAAATTCCATAAGCAAACTTATTCTTGTAAGATTTCCTGGCAGATGTTATGGATAGAAAAGTTCACTCAGAATTCCAATAAGCAGATGTATATTTACATGGTTTTCTATAGAAAAAAAATAAATCACCCATTTTATAACTTTCAAATTGCCTCTTCGCTTCTTATCACTAGAGGAGTGATGTCAGGGTCTGGCATACAAATAAATATGATGCATAATAAATAAAAGAATGACCACTGTTATTCCTTGTCACTTTTTAGTAAAATCTCTTAAGTATCGCAGAGATGTATAATTTGGTGATCCTACATAATCATGTTAGAACCATCATTTCATATTTTAAATCCCCACAAGAATTTTTGAGTGCTTATTATCCACAAGAATTTTTGAGTGCATTTTTTTATGTTAACCAAGTACATCTTGCCATATTAAAAGTTCTTGGAATGTAGAAATGAGGTTTCATCCTTTCATGCCAATGCTATGATTTGCTAATTATAATTCTATCTGAATCACTTTGAAAATTCTCATTGCCCCTTACTTACATTATAACTGAAGATAGAGTTGGACAAATAAATAAAGATCCAATTCATTGAATTTATCCAATGGTGTATATGTGTCTTTTTCTTTGTTGAATTATGTTTTGTTTTAGCATAGTAGAAAGTCCTTCCTGAAGGGGTTCACTTGTGACCCCCAAGGAGGTAGGAAACTATAAAAAGTGTACCTACTGCAATCGAAGAAAACTGTCCTTATTCTCTTCCTCAGCCATATGCATCCCAATCACTCTTGTAAAATGTCAAGTAACAAACTTTAAAGTTATGGAGGCTTCTGTCAGTAGAACTGATTCTACCAATTCACAGTTCTTTCTTTTAATGAACATAAATATTAATCTGTATCAGGTTCCTTTTTAGCTTAAAAAAATTCTAATGCCATAACAATCGCACTCATTAATGTTTCAAATTTTAAGTAAATCATTCTTGTTTTTCCTTGACAAAAATACAATATTTAATGTCTGTTATTTAACTATTATTTATTTGCTTTTTGCATTTCAAATGCATCATGACATTTTCTTTGCCATTGTCTTATTAATAATGTTTGAATACATTGTGGGAAAAAGTTATCTCTAGCTATAAGACAATAAGAAAATTCTAATTCCTCTTGTGTTAAGTGGAAATTCAAAATGAGACTGATAGGTATATTTGGGCAAATAGTAAAAAGTCATATATTCATTCAACAAATTATTAAGTCCCAATTATTGTGCAAGTGATTGGGAATATAAAGATGAATATGATACAGTTCCTCCTCCCAAGAGTCTTAAAATGTAGTAGCGGGAAATAGGCATATAAAAGAGCAAGCACACCAAAGTGTTTCATGAACTATGATGGTAATATGTGGAGGGAGTGAGGGAAGAATTTTAAATTCTGCCATAATAGGCTTCATAGGAAAAGTGTCGTTTAAAGCCTTGTGTTATCAAGAAAAGCAAACCACATTTTCAGCATAATCCTCATCTCTTTTAGTGAATAGTTCTGTCTTTTAAAAAGCTATCTTTGCCCGGCCATTGTGGCTCAGTGGTTGAGTGTTGACCCATGCACCAAGAAGTCGCCAGTTCGATTTCCAGTCAGGGCACGAAAAATAAATAAATAAATAAAAAGCTATCTTTAACAATGTTTTTGCCTCTATAATGCCAAAGCATCTTTTGAACAATAAAACTTTAAATGACTCATTCTTTGGTTTACCAGCATACTCTCCCTAAATCATTTGGTTGATAATTAAAATGACTAGTTTGGGTGTGATTTAGGCATAGTCTAGATACTTGACTGGAAGCCCCATACTCTCTTGAAGTTATAGATTTTCTTGCCACTGTCCAACCAGGTCATTTCCTCAATATAATTAAATTCAATTCAGTTATTTGAATGCTAACTTGTAGCTATGAAAATATACATCTGGCCCAGCTGGAGTGACTAAGTTGGTTGAGCATTGTCCTGTGCACTGAAAAGTTTCAGGTTCAATCCCCGGTCGGGGCATGTACGAAAGGCAACCGATCAGTGTTTCTCTCTCTCTTTCTCCCTCCCTTCCTCTCCTGGGGTAAGGATTAAAAAATGAAGAAAGGAAGGAAGGAAGAAAGGAAGGAAGGAAGGAAGGAAGGGAGGGAGGGAGGGAGGGAGGGAGGGAGGGAGGAAGAAAAGCAAATATACATCTGTAAGTTTGTGTTTCAGGACTCAATGTAAATTCTACTGCTTTTTGTTTCTATGTAGGCCTGAGGACAAGGTTTTTGATTTTTTCTCTGACTTTTCTTTTAAGAAGAAACAGAATGTCACTAAATAATGAGAAAATAAGCAGAATTTCCAAGACATATGAAAGGAAAATGAGTACCAGAGAGGTTGAAAATTGTTTTACCTATTTTCAAAAATACAAAATGAATCCTACTTATTAACCTTGGAATTAGCTAAGCTCTAGGCTCTTCTTATTTTAAAGTTTGAGGGTTCCACCTGGCTGGTGTGGCTCAGTGGATTGAGCGCCATCCCATGGATTGAGAGGTCCTGGTTCAATTCCCAGTCAGGGTACATGTCCGGGTTTCAGGCTTGATCCCCGGTGGGGGGTGTGCAGGAGGCAGCTGATCAATGTTTCTCTCTCACATTGATGTTTCTATCTCTCTCTCTCTCTCTAAAAAATCAATAAAAACATATTTAAAAAATAATTAAAGTTTGAGAGTCCTCTTTCTTACCTATTTACTCCTCAACATAAAGATTTCTACTCTCACCAGTTCATATTAAAACGCTCTTGACAAAGTCACAATGACTACCCTTTCCATCCTCCTTTTATTTGAGCTTTTGGCAATATTTGACATCACGGGCAACACCGTATCTTTGAAACATTCTTATCCCTTGATTTATATGATTCTAGATTTCCTTTCACCTATTTGGCCACTCCTTCAAAATACCCCTTTAAGATATTTTTTAAAAAACATGTGAGTGCTTCAGTGTTTGGTCCCAGGCCCTCTTCTCTTCTCATTTTATACCGGTAGTTCTCAACTTCTTCATTTTTAAAAAGTCTGAGCAAAGCAACACACTCACTCTCCAGAATGATCAACATAGATACATACAAAAAAGCTGGTGCATTATTTAAGCCAGTTCGCAAGATAAGACATCCTCCCCTGCTCCACACAATTTAATAATGTAATCTTCTGCACTTACCATCAATATGCTAATTCCCAAATTTATATTCTCAACCAAGATCTGTTTGTCTTATATGACAGACTCATATATCAACTGCTTACTAGACTCCTCTCATGTGTCCCTCAGACATCTCAAACTCAATATGTCCAAAATGTAACTTCTTCTCTTCTTTCCCTCTCCTCAGTACCTCTTCCTTTGTTCTATATCTTAGGACATAGTGCCACCATTAATGCAATTATGTTCAGAGAGCTCTCCTTGTATCCCCTCACCCTATCTATCACAAGAACTGTGAATTCTATCTTCAAAATATTTTTTCAAAACCTCCATTTCTCTGCATCCCAATATCTACCAATTTCATCCAGGCCCACCATTTTCTCTCTCTTGACCTACTGCAACTACTTACTAACTGGTTCTCCTACCTCTGGTTTTTGGTGTTTTTTTTTTTTTTCCTTCTATGATGTATTCTCTGTGCCCATGCAAATGCAAATTGGATTATGTCACTTCCCAGTATCCTTCTTCTATTCACAAATAGATCTATCAACAAAACTGTTGTATAGTTATGAGAGAGTTGGTACAAAGAATGTTTAACTGGCTCTTGTAATCCCCAAATCACTCACTAAAAGGACATGGAGCTAACAGCTGATCATGTCCTGATTTATTCTTTATGTGATGAGATTTGCATTAACAATTGCCTTTCCTAAGATTTCACAAGAAAAAAATTAGGCAGTAATAATCCTAACAACATCCTTTTGCATAGCACGCTACAATTTACAAGATGCTTTTATATATATGTTCTGTTGCAGTAAATGTGAGAGTACTTTGAAACACTGAAACTAGGAGATTAAAGAGAACATTTTTTTTTCACATCATATTTTATATATGAAAGTCACTGAGAATCAAAGTAATAGGACAGGAAAGAAAACTAATGTTTCTGAAGTTTGACCCCAGTAAGCTCTTTCCAACTATCAGCAGACCACCCTATGCATGGTTCAAGTCTTCCCGGAGAGCTGTGGCCCCTCCCATCCGTTGATGGGCTAGGTAATTTTAGTGTCTAGACTGCTGACACTGGCCCTTGAGAAGTCACATTTGCTAGAATCTCTAAAAAGCATCCTCTTTGTTCAGAAACTATTCAATCTGAAATATGATCTCTCTGTGACTTCGAACTACTTGTAGCAGTAATTTTATCTTTTAGTAGAAAGCCTGCAATAATATTATGTCCTTGGAGGAAAGTGGGAAGGAAAAAAAAAGTCACATCACAGTGAGTGATTCAAAAAATACAAAAAATTAATATAACAAAATCTTTAGAAAAGGCATAGAAATGTATGTACAAAACTGCTCTCCCCTCCCCCCCTTTTTTGTTTTGTTTTGTTTTTTGTATCGTTTTACTTGTCTTTCATAAGAGAGTTTGAAAAGACTGAGGGTAATGTCTTTCTGCTTCTAAGCAACTACAAGTGTCTGTTTGGAAAAGACTGACTTTGTAGTAGGAAAGTATGGGCCAGGAGTAGCTTAATCCTCCCCTTCCTTCACAAAATATAACTTTGGCTTCCTCCTTGGCCAGAAAGCATGGCAGAGGGAGAAGCTACAGGCCAGGAGAACATGTAACTGTGACTAAATGAAAAGAGATTCATTTCACCACCAAGAAAGAGCCACAGGGCCTTTGCACTGGAAACAGCAGTGCTTCAAGGAGGGTTACTGAGTGTTTTAATGCAACGAGTCCAGGCTCCACTGACATCAACAAAACTGTCATGGCACGTGAATCGAGATACGACTGCTTCCAAGAAGCTAAAATAGCCAGTTTCAGGATCTACAGGGGGATAAGTGGGAAGATACTTTGACCCTGGACTCACAGTCACAAAGATCTCAAATTTAGACTTTTGACATTATTTCCAAATGAGGTCACACATGCAGCTGCCGAGCTATACCGACCGGACTGAAAGAAGTTCATTGTGTCATTTTAAACTCATGCATTGCCATGAAGACATCACTGTTGACAGCCCAGATCAAATTCCCTGCATTTGCCACCTGAATTACTGCAGGAGCCACTAAATTGTCTCCCTGCTTCCACTCTTACACCACTACCATCTATTCTCCAAAAAGAAGCCAGAGAGGTTTTTATTAAATGCAAACGTCATAACCCTGATTGCAACCTTCCAGTGACTTCCCATCAAACCTAGAATAAATACTAAGTCCTTAGTACAGCCTATACAATTCTATGTGACCTGAACTTTAGCTACTTCCCCTCCTTCATGCCAATGAACTTTACTGTACTCCAAGCAGACTGACCTCCTTGCTATTTCTGGAACATGGCAGCGATGTCCCCATCACAGGGCCGTTGCACTGGCTGTTTCTTGCTTGGAAGATTCTTTCTCCAGATATTTCATTGCTTCTTCCTTTCTTTAGATCTTTCTTCAAAAGTAATTTCTTCAGAAAGGTGTTCCCTGTACAAACTATTTTTTAAAACACCTCTATTGTTCTCTACCCTTTCAGGATGCTTTAATTTTCTTACACACACACACACACATCTATTTTGCTTATTTAATTTTTGTCTTTCTCAGAAGAATATTTATAAGCCCCGTGAAGGCCATGAATTTTGTTTTGTTCACTGCTGCATCTCTTGTGCCTAGAACAGGAGTGAGTAGAGCATACTAGGTACTCAGCAAATATTTGGTGACTGAATGGGTGAATTGATGGTCATTGGATGATATTGCCTATGATGTACTAAGAACTGTTTTATTTCTTGCTTATGTTTTGCAATGAAATCACTGAAATACTAAATGTACCTGCGGGAGCTTGGCAGCTTAGGGAAAGCTGCAGCCTTCCCTGTCCCACCCCCAGCTCCCTGGTCCATCCTCTGGCACAGGAAGGAGCCTCACGAATACGTAAAGGACAGTCCAGCAGCAGTCCCTGGTCACACTGCCTCCACCCAGTCACCTCTTGCAGCAAACTGCTACCCCTGAATACACTTTGATACAGGGTGTGTACACCTGCAGCAAGGTCTGCCCTGGGAAGGAGCACCCGGGAAGAAGGCCACACAGGCCTGGAAGTGAGCACAGGCGGTTCAGGAAGGGAATTCTGGAGTTTCGGGTGTCTGAAGCATGGTCTCGAAGGGCAGGTCATGGACTATAGTACACATGTCCTCTGACATGGGAACGAGCATGGCTGAAGGACAGTGGGAGCCGGACCCTCTAAAGCTATGTAGCCACCGGTCACTTGTGGCTCTTTCAATTAAAACTTGATAATAAAAATGTAGTGAAATTAAAATTTCAATTCTTCAGTTGCACTAGTTTCATTTCAAATGCTGAGTAGCAGGAGGGATCACAATACCGGTTATCAGGTTATACTACAAAGCCATTGTAATCAAAGGCTCAGTAGCCACATGTGGCCAGTGGTTACCGTATTAGTCACTATGTGGTACAGAACCTTCCCATCATCAAAGGTAGTTCTGGTAGACAGCACCAGCACTGCTCTAAAGCATGGGACCTTGTCCCTCGTCCCCAGGCTTAAGTGAATTACTCTATAAGCTTTGTTAAATGTATTTGATTTATTCAGAAAACATTTATTGAGCATCCACTATATTGCATGTGCCGTCGGAGTTATTGGGAAATCAGAAATAAACAAGGCACAATGTCTGCCTTCAAAGAGCCCACCACCACAAGAAGTCCTGTGGCTAAGCCACTAAAGACTCGAAGTAAAGTTAGTATGACAGATCAAATGACAGAAGCCTGGCTATTGTTGTATTTAAGTAGCCTCAAGCAGTATATAAGTGTTCTACTCAGTGAAATGAGATACAGGAAAAAAATGGGGTTAAAAAAGTACAAAAACCAATCCAGTAATATATAAATCAAAGGAACACTAGACCCAGAACTTCTTACGTAACAGAAACTTTTGCCTTCTAAAGTAGACTCAATGTCAGAAGGCAGGAAGGACAGGAATTGGCCCATCTCACTTCATGAAGTTTGTTTTGTTTTGCTTTTTAGAATAATTGAAGAGAGAAAACATATGGCTTTGTTAAAAAGCCACATCTTCAAAGTTTTATGTCTCTGTGGTTTAATGTTTTTCTAGAGAAAAATTACCTATTTATATTTGTAATCCAATATTTCCCCAAGTATATTTTTTCAAGATTTCTTCCTTCAAATTTTCTCCCAGTAAAGAACACAAAAAAAATTAGAATTCAATTAATCACTCATTTTCACACAAACTAAAGAAACCTGTTTTGAAAAAAAAAAAAAATTACCTTTCAAAGTTATGCTTGGATTTATTTTTCTGAATTGGACCCATTTTATTCTGGCAATTTTGTTCCATTCTTACAAATATATTAGCCAGTCGTGCATAGATGGTGTGTGAGGATAAACATAGGTTGGTATAAAAATGCTTACCTGACATCAAAAGTGGTTTCGAGTCTTCCTTCTTACTATTTCCTGGCCATCATATCTAAAATACAAAAGGATCCTTTCAGAAGCTTTTGAGAAGCTGGAACTAAGGCAAGGACAGGCTCCTTAGCAGCTCTAAGACTTTGGGATTTGATTAAGTTTACTAGATTATTTGTTTTGTCTATCCGCCTAATTAGTGTTAAATTGTTAACTTGGTTCTTCATTTCACAGAAACGTTTGATAACTGGCAGCTGTCAGTCATGTACGTTTAAAATATGTTATTCTGAAAGTGTGAAGACACATGTTTAAATGCACATTCTCCCTTGGGGATGAATGCCCAGGCCAACAGAACACCATGCCAATTGTTGAAAATTTCCCCTCATTATCATAAATGTGATATTTGATCCAAGGATATTGCCTAAATAAACTAAATTGCCATTTATAATCTGTTGGTGATTCCACGTGTCTAACCCAGAATGGACTTTGGCTCTTCTTTGATCTAGAATTTCCACATGCTTTATAGAGGTGCATATTATCAATGGTAGTGATGTATATCCACACCACCTTACAGATTTGTATTGTCTGCATTCACGTTTCTATTGTTTCAGAATATTTATTCAATTTCAAATGTTTATTTTCATATATTTTAAGCATATTTGATATGCATACACAATTAAATCCTTTAATAATTCTTAATGAACTAACTGTAATGAGTTTATTCTGCAAGAAAAACATGGAAACATTATAAACTAGTTTAATTCTACCTATTTGTCCTGTAAGGAAGAAAAATTGAGATGAAGAAAAATTGCCTTTGGAGAATTGGTGAGTGTCTCACTTTCAGTAGAATATCAGAAAGATAATAGTAATGGTTCTATGATAAGAATCATTTTTTTTTCTTTTTGGAGATTCATACACTTCTCTAGTGGATGTTTCTTTCTTCATAAAAGATGTAGATCTGTAGAATACTGTCATTACTGTTACATTCTATTAAACACAGTTTTTAATTTATTTTTTTGGCATAGCATCATAAGTGAATTGATAGTCCAAACTGTAACTTATACTGGAGCAACAATCTGTGTAATCCAGAAAAAAGTAGCTAAGTACCTATCTACAAAGAAGACATATTTCATTGCAACATTAACTCCTATAGAGTAAAAACAAAGCTTTCAAATTTAAAAATAAAAGATTAGGAATACACTATTATCTTAGCCTGTATCTAGATATATTGGCTAGATCAGTTAGGAATATTTTATTTGTTGCCCAAACCTCAAGTTCTAAAATTTAACATATTTCTGCATTAAAATTTTTGAATTTTATTTATTGATTTTAAAGAGAGAGGTGGAGAGAGAGAGAGAGAGAAAAACATGGATTTGTTGTTCCACCATCCATGCATTCATTGGTTGATTCTTATATGTGCCCTGACCAGGGACTGAACCTACAACCTTGGTATATCAGAATGATGCTCTAACCAACTGAACTTCCCAGCCAGGGCCACATTTCTGCATTTTAAAGAGAGGCTTAATATCTTGTTTAAGGAATATGTCAGCAGAAAAACATCATAACAATTGTTCCAAGAAATAAATTCCACCTTCGTCTACCTAGTAGAATCAGTTGATTTGTATGTAAAAATTAGTCTAGTCACCTGCACTATTCTCTCTCTCAAGGTGCCCCATAGTTCTAGGACTCTAGGCTTCTAATTTGGGAATCCAGATTTTGATGTTTTAAGGAATCTGTGTTCAAGAATTACAAAGCAGTAACTTTCCTATGGGACAGAAATGAGAAACTTGTTATCCTGGTTAACAAGTCTACTAGAATTACCATTAGAAATGAATGCAACAAAAATAGTCCTAACTGCCACTCTTCTCCATGTTACACTGATTATTGCAAATTTATCTTTCAGTTATCTAGGATTCTAGGTATTATGACTTTGTTTTGTTGTGTTTTGTTTTGGAAAGGGGGCTTGGAAGAAATAAAGGTTCTAATAATTATGGAAAAATATGAGTGAAATAAAGGATTTCTCAGATCTAATAGAGTGGAACAGGCCTGCCTCGTACATGAAGATGCTCATTATACTCAAAGTGGGCAGTGTTTCCTAAACTTAATTTACAACAGAACACATCTTTTGAGATACCCCTAAAAATTAACATCTCTTAGAATCAGTGCTTAGCACACAGCACATTCTCAAGAAATGTTTGGATGAATATATAAATGAATGAATGAATGAACAGATGAACAAATTGAGTTTAAGAAGCGTTAACAGACATACTATTTTATGAAACTTCTCTGAGGTCAGAGAGCATTTATAATTTATATTTTTCAGGTGCATGAAGCATCCAGTAATTTCATGCGACCTATGAACACAAAGTAAATATTTGCTAATGTCATTGAAAACAGAAATGAAGAAATTTGGCTTTTTAACAATAACATTTTTCTTTCTTTTTTTATAGTTTTGTGGTGGTCTCCCACTAGTTGTAGTGGTAATACTTTATTTTTTTTTAATTATCTTTATTATTGAAAGTATTACAGATGTCCTTCCTTTTCCCCCCACTGAACAATATTTTTCAAATGGCATATGAGGAGAGTCCCATTGCCCTTTACACTCACAAACTAGTTTTCAAGACACTATATAGGTATCTTCAGTTACAATAGCTGAAAGTGAGTTGGGTTAATAATATAAAAATAATTTCACCTAGATAGTGCATTATCTGTGGCTAATATTTTAACTATCCAAAATATTAGAGTAATATATGACCAGAAATGGGTTGCAGGAAGGATAGGACATTCTGAAACATTCTGGTTGATGCTCTTTTTGATGGGAGTAGATAGAAACATCCTCGACTTCACGTCCACGTTCTCTCTTTGGTGGCAAACATGAGTGCCAGCTTCAACACCCCATGCTGCTGCTCTGAGAAGACCACAGAATGGACCCAAGGGGGTATTGCCTGGCCACCTCTGTCTCTCCAGGACAATTCCCCAGAGTGCACAGGATTCATTACGGCCTTGGCAAAGCACCAGCACACACCAGCTGCGCGTGGGACTGCTCAGCCTCCTGCTCAATGAAGAGGAATAGAAGTCGTCAGTCTTCCTCTGCAGGTTTTCATTAACTCTCTGTTAATCTGGAGCATTAATTCTTGGACTTCTGGGAAAACAGAGTTGTTTAATCCTAAGATCTTAAAGGCAAACATCTTTCTTTCAAATCTACTTCTGGAATTTGTGAGCTTTTGAAAGTAACATTCACAGAAGATTTGAAATATCCACTTTTTGTAAAGAACAAGTTAATGGTGTGAGTTCCATCTATTACCTGTTATCTGAATGTACCAAATTAGAAGGAAAAATAGGGGGACTAGCCTGGGGGGCAGGGTGGGAATCTGTTACTTCAGTTAGATTTACAGGGAGTCCTTGTAAACAGGGTGCTAAAAAGTGTGTTGGTTTTTTTTTAACCTTTTGTGACACACAACAGAGCTGTGAAATCAGTGAATTAAATAGTTCCAGTCCCCTGGGCACACATGAGCAATAGCATAAAAATGGACAGCACCCATTATAACATTACTGTTATGGAGCAGATGGACAGCTTCGGTTTCAGTCTTTTGTCCTTACTTCAGAATGGGGTAGAACTGGGAAACGACTGTAAATTTTCTCAAAAGAGATGAATAGGAAAGCTGTTAACTTTTTTCTTATTAAAAAAAGAACCTTGGAAAAATTCCAAATTACACATTTTGCAGCTCTTTGACTGCAGTTCTTTAGCTTTTGCTGCAAAACATCTGTAGGTGGTTAAGCATTTCCCACCCTCATTCCCCAAAATGGAATATCTCATTCCTGGCAAGACATCCAATGCCTGCAAAGACATATGTTTACCAAACCAGTTCACTGCCATATGTGTGCCACAGTTTCTCTAGAGCATGATGCATGTGAGTTGATTGGCTTAAGAGCCTCAGAAAAGAGAAACAAGCAGAAACAGATTGAGAAAGAAGTAAAAGATGGTGAAAGAGTGAGAGAAGGGAAAAAGAGAAAGGGGAAGGGAAAGAGAATTATTTTTCATTGTCCTTTGCAAACTTAATTTCTTCCTTTTCTAGTGAATGTTGATGAGAAGTTTCCCAGTCATATTGCAGTAGTTTTTCTACTGCTAGGTAATTTCCAAAGATATTGAGTGTCAAAATAATTAGGGTGCCAAATAGATGAGCCATAAGAAGAGATATTTTGCTATATAATCATCTCCAAGTTTATTTCTATGATGCATGATAAAATTATCAATGAAACAAATGTTAATAATCCCTTGAGTTTAAATTTTAATTTTGGACTTAGAAAAAACATATTTTGAAATATTTCTAGAACCTCAAATGCAATATATTCATGCTAAGACCCAAAGAGTAATTCTAGCCATCAAAAGGGCAGGGGGGGGAATGGTTATTTCACATAATATGTATACTCACTGTTTATTATTACTTTTTAAATAATTCTGAAGACTTATAAAACATATCCTTTTAGCAAATAAAAACAAGGCTGAAACAGAAAATTTTGCATTTTATTTTGTTTTGCACATTAAAATATCATAATAATATATTAATAGGGGCAAACTGTTAGTAGTAAATAGCTTCTGATAAACAAATATGTTGCTAATTCCCTGGAGTATATAATACTTTTATCTAAAAGAATTTTAACAGAAGAAAAATAATTTGAAGTATTCAAAAGGACAAAAGTCTAATAGGAGTATTGTGTATAAAACTGATATTGTTAATTGTTCAGTCTTGACACAGTCAAATCACATTACTTGATTATGAAAAAATATTAAGAGAATTTATAAAGTTTTATCTATTCTAATTTTTCTACCATTTAGAACTATTTATAGTCATTGAATAGATCTGGGTAAAGCTTTGAAATAGCAGAAATGTGTCACCACAAGCAACTCCTATGCATTCCCATAAAGTTTGTTTTATGTTTTGAAAAGCTTATGCTATTTAATAAGATTTGGCTTCTTACTTTTGATCTCATACTGCAGTTTTAGAAAAAAGAAAGGGAAAAGATCTAGTACTTCTCCGCTATGTTGTGGTGTTGTCATGGATACACAAGTATGGGACATCACTTCCACCAGTAAGTAAACAAAATTCTCAAAAAACACTTTGTAGGACATACTAACCTTGTAGTATTGTTGGCTGCAAAAAGCTTTAAATAAGCAAATGATTTGTGGTTTTAAAAGAACACATATGAGCCCCTGGCCGGGTAACTCAGCTGGTTAGAGCATCATCCAGATACATGATGTTTCTCTCTCTCTCTTCACCTCTCTCTCTCTTCACCTCTCTCTCTCTTCACCTCTCTCTCTCTCTTCACCTCTCTCTCTCTCTTCACCTCTCTCTCTCTCTTCACCTCTCTCTCTCAAATCAATAAATTAAAAATAAACAAAATAAAATAACACATATTAGTAGAAGAAAAGAAAGCTACACTAATAAGCCACTTTTTGTATGTGTTCATTCAACAATTTTAGAGGAATTTAAAAGTGCATAACTTCCTTTATTCTCTTTTATATTGCATATCACTTGTTCTTATATCATTAACAGTAATTGTCATTAGAATTATTAGTTCCTGTTTTCTATAGCTATAATAATACTTCACAAGTACTAATTATTTATCAAGAGCACAATAAAATGTTCTTTATGTTATGTGGGGGTTTTGGCAGGTATTTGGAAGATTACATTTAACATCACAGCCCTTAATAATTATTTCATTTTTATGTTTTTAATTGCTTTGTTTTGTTTTATTTGTGTTTGTGTGTTTTTATTTCTTTCAAAGCAAAGTTTACTCTGCATTTCAGACTAAAAAGTTAAATTGTATTACAACAACCCAAACAGGTTCGTTTGATTATAGCAAATCAGTATCATGTAAGGATGAAGGAATGGCGATTAAAACCTTTAAAGTTGTGTTTCAGAAGAGAGAAAAAAATATATGGATTATTCAGAATGGGGTATTTAGTTCTGTGTAGTGAACTTAGCAAGAATAAAGTCTGCCTCATAATTAACTTTTCCAACTCATATGTGATGGAAAAGTTTTGATAATCGAGGTCGCTTAAACTTTAAACATTTTTGCCAGATAGAGAATAATGTGCAATTATGTCTGTGTGCATCTTGCGGAAAAAACATGCACACTATTCTTTTTTTTTTTTTTTTGGAAAGTTTTCCCTCTATCTAGTTGTAGAAAGATCCCAACGCAAGTAATATTACACATTTCACTGGGTTGGTTTATTTGTTTGCTTGCTTGTTTGTTTGAATTAATATATCAACAATTGGTGAAATTACCAACAAGCTCACTTAGTGAGTTGCATGGACGTGTTTAAAATAATGCAAAAAAACCCATGCAGATTAGGGGAAAGAACTGTATTCTATTATAGCAAAGAGTTGCAATTGAGATATTAATTTAAAACAGTATGAATATTCTACAACTTTATACATTATCTTACTCTAAGTCTCCCAGCAAAGAGTAATTACAGTGCGGGGCATGGGGGAGAGAATGGGCTTACACCCTGATGAAGGTAAAAATCCAGCTGAAGTACATATGAAAAGATTTTGCAGTAAATCTGGATCTATAAAAATTACATGGGAAAATACAGATTCGTTTCATTTCAAACAGCTCTTTCTAAATTTAATCTGTAAAATACTGTTACACTGAAGGCCTGCGTGAAAATCACTGCAGTTCCTAGTGGGGACTATCTTATTTCCATTTTCCTGATCCATGTTTGCCCCTTTCTCAACTAGTTTTAAGAATTGTATGTAAGCAGGGCTCTAAAATTCAAGTTCAGTGTGCAGAGAGTTAATTTAAATTTGATAACAAATGGTTCTGCTTTTGAAATGAATGTAGCCTGGCAACTTCAACTGGGAACCCTTCGGAGGGCCTCAATTATGTATGCAGCTTCTTTGAGAAATCGTTTCACACATCTGACCCAAGGACCACTATGTTGTTGCCATGAAATAAAACTGTATGTAGGCATTGTTTCATTTCTGTACCCTCTACACACTGCCAGACTCCACTCCCTTCCCCCACCTTGTGCACGCACACACACACACACACACACACACACTCACACTCACACACACTCTCACAAACTCCTTTATTGTCACCCTGCTTCTATTTTTCTAGTAGAGTGAATGTATCAATAGAATTATCATAAGCATAATGGCCCCTGATTACTTTTTTTGTTATAAAAATATTCTGATTCTAACTGCCAAACTGTTTCGGTCAAAATCAGGAGTGGGGAAACCTAAAAGATAAGCAAAGGGTTAAACCCCCCACACCATTTCCATTTTTTTCAAAATGGCTGCTTTGTCTGTGTGCATACACCAATAGCAAATGTCCTTCTGTTATAGTACAGCCAATTTGATGTGTCAAGCATTCATATGCTAATAACGGTACAGTTTCTCACTTTTTCCACAGATAAATGGTAAAGATTGTTACAGACAGTGAAACACAAGAATAAACAGCTTTTATTTCAGACACGATAAATTACTTTCCATTCAAATAACATGCGACACACGCTGCTGACCATTTTGTTTCTATTCACTGTTAGTTTGCCTTCTGGGTGTGTTTTTTTAGAATAGTTTGAAAATATTTAACAGATATGGACAGAGTTGTTACTAAAGACTTGATTGCATTAATTTGCTTTGTAGTCGTTTCATCGCTCGAAGTTCATGTTCATGCCCAGTTATTACAGTGAGAGAAAGTTAGATGGAAAATCGGACGCTGTTCCCCTAACCTGGTACAATCAAGTCTTTTCAAAGCTTGGTAATGGCAGCATTTGAAGAATGGATATCTCCCTCTCCAGGTTAGCAAAAATGCCATTTAGTAAATAAAACCCCTTGCTAAGAATATCACCTAAAAAGAGACACCTGAATAAAATGTACGTTATTCTGTCAAAACAAAGTGGAATCATTTTGGTTTTCTGAGACATAAATATGTCTTTTATAAAAGGCTGAGTAGGTAAAATATATATGATTAAGCCACACACTTATTGTTAGGAGAGACAAATTAATGGAAAGATGATGGGGTGGTGGGAAAGAGTGGAGTTTGAGAGATAATTAACCAGTCCTTAATGAAATATTTTAAAACAAATGAAATGATAAACATGCATGCGTTGATGACAGAGTTGTAATCAAAAGAAACATTTCTGATTAATTTTTCATCAATTTAACAAAAATGTGCTTTTATACTCTTGAGTTGTAATATTTTCCTTTAGGGACAAAAATTAGAAAACTTAGAAATGAAGTGATAATTCTTCCAGCTACTTCTCAAATTCACTTTATTGTGCCTAGATCATTTATCTGAGCTTTAGAGGTGATCACTATTTAATTTATATTGGGTCTTCTTTGATTGTTACATATGCTTGGTTTAATTGCCTCTTTTGATGGGAAAGTGTACAAAATTTTAAAAAATTAACACAAAGGAAAGTAGCTGGATTCACTGCTGGCTGAAAGATCATGGCTTTTCAAAGTAGGTCATACAAAAGTTTGTTTTCCTAATTGTTCAAAATTAAATGTACACATGTACATGTGCAAACACATACACATGGATCCAGGCAAAAAAAATCACATTAGAGAATTTTAGAAGTATAACCTTTGGACATGGGAACATCTGTCTTGAAATATTAGAGATTCCAAAGGTAACTATGACATCAGGTCAATGAGGCTGCAGCTCCCTAATAGTGTAATCAGCAGATTGTAAATTTTTACATAATTCTAGTACAAAAGCTAGCCATTTAAAAGCTGTCCTATAATCTTAAGCTTTTTCTTCTAACTCCAAAATACTAAAGATGACTATTATATCATAGCAATGAAGAATAATGAACGCAAGTGACCAATTTTGTATCAAACCTGGACAATGAAGGGGTTTTTCTATTGCAGGCTATACAAGAAAGCTCATAAAACTTACTCTTCCCTTCTTTCCTTCTAATGCCATAGATAAACCTATAAGTTAATAGGATCAACTTTCAACATCTATTTTAAATTTTCTATGTTAATATTATATGTGTTAACATTATTTTACTACAAGAAGAGTTGTTAATGGCAGATGAGATGCTAATTTTTACTTTATGGGACACTCATCAAAAAGTAACTGTAAGCTAATTTATCAAAATTGAAATAAAGTAGGACACCAGTAACTATTTCAAGAATTAATTTAAAATGTGATATATGCCACACATACTGCATTACTCAGATTGTGTTATTAATTTAAATGTTTCTTAACTAATTACAAAGACTAAATGAAGAACTTTTTATCCATTGTTTCTTTTCTTCTCTCATCTAGCCCCTCTTTATCTGTGTAAATACAATTAGGCCTCACTCAAAGCTCTGGATCATCTATTTTTCTCTCCCCGTTAATTCTTGTCTTTCGTGCAATTAGCACCTTGGTCACAAACAGGAATTCACAACAGGGAACTTACTTTCGTAGCCTATTTTGGTACTGGCCCCTTCACTTCACCCTCAAACACATTTAGCTGCTTTAGAAGCTACATTTTTAAGTGCAAAGGTTTAAATCACTAACTCAAATTTTAAACAGTGAACAGTTACCAAGGACTAGAACTAGTACAGAATGTGATATTTGATCTTTCATAATATACTCCTGCACACGAACCCCAGGCAAATTGATCTGGGTTCAGGTAGTGACATTCTACCCCCACTCACAATGGTTTAATTATAACTGAGGTTTCAATTAAAAACAAATGGCATGGAGGGCCAAAACACGGGAGGGCTGGCTAATGGGCAGGCGGAAACACAGCTTTTGTCTTCTTACCTCAAAAGGTATAGATTTTAGGTATATATTATAAAACATCCTGCAATTTATACTGACTGGTTCATGTTGAAGTAAGAATTGCAGGGTTGTTGTTTTCCCCCCCATTTTTAGAGTGGTTTTATGTATATAGAAAAATGTGCAGAAAGTACAGAGTTCCCATCTCCCGCCCCTTGTCCACACCCCTTCTTTTAAGATTTTGCATTCGTGCAATACATTTGTTACAATTGATGAACCAATACTCAAAGAGTGAACCCTAATGTAGTTTTCTTTTTTTTGAGAAGTATGAGAATTGAGTAATTCATTTCTATTCTCCTCCAAAATTTTTCAACGTGTTATTTTTTTAAAAAGTATTACATAGGTGAGGCTAGCAAAAAGTGAAGGGACGGCCAAGTGCCATACACAGTCACTGAGCCTCTCAGTCCCACTGAGGAAAATTATGTTCCAGGACTGAGGATGCTCTCTGCCATGAATGACCTTCATCTGTCTGCAGCTACCAGATGCAGGAAATAGTGTGACACACTTCTTTTCCTTGTGATCAAATCAACCATGAGGTGTTTTAGGATATTTTGGCACAAATGGCACTCTACAAAAATTAATTATCTGTACTCCTGTGATCTAAGACGCGTATATTTCTCAGATCTCTGTAGATATAGCAGTGTCTCTTGAGTACGGTGCCAGTGTATAGTTTAAGCTACTATTACTTCTACAAAGGATAATAGAAACCCAAGGCAGTGGTCAACATAACTCATATGGGGGGAAAATCTTACATCTGGCCTTCAATATCTGCATACTTTAAACAAGAAACTTATTTCACATTTATCTAAACATTGATTTAATTTTGGATTTTATTTCTCTACAGGCTCTGTGTTACTAAAATATTATGAATTTATATGTGTGTAATTATAAATTATGTCTCAAATAAATGAACTGCAGTGTGAATTTAAGTCCATGACTATTATTCCTATTAAGGCCAAATCTACATATGTTGCATGAAATGAAGAATTGCAGCATTATCTGAATTAATCTTGAAATATGCATTGAGGGCCAAGTTATCGGTATAAGTGTCTCAATTATTCACTTAATTCTTATAGATCCAACCTGACTGACTATATCCAAATTGATTCACCAGTAGTTTGAAGATCATTAAACATCGTGAACTTAACAAACAAGCGTATCCCTTAAGCTTTCAGATTAGTATTTTCTGCATTTATCTTTGAAGTAACAGAATCCTTGCTGGGGGAGATTCTCTCATAGGCATGGAGGCAAAAAATCAGGTTGCTGTGTGTAGTGTTTGGTATATACAAAAGCTGATGATTTTGGTGGTTTGGGCCATAAAATGAAAGTCATGTTTTCTTTTTCTTCAGTCAGGGGCATGATGAGGACGGCGAGTCAACAAGCACAGCTCTACAAAGGAGAGCAGAACCAGTGAAAAGAGGGTACGGCCTTCTCTGATTGCTCCCACACTGATGAACCACCCTAGATAGCTCATTAGGGTACGCAGCAGAATACAAAGAGTCTTTTAAAGAAAGCTTCCTTGTTCCAAGAGTGTATTCATCACCTCATGTATATCCAGGATAGGAAGGCTTTCCCCTTGGAGTCTGAATGAAACAACCTGCACTCATTTGTGTGGGGATGTTGCTAAACATATTTGTAACCTCAAAGAAGTCTTCATTCATTGGAACAGAGACAACCTCAGAAGAAATGGATTTTCCCAAGGGTACCACTTCTATTTAGTGTGTTAGTACCTTTGTAACCTATTGGACTGAGGACACTGTGGGAACAGTTTAGACAGACTTCCCACTTTAAATGGAGAAAAGGAATCTAAAGGAATGGGAGCCTCGTGACAAAAAAGAAAAGAACAAAAGTGACTCCTGTACGTCTAATGGAGCAGATACCTAACTAAGCAAAATTACAACTTTGCCCATGATTCTTTCAGAGGGGCCAGTCACCGGCTGGATTTTGACATGAAGTGTGTGAAAATAGTTCTTCTAAACAGAAGGGAAGCACTGCTGACTGGATTGTACTAAAGGCAATGTGGCCCTTTAAGTGAGATGAGCTATATTTGTGTGTCTTGCCTGTGCGCTTTTCTCTTTTAGGTTTAAAGTTTAAAAGCTATAGGATTAGTCTTACCTGCCAGAGAGAACAATGTGTCTAAAGTGACACAAGCCAGGAGAGCTTTCCTGAATAAATGATGCTGTGCTCAATTTACAATAGCTTGAACATAACAGTAATTATTAGAGGTGGTAGGGGAGGAGATATTCTGTAGAATTGCATGGAGAAGTTGCAAACTTTTGGAGGCTAGCAAAAAAATCCTGCAAAGAAAGTGAAAGTAAAGGACTTAAATCATGAAATTGATCTCACACGGGTGAAATCTCAAACAATAAAGCATGCACTTTAGGAAAAGCATCCTATACTTTAAATTTGACACTGATTTTAGCAACTGTTTTGGGGGACTAGCTGCCCCAATATATATACAGTGATATACTGTTCAGTTCCCTTTTCTTCATGATTGAAGCCAATAGCAAGTTAGAATGCTTGCTGAAGATACAGAATGCAGATACGTACTTTATGTCATTTTTAGATAGAAACCTTCTTACAAATTTATTGTTAAAAATAATTCTTTCAGTCAATTCCAAGATTGGTGAAAGATATTTTAAAGACCTAAAATCCTAAAAAAAATTGTAGATGCATTCACCTTTAGGGTTATTTTTCTAACTGATCATAAAGTTTTTAAGTACAAAACTGAATTTAAACCCAGTGATGAGAATAGTGGAAATGTCTTTTCAATGCTGGAAGCACATATACTTTGGAAACTACCTCTTATTAATAATACATTCAAATATAGGAGGCATTATAACATGCAAGGTCTTCCAACTAAAAGAGCTTTCCTGTAGATATCTAATTTAGAGACAGTATTGTTAACAGTGTTGACATTTAAGTGGCCATAGCTAAAGCTTTGCAAAGAACATTCCATTACAATAAATGTGAAAACTTACAACTTTCTTGGTGTTTAACTTAACAGAATGTAAGTGTGTTGGTTGAAAGTGTGAAGGTTGAAATGACTTTCATAACTAGGAAGTTTACCTGATAATGTGAACAACAGGGCCTTTTAGAGAAAAGCCTTCAATACAATGGAACTACAATAACAATGGAAGACGAATGGCATAGCAAGTCTACTCCCTGAGCTCTGTATCCAAGACTGGGGTGAGCTATACAGGCCCATAATTTCTCCTTCACAGAACTAGTTCATTTCAAGACTCCAGCCCTAGTCTGCTACAGCACTAGTCTAATTGGATACCCCATCAGATTAAACACACATTTCTATATTTGAGTGGGCCATACTATCCATAATGCCTTTACCACCTTCACACCCCGTATCCCCAAGAAAGAAAATTCAAACCTCCTTTCCTTTCTGATTTCCCTGTATTCCTGTTGGATCAACTGACAAGTGCAATCAATTGGTGTTTTTAACTTTTCATAACTCTCTTCCTAATCATTTATACATGACTGTCATTATGCTCAAGACATACCCAAACTATTGATATTCTTCGAAGAAGTTTCTCTGTCTCTCCAGTCTTTGCAGCTCTCGATTTCACTGACAAATTCTACATTCCCAGAACTTCACCTTTAGTTGTCAACTCTTTTGCTAAAAACCTTCAATGTCTGTTCACTTCCTCCTAAGCCGAGGAAATATGACTTCCACAAGCAACTTATTCCTGATTACTTCTCATCACCAACGCCTGACCACAACTCAAAAGGCCTATCTCTGAAAACGTATAGCCATTCCCAGCTCTCCTTTACATAGGTCACTATCCTCTCCTTTCCCATCCTTACCGCCTTCAGTATCTCACTCCAACCCCAGTTCCTCCACGGACATTTTAGACAGTATCAGTCCCGTCTGTATTCAATCTTACTTCATACTTGAGCTTCATCAGAGAAGGGACCTTGCAATTCAGAGATCACGTGTGGGGCTTTATCCACAGAAATTAATCAATATTTCTAATTTCTTTATTTTAATTACAGGAAAACTTTTAATTACAGGAAAATGTTTTACCCTACTTTGATTTCAAAAAGCAGTAAGACCCTAAAAATAATGTAAAATGAAATCTTACTAATTAAATTACATATTTAACATACAGTAAAACTGACTGATCATTTAAAAAATGAAAATAAAATTATAATGTTAGTAATCATTAGCAGATTTATTTGGTTTGTTTTATTTATTTTTTCTTTATTGATTTTATAGAGAGAGAAAGGGAGAAGGAGGGAGAGAAAGAAACATCAATGAGAGAGAACATCTTTTGGTCACCTCTTGCATGCCCCCAACTGGGTATCAGGCCCACAAGCTGGGCATGTGCCCTGACTGGGAATCGAACCGGGGATCTCTCAGTGCACAGGTCGGCACTCAACCACGGAGCAACACCGGTAGGGCTATTTGGTTTGTTTTTAATTTAAATAATCACAAATAAGTTTTTTAAAATATTGGATCATGATTTATAATATTCAACCATTTCATGATTTGATTAAATTTGGGAGGTAAGCAAACACTTTATAGATAAATTATTATTCATTAGAAGTTGTTTTAAATAATATTTTAATTTTAACATTTTAATGGTATTAATGATATGTTTAATTATTTTAATAACAAAAATAAACATTTGTATAATAGCAATTCAATTTTTTTTAAAAAATTAACTTACAAATGCATTATCTAAGTTAGCCTTCATAACATTTTAAGATAAGTAATATATAGAATTCCGATTCTGGAGATGAAAAAACTAAAATAGAAAACCATGTATATTCATAAACTCATTTGTTTCTCAACACTGAAGGGTAGTTGCTCCTATTTTATATTTTAGGGAGGAAACAAAATATAATGTGAGCTTTAAATAACATGTCCATTGTCACTAAGTTGGTGAGCAGCACCTTTGGGGTTTACAAATCTCAGACTGTCCAATTCCAAAGTCTCTGTCTTTTCAAACTTCTTCTAATATGTATCACAATGTAGCACAAACAGCACATACCATGACTGGGAATAAGAATATTTTTTATTGAATGTCTATTTAATGTATCAGACTTTGTCATTTATCTTAATGATAATCCTTTAGAGTAGATTTATTTAGAATAAGACTTTTTACTTTTTAAAAATATGTTGTTATTGATTTTTTTAGAGAGAGAGGAAGGGAGAGATAGAAACATCCATGTGAGAGAGAAACATCAATCGGCTGCCTCCTGCACGCCCCCTACTGGGGATCAAGCCCACAACCCCAGCATGTGCCCTGACCGGGAACCGAACCTGGACCTGTCAGTCCATGGGATGACGCTCAATCCATTGAGCCACACTGGCCAGGCTAGAATAAGACTTCTTAATTACACTTAATATATGTGTAGATAATGTATGGCAGTTATTACATTAGCAGATGAGGAGGAAATTTAGAGAAAACTTAGAGAGCAAGTCAATAAATTTTCCAGCCATACCACTAATAAGTAGAAGACGGGGTTTGAAACCACATCTATGAGAATCCATACAAAATCTTCCTTCAAACTTTAATCGTTGCCAAAAGAAAATATAAAATTTACATTTATTTTATAACTTTGCTAAAATTTTCTCACAAGTATAATTTTCATGGTTCTTTTGGCATGAGACAATTATAAATTATGAGCCTATAAATCTTTGATTTCCCCATTAAATACTATGTTGGGAAAGTAATAATTGGATTCTCTTTCCTCCCTTGACTAGTCCAGGACCAGTTAGCTATTCTGATGTTGAAAATTATTTTTTGTTGGATAAACTTTTTTTACACATAACTTCAATTAGGTTATCATCCAAAGTTATAGTGGTTTAACCACACTACATTTTATGTTGCTATATTAGATACTTAAAAAACATCATTTTGTATGCAAAATCTTTGTCACAAAGTGCAATATGTAAGGGGGAAAACTCTTCTTTTTGAGCTATGCCAATTTTCTTGACACACAGTTTAAATATGAGGTTAAATTATGTTGTAGCGCCTCTATCTCCAGTAAAATGTATTTTATGGTAGCAATATCTATGGCTAGATCACATTATGTACATATCGCCTAAATAACTAGAAAACTGTTGTATTTGTATGAAAAGAAATAACACAGATAAGAGAGAAAAAATCTTGGATGTAATTCTGATTCTATCAAAAACTTGTACATGACTTAAGCAAGGAAATTCTCTGAGCCTCAGTTTCTTTTTTTTTTAAATAAAATAAAAATACCATTAACCTCTACCTATGTGAAAATTCAGGGTGTCTACCTTAAAAATAAATCTTAATACTAAGAAATTCACTATGCCTTTTTAGGAAGAGCACCACATAACAATCGGTTTATATTAGTCTCCTAGACAAATTAGACACAGCTGAGTAGCTGAAGAAGCAGAGAAGAGGCCAAGACAGGAAATGCTCTTTTCAGCTCTTTCTAAACTACATTAAGTGACCATGGGCAAGTTGTTCAGATTCTCTCTGTCCAGGTTTGTTATTCTATGGTATCAGGGAGCTATCAGAATTTCTTCTTTTTTAAATTCTCACAAACCTGGAAAAATAAAGTCCCTTGAAACGCTCCAAATAGTTTCATTAGTATTTTACAACAATTAAAATTAAGTAATACAATCATTTTATTTGACATTTCAGTGACCATAAAGCTTTGGCCTAGAGTAAACAAAATCAACTCAATTGAGTGAGAAATTTAAAAAGTCAAATTGGCCATTTCATATTGCATAGATCTGACACAATTAATTTACTGATTTGAAGATGGGGTTTGTATTTATTTATTTCCTTCTTCTCTCCTATGTTCCTAAAACCAGCCCTCCCACTAACGACAGATGCTTCTGGTACCCTGTGCCTTTCATCTTGACCATTTCTGTGTACATTGGCCTGATTCACAACTGCCAGCATCTCTTCACCTGAGGGCTTTCCCGGCCAGTGAGGCCTGTTCGTTCTCAGCTTGGAGCAGATTGGAAATGCCTAAGAATTAATGGGTCCCCTGAGTAGTTCTCATCCAAGTCTGTACAAACACCTGAGCCCCCTCTGAGGCATGGGTTCTACACATTTTCCAGAGCTTTCTAGTGGAATTAAGCCCAGTTGTCTGCATTCTTTATTGCATGCCTTCCCTGGCCTGCCCTACTTTCCCACTTCCCTAGGGTGTTTTCTGGGATCACCTACCAAATAAACTATTTAAACATGAATCTCTGTTTTATCGTCTATTTCCGGGGGAACCCAAACTGAGCAGTGTCATATAAATAAGAACCAATGGTGGACTATGTTACGGGTTGATTTATGTCCCCTGCTCTGCCCCCAGAATATGTTCAAGTCCTGACCCCCAGTACCTAAGAATGTGGCCTTATTTGGAAATAGGAATGTTGCAAATGTAATTAGTTTACATGAGGTCATCAGAGCAGGTATATTATATGATAAGTATCCTTATAAAAGGAAGAAGAGACACAGAGGGAGAGACACACAGGGAGAAGACTCATGTGATGACAGAGGCAAAGATTGGAGTGTTGCAGCTTCAAGGCAAGGAACACAAAGGAAAGGCGTCTACCACCAGACGCTAGAAAGAGCCAAGAAAGGATTCCACCTTGTGCCTCAGAGGGAATGTGACCCAGAAATCAAACACCTTGATTTCTGACCTCTAGCCCCTAGAAGTATAAGAAAATAAGTTTCTGTTGTTTAGGCCACCCAGCCTGTGGTGCTTTGTTACAGCAGTCCTAGGAAACCCAAATAGGCTACAAAACCTATTCTAGGTGTTTTTCAAGACCATCTCAACTGCTTATTTGCTCAGTTAGGGGTAACTTCTCACCTCCCTGACACTCCACATCCCTTACTTTATACTTTGACTTTAACATCTACTTCTATTTCTTCCTTAATTTGGTGACATATTCCTTACTAGTCTCTGATTCACTGACCTTGATCTCCCCCTTCACTTTTAGCTTTGCTGTAGAGGCATATCTCGTTTTATTGCGCTCTGCTTTATTGTGCTTCACAAATGCTGAATTTTTTACAAATTAAAGGCAGGACACTCTACTAGCAAAGAGATTACAACTCACTTTATTGCAGTGGTCTGGAACCAAACTCACAATACCTCTGAGGTATGCTTGTATACTTTGAGTTAGTGCAGTGGTTATCTCCTGGCAGGCTGGTTAAAACATAGATTGTTGAACACTCACCCCCAGAATTTCTGATTCAGTAGGTCTATTTAGGGCCAAGAATTTGCATTTCTAGCAAACTCACATTTCAGATGCTGCTGGTCTAGAACCACATTTTGAGAACCTGATTTTAGGAAGTTGTTAGAATTTCCAATTCTGAACCACCATCTCTGGCTCAACCCTTTTCCTCCAGACAGTGATAGCTTCCCCTACCCCCATTTTCCAACATCAGCAGAGGATGAGTCCCAACCAAAAAGATAAAGTGCAAAACTTCCTGGTGCCAGAGGTCACCAGGAGGTCCTAGGTATGACTCATTGGCCTGATATACACCTTAAACGTTGCTGCCAGACTCATGTCTCTAAAGCAGAAACATGATCGGATAACCTCTGCTTAATTATATTTTTAAGGTTGAAATTCAAACTTCTTAGCATGACATAAAAGATCTATGGTAGTCTCACACTTGCTTAATCCTCCAGCCTCATCTCCCTTTTTTGTCCCATGGTAGGAGTAGAGAAGACACCAGAAAACAATATTTATTGGGCACCTACTATAGGCCAACATTGCACTAATCATATTATATGTGTTACCTCATTGGGCCATTGCACAAACCTACAAGGGAGAAATTATTAATTTCCATTTTACAGATGAGGAAATTGAGGTATAGTCAGCTAAATAACTGACTGAACATAGCCACTCTGCCTCTGACAATCCAAGCTTTGATTCAAACCCAAGTCTAACTGATTTCTAAACCCTCTCCATTCTGCACTTAAGTGACCTCTTCTCACTTAAGTGACCAAAAATCCTGGTTTACCAGGACAGTACCTGTTGTCCCAGAATAATTATAAAAAGTATTCCTCTTAACTCTCAAAAGTATAATCCTGGTTTTGTTGGTGAATGATATGGCCACTTTGCCTACACTCTAAACCCATATCAGCTACTTCTAGAATGCACTATTCTCATTCATGATTCAATTTCTTTCTCTGTGCTATTCCTTCTGCCTAGAATGTCCTTTCTTTCCCTTGTCTCCTGGAAAAAATATGCCCAGTTCTCAGGACTCAGTTCTTTTTTGTCTCTGGGATGTGTCCTCATTCTTCTAGAAACAGGTAGAAGGTTTGATCCACTCCTCTGTGCTCCTCATACTTCATGCTTGCTGTTATTCAATTCTAATTTCTTCACTACTTGGAAGTCTTTCTTCTTTACCAGCTGGGGAATCCTTACTGTTTGGACTGTACCTTAATTATCTCTCTAGCACCAATAATTTTGCTTGGCTCAGGGTAGATGTTTATTAAATATTTGTTGAATAATTGAATTAATGAAATTGGAAAGATTTAGCCATCTGCAGAAATTATGATGGAGGTAGAAACAGGATCTTTCAAAAAGAGCAGGTTTACACCAGCTCTGATTTACTTTACCTGGATGCTGCTTAATTCCTGAGCAACTGTTAGCCTCTGACCTTGTATCAGCAGTCACACCCAGGCTGTCCTGTTTTTTGAAGTGGTCCTCCTATTTAGAGCCTGAAGCATTGTTCCTGGTTCTCTGGACTGCACTGGGCAGATATGTTTACTTAGCACAAAGGACTTTCTCCTAAAGGTTGCAAGAAGAAGCTCACTTTGTTGCACCCGTGTGCCTCATGCTGCATTTAAGTGTCTTCCTATCCTCTCTTACCCTGTGGTTAGGAGTTAAAGTGCCTGGGCTGGAATCTTCATTGCACTATTTCCTACTAGATGACTATGTGAAAACCTCTTAATTTTCTACATCTCAATTTCTCCATATGGAAATCAGTACCTAGCTCAGAGGGTTGTTATAACAATTAAATACACCTTGCAAAGTGCTTAACATGGTTGCTGGAACATAGTGAGTATCAGTAAATGCTAGCTATTATTTTTAAGAAGAGTATTATTATTTCTTCTGTATGCCTATGCTTGCCTGATGGAATAGAAAGCTTGTTTTCTCCAGCGAGCTATTCCTTCATCTTTGTCCAGCAGGACTCATATTAATTTCAGAT
Organism: Tadarida brasiliensis; assembly: GCA_030848825.1. Classification (NCBI taxonomy): domain Eukaryota; kingdom Metazoa; phylum Chordata; class Mammalia; order Chiroptera; family Molossidae; genus Tadarida; species Tadarida brasiliensis. The sequence continues at coordinate 58,799,653 of CM061258.1, forward strand.
GTCTCAATATATGTCATATTCCCTGGATAAGCCCTACAGACTGTAAATCACTATAGATAATGCACCAGTCCTCTAGGCTCCTAGTTCCTCCTTGCCTGGCACTACTACTGTACCATGGAAGCTTTAAAAATATACCTCTCTTCAATTGACCCACCAGATTGTCTTTGCATGGCTCCTGTAGAAGGCAGAGCCCAGGGCAGAGATTAAAATGCTGACACTAGGGATGCATAAGCCCCGGGTGATGAAGATGAGGAGAAAGGGAGGAGTGAGGAAATAAGAGATGTGGAGTAATGCAAATCATTATCATGATGGTGTCCACTTTTCACTGAGTTCAGAAGCGATACAACAGTTCACTGTGCAGATACTTATATTCAGGACAAAGGACTTACCCTTAAGAGTTTGCAAGAAGACACTCATTTTGTTGCACCCATAGGAAGAAAGGAGGGAGATTCAGCTGCTGATCCTTCCAATTTCTCATTTCCTATTGGTGATGATTCACCATATAAAGAGATATCTTCCCAGCACTTCCAAGTTGCATCATTAGGCCCCTTGGTAACCACTCAGGAAGCCAGATCCCATGCCTATTATATATATATATATGTATGTATAATTCAAATCCAAAGTGGAAAGGTCACTTGGTGTCAGTGGGTGCTTCCCAAGAGAGAGAAGGAGGAAGGTCATGTAGGAAACAAGAAAAGATGTAAAAAATGTGTGTCCAGCACACTGATTTCCTAGGCTCCTATGTAAAAGGCTGGACTGATGCTCTGCATCAAAACCCATGACATGAAGATTATTCTCTAGTATGCTCTAGTCTTCTGCTCTAACCAGATGAAATATATGCTTGTTAAGAACCAGTTATGTTTATTCCCCAATTTTTCTGCTATTTGTACTTGTTATTAGAATTACACCATTTAATAAATGCAACACAAACTGATAAAATGAATGTGAAAAGAATGAGAGGTACTTGTGTGAAAACTAAGGGGAGTGTTTTGAAAAGACTTAATAAAGTTAAGTCTTTATAAAAATAGGTTTAGTGAGAGAGACAACTGTAAAAGATTTGCAAAGAACAATGGAAAAAGCCAGAAGAATCTGCACTCATATTGCTTTATCCATGTCTTTACAATCTTGCTCCAAGGAAAATCATATTTAAAGCATGATCCATGTGGTGATGCAAAAAAGCCAAGATGGAACTTCAGTCAGCAAATTCATAATTTAAAAATACCCTTGGCTAATAACAACAAAAAGATTGGCTATTTCATATATACATACACACACACACATATATACACTTATTATAAATTTAAAGAATTTTTCAGAGTTATATATGCACTATATTTTAAGATTCTGTACTTTAACCAGCTTTTTGGAATTACCCAATGTAATAAAATGGTCTTGGTTATGCTGCGGTAACAAAACAAAAAAACTCCAAAGTCTCAGTGAATAACACAACAAATGTTATTTTTTGTGCACCCTACGTCTGCAGATCCTGGGACTCTGTCCTTCATGGATGACCAGCTGAAAGACTTACCGTATAAAGCATGTAGCATCCTAGGAAAACATGAGCAGGGAAGAGAAAACATGAAGAACCCCACACAGGCTCCTGAGTGCCACCTGGCATTGGGGCATTTCACAACTGCACACTAGCCAAAGAAAGCCACACGTCTGCACCTACATTCAAGGAGGTGGGGAAACATAATTATCCCATGTGCTTTTATAAATTGAGCTTTTATTTAATTAAAAATTTTTTTATGAGTAATTGGTATACTCTTTTTAAAAAAATATTTTTCCTTTATTGATTTTAGGGACAGAGAGATAGAAACATCGATGAAAGAGAACATCGACTGGTGGTCTCCTGCATGCCCCATACTGGGGATCGGGCCCCAACCTGGGCATGTGTCCTGACCGGGAATCGAACCGGCGACCTCTTGGTGCATGGGTCAACACCAGCCAGACTAGTTGGTATACTTTTTAATCCACCTGTGATATATATTGAGTAAATAGTGAAAAATTATATAAATATAAAAATGTCAGGTCGAGGAGGTGTAGAGATGAAGTCTACTTAGGTACAAAGATAGATCAACCACCTTTTCTTTTCATCTAAGCAGAAGCCAGGTATAGTATGGACTTTGGTGGGATGGGGAGGGAAAGGGTGTGGTTGGAAAGAGCTCCTCCCCATACTCTGCCCCTCCCCCCAGCTAAAGGCCTGTGCACTGGAGGGAAGTCACACACCTGGGTAGAACTCAACTACTTACTAACTCCAGCATGACCTGGAGTAAATTGCCTAACTCTCAGCCTCAGCTTCCTCATCAGATAAACCATTTATCTCTCAGTGTTATTTGGAAGGTTGAATAAAATAATAGCCATAAAGAACCTTAATGCTATATTTACTCTCAACTGATTTGAAACCTCATATTGAAGTCAGTGTAACAAATTACCATAGAGATCATTAAAAATAATAATCAGCAATTAAATTCAATACTTAAAATAACAAGAACAAAATAGTTACTCTGTGTTTAGAATTTAGCTCCATGTATCTACTACTTAATTTGAATTTGTATCTCATCTTTTGTGCTTATTTTCCTTAAAATTCTCAAAAAGGCATTTACAAACTATGTATGACTACCCTTTGGTGGGTAATGAAATAAATGTAGGGGGTTGTAACTAACAATTTCAAAGGAAATAAATAGAATGGAATAGACTAGAAACAATCAGGACACATCATATGGTTTCTTAGCAAGAACTGTGTACATTGCAATAAATGGGGCATGATGTAAAATGTATTTCTTGCTGTATACATTTTTTTAAAGTTTGTAAAAATACTCCTCTAGAACAAGCCCAAATGAAATCTGGTACATTTTCCTACAACAAATAAATCTGATTTTATTATATCACCTCTTTAATTAAAAGTAATAAAGTATAAAATGTTTTAGCCATATATCAAGCCAAGTTTCTCATTATTAACTCTTGTATCATTATATACCCCTTAGAATGGTTCGTATGCAGCTGGTATCTCAAGTAAAGCAAGTGTACACGACGCAGGATAACAGGTGATCCTCAGTATACCCCAACAGACTGCTGCCAGAGGAAGTTCACTGGTGCAGCACAGCCATGGCACTGAACCAATTAGATTTACACTCCTCGAAGGGGGGACTTGTCCCAATTAGGTGGCTTTAACAAGTCTTTCTATGTCAAGTCAAGGACAGAATACAGCACCAGAGGAGAGAAAACATCTTGTCACAAAGACCAGAGGCACAGAGATTTTATGAGTGGCGAAGTGAGTCCTGAGGCAGTAAAACATTCCTTGTGGTGTCTACCCATTTAGGGTGAAGTCAGCAACCCAGGAGCCATGAATCCAGCTAGCGGGGAAACACTGCCCTGAAAACATCGAAGCAGAGACAGACCACAGTATCATCGTATAACCTTTATACGTCATTTACATTATTGTTCAGTCAACCATACATAGTTCTCACTCCAAGGTTTAGTCATTCTCAAGAAATCAAAAAATGTCATTTTTTTAATGAATCTCCCCATACACTGGAAATGGATTATCCACACCAATTAAATCAGAATTCTGATGCCCAGTGTATACTAACCCAGGTAAGTAGCCCACTTTCAAATTCTGCCTCAATGAGGCTAATGTCTACATGGCCGTAGTACCCATGGAACATGCAGGTAAAGGTGCCATCAGACAAAAAGCCCCTCTGGTTCATCATTGCACTGCAGGATGCCATGAAGGAAGTCACAGGCTGTGGCTTTCACAAAGCCCGTGACAAATTTAATGCCCTATTACTTGCGATGTCTGCACTGGGATTTCATTTGGTGACGTCACTGGATACAGCTGAAGTTGAAATTTGTGTGACATTTTTGCAGGTGTTGCTTCTCACCAGAAACGTTATTTTACATAGTTTAGCTACTGTACAGTGCTTAAGGTCTAGAACCAAACCTCGGGAAGTATAATGAGGTTAAAAAGGAAAGGGAAGTTAACGGCCACGGCTTTAACAAAGGCTTGTCCTCCCTCAGGCTCTGAAGAGTCGGTAACTGAGTTCAGTAACTGAAAATTAAATTAGAAGAAAATGCTACTCTGCAGCTATCGCTACCTTCAGCATTCATGGTAATAGAGAACGGGGTGGGTGTGGGGGCTGCTGCTCAATAGAGCCATGGAGAAACTTTGAGCCTTGAAATGGTGTGGAAATTTTCTCTTAAACCATGTTATAAGCTTCCATTGGGTCATATCTTGTCCTGTCCCTATTCTCTTCCCTCATAGCCATATCCTCTTTCTTTCCTCTTTTCTTCCTTCTGTTATTTTCCCCACTACACAGTCTTAATTTCCATTTTTCTCTCTCCCCACCCACCCTTCTGTCCTCAACAATTGGATTGTTTTCCCTCCTCCCATATTTACATCTTTACCCGTTCAGAATCCGAGAGGAAAGAGTAGCTAAGGATTCTCCAGTGTTAGGAAAGCATAGGCTTTGACTTTATCTGGTCATATCAAATGAACAGGAACACTTTCTCAGGATGGCATTATCAGGCTAAGTGATAAGGGTGAGCAGGGAGAACTCTGGAGCTCTGGCCCATATTCTTGAAAGGCAGGGGCGGGGCAAAGAAAGGAAAAGAAATTAGACCTTATCGGTGTCCTTCTCATTCTTCAAATAAGCATCTCTTAAAAAAACAGGCAAGCAAGGTTGTCGATTTGACCAAAAATCAGTGATGCCTTTATATAATAAGATAGTACAGCCAGTCCTTTACTTCTAAACAAATTACTAAAGAACCTTACCATATTATATAGCTATAAAGAAATAAAAGCTATTTTATCATAATTTGATTATGCTACAAAGCACTATGCATAGCAATTCGTGGATCTAATTTTAGTTGTAATAATCTCTGGCACTGCTATGTAAATGGAAAAGACTTTCTACAGGCTTCAGATAGAGATAAGCTTAGGATAGAAAGCATGCAAAAGCCATGGTTCAATTACTCCAAAGTGATCCGCATCATATGTTAAAGTACATCATTCTGCCTTCGCACAAAAGCTACAAATTCACCATCTTTTTCTAAATGCTTACAGATGCCCTCTGAGAGTTTACTGACTCAAATTAAACCCAAGTCCCACAACTACAAAATAACAGGAGCCATTAAAAAGTTTCTGGCCCTGGCCGGTTTGGCTCAGCGGTTAGAGCATTGGCCCGCGGACCAGAGAGTCCCGGGTTCGGTTCCCGCTATGGGCATGTACCTTGGTTGCAGTTTGTCCCAGGCCCCAGTTGGGGTCGTGTGGGTGGCAACCACTCGATGTGTCTCTCTCATGTAGATGTTTCTCTCTCTCTTCCTCCCTCTCTCCCTCCCGCTCTATCTGAAGATAAATGCAAAAATGTCCTCGGGTGAGGATAAAAAAAAATAATAAAATAAAAAGTTTCTGAAAATACTTGCTGCTTTTATTATTTCCCCCCAGTTTTTGCCCTTCCTCTTCAAGAAAAGACATGTTGAACTTTTCAGCAAGTACATATTAGTTCTCGCTTCCAGTTCTTGTGGTCCCACCAATTTTGCATGAGGATTAATCACCAGGACTGTCCCATTTCATCTAAATCTTTGCAGGTCACAGAGGTGCAAGTTCTGGCCCAGCTCCTGAGCAGACATAACTCTGACCCAACTTTGCATATTAGAATGAGAGAGAGAGAGAGAGAGAGAGAGAGAGAGACCTGTTGCGTTGCCCAGGGCTCTTTGGTGGCTCTTTAAAATGCAACTTATAATAATCCAAAAGTTAGCTACCCCAAGAGGTGCAGGGCCTCTGAGACAGCTGAAACCACCCACTGGAACTACCAGGCTTCCCTCTTCCTTGTTCTTTTTCCTTCATCTCTACAATGTAGCTTTATTCTCTCCTACTGCAGATTTTTCTCCACACTTTGGAAGACGTGGTGCAGACACTATCAACCCTTCTCCCAGGGCTTCTCTAACAGGGAAGGAATGGTTCTCTATCTTAGATACAGGCATAAGATTTCCAAGTCTTTGACCAAATACCTAGGAGACGGTGTGTCTGTGCTACCAAGTGGCTGCCGCTTCCTTTCCACTCTCCAACTCTTGTGAGAGAATCTCCCTGGAAGCCGACACAAACTGGAAACATACTAAACAGGAAATTCTGGGGAAGGTAGTTCAACCGAGAGGATACATCACAAAGTCACTCATGATCCATAAGAGTAATTCCTATCCTAGAAGACAAATACAAGCAGCCAAAATACAAATGCCAAAGATGGCCCAGGGATTCATGCTCTGTCCTGTTCATGCCTCTCCCCACTAGGCCCGAGCTCCTGCACCCATTCTTCCTGACAAGCAGCACATCTATGTGGTCAGTTGGTCCCGAGTGGGATGAGTGCACATCGAAGGAGACTTGCTGTTCTTCTCCACCTCTCAGCGCATCCTGCGTGCTACAGTATTAGAAATGCAGTCGTTTAGTTATGACCTGGATGTGAACATAAAACAACATCGCCACAGCTCCATGTTTTGCTTTCCTTTTGGACAGAGGACGCTTTTCTCCCTCCCTCAGAAGTCAGCCTGGGCCCTCCTCCACATTCTGGCAGGGCCTTCCTCCCCTTGGGCTTGGCTTGCCGAACAGGTTAAATATATATATTTAAACACATTCTCTCTTCCACGATTTCTTTCTTCACTCCTCTGAATTGTAGGGGGTATACAGGTCAAAGCACAGTAAGGATGGAGCTATTTGAGGAATTTGTTTTCGATGCAGTCAAAAAATAAATTCTTTAACTAGAGGTTCAGGTATTTCTTGCTAACTAATGGTTACTAATGGAGGAAACTTTTGATACTATAGGTTCCAGGATCCTGACTAAAGTGAAGTTTGATTTATTGTCCATTATCTCTCCAGCATGGAGGGTAATTCTCGTAAGATATAGCTCCAAGTCTTCCCAAAGAGCTCCCAAAGCTGTACCCAAGGAGACAACCGAGGCACCCTTATACCTGCAGTGCCTCGGCATGGAGCAGACTCTGCTGCCAGCCCTGCTGAGATAGTGCTTCTGCCCTCAGCAAGTTCCTCTTTCCTCCACAGTGGCCCAGCGTCCGCCGCACACCCTGTCCTAATACCCTGGGTGTCCATTCTGATGTACCAGTCTTCCCAGTTTTCTGCTTTAACCCTGCACCTACCCAGCTGGTTCCTTGATGTGCCCCTCATGCCAAGCCTTCTAAGGTTTGTCAACTGCCTCTGAATGCCAGTTGCTGTGACTGAATGTCCACTACATATGGTTGGATCTCTGGGAAAAGCCTTGATTCTGTCCCCCTGAGTCACTCCTTTCCCACCAATGTCATAAACCAGCCCTTGTCCTCTTCCTCCCCCAATGCCTATCTCAGTCACCTCCTGGACATGTACATTTCTTGCCTACTTGTGGGTCAGCACTTCTTCTGGGAGCTTACCCTAAAGATCTGTTTGGGTTCTCAGCTCTGGGCTCTACCAGGAGGTCTATTTACCATTAATCAAACAGTTGCGATTGATCATTATGAACATGTGGTTTTCTTAATAGAGGTGCAAAAATCACACAGAAGCCAAAGAATATCAAGAATAAATTTCACAAAATCTTAATGTTATGTTGACAAAATAATTAGATATGGAGTTCATGAAAACTTTAATGAAGTAATTATAGGCATTGATTAGAATACGGTTTATAGTTGGTATAGAAAAGGATTTCTCCCTTTCACATTCTCAAACATATGTTTTTGAGCCAGAAATTGCAAAGCATAGGAAATACAAGATGAATTTTTGTACAAACACATGTTACTGGTCCTTTGAGTTTTCACCTCTTAGAGGCTAAGACAAAACGACAGCAAATAATAATAATTAATTCTCATAATGAGAGTACACAGAAATGAATGTGCTTAATTTTGTCTAGAAATGTTGGTGGAAACATTTTTAAGGAAATGAACTTGAGTTGATTCTTAAGGAATAATTAGAATGAATTCAGCAGACAGATAAGGTAAGAAAAGGACTTTCCAGGTAAGTGGAATAGAAGAATGTGGTACATTTAGGGAACTGTAAGGTGTTCCATATTGGTGGCATGTAGGGTTGATCCAGCAGCAGCTGTAGGCAATGAGTATGAAAAAATACATAGGTCTGAACTCATGAAGTTTCTTTTTTTTTTTTTTATAACTTATCTTTATTGTTGAATGTATTACAAATGTTCCTCATTTTCCCCCCCTTGCCCCCCTCCTCCCCATTCCTGCCCCCCTCCTGCCTTTCCCCACACTGTTGTCTGTGTCCATTGGTTATGCATATATACAAATAAGTTCTTTGGTTTATTTCTTCCCACCCCCCCCCAACCCCCCTTCCCTTTGAGGTTTGTCAGTCTAACAACCAATTTGTACTTCTTAATCCCTTCACCTTTTTCACCCATCCCCCCAGCCCCCACCCATCTGGTTCCCAAAAAAGTTCTCTGTATCTATGAGAATGTCTTTGTTCTGCTTGTTCATTTTGTTTGTAGATTCAATTGTTGATAGCTATGTATTTATTGCCATTTTGTTTGTTCATATTTTTTAATCTTTTTCTTCAAGAAGACCCTTCAACATTTCATATAAGAATGGTTTGGTGGTGATGAACTCCTTTAGCTTTTCTTTGTCTGGGAAACTCTTTATATGGCCATTGATTCTAAATGACAGCTTTGCAGGATAGAGTAATCTTGGTTGTAGGTTCTTGCTTTTCATTATTCTGAATATTTCTTGCCACTCCCTTCTGGCCTGCAAAGTTTCTTTTGAGAAATCAGCTGACAGTCTGATGGGAACTCCCTTGTAGGTAACTAACTTCTTTTCTCTTGCTTCTTTTAAGATTCTCTCTTTGTCTTGAACCTTTTGCATTTTGATGATGATGTGTCTTGGTGTGGGCCTCTTGGGGTTCATCTTGTTTGGGACTCTCTGTGCTTCCTGGACTTGCATGTCTGTTTCCTTCACCAAGTTAGGAAAGTTTTCTGCCATTATTGTTTCAAATAGGTTTTCGATTTCTTGTTCTCTCTCTTCTCCTTCTGGCACCCCCAAGATGCGAATGTTGGCACGCTTGAAGTTGTCCCAGAGGCTCCTTACACTATCCTCATTTCTTTGGATTCTTTTTTCTTTTTGCTGTTCTGATTGGGTGTTTTTTGCTTCCTTATATTCCAAATCGATGGTTTGCTTCTTGGCTTTACCTACTCTACTATTGCATCTGTGTAAACTATTCTTTATTTCAGTTAGTGCCTCCTTCATTTCAGACTGGTCCTTTTTTATGCTCTTGAGGTCCTCACTAAGTCCACTGAGCATCCTTATAAGCAGTATTTTGAACTCTGCATCAGTTAGGTTGCTTAACTCCATTTCACTTAGTTCTTTTTCTGGAGTTTTGTTCTGTTCTTTCATTTGGGGCCTGTTTCTTTGTCTCCTCATTGTGGCTGCCTCCCTGTGTTTGTTTCTATGTATTACTTAGCGAGAGGTATGGGGCTAGCTGAGACCAGATGCTGCTTGTTTGAAAGAATTTAGGAAAAGCTGAAGCAGGATCCAAGACAGGCCAATCCTGTGGTAAAGCAACTGGCAACAGCTTGGGTGGGCCTGAAAGCTGGGTGGGGCGGGGCCTCAGGGAATCCCCAGGGCGGCGCAAACAGTGTGAGCCAGGTTGCTGGAGTCCCAGATATGGTGGCATCTGCCGGCCCAGGGAAGGGTTCACCAAAGAAACAAAAGCCTCTGATAGCACGTCTGTCTAGGAGAAAGCTGCCTCTCCAGCCCTCGCTCCAATGCCAAACAGCTCAGTTCTTCCCCATATGACTCTGATGCCTTTCAGGCTCCCTCCCGCACGCTGGAGCCTGGAGGGAGTGAGTCCCGAGTAAGTCCGTGTGCGGGCCCTTTAAGATGAGCTGGGGGGGGGGGAGTCTCCAGCCGCCTCAGCCTCAGTTCCCGCTGGTTTTTTCCAGCCAGAAGTTATGGGGACTTCTCTTCCTGGCACTGAAACCCTGAGCTGGGCGCCTGGTGTGGGACGGGGACCCCTCAGTCCTCAGGGAGGACCTTCCCAGCCGAGGTGTCCCTCCTAATTTTTATCCGCCACACGTGGGTGTGCGACCAGCCCCTTGCGCCTCCGCCCCTCCTACCAGTCTCGATGCAGCTTCTTCTTTAATCTTGTAGGACTTCCATGCAGCTTGATTTCAGGCGGTTTTGAATGATGGTTGTTCTGTAGTTTAGTTGTAACTTTGATGTGGTTGTGGGAGGACGCCATACTGCGTTTTCCTACACCGCCATCTTGACCGGAAGTCCTCATGAAGTTTCTTGTAAGTCACGCTGTGAAGGCAGGACATTATCCTGCAGGTGATGAGTTACTGGAGGATTTTAAGCAGTGGAGTGACATAGATTTCTTTTATATTAAAGCAGAGGTAGAAAAGGGGAAGGGAAATAGTTAGAAAATATCTGAAAAAGTTCAAACAAAAATTTTTAAAAACCTAAAATAAGGCAGTTGTATAGGAAACAGATAGGTGTAACAGACATGAAGATGCACAGCCCAGAACCATGTCAAGGATAAAGGCTCTGACATTTCTGTATGATGTGGGACTACAAAGAAGCCATTTTAGTTCCCAAGATGCTCCTGACTGAGGCTGTAGGTCCTGTATCACAGTCCTACTTCCCAATGCCCAATCCTACTTCCTTCCTCTCCCTGCTACAGATGTTGATTCAAAGCAGAATCAGCATCCAAAAGAACCCAACTTGTAACAGAAAAGGAGTCAAGTGGGGGTAGCAGCAACTAAGCTTAGAGGCCAGTTAGATATGAAGTGAGAGAAATGAAGGAATCTCAGAGGATGTCCCGAGTTCAGGTTGGTGCTGGTTAGAATATGATGCAACCAACTCGAGTGGGTCACATCCAAAGAACATGTTTTGAAGATGAGACAATGGGTCTGATCAAAGTTCTTATGGAACTTTTTTGTTTAAAATATATATATACATTTGGCTATTAGAGCCTGGGTGAAAATAGGGCTAGAGAGTAAAAAGGTGGTGTTCATAGAACACAAGTAGTAGCTAGCTATAGGTGTAGATGAGTACAAGTAAAGTACACAGAGCAAGCTAAGGAAAATTAAGGAAGATAGATTCCTAAGCAGATCCAGAATGCTTCAGTCATTTCAGCTGCAATCTCAATTTCCAAATAACTATGTAAGGATGGCTATTTATCTTTTTGTTGGTGGTATTCTTTTCTTATGTGGTATTATCGTCTTTACTAGAATGCAAAGTCATTTTAAAAAGGGACTGATTTTGTTCATCTCTTTAGTCCAAATAATCTTAAATGAAGCAGGGGCTCAAGACTGAATGGGGTATCGTACAAGTATCAAAATGGAGCAGGTCCCAGTTGTAGGTTGGAGTCTTCAATTCTCTCTAGGCTGAAGATGGTGGCTCTGAAGATTTCAAGGCCTGTGCAATACCCATTTTGCTGCTTAATCTGTTTTAGCATTTCTTATATGAAAATATCAGATAATGGTAGAATTTTGTGTCAAATTTCTGCTTAGTGTCCAATGACTATCTTTATTTTGTGCTGGCTCTTTAGAAAGTCTTTGCATTTTTGTGTGTCTTCCAATTCAGAGTCATCAACATAGAACAGTCCCAAATGACTCTCTCAACAACTTTTAAGGATCCTCATAGCCAGAAGAACCTCTCAGAGGATCAGAAGCAGAGCTAATACCAGCTTACAGATTCCTTATTACATCCTTACACATGAATAAAACAAGCTAAACCTATTATGAAGCTATTTTCTCTCCTTTGGTGACTGAAACTGACCTAAAAAAATTTTATGTAAACCCAACACCCCACCGTATATAACCTCTTGGCAGCTGAATTAGTTAAGTTTATAGCAACTATGCCATACTCTTACCCAAAACACCTTTGTAATTCCAGGGCACAGTGGGCAAAAGGAGAATGTAGTCAATCCACAACATCACTGACAAGTACTGTGCCAGAGTAATTCAATGTCTAGACTAGTTGTTTCAGTCAGGAGATTAACTGGTTTATCTCAACCCCAAGGGTAACCCTTGGCTCACATTCAGGAAGTCGCAGTTTTCAGGTTAGCTGCTGATGATCAAGCCATCAGCTGCTTGCCTAATCCCAGCATCATACACAGAATTACAGAACGGGATTTTTTTCCCCCACACAATTTGGGAGTTGAGCTGTTTTGTGTGTGTGTGTGTGTGTGTGTGTGTGTGTGTGTGTGTTTTTAAGTTTAGTATGCTATTATAAAGAGATATTTTTCCAACTAAATATTGATTGGAAATTTCATAAAAATGGTGTGCCTTTGGTACCATTGCAATAATTCTTTAGCTAGAAAGAAAAATTATATATATTAAAATTAATATTAAAATATATAGTAATTGATATAAATATTAAATAAATGTTAATATATTAACAATGATTACTATGCTATTTTATTTTTGTTAATTATATTATTAATGAATATATATTAAATAAATATTAGTATATTATCATTGTATATAGATATAGATATATATCTTCTGGATATGACCTTAGGAACGTGACTTAAAAAATAATTTACTGACTCTAGAAAACCAAAATAAGCTCCTATTCCTTCATTATTTGCAGCATTTTTCTTCAAGTTCATTTTCCTTTCTTAAATAGGCCACAATGATTTCAAAAAATGCTGAGCCGTCTCAGTTTTGAGGACGAGTATAATGCGATCAAATGAGTGTGAGCAGAGTTTAAATTCGGACTCGGTTGAACTTGTGCAACTACTAAGATTTCGCCCTCCAGTTTTAAACATTGCACTTCTTAGGGGCATGGGGAACAGAAGACAGCCTAGAGCAAAGGTAGCTGAAGAAAGTGTCACAGAAAATGTGAGTAAAGAATAAGATGAACCTACTGCCATTGTTGTGGATGTTGAAAAATCAAATTTTCCAGAAAAAAAATAAAAATTCTTTGCTTTTACTTCTTTTACTCTTCTTATATTCATTGTGCTAACCATTTGCATGTTTGAAAACATCAAGATGCTTTTCAAACATGTTTTTAACCTGTTTGTGTTCTATAAACAAAATTATTAAATCAAAGGTTAATGCTGAATAAAGCTACTACTATGATGATTATTAATTACAGTTGATATATTTGACTCCTTACTCAGGTATTGTACTGAAAGCTTACTTATATTATTTTAATATGTGCAACAAGAGTAGTTCATTAATTCCACCTGTGAGATACATATTATTTATATCCCTATTTAAAAAAAAAAAAAGAATCTGAAACTTAGAGAGGCTAAATAACTTGCCCAAAGTCACTCAGTAGCAGATGTAAATTTTATCCCACAGCCGTCCAGCTCCAAAGTACAGGTTCTTTTCTTTCTTTCTTTTTTTTTTTTTTTTTACAATTTTTTTTCCCTTTATTGATTTTCCAGAGAGAGGAAATGAGAGGAGAGAGAGATAGAAACATTGATGAGTGAGAACATTGATTGGCCACCTCCTGCATGCCCCTGACTGGGGATAGGGCCCACAACCTGGGCATGTGTCCTGACCAGGAATTGAACTGGCGACCTCTTTGGTGCATGGGTCGACGCTCAACCACTGAGCCACAATGGCCGGACAAAGTACAGGTTCTTAACCATGGTGTTCAATATAACGAAATTCAAAATTTTATAAAATCATAAAATAATTCTTTTTTTAAAAAAAGAATGAAACCTATAAAACATTAATCAAACTATAATGCTACTTTATGAGACTTGTACTGGGGCTAGTTAAGACGCTTTATGGACTCAAAAACTGGAAAGTGACTACTGCAATTAGTTGTTCAGAATAAAAGCCAGGCTTGAAAGTCCTTCTTTGCATTGAATTTCAAATGTTCCACTTTGAATGAAACAGATGTTGAACTTTAGATTAGTTCAATCTGCATTAGATTTATCCTGTGCACGCAGTAAGATAGTACTAACATGGGCACTTAACGCTACTTTCTCTTTAGGGACACCTTTCCCCAGACCAGCTTCATCTGCAATTTAAAAGAGGTCTTTTCAAAGAAACAGAGGATTTTACTTAAAGGCACAGGAATTAGTGTAGTGGGTCTGAGCCATGGTCCATCCAATATTCTGTCTCTTCCCAGAGCATAAGGGGCATGCCACGTGATAGTGGTCTTCTATCATGTGAAACTCAAAGGTTAGGGATACACCCCAAGACGTCTTGATATTTTTCTGACTTCTGTGAATTTAGATTAATCTTTCTTGAAGCCTATATTTTAGATTTTCATGATATAAATTTCCATGTATACACTACATTTTGAGTAAACTAACATAGGAAAAACCTTGGATTTATGGTTCCAGACCTACTACTGCAAATATCTATGGTGTTCTTTAACCAGAGGCCAACTGATTCCTGTTCTTCCACTGAGGCTTGTCAAACCCACCCCAGGTTTATCATAGATTCAACTGATAACTGAAATCCTTTCTCTGTAAAAAGGATATTAGCAAGTATTAGGTGTTAAATACATATTAACACCAAAATGGGATTTTCTTCCTGGCATAATCAAAAGATTGAGTAAGAATTTTAAAGGGATTAGCTTTGAAAGTCAGCACTTACTAGAAGTATTTTATATAGGGTGCAATGCCTCTCCAAATAACCAAGCATAGTGTACAGGAGTACAGTAACCAGATTAATGTGCTCCCAAATTTCCAGAGAAATCATTTCAATTGTCCAAGTATCTTCAATCATTTATGCTAGTTGAGAGATCCAAATCACAATGCTGTTTGTTCTATGAGTATAAAACAGAGACATTCATATACAAGTAGAAAATGAGAACATTTCACTATGCCATAAAACCTGGGCACCTTCTCTAAATATTTTAGTCAAACTACAACTAGGAAAGAAGGTGTATTGGTTTTACCTTTATCAGTCTTTTTTTTTTAATTATTTTTATTAATTTGTTTTTGTTACAGATGTTTCTCTTTTTTCCCCCATTGACACCCTCCTCCCTTTCCCCCCACCCCATCCCCAGCTATGTTGTCTATGTTCATTGGTTATGCATACATGCGTACAAAGTTCTGTGGTTTATCTCTTCCCCCCCAACATCCCCTCTTCTGAGGTTTGTCAGTCTGTACCCTACCTCTATTACCCCTATGTTCATAGCAGCACTATTTACAATAGCTAAGATCTGGAAACAACCCAAGTGTCCATCAGTAGATGAGTGAATAAAAAAGCTGTGGTACATGTACACAATGGAATACTATGCAGCTGTAAGAAAGAAAGATCTCTTATCCTTTGAGATGACATGGAGGGACCTGGAGAGTATTATGCTAAGCGAAACAAGCCAAGCAGAGAAAGACAAATATCACATGATCTCACTTATTTGTGGAATATAATGAACTATACCTTTATCAGTCTTAAATTTACCTGGTTCAAGCTTTAAGAGTTTCCACCTGTTTCTGACATGTTTGGATTTAGTGTGCAATCTATGTTCACTCTGTCTATATCCTTTGCAATTTCAGCTCTTTACCTTTGCCTCTTCAATCTGAAGACACGTACTATTATAGTCTCTCGTTTCTTCTTTTCATTATAAAAAGTGACCTGAATTGGAAATTTGTTTTTACATTTTTATGTTCAATAAATTTTCTTAATAGGTTCTAGCTAGTGTTGGGAGTACCAAGAAATCTAGATTGAACATAATTCCGTCTCTTCACCTACAATTCAGTGAGAGCTATTGCATCAGTTCCCCCAAAACAACCCAACTCTGCATACCTTAACTCCCCTCCAAAATCTTCTCTTTTTTTAGACCCTGTGTTATCTCTATGCTTGTGTCTGGGGCTTGATGCAAATACTAAAAGCAGTCCTATGGACAATGAAGTTTCCAGAACTGCTTGATGATGTTGAGGTGCAAGCTGTGGATTTTCTCTCATCTGTGTAAACAGCTTTAGTGGTCATTTTAGGATGGATATCTCAACATTTCAGATTCTTCTTTTTCCCCTCAGGTACTTTAAGTAGGGGAGTAATTGGGCAGTTTGGCCTAGAGCAAAGACACTTGGAGTTTCTAGGGCTTCCACCTTAATGATTGGAAAACTCAGGCTTTTGGATTTAGTTTCTTCTACTGAAAAGTAGAGAATTGGCAACTGGTTTCAAATTCTTCCAGTCACTCGCTGGGATTTCTTTGATGCCCTTTCACAGGCTGATAGGAAATGAAGATGAAGAAGGGTGATTGAATTGGTGGAGTTCTGGGCACCATACCTTCCCCTCAACCACAGCACCTCTGCTTTAACCTGTTTTATGTATTTGGCTTTCTCCCAAGACTATTTAAAACAAAAATTTCTGGACGTAAGGGCATTCTGACTACAATATCTGTCACTCCATTGGTCCAATCTTGATTCCACTGATCTTGCTGGCTAGGTGTTGTCCCCTTCCTCCCTCACTGTTCCATGTGTATCCTTCCCCAAACTGTGCACTAGGTCAAGAGGACAACATTCCTGGATAGAGAAGGACTCTCATTTGGTCAAGGGTACATGAGTAGCAGCACTTCCCTGCTAGAACCTCCAAACAAGCTCACAAAGTCCATTTGAAGGAAAATGCAGAGTAGTCAGGTTTTCAAGACTCCAGACACATCTAAATGAGGTGCTGCATGTAACAGTCTGTCTTTACATTAAAAAAGTAAAAGAAGAATTTCTAAAAGGTTAACAGAAAGAAAGGGAAGGGAAGGGAGGAGAGGGGAGGGGGACCACTGGACTATATAATATCTGATAACTTTTATCATTGTAGACTCCATAAAACAGTAGCCATTGAAACTTTTATTTCATGTATGCTGTGCATATTATAGAGAACTAAAATTTATTCTCCATATAATTTTCATAAAGTTTATAAACCTAATATTTCCTATTCTTTCTTGGGGGTTTGTTATATGCCAGACACTTTGCTAAGGGCTTTACATACGTACCACTTTTAGTTAATATTCACAACATCCCTTATAGTGAGTAGCATTATCCCCATTTTACAAATGAGCAAACTAAGGCTTAGAGAGGTTCAGTAGTTTGCCCAAGGTTACAACACTAGTAAATGACTTCTCTAAGGTTCAGACTCAAGTCAGTATAACTCCACAGATTAAGCTCTTAATCATTAATGTGCCTAAAATGTTTCTCTGAACAGAAGCCATTCAAATAAAAATGGAACATACATAAATATGACCCAAATGGTCATGTTACAAAAGCACAAAAATTTTATTTTTGGAATTATAATTTACAAATAAATAAGAAAATAAAATAAAAACCATCTCTGCAATGAAAATTTCACTTTGCAATAACTCAGTTTATCATAACAACCCTGGGGGCCTTAACATATACATTGGTAGATATAGATTACCTTGCGGAGAAGCAACAAATTGAATTGTCTACCTTGTTGTGTAGGTGAAATTTAAATTGCTTCTCCCACTTAACTCATTGTTTTTGTATATACAAGAGGTTAAAAGAAGTGGTTAACCACAATTCTATAATTGTTTTTTTATATATAGTTTAGAGAGCTATACCTGAGTGAAGAATTGAGGTTATAAAGTTCTTAAAAAGATTCACATTGTGTGCATAATTTTGATGTATTTTGTATGTGCAATAACGTAATATAAAGTAAACCCTTGTAATTTCAACAATTGAACCATTGTAACTGGATCTCAAGTGCTTCAAAATGATTGCTTTGACTTCAAGTGACCTATTGGAATGAAAGCTAATTGATTGTTGTTTATTTAATCTTCTTTATATCTCTCTGATCACTCCACTCATAAAACATTACTGGATCCTTTCAACTTCAAGGATATTCCCAAACTATTCTCCAGAATAAAACATCATCTTCCTATCAATATCCACCTCCCATTTACAAACCCCCTCACATACACCATTTTCCACTAAAATTTAGTTATTTTAAAAATAAGTTCATCTCTTCTTTTACCAGCCCAATTATATGATATAACCCATTATAAAATTATAAATATAGCATTTAAATGTATTCATCTATTTATAATATAATTTGTTATATTTTGTTCATGTTAATCCTCATATTGTTAATTTTTTTTCTTTATTGATTCTAGAGAAAGAGGAGGAGAGAGAGAGAGAGAAACATCAATGAGAGAGAACATTGACTGGCCACCTCCTGTATGCCCACACTGGGGATTTGGCCCACAACCTGGGCATGTGCCCTGACCAGGAATTGAGCTGGCGACCTCTTGGTGCATGGGTCGATGCTCAACCACTGAGCCACACTGGCTATTGTTAAATTCTTGATGTAGCAGAAACTGGTTGACTGTTCCTCAAACTTATCTCACCTACTTTCTGGGCACAGATTTTGCCTCCATTTCTGTTCTTGCCTTGCAGCTAGTTGTGGTCATGTGATGGAATTCTAGCCAGTGGTATGTGATTTGTAGATGTGCACTTCCAGATATGGCCCATAGAGACTTTTCAAGTACCATCGTCCATGTTCTTGTATTCTATTGAGTTTATACAGATGAGTATGACATCCTCAGAAGTCATGCCTTGGAGATGGTGGAACCCAGAAGATAGAAGGAACCCAGGCCCCTGAATCACCTAGCCCATCAATAGGAAAACTTATTTTTGACTTATATGAGTGAGAAATAAATGTCTCCTGTGTATAAACCATTATACATTTAGATCCATTATATATTTTATACACATTATAGATCAAGTGTCTTTTAGTGTGGCTAAACAAAGTTTTATTCAGTTACTGAGTTGGTATTTTTTTTTAAATAAGCATTATGATAAAATAATATAATTAACATTTGTTAATTGTTTTAGCAACAGTTACTGGCAGTGATCTGCCAGTCATTCTGCTAGGCACTTTATATAGGCTAACACATTTAATTTTCTCACTACCCTTTTAGTTGGACATAACCAGTGTACCCTCCAAGATGAACAAACCAAAAATCAACGAAGTTAAATTAACCAAAGCTACCAAGTGGCAGAGCTGAGATCCACACGTCTGTCTGGCTCCCAGCTCTTCCCACTACACCGTGATAACTCCTTTTCTCTTCCTTACCTAAGGCCCCAAATTATGCCATGTCCTTAAAGAGAAAAGGTGCCCTAAACATATTACTTGAATCATGACGCCCCCCCCCCCAGAAAAGAGGAAAATAAAGTAAATTAATAAAATTCTTTCAAATATATTTTTTACATTTGTGCTTGATTTTGAAAATCATAGTAACCAATTTCATGATGGAGTCCTCAGATTAAATAAGTCATTGATAATCATCTATTATAAAAGCTATTGACAATCTAAAAAATATATAAACACTTATCCTAGAAAAGAACAAAAGATGGATTGATTGCTTACTATACCATGATTTTGCTAAAAAAAAAAATAACTAAAAATAATTGTTAAGGTAATATTTGTGTTTTTATGTCATATTGAAGCATCACAAAACTTATCCTGGTCTCTACAAGGAACCAATAAGTTTCTTCTGAAAAGGTGTAACACATATCTGCTGGATAGGAAAAATCACTTTGAAGTGTAATTTTAACTTTTGTTATACTTTGGTGCAATGAGTAGTCAAAACAGTTATTTTTAGTTATCCAAAATAATTGTTTTATATTTAAATACTAATGTGAAAGGAATCTAACACTTGTTTTCCTTTTGAAAGTCTTTCTAATTTCTCTCTCCATTCTCTAGGAATGCATAGGCATCTACTTTACCCACCCAGAGCTCTTTGTGGCTTAAGAAACAATGTTAAAATCCTGACTCTTTTTTTGAAGATTAGTTTTCAAAGGACAGCTTTCTTTTAATTATTTGTCTTTTTTTCTTCAATTCTCACTAAGAATAGAAGTAATCACAGCAGAAATCTCCCACATTTTCTACTGTGCTTCTATGTTTAGTTGACTTCTCTTGCTCATGGTGAACATTCTGTGTCTTGGACTACTACAATCTTGCAGAACTCTTGCCCTGAAGATTACATTAAACTGAAAAATCAGTAGAAGCAAGTAAATAGGGGTTGCTAAAAGTACTGAAATACAAATACTAAAGTATTTGGTCATTTCAGACCATCTTGCAGATAAAATTTCTAACCACAATATTTCTTGACCAGAGGTCACCTATTTTTTTTAGAATTAATCTCCATTTTGTAAGAAACTGATAAATCTTAAAGGTCTCCTATTGTTTTAAAGAGAATATCGTCAATATTTTGGGGTACTTCTTGCATAAATTGTATATTGTTCTCTTATTCCTATAATTAATACTATACCTACAATTGGGTATTTTTCAGGAAATGAAAAAAAATACTCTCATTTATAAATGTTATCTTCCTTAAATACATGGACAAAAATTCATGCAGTGTTTCTAGGAAAGCTAATTGATTGAAGATGATTCTGCAAAATAGTAATATTCATGTCTAATCAGGACTTGTTTCAGGACTCTTTCAGAAGAGTGAAATATTTTACCAAAGTTACTAAATAGAAAGATTTTTACAAAGGATTGTTGAACATTAAGGTGACCTAGACAACATCATCAATACATGTGAAATTCTTTCTAGACATGCATGTCTCTTAGACTCATCCCTTAGTGTTGCCACTGTATCTCTGACTCCTCCTTTGTGGGTTCATGACGAGAAAGCTTGTGTAAATTTATTCTTATGGGTGTGTCTGTTTGTTTGGGGTGCACCCAAAATGTAAAAGAATAGGAGCCCAACAGTGGAAAATTCTACCCCCAGACTATACTGTGTGGTTTGCCTCTGCAACATTGATTCCCCTTTCCTCCTACATCTACTTATTTGGATATTCTCCTTTTCCCTACTCTGGTTCCATGTGGACTGAAAGGGGCTTCAGCCTCTGATTCTGTGACTGGAATCCATGCTCAGGTTCAGGAAAGTATTTCCTTGACCACAATGTTGATTCAATAATGAGCATCTGAATTAAGCCAGCCTTTTCATAGCAAAGACCAAGAGTTTTGAAAGGAAATAGGTCTTTTAGCCTGTGAATACAGCTAAATGAAGATAAAAGCCTGAGAAAGAGAAACAGAACCTTAATGAAATAATTTTGATCCCTAAATCCAGTTGTACCTGCAGCCAGAGTACTTCTGGAATTTAGTGTTATGTGACCTGAACTTAAGGCAAGTTTTTCATCCTAGCACATGTTACATAAATGATCTTAACTGACTCTCTACATTAATCTTTATTTCCTTAAATTTTTAAATAACAGCACAGGAAAAATAAAAATGGTCATCCGCTGCAAAATCAGAATAACAACAATAATAAATCTAGTTTTCCAAAATAACAAAAATTATTTCTGCCACTCTTTCATACTAGTCATTTTTGGTTGGTGACTTCCCATAGGTTAAAGATCCTTTTCACCAGAGCATGCTGGGTAGGGGACAAGCAGAATATTCTCAAGACATTGTTCATTGAAGTTGATAATTAATATGATTTTAAATGTGGTGTTACTGACCCCGCTTGTGCTGAAAATCAAAAGTGACAGTGCTTTACCTTCAAACCACTACTCTTTGCTGAGGTATGAGACATTAAAACAAAAATATAAATGAAAGCAACAAACAATGTGGCATGAGCATAAGAAATATCACTCAGCTTATGTTTTAAAATGTTGTAGTTAAAGAAACTCAATGTGATACACTACTGGCAGAAAAAATTTGAAAGTATGTCATTTTTTTTCCAAATTTTTTATTAAAAGTTATTTTCCTCTTTGAAAATGAAAATTGGTTTTATGTTGCTCTCCTTGTCAAAGCCATTTAAGTAGATCAGGTTAGAGGTCCTAATTACAAGTTGTTGGCAGCCTGTGCTTATTCTGACACATAGTCTGACAGGTAGACTGTTTGTTTGTTTTAATTTAAAGATAATTTACTACCCATAAAAGGTAGGAGATTAATGGTCCTAGAAATTGAAATCAGTTCCCTATTCACCAACTAAAGAGAGTCTAATCTAAGGAAGTTTATGTTTCCATACCAATTTGTCTCATAAGTGAGAATGTATTTTATGCTCCACAATAATTCAATCCCTAGCTTTTCTCTTGAGATTACCCACAAGGGTGCTAATTGCATTGGTGACTTTTGTTATACTCACATTAAGAATTTTTCTGAGTTTTCAGCGTCATTTTGTATAATCAAAGAGCTGGCAAATAGCAATGACTTTTTATCACTGCCAGTACTACCATTTTTGAACCAGAAGACTCTATAATCCATTAGCAATTCCACAACCACTCAAGACCTATTTTTTTTCTTTCTTTCAACACAAAACTATAGTTGTTTTACATTTACTTCTAAAGAAGCATTTGACCTATTCATAGATTGGTGCCTTAAATTTAGTCTTCCAGTGTAAGAATATTTATGTAGACCCTATTGAGCAATTTAGGAAAGTCTCCAAATTGGATTGATATTATTATTGCAGAAGACTTCAAATTTACAGGCTTACAATCATTTTAATTAGCCAAAAATTTTAGTAGTTTTACACATGTGACCTCTACATGTAACCATTGTTTTGATGCATGGTGTTTAAATTTTTAAAACAAAATTGTAAAAAATGAAAAGGCAGTCATCTCAATGAGAAAAAAAATGTGCAAAGAACATGAACAGGTAATTTACAAAAGAAGTACAAAGGCTCAATAAGCATATGAATAAGTAGTTAATGTCACTAGTAATAAATAAAATACTAAATAAAACAACAATGACAAAACATTTTTCACCTATCAGCTTACCAGAGATTGAAAAGAGCAATGATAGCTAGTATTAACACTAGTATAGTACAAATAGAAATGTTAACTATCCAATAATTCTGTAGGAAAATTTAGCAGTATATATAAAAATCACTTTTTAAAAAGTATTTTTCACTTTTAAGAATTTATCCAAAGGCAACAATTAAAAATGGTGCAAAATTATTTGAATGAAAATGTTCATGACTGCATTAAGCTATACACTGGACAGGAAACTGCACTGTGTGTGTGTATCTGTGTGTTTTTTCTCACTTTTGTATTTTCAGTGCCAAATATAGTGTGTGCCTACTATAAGAATTCAATATTTGTTTTTATTAATTACTTACATTGTGAAATGATTTTACTCTAGTTAAATATCTAGCATTAAGGTATTAAGTAAAATAAATTATGGTCTGGTTTTACAATAGAATATCATACCCCTTTAGAAAATAACATCAGTCAATATTTCTTGACATGGAATGATATTTATAATAAATTAAGTATCAAGTTACAAAAGCATATAGTTTAATTTTGTAAAAATACATTTTCAAATATTTTCAGAACATATTCTATACTATAACATTGAGAGTGATATGTATGAGTTTATGAGATTCAAATCTTTTCTTTATTCAACTGTATTTTCAAAATTTTCTACAAAGTCTGGGTATTAAAATCCTATAACAAAATAAGTGAATTTTTCTTATATTATAAAGTAAGGAAAGTTTTTCTAAGAATAACAATAAAAGCAAAAACCGTTAAGGAAAAGATTAAAGTTACATAAAAATTTAAATTTTCTGTTTTATATCATAAACTATAATTTTAGTTTTGAGGCTATGTTGAAAAAGGATGGTCTTTGTTTTTTAGAGATACATATTAAAATATTTACATATTGAATGATACAATATATGGGATTTTCTTCAACATAAACAAGAGTTGAGTAGAACTCAAAAGCTTCTGCACAGCAAAAGAAACAACCATCAAAGTGGAAAGGCAACCCACTGTATGGGAGAGCATAACTGCCTATGATATATCAGATAAGGGACTAATTTACAAAATATATAGAGTGCTCATACATCTCAACAAAAGGAAGACAAAGAACCCAATTAAAAAATGGGCAGAGGAACTAAATAGACACCTCTCCAAACAGGACATACAAATGGCCAAGAGACATATGAAGAAATGCTCAACTTCACTAATCATCAGAGAGATGCAAATTAAAACAACAATGAGGTATCACCTCACACCTGTCAGAATAGCCGCCATCAACAAAGCATCAAACAACAAGTGTTGGCGAGGGTGTGGAGAAAAGGGGACCCTAGTACACTGCTGGTGGGAGTGCAGACTGGTGCAGCCACTATGGAAAACACTATGGTGTTACCTCAAAAAATTAAAAGTTGAATTACCATTTGACCCAGTAATCCCACTCCTAGGAATATACCCTAAGAAGCCTGAAACACCAAACAGAAAGAATACATGTACCCCCATGTTCATAGCAGCACTATTTACAATAGCTAAGATCTGGAAACAGCCCAAGTGTCCATCAGTAGACGAATGGATAAAAAAGCTGTGGTACATATACACAATGGAGTACTAGGCAGCTGTAAGAAAGAAAGATCTCTTATTCTTTGTGACGACATGGGAGGACCTGGAAACTATTATCCTAAGTGAAACAAGCCAAGCAGAGAAAGACAAATATCATATGATCTCACTTATTTCTGGAATATAATGAACATAACAGTCTGAGGAACAGGGTAGTCCCAGAGACGTGGAAGTAGGGTACAGACTGACATTTGCCAGAAGAGGGGGTGGGGGAGGGGAGCGATGAACACAGAACTTGTACCCATGTACTCATAACCAATGGACATGGACAACAAAAATGGGGACAGGGCAGGGAGGGAGGGGGAGGAGGGTGTCAATTGGGGGAAAAAGGAGAAACATCTGTAACAAAAGTAAATTAATAAAAAATATTAAAAAAAAAGAGTTGAGTAGAGATTAGGTAGAGGAATTATGTGGAAGGAATTAAAAGAAAATTAGTCATGAGTTGATACTTGTTGAAGCTGGATGATGAACAAATGAGTTTTATATGTGTGTTATCTCTACGTTTTTGTGTATGTTTTAGAATTACATCATATAATGTTAATACAATAAACAATACTGATAGAGAATTTACGAACTATGGAAAATATTTGCAAAATAAATAACAAAAAATTAAATAAATACTTAGTGTGTAATGAATTTATAAATCAATTAAAATATTAAATTGGCAAAATACATTAACAGACAATTCACAAAAAGAAAAGAAGAAATGACGATAACCAATAAGCATATGTAAATAATTGTATACTTAAATAATGATATATTAAATATACCTAACAAAGAAATTTTATTTAAATGAAATTCTCAGCTAATAATAGTGTTTTAAAATGACAAATATTGAAATATTAAAATATTGTTGATAAGTATGTACATTGTCACAAACTTTCTGGTAATATGTATTAAAAATCTTAACATTTTAGTTATCCTTAGACCCAGCAATTTTACTTCTAGGAATATAAACTAATAAAATAATCATGGATGTACACAAGAATTTACCCAGAGAAATATATCAAAGTAATGTTTATAATAATAAAAAAAGATGTAAATATCTTAAATGTATAAAAATAGGAGCATTAAGTCACTATGGTGAATTTATAAATGGAATTTTCTTCATCTTTTTATTTTTTTATTTTTTCAAAAATATTGACCAAGTGTCAGATGTTGCTGAGGCACTAGAAATACATTAACACATAAAGACACATTCCATGCTTCAAGGAGGATCACATGATAGGGAAAAGTTGGGGGTGGGGAATGGTAGCCACTTGCTACAGTAATCAAGGAAGCCACTCTGGGAAATGGAAAAGGTGAGACTTGAAAAATAAGAAGAAATCTGTCATGAAATGACTGGGGAAAGAGGATTCCAGAACATTAAAATAATTCTGTAAAGAATATCTAAAACAATGAAAAATGTTCATGTCAAATCAATTGGGGAATAAACAAGTGTCAAAATTACATGTAATACAATAATACCTATAAATATGTACATCACATATAATTAGAAGGACAGATAACAAAATTTTAACAGTGACTACTTTGAATGGTAAGAATGTTAGTGGTTTTTATTTTCTTTTTATTTATTACTGGTTTGTAAGTTTTCTATAATAAGAAAATAACATTTTCTATAAATAAGTACTACTTTGTAATATGGAAACAACTAATTTTAAAAGATTATTTAAGAGTCTTTGCACTGACAAAATTATGATTTCAAACTTAAGTACTCTGGAGTAGTAGGTATGCCAAGGTCTGAATCCATAGGAGACATGTTGCCCACCTTTCCTTTAATATTAAATACACTGGAATATTTGGAGAAACAATGACAGTGATCCAGATAACTGACCATGTAAATTGCTATGGAGCTCATACTAAGATTAACAGACATGTTGTAATTGTTGATTTCTACTGGAATATTGGACAAGACTCATTTATTCAGCACACACACAGGATTGCCAAAGCACTTTGCTAAGGAATAGACATCAGTAGACAATATAGCCAGGGCTTCTATATTCATAAAACTTGTATTCCAATTTTTGTTATTAGAGGATGATAAAGTTATTAAATTTGTTTTTCAGTAATTTTATTAACATTCATTTAACCAATATTTATGGAGTGCCTCTATGTTAGATAACATTTTTGGTAATGAGAATATAGCAGTAAACAAACGCTCCCACATTTACCTCAATTTAGACAAGTTTCAAATAAAAAAAAATAACTCGCACATAACCAATAGCATTGTTATCTACCTGAATTTTAAAACTTGAACTGTTCATAAAGGTGCAATATGTAAGAAAATGATTTCCATATTTATTTATTGAACCTTATTCAAGTATTAGTGAAAGTATTTTCCATCTTACTGATTTCCAAAATGGTAGTGTTGACCAGTATAGGATAAGAAGATAATATTGTTTTAAAAAAAAAACTCACTGAAAGAACATTCACATTGAAATATTAAAAGAAAACAAAAACCAAATGCTGCACATTTTTTGTTCTAATTCCCTGGGTAAGCTTCATTTTCCCAAGGACTGCCAGAGAAGACAACTAATAAAGCTAAGCAACATGTAGAATGTTGCAAATGCTAGATGGTGATTGACTGGAGAAGCCATGATGGATGATTTATCCAAGTGGCAAGCAGCTTGAGCAAGCTCTAATGTAATTTTGGGCTTAATTATTTGGAAAAAAGGTAAATGGCACATGAATGAAATCCATAAGTGATACAAACCTGGGAGTTATAAATGCCAATGAGAAGAGAAAATAGTGCCGAGGTGTAGGGAAGTAGCACGTATCAGCAGGCAATAGCCCAGAGAAGCTCTGCTTGGAAATGTGCAGATGTGGAGTACTAATGCTGTCTGCTGGGCCTGTCAACTGGAAAACTATATCTACAGGTTCTTATACATGTTACTGCACTGTATATACTTATATGATCAAGATTTGTAACCCTCTGATATGGTTCCTGTTTAAAGACTCTACAGTCTTTTCAATAGTGCAACAGACATGTTTATTCAAGTAAGACCCTGGAACAGAGATGGGGACAGTTAATGGGGAATTAATTAAAAGAGAGTTGGAAATTGCCTGGTCAGTGCCGCTCAGTGGTTGAGCGTCAACCTATGCACCAAGAGGTCACTGGTTCGATTCCCAGTCAGGGCACATGACCAGGTGGTCGGCCCTATCCCCAGTGGAAGGCATGCAGGAGGTGGCCAATCGATGTTCTCTCCCATCGATGTTTCTATCTCTATCTCTCTCTCTTCCCCCCTCCTCTCTCTCTCTAACATCAATAAAGAAAAAAAATTTTTTAATAAATAAATAAAAGGGAGTTGGAGAGCAATACAATGAGCATCATTGGATTTTGAATTTACAGGTGCTACCAAAATCCCCAATCCCAATTTGGGTACATGTTTTTCCCCTCCTAGAGAAAGACTCACACAGCAACAGCTCTTCTCCCAAATTGTTCACTTCCTTTCAGTCTAGTTCTCCCATAATGTATTTTTTCCTAAACTATGACATCAAATTTTGTAAGCATACCAGCTTAAATACTTTCTCTCCATCATATGTCACTCTGTGTGGGCCTGGGTGTACTATTAAGACCACTTCTTTTCTAGTGGGCAGTACTAGAACACCTAACCAGCTGGCGGATATTGCTTCTCCTATCATGGCCTACCACGGGGGTTGAGTACATGTTTTTTCCACAATTTGTTTTCTCTATTAAAAATAGCCTTTTTCTAAAATAGTGATATAAAAATATTAATGTTTATTAATAGATACTGTATTTTAAAAGGATATTAAACAAAAGGAAAATATAAAATGTATTAGCACCTAGTTACAACTAATATTCTTTCTGCATCTTCAATTCTTAGCATTAGTATTTAATACTCACTGGTTCTACCTTCACATCAAACTACCTGGAATTTTCCTGGTGTTAGAACCTCATAAGACAGGCCTTTTGGATCTTTTTCCCCCCAGTTACAGTTGACATACAATATTATATTAGTTCAGGTGTACACCCCAGTGATTAGACATTATATAACTTACTAAGTGATCATTTTGATAAATCGCATACCCATCTGACACCATACACAGTTATTATAATATTATTGACTATATTCCCTATGCTGTACTTTATATCCCCATGACTATTCTGTATCTACCAATTTGTACTTCTTAATCCTTTCACCTTCTTCACCCATCCCCCCAACCACCCTCCCATCTGGCAACTGTCAAAATGTTCTCTGGATCTATGAGTCTGTTTCTGTTCAGCTTGTTTGTTTATTTTGTTGTGTTTTTTTTTTTTTTTTAAGATTCAATAGTTGATAGATATGTACTTATTGTCATTTTATTGTTCATATTTTTAATCTTTCTTCTTCTTCTTCTTAAAGAAGACCCTTTAACATTTCATGTAATACTGGTTTGGTAGTGATGAACTCCTTTAGTTTTTTCTTGTCAGGGTAGCTCTTTATCAGTCCTTCAATTCTAAATGATAGCTTTACTTAGTAAAGTAATCTTGGTTGTAGGTCCTTACTTTTCATCATTTTGAATATTTTTTGCCAATCCCTTCTCGCCTGCAAAGTTTCTGTTGAGCAATCAGCTGACATGGAATCTCCCTTATGGGAAGCTAACTGCTTTTCTTTTGCTGCTTTTAAGATTCTGTCTTTGTCTTTCACTTTTTGCATTTTAACTATGATGTGTCTTGATTTGGGCTTCTTTGGGTTCATCTTATTTGGGATTCTCTGTGCTTCCTAGACTTCTATGACTATTTCCTTCACCAGGTTAGGAAAGTTTTCTGTCATTGTTTTTTCAAATAGGTTTTTAATTTCTTGCTCTCTCTCTTCTCCTTCCGGCACTCCCTGGATGTAAATGTTGGTATACTTGAAGTTGTCCCAGAAGCTCCTTACACTATCCTCATTTTTTTTTTTTTTGATTCTTTTTGCTTTTTACTGTTCTGGTTGGGTGTTTTTTGCTTCCTTATATTCCAAATCACTGTTTTGAGTCTTTGCTTCATCTACTCTACTGTTGATCCCTTATAAATTATTCTTCATTTCAGTTCATGTAAACTTCATTTATGACCGGTTCTTTCTATGGTTTCCATGTCCTTTTATGCTGTTGAAGTTCTAAGTTCATCTACTCTTCACTAACATCCTTATAACCAATATTTTGAACTCTGATTCTAGTAGATTGTTTTCATTTTGTTTAGTTCATTTTCTGGAGTTCTGTTTTTTCATATAGGACACGTTTCTTTGTCTCCTCATTTTGGCAGCCTCCCTGTGTTTATTTCTACATATTAGGTAGAGCTGCTATGTCTCCAGGGCTTAGAAGAGCCATCTTATATAGTAGGTGTTCTGTAGGGTCCAGTGGCAGAGCATCCCTGATCATCCAAACTGGGCACTCCAATTGTGCTCCTCCCCACCCCACCCCCTCCACATAGGCTGTGTATACCCTCCTGCTGTAGTTGAAACTTGATTGCTGTTGGCAGGTCAATGGGAGGGATTAACCCCCAGGTCAGTTGGCTGCAAGGACTGGCTGCGACCACTGTGGATCAGCTGTGCTGGGGCCCACCCCACAGAGTAGGAATTACTTCAGTGGGGCTCTGGTGCCTGCAGAGTCTGCTTCTTGAGTATGTCACTTGTGGAGGTGGTTGGGTGGTGTTTCAACATGGTCTGAAGCTGTCCACTGGGTGTGCTGGCTATGAGTCCTCCAAGAGGTACAGGCCAAGATCAGCTGCTGCCTGTGTTCTGCCCAGGGCCACCTGGCATGAGCTATAAAGTGATCTACAGATGTCTGCTACTGGTGCTAGTGCTGGGCTTGGAGGTGCTTGGGAGAGACCAAGCTTCGAACCAAAGTCAGTTAACTGTTGCTAGTCTCAAGCCTGGGGCTACTTAGTAAGAGGTACAGGGTATGCTGAGGCCCAATGCTGCTTGTTTGAGAGATTTTAGGAAAGTATGAAGCATGAGTCAAGACAGGTCATTCATATGGAAAAGCCACTGGAAACATCTTGGGTGGGCCCACAAGTTGGGTGGGGCAGGGTCTCAGGGAATCACCAGAGTGGAGCAAACAGTGATAGCCAGGTTGATGGATCCTCAGACATGATGCATGCCTGATGGCTCTGTGGGGGGAAGGCTCAGAGAAGAAACAATGGCCTCTGCCAACACTTCTGTCTGGGAGAAAGCTGCCTCTCTAGCTCTCACCTTGGTGCCAGACACTTCAGTTCCTCCCCGTATGTCTCTGGTGCCTTTCAAGCTGCTGTCTCTGCTCTAGAGCTCAGAGAAAATGAGTCTCAGTAAGTCCATGTGTGGGCCCTTTAAAAGGAACTGCCTGGGACTCTAGAAGACCTCCATCTCCCTCAGCCTCAATCCCCACTGGTTTATATAGCCAGAATTTATGAAGACTTCTCTTGCTGGCACTGGAACCCTGGTCTGGGGGTGCTGGATGTAGGGCTGTGACCCCTTGCTACTCAGGGGAGACCTCCACAGTAGAGATATCCCTACTGATTTTTATCCATCACTTGTGGGTGTGGGACCAGCTGGTTCCTTGTGTCCGCCCCTCCTACTAGTCCCCATATGGCCTTTTCTTTATAGCCTTAGTTGTAGGACTTCCATTCAGCTAAATTTCAGGTGGTTCTGAATGATGGTGGTTCTGTGGTTTAGTTATAATTTTGATGTGCAGGCCTTTGGATCTTGATGACCAAGCCTCTCACCTGCACAGCTCTTCCCTTATAGAAGCTTTAGATTTGCTTCTGTTGTACTCTGAGAGCAGGTGGTACTGAAAACTTTCACTTCCTCACTAGCCATTATTTCCCTCTTTCTTCTCTTGGAGAAGTCAGGAAGTCAGCTTATTGTCCCACAAGGATTGGCACAAGCTGGAAATATATATATATATTCTGTGATAAATACTATCTTGAAAATGGATTATCTACTTCTTTTCCTTCCCAAGAACTCATTTTTACCCCCACCGCCTCACCCCGCCCAATTTGGCTTTGGCCTCACCTACAAATCCAGTTCGGCACCTTTCAAACCAGTTCCAAATCACAGAAATCTACTAAAATCATTTGCATCAAAGGACTTGGAAGTGTAACTAGA
The DNA here is from genome assembly GCA_030848825.1 of Tadarida brasiliensis. Lineage (NCBI taxonomy): Eukaryota > Metazoa > Chordata > Mammalia > Chiroptera > Molossidae > Tadarida > Tadarida brasiliensis. The sequence continues at coordinate 58,830,946 of CM061258.1, forward strand.
GTTGTGCTAATAAATGTTCATCTCTTCTGCAGTGGGACAAGCAGGGGTAATGAGGAGGCCTGACATGTAGTATTTGCCATTTCGTTGATGTAAATACTCCCACCCTGGCTGGTTTCAAGCTTCCAATGTGATGTCACTTACATGGAACTGGAAAGAAATGATAACAGTTGGTTCATGCAAGGCAATACAGCTAGGCTCTAACACACCACCGGAACACTCAGCTTACTAGAGCCAAACTTTAAAAATGTGTTACACAGCACATAACAGGTTTCAAAACAGAGAAATACTTCATGTGGCCACTCAGCCATAAGTTTTAGGGCCCTCGCTTTCATTTCTGGCCCTTGCAATGTTATGCATTACCTGAGTAGAAAGTCAGATATTTGTTTCACTCTATAAATTTTGAATGCAAAAACATTCAAAATCATTTGCAAGAACTAACACAGGTTAATGTTATTAGTTACTATTTGATCAAATCTATCACCTTTCAACAGAATTGCAGTAAGCAGCACCTCTGTTCATCTTCACATTAACTGGATTACAATTGTCCCATTGCTAAGATTATATCAAATTAAAGCAGACAAAGTGTTTGAAAAATAGACACTCAGGAATAATCCTGAGTTGAAGAAAGTAGATAAATTGTGGGAGGGAAATGTCCTGATTAGCAAATAAGAATACTCAGGTTGTATCTCCTGATGTTTAATATTAATAAGATAATCATGCACAATAAATTTTCCTTTGGGAGATAATAAAGTTATTCAAAATCATTCAAACAACTTTGATATTCATAATTTATCATTTATAGCTCAAATTCTTCCACTTTCATGAAGACATTCCACCACATCTTGCTGCAAAAAGGCCTTGTTTCACTACACAGGTGATGAATTCTTGGAGGACCTGGTAGACCCAATATCTTTTGTATCCTCCACAAAATCCAACATTCTGTAATTTGTTTGATTGATTTCACTAAATTTGAAGGTTTTAGACTGACACCAATAATATTCTGAATTCACAGATAAAGTTTCTCTGTTTTTTCTAAACCAAAACTAGGACATATACAATGACAAATGTTTTCTGATTTGTAACTCTCTTTATATGGAAAGTCATAAAAACATAAAATATGAACCACATGTAGTCATTTCTTAACTCAAAACAGCCTTTCCTGAAATGAATGAAAGTTATACTATTAACATGGAAAGTATAGGATAGGTAGCATTCTAGTTATTCATTGTTGTACAACAAATCATCCCCAAACTTAGTGGTATAAAGCAACAACATTCTTTTATTATTCTTCATTATTCAGCTGGATGGTTCTGGTTTGAGACCTCTCTCATGAAGTGGCAATCAGATGATGGCCAAAGCTCAGGCAACTGTCAGAAGGAGGCTGACTGGGCAGCTTTTTATCTGCTCAGAGTCTCAGGACCTTTCCATGTGGTCTTACCACAAAGTCTCTCCAGCAAAGGGGACTCCAGATAGTCCTACTTCTTATATCTTACTTAGATACTTATCTAAGTAAGTATTTTAGGTAGGTATCCTAAAGTAAACTGGGAGAGCTGCATGGACTTTCCTTATCTAATCTCAGAGATCATGAAGTCAGCCATATTCTCTTAGTTAAGGTAGTCTCAAAGGGGAGGGAAATACACTCCATCTCTATTGTTTTACACTTTTTTTTTTTTTAATTTAAGAATAACTGGCCCTGGCCAGTTTGGCTTAGCAGTTAGAGCATTCGCCCTAAGACCAAAGGGTCTTGGATTTGATTCTAATCAAGGGCACGTACCTGGGTTGCAGGTTCCATCCCCGACCCTGGTCGGGGTTGTGTGGGAGGCAACCAATCGATGTGTCTCTCTCACTTTGATGTTTCTCTCTCTTTCTCTACCTACCCCCTTCCTTCCCTTCTCTCTAAGAAAAATCATTATCAGGTGAGGATTAACAACAACAACAAAAAGAATAACTGACATGCAGTAAACTGAAGTGTACTATTTTATCCATTTTCACAAATGTATAAACTGGTGAAACAATCACTACAACCAAGATAATGAAGTTACCTAATACTCCTAAAAGTTTTCTCATACCCCTTGTTAACACCTCTTTTCTTATCTTTCCTCTAATCTCAGACAACTACTAATCAGCTTTCTGTCACTACTGATTAGTTTTATTTTCTGAATTTTATATAAATTGAATCTTATAAAAGGTACTCTGTCTGGCTTCTTCTCCTCAACATAATTATTTTGAGATTCATCAATAGTTCATAACAAGGTTGTCATGTATATCAATAGTCATTCCTTTGTATAAATATTCCATAATTTGTCAGTTATTCTTTTTTTTTATAGATACTTGTGTTGTTCCCACTATTTTAAAATTTTAGCCATTCTGATAGATATGCTCATTGTGGTTTTAATTTGCATTTTTCTAATTATGTTAATTATCTTCTGTTGTGTTTATTTGTCATTTGTATATCTTCTTCAGTGAAATGTCTATTTATATCTTTTGCACCTTTTATTTTTTATAAAGCATATACAAGTCAATTCTCAGATCAATTATATTTAAAAGAGATCTAAATAAGAAAAAAATGTTCATAAAATATTCACTTGCAGTGCTTTTCATTTTCATTTGGTCTCAAGTTTTTTCTTCCTTAAAAAATTTGATATTTCTTATAGTGGGACCTGGGGGTCATTTTGTCTGAAACATTTTTATCTTTGAAAGTTATTTTTGCTGGGTATAGAATTTTAGGCTTACAGCTTGATTTTTTTGTCTTTTAAACTGTAAAGATGTTGCTTCATTGCTAACTTGCATTATTTTTAATTACCTTTTTTTCTGTACAATATGCTTTTTTTTTCTGGCTGCTTTTAAGATTATTTTCCTTATCACTGGTTTTGAGCAATTTCAGTATGATGTGTCTTAGTGTGGTGAGTCACATGCCCATCTCTAACCCAGTCCCTAGCAAAGGAGAATAGAATGATGATGAAGGATAGACCAACTATGACTGATCTCATGGAAATGTGCTTACATTCTCTGAGCCTATTTTTGCATGATACCTAGAAAAGAAACTAGAGTTTTGTTAGCAAGTAAAAAGAGAAAAGAAAATTTTAGAAAAGCAGAGTAAAGACCTGAAAAGCTTGAGTACATCAATGAACGGGTCAGAAATCAATGAAGAAATCTTATGTCTACATGTACCATCATATAATAAAAAATAATCACCATTAGTATAACATATTTGTTTAGTTGGCTTGGGTTAGATTCAGGATATGTGTGTGCACATAAAGGAAATATCTTGGGCATCCAAGCAGACTTAGATTTTAGTAGGAAAGGAGTTAGATCCACCTGTGTAATGACAGTGGGCCTCAGTTTACATGGTTTGTATAAAGATATTTTTTCTACCTTAAGAAAAGTGATTTATGGCATTTTAAAGATGACAGAGAGTGTGTCCCTAGCAATTCATGAAAAAAAGAACCTCAGGGTTGAGAAGTCGACCTGGGAGTACTCAGGGTCACCGCATTTTAAAATTCTGTCTTAGACTCATAGATACAAAAAAGCAGACTGATTATTTCCAGAGTGAAGAGAGGTTGGGGGACTGGAAAAATGTGATGGGATTGAGAAGTACAGATTGGTAGTTACAAAACAATCATGGGGATGTGAAGTATAATATATAGTCAATAAAATGGTAATAACTATGTATAGTGCTAGGTGGGTACTGGAAGTATTGGGGTGACCACTTTTTAAAGTATATGATTGTCTAACCACTAAGCTGCACACCTAAAACTAATACAAAACAATATTGAATGTAAACTGTAATTGAAAAAATTAAAAAATTTTTAAGTAAATAAAAATTCTGTCTTAGCCAGCAAAAAGTAGATTTCTTCATGAATATGGTAGTTTCGTATCCAGACCCATGACCATAATCTAACAAATCTGATGTTTTATATGAAAGTTTTCATTATACTTTTTCATAGTAGTAACATGAAAAAATGAGGGCATAAGAGCACATCACAAAACATCTTTCATGTACTCCACTCATTTCAATTCTGAAAGAATTACCCAAAAAGGGGATAAAATGCACTAATAAAGATGGATAGCCCCAAATTTGGCTAAGAATGATGGTTTCACCAAGGGACAGTGTTCCTGTGTAAAGGAACTTAGAATAGTGTCATAATTCTTATATGCATGTCCTTCTGGTATTTGAATATGGGCTATGATTTGATGGAAAGTGGGAAATTTTAGGGCCTTGATAAAGTTATTCTGAAACTAGCACAATAGGAATCCATTATTTCCATATACATTCTGGAATGAGCAACATGTATGAACTTCCTCAGTGGTCCAGTCAGTAGGGACTTCTCTGTCTACCGGTGATGATACACATCTCTCAGTTAACCCTAAAATCCAAATACAAAATTCAGACTTTGGGGACATTGTCCTATGAATTTGTAATACTCACTGAGACACTTTGGTTCTATAACCCAAAGACTTTAATACACTCACTTGTATGAGATTTTTGGAAGAAAAATACAATAGATAAATAATGTCACGTGCATATGTTGCTTTTTCTTATGAGGATTTATCAGAACTACAGTGAAAAGGAAGGACAGAATCCCTACCATCAACTTGACCTACTCTTCATTTAACCATTTGAAGACACCAAAGCAAGAGAAAGGTCAATATCAAAAACATGGCATAGTATTTTTATCTGACCAGTAAAGTGTGTTGCTCTGGTTCACAGTGAGAGCCATGACCTAGCCAAAGGAGAGTGTCACTCTTAAAATCTGGTTTGCAATGTGTCTTTCATTTCAGCAAATGACCTCCTTTCTGCCACATATCAAAGAAGTTGTATAGGGTCACGTGACCTCTTAAAAGTGGGCAAGACAAAAAGTTGGTGCTGCTACCTCAGCAGCAGGGTTGCCAAGTCAGATTCTTCCCCTTAAAATGCAATAGGGTAAATCAGTCCACAGCCACTTGGGTAAGAGACATCCTACCCTTTTGCTTTGTATAAATAATTTGAGGTAGTTTTAATAGGAAAAGGTATGAATTTGCAAATTGCTCACCTCCAATTGAGAGTGACAGAAAGCACTATTAGTAATTATGTAAGGACAATACATAGAAATTAAGTGTGTCCTGAGCAAACAGGGGCATCTGGTCACCATACTCATATGCACAAAAGAGGACAGGATTGTAAAATATGTAAACAAATATGCAAAGCAGAGCTACTAAAACTCTGCACTTTATGCCACTCTATTGTCATAGAAACACAAATGAGTTGACATGTAGAAATCCCTTTCTGAGACAGTACTGTTTGATGTCACGCGTCGTTATCATCGGAGATGGAAAGTGTAGATAGGAGAGAACACTTCTACAAATAGCACAGGAGCTTCTGCTAATAATTATAATGTGAGATGACTACAGGGTAAAATGATACTTAGGAAGGAGAAGGTTAGGAGGTTCTCATTTGCCGCCTTCTGCTCTGGTCACTTTTTCCTTTTTTGATGGCTACCAGCACCGAGGAGATAAAAGAATGTGTCCAAAGCAACAGACTCTGTCCTTGTTCCAGCTGTGAGTCTCTCATGGGAACAAGAGCTACTCAGACTCCCCCAGTGAAACAGGGCATCCTTGGGGGCTCCCAACACAGTTATTTCAGTGAGCTCATACTTTTTATTGACTAAAACCATTTCCAAGGATGGAGAAATCCAAGAGTTAATTTTTGTCTTAAATCCTTTAACTGTAAAGCACAAATGAATACTAATTGAGAAATCTATTTGGCAAATATTTGGGGAAGAAAAAAAACCCACCATTTTTTATTGTTGTTGCTGTTGAAATGTTTCCCAATCCTCACCCCCTCAAAAAAAGAGGGGTACGGGTATGGGGGCAGAACAGAGAAAAGGAGAAAAGTGGCTTCAGCTCAGTGAAACACTAAAAAATGCACATGAATCAATTATGAAAAAGAGAAGTTCCCTTTGAATGAGGAAAAGCTGATTGGAATTAAGATAGGCTTTGTTCCTATCTGCAAGGTACAAGGAGGGGACTTTTCAGTTGAACAGAAAAGGGGGATTTGGGACTGTTTGGCTGCTTAATGCCATAGTGCTTCAGAGCCCATGTGAAAATTTGCTTCTGGCTATTAATCATCATTGTGCCCCTGCAAAGAAGCTGTTACAATGATGACTATATGTCATTATATTCCCACTGTAAGTAACGAATCAGAGAGCTGGGAAAGTTGGATAAGAGCGGCTGGCAAACTTTTAAGCGGTCGAATCTATTTAAATAAATTTACATCACATTTGCTACTTTCTCTGGTATGGGAATCATACTTTAAAATGAAACAATATGCTGTGTTCATGGGGCCTGGTCTTTTATTCCCCTGTCTCTGAGCCTACTTTCCAGGTCAGCCTTTGCCAGCGCTGACAGCACGCTTTTCTCATAGCCTCTCCTTCTCATAGCCTTTGGTTGCTTTCAAGTTCAATTTAGCACAATAAAGTTGTTATGCATGACAGTTTGGAGAGCAGAATAGGTGGTGTCTGAGCCCGCTGTGTCGCTACAAAGTGGGCCCATTCTCTGTGGGCCGGCTCAGTTACTGGAGCCTTACTGGTGGGATACAGCCATGGACTTCCAGACGTTCCCATCCTGACGAAAACAATTAGCTTCAAACTGCACGAAGCCGAGGGTCAGCCTCGCTTTGACTGAGACTGCGCCATTTAATATGCTGCAGTGGATTTCAAATTTATGTTGATTTATCCTGTTGTGCTTTTCTTTTATGGGCTTTATTTACAGATGTGTAAAGAACAGGGAAAGTTGGAGTCCCACATGCTTCAAGAGTTTTATTAGAAATCTAAACCATTGTTTTATGTTTATTTTATAAAGAAATAGAGTTGAAACGTGTCAAGCTTAATTCCATTAGGCTGAACTGCCCAGAACAGAGCCCTGGGGTTTGGAAGGCGAAATCTGAAAGGAAGTGTCTCCTTGGCTAAGCATCATCAACAAGCCAAACAACAAACAACCCTAAAACACCACCATAGTCGGAATAGTTGTCTATTGTGGCAGATTACGCCTCTAAAATGGCACTCTGACCTAAAAGGGACAGATCTTTTAATAGAAGCAAAATGTAATTTTTTCAACCATTACAGACCACCATGTGCATTAGTGAGTGTGCATATGGATGTATCAGATCAATTAGTGTTTAGTATTCATTGACGTCCACCTGAGTGCTCACTGGCCTTAGAAATATAATACAACATTCTGCTGCCAGAAAACAAGTATTATATGATTTTGACACTACAGAATTGTCCTCATGCAGAGAATATAACCTCTTCTCTTGTCCCTCTGAAAAGAATCACGTAACAAAGCAAATTTAGGTATATTTTGAATTTTGCCATCAGAGTCGTCTAGGCCAGATGTCTTCAGTCTCTGAGCTCTCCCAGTAAAGTAAATCACAGTTGTCTTGATTACTGATCTCCCTAATTATAGGGTACAGCCATCAAATAAGCCTCCTTCTAGATTAGAAATTAACTGAAAGCATATCTTAAGGGCATATTTCACTTTCTTAAAAGATTTTATTATTTTTTGTAAGCTATTTATAACACAAAAATTTTTCTTCGCCAAAAATGTGAGACACGAACAATAATCATGCCACATAATATTTGCTTTAACAGTAAAAAGGAAAATTACACATGAGGAGAGTTTCCAGATAATAATTTCATTTTCCAATATACAACATAATATAATTTCAAAATGTCTTGGAACAAGTTACATCATTAAAAATAGAAATATGTATCTAGTTTCAGCAAAGTTTGAGAAGGAAAGTCAAATTGTTTGCTCAGTCATCACTCTCGTTCTGCCAATATTTGAATATTATTTGGTGTCATTTATAGTAAGGCATTTTTTTAAAAGTTCCCATTTAGAATAGTTTTTGAAAATAGACCTGGACAGACAAAGAAAAATTGCATTATGAGACAAAGTAAATGTGTCTGTGACTAAAGCACTACATCCTTTCTAATTTTCAAATGGGATCATTTCTTTGACATTTAAATGAATGAATACTTCAAAAAATTTACCAAGATATATTTAAGTGTTAATTTTGCATTTAAACAGTCTTTATTCTTAAAAATGTCATAAGCATATTAAAAATTCCTCCATACAAAAGTAGTAAGAACAGAGGATGGCTAGATGTTAGACAGGAAGAGTATACACACACACCTAGAACGATAACACACACACACACACACACACACACACACACACACAGGAACAGTGTACAAAAGTAAACTGTGGTATAGGCTATAAAACTAACATACATCTCCTCATCCAGAATCTGAAATCATAGGGTAATTTAATATGTTTGTTTCCTATTCTCAGAAGAAATTTCCTAGAAAAAATTATTAAATTAATAACAAGATTAAAAGATAGTTTCGGAGGGAAGCTTGAAGGATACAAATATGTCATAATGGTTTTATGTAATATTTACAGACCCAGGATTTTGGACTGACAGATTTATATTAATATTCTTTATTTGAGAAGAAAAATCCCCAGTAGGAACAGTTGTAAATAGGTGGGTCATCTTCATTCCTTAGTGAAGGTACTTCTATTAAGCTGATATGGAAGATGTCTGATATGGATAATAATCAATCTTCAATGTTTTCTAGGAGTGAAGGAAAGAAGGGAAGAAAAGGAGACAAAATGAACAGCTTACTTCAGGGAGTGAATTTGAAAAGAAGTGAGGCCATATAAAGGAGAAAGTGAGAGAGCACATTTACCGTAAATGGCATCAGCAACATTAGCCACATTTTGCCAAAGTCCTTTGGCTGAAATAGGTATTCAAGACAGTATAAGTTTCAAGAGAATAAGGTCTTCTATTTAAATAGCAGCTTTACCACGTACTCGCTTTGTAGCTTGAGGTAAACTTTAAAAAATTCTGAAGCCTCCTTCTTCCCATTCATAAAATAAACTAGTAACAACCCCAAAATATGCAGAGATGTGGTGGGGCCTGAACAACAAAAGTGTCCAATACAACATTTGAAATGTAGTAGATATTCTATCAATATTGATTCTCCTTACTCCCTTAATTTTAAAATATAATTCTTGCAGTTCTCATCAAATTACTCTGTTGGTCACTAATAAGTGAAAATTCCTGAAATAGAGACATTCTTGGTAGCAAGTCTTGTCATAATGAATTCCTGATGGTTTGGACTTGAGAAAAATTATACCTATATAACCAGTTTTTATTTGGTTGTGTTTAGCTTTTGCTTATGTTAGTTTGATCCCTGAAGCAATGAATAAAGACCTGAAAATGGTTGTTCAACACCCTGGCAGTGGTATCTTCCCTTAAGTAGACATGGGTCTAAAGAGACAATTTCATGATAACTACAAGACAATCTCCACAAAAAGTCTCCCAAAGCCTCAGTTAAAAATCTGAGATGCCAAAAGTAAAGACATCTTCGACATCATAAGAGACAATATGCCATTGGTTACTCCTGTTGCCCCAAAATTGTATGCTTTGGAAGAATAATGTTTTAATGCTCATGGAAGAAATGGGTGAATTCATTGACCTAACACTTATTTATTTATAAAACTAGTTCTCAGAGACAAAGAATCATGTTGCCAAGTAATAACCTTTGTTCTTGTGAAAAAGTTATGGAACCATGTATGAGTTTGACAATGGAAGGTGATGAGGGAAAGGGGAGAATCTTTTCTCATTCAGTGTTTGAATTTTGCTTCATCAATATAACATTTAAAAGTATTTGGCAAAACTTAACTTAGGGCAGAACTTTCAGAAGAACGTGTTCTATTTTTGCTTATTATACAGTATAAGTTTTCTAGGAACAAGCAATGATCTTGACAAGTGATTGGCCAAATTATTTTTTCTAATATACTGCAGCCTAATTGAATTTCTATATTAATGATAGCCACATTTTAGATAATGCAACAAATATAGGCAGTAAATATTATATTGAACTACAAAAAAAGGACTCAATTCAATGTTGGAAATGCCACATATGATGAAAACATGATAAACATTTTTTACTAAATGCAGTACACAGACATATTGATCCTTTCCCCAAAGTCTATTACTTTTGATATTAGCTGATTCCATTCCTTATTGAAGTGTCTTTTTTTGCATACTTAAAATATGCAAAACATGAAACAGCCTTCTAACTTGACTTATAAACTGGTATTTCTTTACAAATATTGGTTTAAAACCAAGAAGAGATTAGCTACATTATATTTCTGCCTAATTCCCTGCCTCTCAGCTATTAAATAAGATATTTTTCTTATATCTCCTCATCTTTGAGGTGATTTTTTTTAAGACCTGTGAATATTGAATTAAACATATACATGTTAAGTAGGCTATTTGCGCAACATACAATCTTTAAACAATTTTGTTTATGGACAAGCTGTTAATAAAGAGACATATGTGCTGTTTTATATATCCACATGCTTTACTACCAGTTTTTAGATAAGTACCATAACTTAAGTTGTCTTCCACACAAAGTTCTGGCAAGCTTCAATAGATTCATTAGTGGGTTTTTCTTTACAACCAACGAAGCTCAAAGAACTCCTAACAATGGAGCTAATCACTGCCTCTTCCCTGACCCAAGCTTAGGTTTTCCCTCCTTTCACTCCAGACTCTTATTTCATTTCTGAGCAATTGGATTTCCGTGCACTCCCAGAACAAATAAATATCTCCCCTTTTCCCCCTGCTTACATCTTTTGTGTATATTTTTTCTATACGACTGCCTGTATTTAAACTAGTGTATAATGGCAGAGTTCTTCAGGTAATCTTTCATTGGACATAAATGGTGTAGCATTAAAATGCAGATACTGTTACCTCAATTAGAGAATGCTGTGCAAAACTTGAAAAAGACGTCGCTAAATGTTTGGACTAAACAAGTAAGTCTATGTTGTTAAGAGTGGGACTGGGCAAGTTGCATTTTCAATAGCTCCCTTAATGAATAAATGTTAGACTGTATCAACAGTCCTGAACAGGCTTGTGGTTTGTGTGTGCATAAAGTGTAATGGTATCAATTGACTGGCTCTTTGTGGTTGCTATAAAGTACTCTTGAATGTGTCAATGGAGAGAAGGCCTGCAGACAATGAAGCCATGACAGCTGAATGTCAGCAGCGACCTTGAACCTAAACTGGTTTCACCATTCCAGTGACTCCAGCTACAGTGAAGACATGCACTGGAGCCGGACCTTCGGCATTGCCTGTCATTTTCTGTGTTCAGATTCCAAGCACTTAAGTGACAATTTCACCACATTGCTAGACCCTGCTAATATGCATCAGTGAACGTTCACTTATTAGTGATGGGGCTAACGATATGTTCAGCATTTTAATCAGAGTTGCATTGGCATTTAAAAATACAAAACACAAAGCAAAACAAAGCCTCATTCTAGACTAAATGTTTCATTTAAGCAAACTCATCCAGAGAAGATACTCAAAACATGTTTTTCTGCAGCAATGGATTCTTTGATACTGATCTTGCATTACATAGCATTACTGCACATACATTACTACACTCTATTGCTGCAAATAGCACATGATTAGTTAATTAAAATATGGCATCAAAGAATAATTAATATTTGTAATGCAGTGTTTCTTTAATGAAAAACAAGAGAATTCTTCTAAAGGTCACATTTACAGATTAAATGTGTCTTTAACATAAATGGAATGTTATTAAGCTAGGCTCAATATTCAGGAGAGAACTACAAAGCCTTTTGTGGCAAAACACTATTAATGAATTCAAGAAACCGAATCCCTTTGCTAATGCTGAAGTTGAGCAAGGTTAGAAGCCCAACCACAATTGAATGTTCTTAATATGTTCACTGTGCTCTGCAGTGAAGAACTGAAGGAAGGGAAGGGAAGGGAAGGAAGGAACCTGGGTGGAGAGAGTGAAAGGCTGGAGGAAATAGAGGAAGAAAGAAAAGGAGAGAGAAGGGCAGAGAGATAAAGATAGAGAAAAAGAGAGAGAAAGATTTTGATTGGTGAGAAACACATAGCCATGTGTATGCAGCAAAGAGCAATAACCCGAAAACTCATGTGTGTGTATTGTAGGAAGGCTAGTCAGTATATTTTTTGCATTAATGTACGTTATTAATATCATAGCACTATAAGTTCTTTGCAATTTATTCTAGAGAAAATGTAACATTTACTAAAAATAAACAATATAAAGTATATATTAACTTTGTAATTATGAAGATTTATAAATGCAAATGTGTTATTGGAATGTTGTTGTGGGATGGTATGAGTGAGGTGTGACACGGGCACTTCATTTGACTAGCACTGCTTTCAGTCCTAATCATTCATAGATCTGTTTTGTCATACATTATTTTCCTAAGTAAATAAAAGTGGAACATAACTAATTATCCTCATGTTTCTCTGTGGTTATCTCAAGTTCTTATATACTATAAATAGTGAACTGCCTGATTAAATTTGTCTTTATAAGTCCTTGACAACAAACAGAGGGAAAAAAACCCAAAACCTGAAGTATATATCTGTGCTTTTTAGTTGAAAAAGATAAATGTTGCCAAAGGTTTTTCAATAAGTTCCTAAAAAGAGAAGGTAACATATGTTTTGAAATATAATAAGAAAATATCTTCAAAATAAGCATCCAACTGTGAGAAATGTTTATTATCCAAAAAAAAGTGTATGTTATCAGATATACAGTATTGTAGAAACAAAGGTAACTATATCATCTTGATTTTATATTTTAGTTAAAATATTCATTATGTAAAAAATCATATGATAAAGATAATTAAGCTCCCCCCCAAATAACCAATGAACACTTTTAAAACAGATATTTAAATAATGACCTGAAATAATCATCAATTTTTCTAGGATAAAAAAATGGGCAAAATTAAACTTAATGTTTAGAGAGGTCCTTTAATACCTTAAAATCAAAGTACAATGAAGAAAATAAATAATGAAGTAGAAATATTTTCTTGCACTAACTTTTATATATATATATAATGTTTCCTTTCATCTTGATAGACGTATTTGCAAAGTTTAGCAGTGTACCCTTTTTTATATTAGTATTATGACTTACACATGGGCTGATACCATCAATCAGCAGCTGTAAAATAAATATGTGCTTTATATATTTAGTTTAGTTCAAGGTGACTGTATTTTTCTAATTTTTGCCGTATATAAGTTCTATACCAGAAAGAAGTTCCATACCTGGTTTTATTTTGAGTCATTGAGATTTATGTACATTATATTCTCTAGGAAAAGATCATTTACAAAGCTTTTATATTTAAATTAGCACTTAAATGTATATAGATGTGGCATAATTTTTATGAATGCCAGACAATAGAGAAACTCCACAAATGCCACCATTCATTATGAAGTGACCTCTCTGCAAACTCCTCCTGTTGGTATCATACTTCAAGTTACCTCTTCCCTCTGTTGTATGGAAGAACTCTCAAGAAGACAAGCTCCAAATCTTGAAAAAGTTGATGGTTGGAATGAAAACCTATTTTTGCTGTTACAGTTATTTTAAAGTAGGATGATAATTCTCAAATGAGAATTAATCCCCTGTGCATATATAGGTTATGGAATTCAAGTTTAAATAAAAAAGTAGTCAGAAATAAAATTCAGGTTGACAGGTCAACACAGTACTTGCAGCTAAGGCACTCATTTTTGTTGGCCTACATACATCAGCAATCTTGACTAAGCTGAAATGTGTGTGGTGGTATCTGAAATGATATCCTTCATCATGAAATGGCTAAAGGACATATTAATAAACATTTGACTATGTTATTTAATAAAATACTCTAAACAAATGTTTGTACAAATAACAGACTATTCCATGAATTAATGTGACTGCTAGAATTTGTGGTGAAAAACATTGCATAAGAAATATGCATTAATATGTGTGTGTGTTCTTGTACTTGAAGGTACACGCCATAAAAGTATATGTCAAGTAGGTTCAACATATGTGACATAAAGATGGATCATTTTAAAGTGTCCTTTACTCTCTTAAAGTCCCTTGAACTTTTTACTCACAAAAGAAAAAATAAGGGATGGGGTAGGGGTGAACTTGGAATTATTTATTTTCAAATTTCAGTGGTTTGTATATTTAAAATTCACCCTTATTTATTTGTATATTTAGTCTACTATGTGTCAGGTTCTGTGTTAAAAAGAAAAGATTTAAAAAACACTGGGTTTCTGTGCCAACTTTCATTTTGTTTGCTTTTAAGCATCCAGTTTCAACTCTTGCCCAGGTTACAGCTATGAGGACAGACTCAAAAGTTTCATACGGTTTGGTCACATATGCAAGTCTGACCTGAGGATCTAGCAGCAGCTCCATACTGGGCCTCATAGCTTTTCCCAGATGATGAAGGGGCTCTGTGCCCCCCCCCCAGCCTCTCAGAATAAAACAGTTGCTCTCAAAGAACCACTCAGCTCTGAATTTATCCTGGACTCTAGCTACACACTCAAATTTCGATTCAACCACTATTCTGGGGCACCTCTTATGTTCCCGACACAGTAATAGTTATTTTTTCAGATGATATTTTATGTAATCTTTAGAGTCACTATGTAAGGAAGAATTCCCAGAGGCTCAGTAACTGGCTCCAACTGTGAACAAGTTGCAGTTCTACCCAGATCTCCTCACTCCACGGCCAGCGCTCCAACTGATTCCTACAGCAACACCACCACCTGATTCACTCCGGCTAAGCAGCATCAATATTGAATGGAAATGTTCGTCAAGCTAGAACTTGGATGAATGGATTTTTTAAGCCCTTAGATATAGAAAAAGAGATTGAACACAGATACACTTGTCCAGTACATACAAGTATGAGCTCAAATTAAATTAACTCTGACTACAGACTCCCCCACCCGCACCCCCTCAGTCAGTTCTCTTTTGAAGAAAAACTATGCTTTTCTTCTCTGCAACAGAGGTGGAGACCAGGAGGAATTCTTAGTGGGACTGTGCCTCTAATTTTAGCAAGCTTGGGGTTAGAATACTAAAGCAGAATTTGGATTGCTACTAGGACCAGCCGTGATTCCATTCCTATACAGGCCCCTTTTCCTCTAGAGAGTTCCACACTGCTAGAGGTCAAGGGATAGGTGAGAGCAATGCAGCAAGTTCATTCTCAGTAGAGCTCTGAGCAAGGGTGACTCGCTCTTTCAAAAAAGAGAACAACTCAAAAGGTTATCCAGTGCCCAAATATTCAATATTCCTATATATTTCATTTTTTGTGATATTTCAATTGTTCAATTTTTACTAAACAAAATTTTGACCACTTTAGAGAGAAAAGTTGATTCTTTATAGTGTAGTTCATGTGTCATTTAAAATCAACCCATTTCAAAGGAAAACACAAATAAATTCATGGTGGATACCTCCTGATCTAAATGAAAGTATAATTTATTCTTTTAATTTTGTTCACCTAAATTATAAATCTGTGCAAATTAACAAACTTTATAAACATATAAACTTCTTTAAATTATGTTTCGTAATCCAAAAAGGAGCTGGGCCACTGTCAATTAAATATATGTAACATTAATAGTCAGAGCTCTACTCTAAACTCTACAATTTCAATCCAGCTTCAGACATTTTCAAACAGAAAACTTATTTGGAATTTTTTTTGTCAGTACAGTATTTAGATATATGTGATATTTACATGTGATCATTATAATACAATAAACAAGTGTTTTGGTCAAATTTTGCTGTGGGAGCATGATTAAGATGCCACAAATTCCAAAAGTAAAGACCTTCTTGTACGTACTCTCGTTGCATGTCCTATTGATACATAACTGATTGAATCAGCTAAAATTAGTCGAACAGTTTTAGAAATAAAAATAATAGTGTAGTCACACAAATGCTAAAGTAATTATTAATAAAATTCTGAAAAGGAGTTATGTTGCTCAAAAAGAAAAATGTAGTTTCATTTTCTTGTTATCACAAATAGCTATATTAATACTACCGTGTAGCTAAACACATCATGCAAATCTACCTCTTATGGTTAATTATAAACTACTGAAAAAACTAATAATAAAACTAACATAAAAATAACAATATTCAGTATTTAACTGCTCTTGGGCTGAAAGTATATGAAAATTACCACTTGTAAACCCTAAGTGCCATTTAACATTTTTTATGTTAAGTACTTTAATTTTTTCATTTAAAAAAATATGTCTTTATTGATTTTTTTTTTAGAGAGAGAGAGATAGAAATATAGATGAGAGAGACACATTGATTGGCTGCCTCCTGCATGCCCCCCACTGGGGATCGATCCAGCAACCTGGGCATGTGCCCTGACCAGGAATCAAACCAGGACCTCTCAGTCCATGGGATCCACTGAGCCACACTGGCTGGGCAACACTAAGTGCCATTTTAATGATTAATCAATACATTCATTATAGCCCTGGCCAGTTTTGCTCAGCGGTTAGAGCATCAGCCTGTGAACTGAAGAGTTGCAGGTTTGGTTCCTAGTCAAGGGCATGTACCTGGGTTGCAGGTATGATCCCGGGCTCTAGTAAGGGTTGTGCAGGAGGCAACCAATCGATGTGTCTCTCTCACATAGATGTTTCTCTCTCTCTTCCTCCTCCCTCCCCTCCCTTCTACTCTATCTATGAATTAATGGGAAAATACCTTTGGGTGAGAATTAACAAAAAAATAAATAAATAAATAAATAAATAAATAAATAAATAAATAAATAAATAAATTCATTATAAGAAATTATCTAAGAAGTGTTTGTAATGAGGTCAACTCCCTACAACATAACTTCACATTTGAAGATGCAGTCACCTTAAAATGGTGATACCCATGAGTTCAGGGTACTAAGAAGTATGTGCACTAGGAAATCTGAAATATTTTTGAGTATTTCAAGACCCACTGTTGTTTGGATGTTTTATATACATATGGGCAAAATCATGTCATGCAAAAATATAAAACCACACACAGTAAAAGTTCAGGGGAACTCAGTACATAACACTAATTTAGTGGTATATCCAGACACCAACAGAATAAAGAGGATGCATTCCCACCTTGCTGAAAACATTGGTTTTCTTTAAGACTTATAAAGGAAAATAAAGGACTCATTCATATTAGGCCAATGTAAATTCAAATAACATTTCTCAAAAATTAAGGAATAATTTGCCTATAATACCTGAGATGTAGAGCCTTGCTTTATATGAAACAATAAACTACTTATATAGTACAAAATCTAATTTATAGTGTCTTTCTTTGTCATCATAATTATGTGAGTAGAGGTATAAATTTACTTTAGGCTAACCCAATATATATATATATAGATATAGATATAGATATAGATATAGATATAGATATATAGATATAGATATAGATATAGATATAGATATAGATATAGATATAGATATAGATATAGATATAGATATAGATATAATGACTTGGCCTTTGGGCCATTTTGCCATTTCTGTAGTCCACTTTATTTTAAATTCTGTTTTTATAAAAAATTAAATTATTTAGTAATTAAACTGTGTCATGTCTGGATATTGCCTTTTCATGTGTCTACAGAAAGTTACTTTTTGAAAGAATACCTAGCTATTCATATTCCTGTGTTTTCTGTCATGAGAAAGGCAAAGCTCACGAATGGTTTCCTCATGGAGTTTCAAATACCTCAGTCCCGATACAGGCACTGCACATTTCTCTCTTTGGATTCTATAACCAATTGCCTATCCTCTTGCAACATGTACCTAAAGTTTAAGAGCCAAAGATACACATTATTAACTTTTCTTGGGTAGGCCCTACACACAAAGTGTAGAATAGAGAATACATTATTCCATCGAAGCGGTCTTGTTTCCTTTGGAATAATATAATGCAGAATACACCTTAGCCATATTAAGTGGTTGACTGATAGCATAAACAAAAGTAGGTTTTACATTGCAGCTGTACACAATACACCTTTGTACAGTTGACTGATTGCTTACAACAATAAAAAATAATTGTAGTATTCTGCTGTCAAACTTTCTGGCTAGTTTATAATGAACTTCAAAAATATGGCTCTTTTTCTCAAATGCAATTAATTTGAAGATAAAAGTAATGTGGTGCCATAAAATATAAATATTTATCCCAAAGAGGAGATTGTTATCTAATAACAATAGATAAAGTTTCACATCCCAATTTTTCAAAGAATGCAATGTTACCACTTAAATATGCAAGGAAATGCTTCATGTAGCAAGAAGTACAATATGATTAATATAAAAAAGTGAAAAGTATTTATTTACCAATTTTGACAGTTGTCATGGACATCACTGTTTCAAGTGGCATTTTTGACAAAACAATTTTCTGGCTGATAGTTACAGGGAAACTGAACATTTTTTTCCCCCTGTGTATTTACAGTATTTAAAAAATGCATCCTCAGTGTAACTTTTCTGCTCAAGAGAAAAAAGAATGAGTTCTATGAAACAACCCATCCAGTGCAGTTTCTGTAAGAACAAATGAATGCAAGTGTTAACAAGGCCCAATCTTCCCTTTTGTATTTGTTTCTTCATTAAGCTCTAACTATGCTCTAGCTCTTGTGCCCAGTAGATTTGACGTGAAGATGGTATGACAAGCTTGGCTTCTCCCGATGCAGCTGGCACTCCTGATGCCAAAAGCCAGAGCTTGTGGTTGTGGGATCAGGAGAGAGTCCTTCGGAGCACAGTTTGCCTGTCAGTTTCCCATCCGCCTCGCAGTGCAGCACTCCCTCCCCAGTCCCCTTAATGAGAAGTGGAGGACAATACCAGTATTGTTGTTTCTACTCGAAATCTTGTGGAAAGAACAATCGCTGTTTACCCAAGCATTTGTATTACCCAAACTCTGTTGATAATTACTTCTAGAGTCCCTGATTAACTCTGCTCTCTGCCTCAGCACAAAAACGCTATTGAGATAGACACCAGACAACTTTTCCATCTCTTAGTGTTTTAACACTTTATCAAATATGATTCGGTCCTCATATTTATCAGAGGAAATGTACCTACATGATTTGCACTCAGCTCATGAAGAGCATTTGAACCATGTAAGAAACCCATATACTTTGGAAGGCTTGAAAATTCTCCATCACCCCACCTGCTTTCCTCCCCCTCAACAAAAGTTAAAGAGCATCCTGTTTTCAGCTGCCGTAGTCCTGTACCTAGGAATCTATGATAAATATAAGCACACTTCAAGTAACAATGACATCTCTAGTCAGCTTACTGCTATTAACTTTTTATGGTGAAGTATGTAGGAGAAAAATTTCTGGTTATTTAATTATTATGCAATTTTGTGATATGCTTTTGTTTTGTAAGACCTAACAAAATGGAACTGTTGCTATGTCTATTTCCATGATACTGGTAATAATTTTAATCTGTCACATCACTCCTACCCCCTTTCACATCCCACCCCACATGCAGTCTGCTGTTAGCACTATGCAAAACAGAATCATGAATATGCGTAATTATGGAGATTCATGGTAATTTTTCAGGGTTATCTGATGTGACGTTTATAGGACAGCAGCATACATCAATTTAAACGAGAGTGACAAATATCTTATCCTTTATATTTCTATAGTATTTTTAATATTTTCTTGGCCCTTCTCTAGGGAGTAGTGTGAAATAGTAAGAACTTGAATAATAAAAATGTTAAACATTCAAATACTTTACTAGAATATTTTTTAAAGGCAACTTTAAAATGAATTCTCTACCTGTTGAAGTTTAAAAAGTATAAGATACTAAATTTTTTCTTAGGTGATACTTTTTATCAAGCATCTTACACATTTCCAAACCAACAAAAGCACAAACATTTGCGTATACCATTTGAAGATGAGACTGAATTGCTTAATTACTTTTAAACTACGAACCCTGGCCTGACAGAATTATTTGGCAACATGGTCCACCAACTTTATTAAGCATAGGCGTTTGAAACAATAATCCAACTGTGGCATATTTGAATTTTGTTCTAAGTCTGTTGCACCTTTAGAGACTTGCATATTATCTTTAGCACAGTGACTAATTAAGACTAGCTTGACAATTTCATATTTACAATGATTACAAAGTAAAAATCCTTTTCCTTGTTTCTTATGTTTGTCATGAATACTGAGTAATACTAATTACATTGAAGATATAAATAAAGAGCCCCACAATTTGAGTGAGAGACATCTTGAGTTTAAAGTGAGTAAATGTGAACTGTACCAAGAATTTTAAATGGTGAAGCAATTAATATCTATTTCTTATGCAGTCACTAAAAAAGATGAAATAACTGTGTGAGTTCAATTCATTATATCAGCCATATTTTTGTGTATTGACAATAAAGTCAATAAAAATTGGCTTGATTGAAAATGGCCCTCCCCATTCCAACCAACTGGATTCAGAATTCCTTTTTCTCAAGCACATACTATCAGGATTTCGGGTCCAGGGTCAAACTTTCACAATTAAATGTTCCTCAGTACTATATTGGTAACACACCATTGTGAATAAACTCCATACAATTAGCAGGGCCTACTGTGGAAGTAGACTGCTAATAGAAGTAATAACAAGGATACTGGGTCATTAGTATGCCAGAGAAGGTTGGAGAAGCCTAGTTTGAATGATGCATATATAATTGTATGTTACATCTAAATATCACTGTATATTGCTTTAGAAATAATTACTTAGGAAAATATATTTAACCCCTCCCTTTTTTTGAGATTCCAATTTGATTAATAAACAAGTTCAGTGGTGTATTAAGCCTAAAAGGTAGCAGTGTCATAAATGAATGTGTTCTGTATTTGCATGTTTTTTTAAAGTGGCAATTTCTGAAGATACACATTGCTGTGTCTATATACACGTATAAAGCAAAGTGAAGAATTGATGCAATCATCCAGATAATTCATGAGAAAAACACTTTTGCTTCAATTATCTATTGCAAGCAAAACTGAGGGGTTTAGTCTGAATTGTTCAAATAAGTGCCTTGATTCTCTTTATTGTGCATGTGTAGACACATTTTACAAAACTATTTATGTTAACATTTATAATTTACATACATATAAAAGAAATATTTCAACACGAAAAATGACCAAAATCTTTTCACAGCAATAATTTCTACTCTTCAGTTTTATCTAATTTTTTTAATAAAGAGTCTGATTATTCATGTGCGTATTATGTATGGTAATTGAATTAAGGCAAAACTAGATGGACTCATTTGTTCATTTATTAAATATTTGGTTAATAATCTGAATTGTATCTATGATGCTGATATCTCTGTATAAAAAGTTCACTAATATAGTCTGTGTAAAACTTTAATAATGTATATCTCATACAGAGAATAATCATAAATCGATTTGAAAAAGTAAATGTGATTAATATGTACTTTACAATGAAATGCAACATTAAAGCAAACAAAATTTTCAAAGAATACATCTTATATTGTTTATGTTTAAGATTTGTTATGAATAAGTTAATATCCATAGAGAAATCAAATACTGGGACACATTTTCAAAAGTTCCATTGACACATTAAAAATTCAAATATGCAGCACATTTTACAATGTTTTTTCCATATGCACTGACAAGAACAATAATATATTTAATTGCTGACATTTGTGTTATTTTACCTTATGTTTATTAACTGTACAAAGTGTATTTCCAATACGTTTGAGAAATCTGTTGTGTTTAATACATGAGGAACCCTAAATTTCCTCTAGACCTGCTTAATCACTGTATGCAGTCTTACTTTGGCACATATAGAAAACGTATTCCAGAAAACGTAAAGCAACTCTACCATGTTTCTTCATATTGGTACTGTGTCAAAATATGTTTTGTTTGAACATTAGAAATTAAACCTTAGTTTAGTTAAAATATTGCCAAAGTACTGGATTATAAATGTTTGTGTGGACAAATAATTAATACCTAAATGTTAAAAGACACTGAAATATTTTATGGATCTATCTGGCAATGAAAATGAACTATCTATGTTATAAATTTGGTAGATAGGACTCATGTGTAGCATTCATTTATAATTTTCATGTTTTATATAAAAGTAAGTAATTGATGCTTACAATACAACCAAAATCTTCTCTGTCCTCATAAAAACACATGGAGCAGATGTAAAATTAAGCATTTCAGAGTATTTTACTACTTCAATATTGTTTTAATTCGTTCTAAAAGCAAGTGTCTGTCTCTAAATTTTATTTATGAAAAATCAACTTTCAGAATTAAATGGATATATTTTATAAATACTGAGTGGGGACTTGATAGATATTTTTCTTTAGAATTGCTAAAGAGGAAAATATAATAATTTGATGGCAAACATCTGTCTGGTAATCATATATGATAAATTCATAAGGAATACAGGAAAGATATTTATTTACTGTTACTGCTAAGCCAGTCTTTATTTATCTTAGAAGATTTTTCATCTATGAGTGGAAAACAAACTTTCCTTCAAGAGGTCTGTGAACCGAATAATAAATGTCAGGTCTAAATCCTGTATGAAAATCAGTCCGGTTTAATCCTGGATATTCTTCAGCATGCAAATGAAGACTGGAGGTTTCCCTGGGCCCGCTGTCATATGGGCAGCCAATTTACAGACCTTGGCACAGTGTATGTGTTATGGGCTCGCTGCTGCCCCTCCCCCCCACCCCACCCCAGCCTAAGACTTGGTCTCAGCTGCCTGCCTTTCACAGAAAACCACAAACCAAGGAAACATATCAGTAATAGCGCCCTGTAAATTAACTTGACATTTGATGCAGAAAAAACCCTAAAAGCTTACAAAAGACATTGAAAACAAAAGCCACTCAGGACCCACACTACATATATTGTGGATTTAAGAGATCTGGAAGGTGGTTATTCTATTGTAACCAACACACACAGCCTTCATCTTCTTTGTTAAGACAATTCAGTCATTCTTTGTTAGAGGCAGAGTATCCTTCAAACAAGAAAACAATATTTTCCACTAAAAAACAAAAAAAAAGCCCTAAAAGTCCAACTGATGTTATAATAATAATTCAATCAACCCATTTCTTTTACATTAAAAAATAAAGCTATACATTTCGAATGTGAAAAAAAAGATGCTAAAAATATGACTTTGTTTCCTTGGTAAATAAGACATGTTGACACTGTTAAGATGTAAATAATGTAAGAGAAGTTGAAGAATGGTGTGAATCTTGCTGAACATGAGGTATTCACAAATATGTTTTGTCTTAAAATTATGCCATTCATGAGATTTAATTATTTTTTATACTTGGAAACCCCTGAATCCTTTTTATAGAAAAAAATAATTTTTTTTTTTGTTCAAAGAAGGACTATCGATAAAATATTAAATGGTTCTTTGACATCAGCTGCTGTGTGGGGCCAGAGTGAGGCACACAGCCTATTTAAGCCATTAGACATGCAGGAATGTTAACATTATTATTCGTTATTGTGTCTGGCTATGTGTCCCCCCCTTCTCAATCCTCTCTCTCTCTCCCCCCCCTCACTCACTTTCCCTCCCTTCTTCCCTCCTCCCCACCTTTCTCAGTGTCTTTCCTTCCCCTCCCTCACTCTGCAGGGCCGACTACACTGCGTCTTACAAATGTCTGGCCTTATAGTTTACAAGCACCGAACTCTACTGGTAAAAATGCATAATCTTAGCATCTGTGCTTCTTGATATTCATGGATTTATTTACAAGTCCCTGTGTTCTACTTTTTTTTGCCTGTTTCTATGGTTTATATTACTGTCATGCCTATATTCTTGTGGGAATTTCAAATAAGAATCAAGATATAACTGGCAAATATTCTGTAATGCAGTCTGCATTTCCATAATTTAGCTGTTTTTTAAAAGAGACAATTTAAAGAGGTTTATGGACTTAAGGATATATGAAGAGTATTTTGATTGGCTTTTTTTAGTACTTCAACTGCTTAAGGTTCAGTTTGTGTAAAATGGATGTAATAAAATAAATTTATGTACATATATGTGCTTGTGTATATGTAAATGCATTTAGAATGAAAAAGTTCATAAATCTCAGTCAAATTTACTGATTAAGTTCACTATATTCACATTTGGCAACATTAAGATATTTTACAAAAGGGTTCAAAGGTAAAAGGCCAGCATTTTATTTCTTCCTTAGAGTCTAGCCTACAGAAAGCTTAAATATTTACAAAACAAGTATTTAGGTTCCTATGTTCCCCAAACCCTCAACACACACCCCCTTCCATACGTGAAGCTAGTTTAACAGACACATTTCAGTACACATCACTAGTGGCAAAGAAATCTTTTTTTTTTAAAGCTGTAAAGACACAAATTCTTTTGAATTACTAACAGTAAAATTTGAAATTTAACTTGCTTTACAATAATTTTTCATTCATTTCCCATCTATTTCCTCCTCAAAATAGAATTCCACCTTCATATTATCCATGCATTTATTTTGTAGAAAATATTCCCTAGTTTAATGTAATATTAAAATCCAAGAAGTCCATGTATATGCTTTGCTGTTTATAGCTCCAGTTTAATTACTGTGTGTTAAACTGCCTGGACAGTGAAATGAATTTATGAATGTCTTTCAAGACAACCATAGTTTGGAACTGCACATGAGAGGAAATGGCATGGTGGGGGACACTGTATTAAATGATCTTTATATCAGTATTCTTGAAAATTCCCACTATCTATGTATGAAAATGTTAAATACAAGAACATTATGATGAAGGCTTGTTGTAGTTCTAAAGTGGGGGATATGTAAAATACGAAGATTTTCACATGTACAGTTATAACACATGCTAAGCAGCATAGATTATTAAGCAAGATTCATTCCTTTATTGGAGAGGGAGGGGAGTAATTTACAGACAAGAGCCAAGCAATTCTGTTTAACACAACTCTGTCTAGTTGATTGTAAGGCATGTGTAGTATTTTTTCAAAGTAGTAAAGCAATTTACAGCTGAAGATATTTTTTAGAAGATACTCATTTTATTAAGAGTCAATAAGATAGGTTGTGCAGAAAGATATACATGTATTTGCAATTCATATTGTTGCTGTGTTCCTATTGTGTTCTGAGCTTCCATCATGGCTGGGAGGTGGGAAGCTGGCATGCAGTGCAGGAGGGTAAGAGAGAAAGCCCCAAATAAACACTAACAGCATCTCCTAATTATCTCTAATTATAACCATGTTTCTTTCTTTTTCCTGAGGTGGGTGGGGGAGTGGTAGAAAGAAGATGATTATGAGTGCAGATCATATCTGTGCTATTAAATAATACTAAGAATTGTTTTGGTCCAGGGGATGTTTTCATTCTGGACTTTCAAGCACCTCAGTCTACCCATTCAAAGCTATGACAGAAAAATGAATCTGAATGTGTAGGCATTAAACATTTAAATTCTCTACTCCCTGGTCATTATACTGACTGTCATATTTTACACCTTCCCCTCCCCCAATGTGCTTTTGCTGATTTGACTTCATTTACATCGGCTCATTATGCATCCGGCCTTTGTTCTACTGAACGGAATACAGTACAGTGACAAAGCAAAACTTACATGTCGGGTGAAATATTTTTCTGATTTAAAAATTAGGTTTCACTACTTAAATTTACATTTAACTTCCCAACATTGTTTAAATTTGAAGCAAGTCTTCTCTTATACAATAACTATAATCTATATGCAGTTATTTTAAAAGTGGTTAAAATTACTTCAAAATGTCATTAGAAAATGACATTTAAGACCTTTTATAACAAATATTCTACTGCTACCTAGGCAATATTACCATATTAGAAGTATTGAGTTGTTCTTTCTAAGCCTCTGTCGGAATTTCTATGTAGGCCCAAGGAGCAAGCTTTTATCTATTTTATATGAAGTTTATTGTTTAGCCCTGTCCCTTATGGGTCTTACTTTTATGTATCAAACAACAAAGGTAATATCAATCCTTTAAAAAAAAAAAAAAGACTCTGCTTTGCATTTCTTGCAATTAAAAGGTTTTCTGATTTACAAATCAAATTTTCATCAAATTAAAAGGAAGTCCTAGCTGACCGATCACATGGAAAAATATGAAAGTTACATTGAGCTTTAAATGTCTATCCCCATGACAGTGCATAATACCTTTTCATTTGTTACAACCAATGGAGACATGGGATTAATCTAATACAGCCTAATTAAACACCCATTCACACATGAGGGTTTTTAATGGTACTAGTGGCACAAATGCTATTTTGTATCACAGTTATATTTGCATTTATTTGAAGTTAGACAGTAGATATTTTTAAATATAAAGAAAATGGGGGGGAAATAAAATATTGAAAATGGAAGTAATTTCTTGTTTCCTGCAAAGATAATTACCATATGTACATTCGGGTTTCATGCCAGATATTTTAAACAGGATGCTTTTCTAATTTTAGTTATTTATCAAAATGTATAATCATAGTCAGAGTGGCTACATGTCTGGGGCACCATCATGGAAGCAAAAAGCATCATCAAGGCTCTGTGAATGACTCACTGTGTGACCTCTGGCCTTCACTTCACCTGCTCACACCTTGATTTTCTTCATCTTTGTGAAGGGAATATTTGTCCTTTCTCTACCCCTACTGAGCTATTGCAAAGTTTAATTAGAATAATATATTGTTCTTAGAAAGAAAGTATCTTATGAATGCAAGCATTTATTTTTTCCATTGATTAATTTTTACTATACTGTGGGAAAATACAGTGTTGTCTATTTGTCTATATTCAGTCAATCTCTTTTATTTAAGTTTGGCACTTTGGGTTCTAGAGTTAATAAAAATAAAATACAAATGCTTAATTGGATTTCTTGGAGGTAGGAGCAATCGCCCACATCTTGGCAATTTATATTATATAACCTTGTTATCATCTGCAAGATATTTCTATGAGCATAATTGGTTTTAGAAAATGGCTTTTGCAGTCGAAGTAGTCAACACAGTAGCATTCAGAATGAGCTCAAGCCTGTAGGAGAACTAAAAATTCAGCAAGGAATTCTTATTCCAGTGGCACCTCAAGGAAAGCGAAGTAAATAAGAGTTTTTAAGCTACAGTTGATTTGAAACTATGTAATTTTTCTTTTGAGTCCTAGAAATTTTAGATATTGGAAAACATACAACTCTGATGCAGAAATCTGAAAGATGACATCATTTGAGTATATATCAGGATTTACCTAGAAGCTGTACCAAACTCAGTATTATTTCCATAGTACTGGACACAATTAACTCTATTTTCATTTTTATTAAAATGGTGTTATTTAATTTCCTCTCACTTCAATTGAATTATCTGCTAAATGATGGGGTTGAGCTAAATTATCAATAAAACCCTTCCAAGATCCAAAATTAACCTGACCAGTATTTGGATATATTGTTGGACTTTTAGAAAAACACTATCATGCCCAAGTCTAAATAACATTTTTCAGGTATTTGCCCATTTATATGATGATTGTTTATTAAACATTAACTATACACCAGGCATTTGTAAAATTCTTGTTTGTTGTTTGTTTGAATTGGATTTATTGGGGCATAAAATTCTTAAAACCTAGAAAAATACCAGGTTTGGAGGCAAAGGTAAAGACTACCTTACTAAACTCTGACCAAGATCAAAGTCTATGAGCACCTAAAGACTTGACACAACAGAGTTAAATGGGCTTTGAAAAATATTAGTGGGTATGGTAGATAGCATTACTGTTCACTAATGCCTGTGTCTGTCCATAAAGGGGGGTTATACCTCCCTGCCTTCATGAAGTCATGCTAATTGCTCTGGCAAATGACATGTGAGCAGAAGTAATAAGTGTCATTTGCAGGGGGAAGCTTTAAGAATCTTTTCCCTTTACCACAGTTGCCAGCAATGTTCTAAAGAGTTTCTGCTCCACCAAAATGGGTTCCAGAGTGACAGCTACAACGACATGAAGCAAAGTGTCCAACTGATCCACAGTGGATATTAGAATGAGAGAGAAAAAAAGGAGACATCACAATTAAGCCACTAGGATCTGAGGATTGTATATTTTCGTAGTATAACTTAGGCCAGTGATTCTGAGTATGGTTTGGGAACCCCTGGGATTCCTGAAGCTCTTTCAAGGGATCCATGAGGTCAGAATTATTTCACACTGTATGAAGATGCTATTTCCTTTTTTGCTATCCTTCCCTCACAAGTGCCAAATAGAGTTTTCCGAGGTCTACATGGTATGTGATATTATAACCAACTGGTGCAGAAGCTGATGTAAGAATTCAATGGTTAAAGAGATTTGAGAAAAATGAATAGTGATGGTACACTCCTTACTACTTTTTTTGGTTTTGGAAAATTAAGTAATTTTATATAAAAAAATGTTAACATAAAATGGATCTATTATTGTTATTTTAAAATTATAAATAGCTTTACATTTTCTTTAATTTCTAAAATGAAGTAGAAATCGGTGGCTATAACCCACTTCAACAAATGCTCTCTGGGTCCTCAATAATTTTTAAAGAAACCAGAGACCAAAAGTTGGGGACTTTTCCTATGCCATCCTGACAAATGCAGTAGGTTCCACCAGGAGTAACTCCTTCGAACTAATTAAGCCCTGTCATTTGTGAAGCTCTGTGAATAGATAAACTATAACTTTAAAAGTATGGTTAGAGTCAATCACATTAGTTAGTTACTTAACAGAATCAAATGGAACTTTTTCATGTTGTATAACAAAAGAACAGTTCCTGCCTAATGCAACTACTATAATAATTAGTCTAGACAAATAAACTATCTCTTTGGTTGACAGAGTGGATTTTCCTCTTTATTTTGTAAAAGAGAATAAATGTAACTTTTTCAGTCAGTCTGAAAATATATAAGCTGGATTATAAATTACCCTCCAAATGTACAATTTGTTCAATTGATAAAGCAAAGGGAATAGAAGAAAGATGAATTGTGAGATGTGAAATTTTCAAATCATGCTTTTGACAATCATACGGACACACTGTGAATGACCACTACAGACCACACCCAATCAGAAAACAGTCTGAATTAAAAATATTTGAGCCCATTATCTCTTTCAAACCAGTAGAGTTTTTATATCAATTTGCTCTCACTGGCATGTTAGTCCATAAATGTGTTTTTTCTTGTTCTGAGTGTTGATGTTCATTCCTTCAACTGGATCATAAGCTTCTAAAGGGTAGGAATAATGCCCTTGAATTTGCCTCCTCCTCATCCAGTGACTGCCTAGGGTGCCCACAGGTTAAATAAATGCCCACAGGTTAAATAAAACAAGGTAAGCTCTCTAACTTGGGGGGGGGTGACAACTACCTTCTATTAATTTAAATATACTTGTCATTAAGAATCAATATTCTATTAAATATTAGAGGGTTATTTGAGATAATAAAATTATCAAATCTAGCATTGATGTCCTATTGAATAAATATTCCTGCTATCCAGCATAATTTTTGGATGGGTTATGCTGTGTTCCTACTTCAGTACAGTGGAATTTTCATTTATATATATATATTCCCCTTTCTTATATGATTGAATTGTAGAAATTCCTGAAGGAGTTTATCTTAACATAAAATATTTCTTTTATAAATATCTATTCACTGGATTTTCCCTACAAATCTAGTTAACCAATCAAAAAAAAAGTTTTATGAGTGCATTTGTGTATGTAATATGTGTAGGACTTCCTAGTATATGATATACATTGTCTACACTATGTACATTATCTCATCTGACCTTCTCAATAAGCTTGTGAAATAATTTATGTTTACTCCCATTTTATAAATAAGAAAGTAAGAGCTCTGTTAGGTTAAGATATTTGTCCAAGAACATATGTCTAGTATGTATTAAAATTCAAAATCAATTCCAGAGCCATATGGCTTTTTAAACTGTTAAGATATGAACATAACAGCAAAATTTATTTTTATTCTTCTAGTAAAGAAAAAGTATTCTTTCTCTCAAATGATTTCTAAATTGTATTATACAGACAAACTAATTGTTTTTCCACAACTTGAATGAATAAAGGCATAGGTGAATATTTTTAGTGTAAATACAGGCGAATGGACTTTTTGCATACATTCTTGAGAAAGATTACATTTTCTGAAGTTTAAATGTTTATTTTTTATTTGAATCTTTATTATATTCTTAATTTAATTTTCTTCTTTAAAAATCGTTCTATTCCTAAATTTGAAATAGGTGTAAATGTTAATAACTCAAATAGAGTGTCTTGAAAATAACCTAAAGATAATTAATTGTACTTCAATTTTTTATAAAGGGACATCAAGATTTCTAGTAGGTTGGCTGATGGTGACTGTTAACATAATAGTTAATCTATTTATATTTTCAGCAGGTATTACCATAAAAATAACTTAATGAGCCTTTCATTTAGATTTTCTGGTGAATTCTTAAAAGTAGTTTTGTGTCTCATGATAAGTCTCTAAGAAATCAGTTAAAACCTATACCCAAAATCTAGAACACAGAGTAATTTAAAGTTAGAAGCCAACATTAGGCTCTATATACCATGATTTATAAAAGCAGTGAAATAGAAAATTGCTTTTTTCTTGGTTTCTAATAGCAGTAATTATAAAGCATAAATCCCCCATTCTTTATTATCTGCAGAGATATAAAAACTTGGAAAGTCCAAACCTTCCAGATGAGTGTGAGGCCATTTTAGAAGACTTGAACAGTATTGGAAGACAAGCGTAGGCAGGAGAGTTGGAAGCAACACTCTAGAAAGAACTGCTATTATTCTTCCTGTTCTTTGGAAGTTTTAAATTCTAACTCAGGTTATTATGGAAGTGTCCAGTGATTGTCAGGTTATTCTAACTCTTAACTGACAGGAATATACAAACCAAAGAAACCTAGTGGTCCGGATGTTATTTTCTTAATATCTCAAAATTCGTAGAATAACACCTTCTTGACATGATTTCTTCCTTTTCTTCCAAGAAGCAACATTTTCCTTGGCATTGATTTCTCTGAGCCCTTTCCCAACAGAAGTTCCTCAAGTTTTCACAAACTTTCACATCCTAAAAGATGCCTTCATTGTTTGAATGACCTCTACAGCCTCAACAACATTTCTATGATTATAAAAACCACAATATAACCTACTAGACTCTTGATATTTATGTTTATCATTCCTGTTCCTTCTCCCAGATTATAAACTCCATGAAGACAAGGACCTTGTCTTATTCGTCAGATGCTCAATATTTACTGAATGAGTTAAACAGATGACAGTTAATAAGTTCAATAGTCTATAATGTGTAATTCTACAATGATATTAGATATAAATGAACATAGTGGGTGATGAGGCTAGTCTGCAGGAGAGTCAGCAAGCTCTTCACTGATTTTTATACGTTAAATTGTTTCCTTTGGTGGAGTTGTGAATCTCAGAATTCTCAAAGCCCTCTTACACAGCTTTGGTGAAATTTAAGGGTCTATTTTATACCATGCTTCTATCTGGAGGCAAGAGTAAGAACAGTGAATTTGCATGCAGATTCTTTTGGTTCAAGTCTCAGTTTTGTCACTTACTAACTATATGACCTTGGAACTATAAGTATCATTCACTTTCCAAAATTATGAGGTTTAAAGGATATGTAAAGAACGTAATACAATGCCACACATAGTAAGCGCTCAATGATGTTATTTATTTTATTATTGTAACAGTTCTAAGTGATCTTAAGGGCTGAGGCTTTGGGCCTCTAATTTAAGATAAATATGTTAATTAACATAAAATGGAAGAATGGCTAAAGAATTAAGTAGTTTTGCAATTCAGTTTAGAAGAAATGTTTGTCATTACTAAGAAGAAATTGGAACTGTTGGAGGTTACAATATAGAAATCTATACATTATTTTTTATTAGGCAACTCAATCCCAATAAAAAACATTGGTTCCTGAATACCCAGCATAACCTCAAAGAAGAGTCTGTGTTTGTTTTTTTGTGTTTTTTTTTTTTTTTTTGGTACGTGCCCCTAGCGGGAGCCGAACCCAGGACACTCTGGTCCGCAGACCGACACTCCAACTGCTGAGCCAAACCGGCCACGGCTATCTGTGTATTTTTTTAAATTTTGATTTATTGATGAGAGAGAGAGAGAGACTTTGATTTATAGTTCCACTCATCCATGCATTCACTGGTTGATTCTTGTATGTGCCATGACTAGAGATCGAACCTTCTCAAACGAACTGAGCTACTGGGTCATGGCTAGCGTCTGTTTATTTTTATTTTGAAACCATTAAATATTCCAAAGCAATGATTATCTACCTCCAGCTTAAACTCCAGTTGTGAGAATTTGTTTGCCTACATTTAAAAATAGGCACAGAGTTTTTCTTAAGTCGTAGTTTAATTCTTCTCTTCAAGTGGTAGAATCTTCGATGTAAAGGGACTGCTGCTTGAGCAGCACTTCATCAAAACAAACAATCTTTGCATATTTAAAGTGTCAAATGCTAGAGCATGTCTGAAAATTTGTAACATGTTTAAGTAATTCTGCCATTCAGAACTATGCTGTGATCGAAATTCAATGCCTATAAAGGTAAGCTATAGAGAGATGACCTTCCCAAGGTCTTTGTTAACTGCTTCTATGAGACAGAAAGAACTGTGAGGAAAATGAAAATATTACTAGGGTTAGTTCCATGCTGTGTGGACAACCAGAAGCAAGAGCTCTTTTGGGGTAGGATCATGGCTTTGGAAGGAAAGGTCTCAGTCTTATCAATGAGCTTATGACCACAGCCAGTGGGTAATTTCTAGCTTTTACCTAATGTTTCTTGTCTGTTGCATGTCATATTATTAACTTCTTTCTTCAAATTCTCTTATTCCACAATAATACCCTTTTGAAATGTATCTCTTATATCTCCAGACATGTTTTCTCAGTCATTTTTATGGATTCTTCTGCTCTAAAAAGCCAATCTCAGACCACTTCTCAGGTCTCAAGTTACTCCAATCAGGGTCAGGGGACCATCTGCCACAAAACAATAGCTTTAGGTTTGTAAAAATTCAGATTCCTGTGCCCACTTCTACTCTCCTAAATTAAAATCTCTGGGTATGGGAAAGAGCAAATGGTTTTCTTATAGTAGCATTATAAATCTCAGAATTCTCAAAGGCCTCATAATATGTCTTCTGTGAAATTCAAGGGTCTATTTAATACAATACTTCCATCTGGAGGCAACACCGTGAGGGGTAAGGGCAAGGGCTTTACAACCAGACTGCTTGGGTTCAGGTCTCAGTTTTGGTACTTATTAGCAGTATGACCTCAGGAATATAAATGCCCTTACTTTCTGAGATTGTGAAGTGTCAGAGATAATAGATGTAAAGTAGACATATATGTAAAGGGCTTAATGCAATGCTACACATAATAGGTGCATTTTTGACAAGTTTCTTGGTTAATTAGATACAGACCAAAGCTAGAGAACCACTGGGTGATATCTATTTCTAAGGTTTCAGATCCACTTTCAGGATGATTATTTAAAACTTTTCAGTAGCTTCCATTGTATAAGATCCTGCATCAACTCATCTGCCTTTCCAGCTCCTCTCCTGCCTTCCTTCCTGCTAAAATCTAGTCATGTAGAAATTCCTACTGGTATTCTCTCTTGGCTCTCTTTCCTACCAGCTCTTCATTCTTTCTAAAATAACTTCCCTGTCTAGGCAACTTTATCAGACTCATCCAATTTGTCCTGTCTCAGCCTAGATGTCGGCTCCTCCGTGATCACCCAGGTCTGAGTTGGGTTGCCACTCAGTGAGTACCCATGTATTCCAGATATCTTCCATTATTGTACATGTCACATTTTATTGTACTTGCTTAATTATTTGTTTGTATCCCCTATAAGGTATTTCTAGTTCCATATCCTGGCATACACTAAGAAGGTGTTTAATATATGTAAATTCATGAATGAATAAATGACTCACAGGTATTTGCTACCAAATCAAACCTCTTCCCTAGGCCTTTATATCAAACTGGACGTGTAAATAACTAAATTCATTTTTTCCCCCAGCAAAATGGTTTCTTCTTCGATTCTTCTTTTCAGTGAAACACACAAAAGTTTGTCCAACTGCTGAAATCAGACAGTTAAGGATTATCCCAAACTGCTCTATCTCCCTTATCCCCACATCCAATCTGTCACATTACATGTTAGCAATAACCAAGCTTGGGAGATTTTTCTAAAGTGTGATTATTGAGGTTTGATTCAAGAAGGTATTTTGACTGTACATGTTTACCTTCTCTCTTTACTAAAAACCCATTGAAGAAACAGTAAAGTACAAAGAAAATAATTTGATAACATTCCTGAGAACAGGAAGACCAGAGAGTTGGATGACTTTCTGTAACACGGGAAGCAGATAGAAGTCATCATTTAAATAAGCAAACAAAAGTGGGAGCCTCCTTTTTAGACAAACACAGGAGAAAGCTCTAACAGAAACAAAAGCACTGTTCCTGGCTGTGGAGTCACAGAAAGACCCCAAGGAAGCAGGTACAGAGTGGAGTGGAGGTGGAGTGGATGGGTAGATAGGTGGATGGGGAAGGTAGATTGAGGGATTGTATATAGGTGCTGTTACCACCCTTGGCTGATAGTGAAATTATGTGGAGTTCTTGTTAAATACAGTGAATCTCAGGACCCTTCCCTGGGGACTTTGGTTTCATGAGTTTGGCAATATGACTCAGAATTCTGGCTTTTTGACAAGAGTCCCAGGTAATTTCTATGGAAAACAACTTTGGGCAATATTGGAATATGGACAGCTACCCACTCCCACCACCCACACACAGATCTGTATGGCATATAAGATTAACATTTATTCCCATTCTTAAAATTGAATCATTAATTTTTAAATGACTATTTCATTTGTTTCTTTTTAAAATTTTTTTTCAATTACAGTTGACATTCAATATTATATTCATTTCGGTGTACAGCATAGTGGTAAGACATTTATATAACTTATAAAATGATCCTTTGAGATAATTAATTTCTAAAGAACTTTTAAATTTGTTTGAGATGCCTAGCAGAGATAACGCCACAGAATAAGGCTGTCCTCATTCTTGCATTTGGGATTGCCGGACAGTTCTCTGCCTGAGCATCTTAAAGTGGGTCTCACCAATCTACACTCCCCAATCACATACCTAGAGCTCTCTGTTAATCCCCTCATTCAAGGAGCAGCCTTATTATAAAAACAAGGAGTTAGCCCTATTAACTGCCCACACTTTCCTTCATATATATGAAGGAAAACCTAAACTCACCAAACATTTGAGGGAAAGACAACATCATAAAGGAGGAAGAAAAAAATGAACCTGTAGAACCTAACAACTGAACCTTAAAACACACACACACACACACACACACACACACAAAACAGATATGGTAGGTGTTGAAATGACCCACACAGAACCCCGTCCCCTCACTTGCACTGCTGAGAGAGCTCCTAGCAGAAAGTTCTAAGAGAATTTCATTGGCTGAAGAGAGCCCCACACCCAGGATCATGCCCCTTCCTAGTGTGGCCTACATCTCATGACTGATCAACATGGATATATAACATCCTGGTCCCTCACTCCACCCTAAGGAAACTCTAAAGATCATCCCAGCTTCAGAACTTCCCGAAATACAGCTGAGAGCTCAGTTGAGATTGCATGGCAGCTCAGCCTCTCCCTCTGTCCAATCCTGTTTTCTTCCTTTTCCTTCTCTTTCTCAAGTGTTTATCCAAAAGGCACTTCCTAAAACATGCATGCTACTCTGAAACAAGATATTACTTAGTAAATAGAAGAATTTATAAAAAAATAGTAATCAGTATTCTCAGGGAGATTCAAGATAATAATGCCTGTGTAAAATCAAAATATGTAGACAGGGAAAAGATGAGAAGGAAAATAAAGATTTTTTTTTGAAATTAAAACTATGACATTTGAAATGAATAATTCAACAGAATAACTAAAACAAGTTGAGAAAACATCACAAAAAGCTAAGAGAAAAAACTGTATGACAAATACAGGAAAAACTTATAAGACAAAGAATTAGCCCTTTCCCATAGCAAGTTGTACAGAGTCGGCTTGCAGGTCTCTGAGACCCAAAAGTTGAGAGCTTCTTTGAGCCAAGAGGACGGCACCCAGTGGCTTGTTGGCCATAACCATACTACAAAATGAGTGTACTGAGTTACACCAAATGGATATCATTTGGATTACCATGAGAAAAAGAAGGAAGGATGATTGAGAGGCTCATGAATATTCAAAGAGAGCAAAAGAACCCAGCCTGTGTGGCTCAGTGGTTGAGCATCAACCCATGCACCAAGAGGTCACCAGTTCAATTCCTGGTCAGGGCACATGCCCAGGTTGTGGGTCAAATCCCCAGTGGGGGACATGCAGGAGGCAGCTAATCAATGTTCTCTCTCATCAATGTTTCTACCTCCCTCTCACTTCCTCTCTCTCTAAAATCAATAAAGAAAAAAAATAAGACAAAAAAGATGGTTGATCTGAAGGCTAAGTTCTACCATAAACAGCACCACGCTGAGAAAATACAAATGAAAAAGACTATTGAGATACATGAAAAGAGAGGTTTTAAAAGATATTTGTCCCTGGCTGGTGTGGCTCAGTTGACTGGAACATTGTTGTCCCATACATGGAAAGGCTGCAGGGTCGATTCTGGTTAGGGCACATACCCAGGTTGCAGGTTCGATTCCCAGTCCACGTGAGGGGATCATGCGGGAGGCAACCAATCGATGTGTCCCTCTCACATTGATGTTTCTCTCTCTCTCTCTCTCTCTCCCTCCCTCCCACTCTATCTGAAGATAAATAGAAAAATATCCTCAGGCAAGAATTAAAAATATATATAGAGTTGGAGAAAAGTAGTCTACAGATCAAAAGTACCACATAATAAGCAGAATGAATTTTTTAAAACGCCTACAGCTGGGCATATATTGTAAAATGTCTGACATAAAAATTTCAAAGTAATTTATTTAAAGACTCTAGTATTAAAGAACAGGAGTTTTAAAAGTGTATGAATGAGAATGGACTGTCATTACTGATGCTAGAAGAAAATGACATAATGTCTTCAAAGTTTTGGAGTTAAATAATGTTGAACTTGAAATTTTATACCTAGCCAAACTATGGATCAAATGTGAGGGGAAAAGAGAAAAATGTCTTTGAGCATACAAGGACCCAGAAAGTTTTCTAATAGATATCCTTTCTAAGGAAAAATACTTGAAGATGTACTCCAATAACATTAAGAAATAATCCAAAAAAGAGGAGGACGTAAATTTAGACTCTAACACCAAAGTGAAATAAAAAGAAATGTAGGGTAACAGTCATGCAGCAATTGCAGAAGGCAATGAGTTTAAGGGACTATTCTAGTTCAACGATTAGTGGATGTTGGAAAAGATGAACAGAGTACAAAACCTAAGGATCCAGTCTATATAGCAGCACTCTCCTTGGTCCACAACCAAGTGGTCAGTTAGCCTTTCCCTCACCATCTAGATTTCTTAGGTAGCATTCAGAACCCAGTTCACAGCTTTTCCTGTCAAGAATCAGATGTGAATACTCTATGCCTTCTAACTGCAGGGAACTATCCAAGTAATGCCCATGAAGCACCCCTCACCAGGCTGTGATTAGGAAGCTCCTCCCCACCCCCCCGCAAAGGCAACTTCCCCAATTACATGTACATCGGAGAGAGGGAGAGAGGTACGTCTCACACTCACTTTCTATCTACCTACCTCTCCCCTGACACTGTGGCAGGAAAAGTCTCTGTATTCGCTTCCTATTGCTGCTTTAACAAATTGCAACAAACTTAGAGGTTTAAAAGTTTTATTCTCATCCAGCCGGAGTGGTTCAGTGGTTGAGTGTTGACTCATGTACCAAGAGGTCTCCCTCTGGTTCAATTCCTGATTAGGGCACATGCCCGGGTTGTGGGTCCAATCCCCAGTGGGGGGCATGCAGGAGGCGGCCAATCGATGTTCTGTCTCATCCATATTTCTATCTCTCTCTCCCTCTCCCTGCGTCTCTTTCTAAAAATCAATAAAGAAAAAAAGTTTTTTTAAGTTTCATTCTCTTACAGTTGTGAAGGTCAGAAATCTCAAATCTAGGTGTTGGTAGGGATGTTTTCCTTCTGGATGCTTTAAAGGAAGATTCGTCTCCTTACCTTTTTCTAGAGGCTATCCACATCCCTTAGCTTAGACCCCTTCCTCCCATCACTCCAACCTCTGGCTTCCGCCTGCTCTCTTAAAAGACCCTTGTGATTCCATTGGGTCCACCCAGGTAATCCAGGATAATCTCAAAACCATTAACTTAATCACATCTGCAAAATCCCTTTTATCATATAAAGTAACATACTCATAGAGCTCCAGGGATTGGGACATGAACATCTTTTTGTGGGGGCAGGGGGCATAACTCAGCCTACTAGTGTTTAATTCTAACATTCTGTTATCCATATTTTGATTTTACTTCAAAATGTTTAATATGATTATTACTAATCTATCACTGAATTTCATTGATTGTACTCTGTTAAATGGCTTGATCTTCTTCCTGCCACTGCCTTAGTTTAACCTTCTATCATTTTTTCCCCTGGACTACATTAATGGTAAACTCTTTTGGTCTCTTACCCTCCAGTCCATCTCCTTCCCTTTCCCATGGTTATAGGAGTGAGCTTACCAAAAAGCAATCTAATCTGTACTCCCCTATGTAAATAAATATAACCCCATGGCCTTCAGAATAAGTTGTAAATCCACTTGTGTTTGGCCTCTGGACACCTCTCACCTGCCTCATCCACTACCAATTCCCCAGATGTACTCTCACATGCAGGTACATGAACTTCAGAAACTTTCCTGAGTGGGCCCCATTTTCTCACTTCTCCACCTAACTTATTCCATGTGTCCCCCAAGATTCAACTCATACTTTATATCTTCTCATACATCTTACCTGACCACATTCTCGTGCCTTTCACTTGTCTTTACAGACTTCTTCAGGTTGCTGAAAAATCTTCAATTGCAGCATTCATGACTCTGCATTATAAGTGGTGGTTTACTTGTCTGTCATCGTCAATTGCCTGTGAATTCCTTCAGGGTGTTGACAATGTCATCTATTTCCATGTCTTGGCAGAGAGACTGGCACATATTTATCCCTCAATAGAGTATTTTTTGGATGAATGAAGATACTATGACACGCTTTAGCCGATTGCCTTTTTATGTTTATCACTATTCACTATTCAAGTCTATCAAAAGAGTGGGCAAACTTGTGCATGCATATGCACACACATACACACACTCACACACCAGCACTTCTCACTATCTATTTTTACCATTGAGCTGACAGAAATCAATTAGCAAACAGTATGTAGAAATAAGTACGCAACATACACTCAAGTAAAAATAGACTGAAGCTTTATCAAGAAACCAATGTAGAAAATCAAAGAAATCGGAGATGGGAGGAAAAGTTTTCCCAATGTTTCTTCAAATTAAAGCATAAGAATGTTAACCTGATCATCATCTTTTCACATAAGTATAGCATGTTTTAGCTTTCACAAGTCTTTAAATCACCCTTCCATTTGATCTTCATGACTGTGTGAGACAAGCTGGCTGGGTATGTGTTGTCCCAATTTCGGAGATGCAAAAATAGAAGTTTAAGGGGGAGTCAAATTCTTGAAAGAAATTCACAAAATGTTGGTGTCATAAAATGGAAAGTAGAATAGTGAACTCACCTGAGGAGCTTCTGAAAATATTGATTCCTAATCCTCACACCTAACCAATTGAATTGGACTCTTGGGTGTACAGAAGGGTGTTTCTAATATCTGTAGTTTTTTAAAGCTTACCAGATGTTTCTAATAGCAGCCAGAGTTGAGAAGCACTGGATTAGAACTCAGGTGTTCTGAATTTAGTTCAATGGTTTCTATACTACATAATGCCATATCAAAGTAGGTAGTTTATATTACATTATGCCACTGATGTTGGCATTAGGTTTTTCTTTTTTAATCCTCACCCAAGGATATGTTTTTATTAACTTAGAGAGAGAGAGAGAGAGAGAGAGAGAGAGAGAGAGAGAGAGAGAGAGAGAGAAATCGATGTGAGAAAAACATCCATCAGCTGTGTTCCATATGAGCCCCTACCGGGAATCAAACCTCAACCTTTTGGTGTACAAGATGATGCTCCAGCCAACTGTATCACCTGGCCAGGGTTGGCATTAGATTATTTTTGTTGTTGCTTTATGGGGAGTGGAGGTGAAGTTTTGTATTTGGTATCACTGACTTAATATTTTCTGATGGTTTTTAAGGAGAGGGTAAAATTGCCAACATTTTAATAGCATTCAAGGCTGAGGTTCTAAGCATGCATTTTCCTTGCACCTTGCTAACTGATAACAAGGTTGACTATGGAAGAGAAAGGGGTGAGGTAGAAAGATGAAGAAACAGGTATGGTACATGGCAAGAAATGTGTTCCTTGTCTCTTAGATAACACACCGGAGTGTTTCCTTACAAAATCCAATCCAAATGCCACCACTCAAGTATTTGATGAAAGTTTTAAACCTCTTTGAACTCTCTGATCTCTCATTTGTACTGACAGTAGCTTAGTTGACCACTTAAAATATTGATCCTAGAAACTGACTGCATCTCCAGGTCACTGTCACACAGGCTGATGGGTAGGAAAAGCACACTTCACAAGGACATTCTGAGGGATAAACAGCGGTTACATAGCTCTTCGAAATACAAATAACTCTCATAAAAAATGGTACCATGCACATGCTTTCTGCCATGGTATACTGTAAATTACACTTTTACCCTAGGCATAATTGTTAGTTTTTATCCTTTTTTTCTGTTCACACCCATCTTTTCCTCCCTTGGGCCTCAAAGTCACAAGAGTTTTCACAAAAATAATTTTTAAAACATATATTTACTCTCTTATTGACCCCTTAAACTTGCTCTTTATCACTCCAGGGCATTTTAAATTGTTCTAAATTTGTTTTAGAGGCTGTGGGTGTATTTGCTCCTCTAGGTATTCATAACCCCCGTTAACTTCCATGGGAATCAAATACGCACATATCAAAGTGAAACCAGGCGCTCATATGCTCAAATTTACTTATGATAAAATAAAAACTAAGAACTAAAATCTAGGGGAAAGTGTATTTAAAAATGAGACTATATTGTGCTTAAATAAAGAAATTTACATTTATGGGGAACTAAAATGGCATACCTGCCCCTTGGCACTATTTCCAGTATGTCCTTGGTGTCAGGCTATTTTCTGTAAAGTGCTCACGTTATAAAATGAAATGTGTGTGAGTAACTGTCTCACGAACTAAGCTTGGCCCCATGTGTCTTGGCTCTGTGTTATAAATACAGAGGAGCAAAGGCATTGTTTTGACCAATATTAAGTCACCTGTGGGTAAAATTTGATCTTACCTCTTTATTGTCAGATTTTAAAATTATGTCATAAACACTTGCAAAATTTGCACATATAAGCCTGCCTACATGTATGCCCATGAAAATTGAGTAATGGAGTTCGAAGCCGTCCAATTTTTTCTTATAAACGCAGATCTGTGCAGTGCATACCCTCTCTCTGAACATTACTAGGGGGCAAATACAAACTTTACATACATATTTTGGTGCTCCTTTGAAATGTTTGCTTTGAAATACAGATATATCATACATGCAAATAAATACACTAATTCATCCATGCGTTTAATGATATGAAGTCAACTCCAAACCCCACAGCAGTAAGAAGTGCAATATTAAAATTCATTTCCATTTTACAAATAAACATTGTGCATTTCTCAGATAAAATGTGAGAAAATATGAACCTCAGTGAGTTTCAAACAGTTTAAAATAAATGAATCTTAACTGAAGTATATGGTCATCCTAAGGAGATTTGGTAAGTTATGTCGTCAATTGAGCTAAGGTAATATTTAGTCGTTTGTTAAGTAAATAATACTTTATTAAGTAACACTCTTATGAAGGGAAATCATCCATTGCAGCTTTCAGAAGTGACCAAGGAACATCTAGGAAGTCAATAAACTAGAAGAATATTTTTCCCTTTATATATATAATTACAATGGAATTAAATTTGAAATAAGCATTGTAAAATTAACAAATATGTATGATTACATACAGATGTTTGAGAAAGATTCTATTTTAAACACAATATGAGTTTTCTCTCCTCAGCCTGTTTGAAGTAGGCTGTTTGAAAATTTCTGCCTCACATCCTCTGAGGAATAGCTTTAGCCCATCTCCTCAAATGAGCTCAGCTAGCCAGGCTCGAGTCCAGAGCACTCAGTTCAAGTGGCTAATCAGTGGCAATTGTTTTATAGAGATTTAAGATGACTCTTCCTAACATTTTTGCAATAACCATAATAATCTATACCATTTATTTAGCTCCTACTACAACCCCAAAACTGTGCTAAATCCTTTATAAAGATTCACTAATCTTCAAAGTGAGTGTACAAAATAGGCATTTTACAGGCTTAAGAAAATAAAAACAGAAATAAGATATAGTGTATGAGCCTTGAAGCAGGATTCACCTGGAGGGCCCTCAGCCTGAGCCTTGGAGGCTGCCTCTGTCTCCCACCAGCTGACTCCCTCAGCAGCTAAACCTTATAAACCACACAGAGTGGATACTTGCATTCAGTTCCTGCCCCTTTTAGGAAAATCCCACAAAATAAGGCCAAGTCAGCATAACTTCTTAAGTTTTTATTTTATTGTGGTAAGAACAATTAACATGAGATATATCCTCTTAACAAATTTTAAGTGTGTAATGCAATATCACTGATTATAAGCACTACGTTGTACAGCAGATCTCTAGAATGTATTCATCATACTTAAGTGAAGCTTTCTCCTTCTTGATTAGTGGCTGCCCATTTTCCTCTTCCCCCAGTACCTGCAACCACCATCCCACTCACTGATGATATAAAGTTGACTCTCACATGCTTCTTATAAGTGGAATCATGCCATATTTGTCTTTCTAGGAACTGGATTATCTCATTTGGCATAATATCCTCAAGCTCTATCCATGTGGTCACAAATGGCAGGGTTTCCTTTTTAGGGCTGAATTCCTTTCCACTGCATGTATACAGTATACCACATTTACTTTACCCACTCATCTGTCGATGGACATTCAGATTGCTTCCACACTTTGCTATTATGAATAATGCTGCAATGAACATAGACGTGCCAATATTGCTTTATGATCCTGATTTCAATTATTTTGCATAAATACCTAGAAGTAAGGATTGCTGGATCATATGGTAGTTCTATTTTTAATTTCTTGAGGAATCTCCATGTTTTCTATGCTTGAACTACTTTGTATTCTCACCAACACTGTACAGGTGCTCCAGTTTCTCCATCTTCACCAACTCTTACCTTTGTTTTTTGTTTGTTTGTTTTTTAACAATAGCCATCCATTCTGACAGAAGTGAAGTAAAATCTCATTGTGGTTTTGATTGACATGTCCCTGGTGATTAGTAATGGTGAATATTTTTTTTCATATACCAGTTGGTCATTTGTATGTTTTCTTTGAAATCCATAGCCCAATTTTAATTATGTTGTTAGTTTTTGCTGTTAAATTGCAGTTTCTTATATATTTGGGGGATTAACACCTTATCATATAAATGGCTTACAAATATTTTCTCCCATTTCATAGGTTGCCTTTTCACAGTATTGTTTTCTTTGCTGTGCAGCTTTTTAGTTTGATGTAGTCCCACTTGTCTATTTTTACTTCACACAAACCACTAAAGACCACGAATAGCCAAATCAGTCTTAAGAAAAAACAGCTGGAGGCATCACACTTGCTGATTTTAAAA
This sequence comes from Tadarida brasiliensis, assembly GCA_030848825.1. NCBI lineage: Eukaryota > Metazoa > Chordata > Mammalia > Chiroptera > Molossidae > Tadarida > Tadarida brasiliensis. The sequence goes on from CM061258.1 coordinate 58,874,466, forward strand.
TATATTACCAAACCACAATGATCAAAACAGTATGGTGGTGGCATAAAGACAAACTGATAGACCAACAAAACAGAAATAGAGTTCGAAAATAAATCCATGCATATACGGTCAACTGACCTCTGACAAGGGTGCCAAAAACACACAATGGTGAAAGGATAGTCTCTACAAATGGTGTCAGGAAAACTGGTTATCGACATGCCAAAGACTATACACAAAAATAAATGGGTTAAAGTCTTGAATATAAGATGTTAAACTTCTAGAAGAAAACATAGGGGAAAGTTTTAGAACATTGATCTTGGCAGTGATTTTATGGATATAATACCAAAAGCATGGGCAACAAAAGCAAAAATAGACAAGGGGAACTACATCAAGCATAATTTAAAAATTCAGCTCAGGCTAGAGAACCAATGGAAAGTTATCTAACCAGCAATTGATGGAATAGGACTAAAAGTCATAATATAATACCTGAAACTAGACTCAGATACCCTAAAACTGAAACTTAATACTCACAACTCCTCTCTTTCTTCAAAATGCTAACATAGCCATTTAGGCATAATGAATACACAAAAATCTGCAGTGAGGATCAAAGATACATTGGAATTCCCAATTCATGGAATGACAACATCCCAGGGGGGCAAAATTGATTATAATCTAGGAGCCATCTATGAAAAACATGACAATTTATACCTTCTTTAAATTAAGATCCAGTTATAAATTATTGCTTATCCTTAAATTATACTTAATGAATTCTTTCTAAAGATAGAATCTTGAAAATAATTTTGTTCTATCCTTTTATTTAACCAGAGGTAAAAACAATTATTGGTGTTTTGTGTGTGTGTGTGTGTTTTAGATATAACAGGATTACCATGGCACCTAACTGTAAGTGTTTCATCCTTTTTCATCTCAGCATGAGAAGATTGTGTTGAGGACTACTTTTTTAAAAAGCCATTACATTAAAGGGGACCTCCTTTGTTCCATGACAACTTCTTGGTCAGCTGTGTCTGGCATAATTACAGTATGATGACTACTCTGAGTCCAATGTAAATAAGGCAATGTTCTTATTACTAACTTTTTCTATGTATGTATTCATGAATGACATGCATGTGTGCATTCACATAGTACATTTTCTTGCTAACTATGATCTCTGAAAGAGCACAATCCTGTCTGTCTTATTCACACTGTCACCAGAATTTAGGTCTGTGCCTGACACACAGTAGGTACTAAATAAATAGTCCTTAAATAAATAAAGTACAAGTTTTTCTGCCACAAACAAAAGATGTATCTTAAATCTCACACCTGCTTCTCTCCCTTATCTTGGTAAATAGTCCATCACCAAGTCCTCTCAACTTTACTCCTAAGTAGTTCTTCAGTCTACTTCTACTGTCATCCCCCTGGCCAAGCAAGTTGCCATCAGCTCTTGCCTCAAATACAGTGAAACTCCCAGCTCCACCCCAGTCCTCTCCAACTTGACTTGGATCAGGTCTACACACACTTCACCTGAATGAATCAGACTAAGTCACTGCCCTCATGTTCATTTCCTAAGGCTGTCACAACCAATTCTTACAAATTGGGTGGCTCTAAATAGCAGAACTTTATTTTCTCACAGTTCTGGAGGCAATGGTCTGAAATTAAACTGTCCACAGGGCTGTGTTTCCTCGGGAGAAGGTCTGTTCCTTTTCTCTTTCAAGCTTCTGGGGATTGTCAGCATTCCTTGGATTGTAGCTTCTCAGTCCAGTTTCTGCCTCCATCTTCACATGGCCCTCTCCTTTGTGATTATTTTTCTCCTTATTTTGGTCTCTTATAAAGACATATTGGATTTAGGGCCCACTGGGATAATCCAGGATGACATCATCTCAAGAGACTTATCTTAATTATATCTACAAAAGCCCTTTTTCAAATAAGGTTACATTCACAGTTTCCAGGAGTCAGGTCTTGGATATCTCTTTATGGGAACTACAATTAAATTCACTACACTCCCTTTCTCAAACACTGTCACAGTTTCTACTTGCCCTTAGGATAAAAGACCAAAGTTTGGAGGGTGTGGGGTGGAGGAGACGTAATATATAGTGATGGAAGAGGATTTGACTCTGGTTTGTGGGCACAGTGCAATGTACAGATCATGTATCATAGACGTGTACACTGGAAACCCATATGATCCTATTAACCAGCATCACCCCAAAAAATTAATTTAAAAGAAAAGACCAAAGTTTATAAATTGCTGAAAATCCCCAAGTGATTTGACCCCAGATTTATCTTGTGCTTCAGCCTCCTTGGAACACCTGCAACAGAGGGCCTTCTCTCAGTTTCCCCAGCTCGCCACCTTGCTCCCACCTGTGGTTGTTGCACATGCTTTTCTTCTCTCAGTGGAATCTCCCTCGTACCCCACACTGCTCACACTTCAGCAGAGCCTTTCTTTCACCCCCACCTCACCGCAAGACAAAGCCGAGTTGCTTTGCTCTACTGAGAATAGAGTTTCTTTCCATAAAATAACATATCTGTTTGTAATTATATGGTGTTTCCATTAGTATGATGATGTGATTGATGCCTGCCCCCTCCACTTATCTGAACCTTCATAAGAACCAGGATCATGCCTGTTTAGTTAGTTTTTTTATATCTTTTTTCCCTGCTTACTGATGTGTTTTAAGAAAAAATTTTGAATAAATGAGTGAATGAATTAACAAATACAAAACTCCTCTGAACCTTTGGGGTTATCCTAGTAAAATAGATTAATGAACACTCATGGAATAGTACTACAAATTTCTACAAAGAAACAATAAAATTACATGTAACTAAACTGATATACCAACTACATAAGTAGAGAATTGAGTTATTAACTCAGAAAAAAGAAAAAGCACAAATCTTCTAATAACTTTCTTGCCTTCGTTTTGTAGTGCAGGCACAGGCCACAGTTCAAGTCTGTCACTAATCACTAAATTTGAGTTGATGGGACCTAATAGGTCTCACTCTCTTGGAATCCACTATGAAAGAGCAAGCCATTTCCTCCATTGTGGAAACAGTAACAGACTTCATATAAAATATAGCTCTCAGCTTTTGTGATTCCGTGGGAACTCCATTCTAACAATGGTGTTAGCTGAGAGAAGGCTGGCTCATGTTAAATCGAAAGGCATGCAATATCCATGCTATAGCAGGGGTACATTTTATTTTATGACTTAAATAAAAACATTTCTAAAATCACATATCCCGTGATAACAAGATTCAAAGAAGAGCCTAGGGTTATTGAAACACATGAAATTCAAGCCTGAAAAGAATTTAGTGGGTTTAAAATTATTTGAAGATCATATGAAAGTAAGGAATTTTCTTCTAGCTTCAGTTTAATACCTACTATCACTATGGGGATACAAGTAGCTAGCAAAAAAAAACCCCTTTCTACTAGATGATTCATATTCCTACATAGAAAGTTGCCTAAACTCTATGCTCACTGAATGAAAGACTATGACTAAAGGATATTTAGTTATTCATTACTTCATGTATAACAAAAATCCCAAGGAATTTTCAAAGTCATGATAAATTAAAGCTGTATTTATTATAGCCCCTCTTAAAATGAGGAAATAAATCTTCTAGTGTAATATATATAATTCCTTTTGCATTCTAAAAATTATTAGAATGGTATATCTAGTCACTATGTACATGCTGCCAATTATTCTATATACTTAATTCTGAATATTTTTCCAATGAAAATCATTTAAAATGCTAAAGTCAAAGAGGTAATCAGCAAAAGTTATCATGTTAAAAATTCATTGGAAGTTCCAATTTATTTAAAGACTGAAGGAAGTTTTATAACCATAAAGAAATACTCTATCCCTAGCCAGTTTGGCTCAGCGGTTGGAGCGTCGGCCTGTGGACCAGAGAGTCCCGGGTTCAGTTCCCACTAGGGGCACATACAAAAAAAAAAAAGAAAGAAAAAGAAATACTCTAAATGACTCATCACGTTCCACTGTATTTTCAGATCCTATGGATTTAAAGAATGTTACAGTGATTTTAATATGAATTTTTACATCTAGATCTCCATTTTACTGATCACTAATATAACATTGTAAGAATTCATTTTGAAACCTGAAAGTTTTCTAAATCTAAGTAATATAATCAACAGGAAGGAGATGATCCAATAGTTGAGCATAATAAGCATGAATTTCATGTTATTTAAATAACTCACTTGAAAAGTTTTATTTTGTTTTCATTTTAATATTAAGAAAAATTCTTCTTATAAAAAATTGTTTGTCACTGGAGGCCATAAGAAAAGTCATAAATTTGAATATTATTTCTGTCCCCATAGACTAACATTTCCTTTAAAATATTAGTGTTTATCATGTTGCTATGCCGAGACTCACCCATTTTCTGATTTTTTTGGACATCAGACCTTTTTCTGGGCAGACTCGATCACCACAGTCACCTGAGTATACGCCATGGGCATGTTCTCCCTTCAGCAGGGTCACCATAGTTTTGCAGAAAGAACCTCCTGGTCTAATTTCTAGAATTGTTTCAAATGATAATATTGCTAATTTTTTTTCTAGAAGATAAATCAATAAGAAATCTTCTCTCTACGCTACACAGTCTTAAAATGTTTTTTAAAAAGAGTTACCTACTATAAATAGGCTCATTTGTTGAGCACTAAACAGTTTTACAAGGAAAACTTCTTTTGGTTCTTATAGAAACCCTCTAGCCCAGAACAATATGCTTAGATTAAAGGATATCTATATTTCTTTACTTGTAAAAATATGATGCATGGAATATTCTAATTCAAGTGTTGCTGTTTTCAAATCTTCTTCTGTGTCTTCAGTGAGTGAAGACACACATGTCCTTGCCCCAAATGTGAGTTGATTAAATAAGTAGACAATAAGCAAAAGGACTCTATAAGGGGTAAGATAAACCACAAATCATTATTTAATACAAAGAATAACTTTATTATTCCAATACAAACCATCTCGTTTTTAAAAGAAATTGGGGAGGGAAGGATGAAATATATCTTAGTCTTTATATAGGCAAAACTAATTTTCATTGTTTAGTTTGTTGCATCAAAATAATTATGCAAGCCCTGGCCGGGTAGCTCAGTTGGTTGGAGCTTCCTCCTGTGCACCAAAAGGTTGTGAGTTTGATTCCTGGTCAGGGCATATACCTAGCTTGCGGGTTCAATCCCCGGTTGGGGCACATATGGGAGGCAACCGATCCAGTATTTCTCTCTTACATCAATGTTCCTCTCTGTCTCTCCCTTTCTCTCTCTCCAAAATCAATAAGGAAAAAATATATCCTCAGGTAAGGATAAAAAAATATCCCTGGCCCGTTTAGTTCAGCAGTTAGAGCATCGGTCCAAAGAGTCTCAGGTTCAATTCTGGTCAAGGCACGAATCTCCATTGCAGTTCAATCCCTGGCCCTGGTCAGGGTTGTGCGGGAGGCAACCAATGGATGTGTCTCTCTCACATCTCTCTCTCCCTCTCTCTCTCTCTCCCTCCCTCCCTCCCTCCCTCTCTTCCACTCTATCTGAAAAATCAATGGAAAAATATCCTTGGGTAAGGATTAAAAAATTATTATTATTATTATTATTATTATTATTATTATTATTTTAAATGTAGCTTTTAAGAAAACGTATTAAAACTAAAGAAGCAGTATATGTAGTGGTTAGCTAAATGAACTAAGGTTAGATTGCCTGAATCTGAACCCTGACTTTGCACTTAATAGCCATGTAACCTTGGGCATGTCACTTAACCTCTCTGTGTTAAGTTTTCTCATCTGAAATGGAGATGATAAGAATGCCTATGTCATAGGGTTGTTCTGAGAATTAATAAGCTGAAACAAAATACACTTCAAACAACAGTGCTGACATATAGCAAAACCGATGTATTTATTATAACATCTACCTGATTACAGATGTGGCCCCTCAAGAAATAGTGAGAGAATAACAAGAAAATATTACAGATGAGTGCCCTCTCTCCATTGGTCAGTTTGTCCTGTTTCATAATTCAAGGTTTTAAATGGTAGAAAATAAAGGAATTGCAACATGGTAGTAGAAAGATCATAAAATGTCTGGTGCCTGGATAGTAGTTAAAAGCTCTGACTGTAAATTCATGTTTACATGTTACATGTTTAAATTCTACTCGGCTACTGATTACCTTGAACAGGTTACATAACCTCTGTGTCTCAGTTTCCTATTCTGCAAATTAAGGATAATAGTACCTAATTCATAAAGCTGCTGTGAGGATCAAATAAAGTAATACATATAAGGCACTTAAGATGTAGTAGGAGCTCAATAAATGTTACCTATTTTTATAAGGTCATAATGTAGCACCTTAGGGAAGATGTGGCCTATATAAATTACCAAGTAACATACTAAATAAAATTGTTACATAGTAAGGACATATGAAATTACAACTACTTTTTATATCATTCTCATTATAGTCTTGCAGGTAAGCAAGTATGTACTGTATAATTAATTGTTTGCCATACAATAAATCCAAAATGATTTAAAGTGATACAGAAAGGAGAAATCAGTGATACCATAGAATAATTCAAGATCACAAATATTTAATTTCAGTTTTGACCAAATTTCTAGCCTTCACATTTTTCTCTAAAAGCGGAGGACTAAGTAAAACGAAAACAAAAATCCCAATAGTTTCTATACTGTATCCCATCCCCTCTGGCTTTAGTGTGAGAAGGCTCCAGGGCCTACCCACAGTTGTTTGGGTCTGATTTCCATATTAACTCTATTTACTGTTTACTGAAGGCTTACCTGAGTAGCAAAACAGGACAGTGCTTAAACGCAAAAACTTTCTGACACTTCCTCAGTGAGTATTATGAACACAGTTCCTCAATCAGTAGTTCTCATTTATGTGTGTAACAGGTTCTTAGGAAACTATTAATTGCCTCTGAATACCGAGTTGTTTGTCAGTGGGTATGAAAATATTTCTGCACCATATTTTAATCTCACGCCCTTGAATTGATCTAGCCTCAATATGAAGTGCATTTCATAACAAGAAAATTCATTCATCATTGAAATCAAGCTTACACAATTTTGTTCATTTCCCAAAGTAGGACTGCAGAAAGATTAATAAAGCTTAATAAAGAGAATTAATTGATAAAATAAAATTAATTAAATAACTTACTTTTGTCAAGTTGTATCATTAGCTTTAGTTGTCACACAATAACTATCACACACTTGAGAACCATGAAGAAGTCTCAAAGTTTTTAGTTATTATTAATAAATACATATTTTTAAGTCATTAACTTTAGTCACTAGAAGTGCTCCATAGTAAAAGTAGCTACAATAAAAGCATATTCTACTCTCAGATGTCTGAAAATGAGAGTTAAATCCAACTAGAAATACAAAAATTCAAATAGTGTCACAGCATATGAGAGAAATATGTGGTTTTCTAGTCTGGCTCCTCTTTCTCCTTCCAACCTCTAACTACAAGCAGAGCTCAAAGTTCATTAACCCAACTTCTATCTTTCTCAGAACTCATAGTCACCTTGCCTTAACTACCTCTTTTCTGCACATTACTCCAGAGTTTAGAACATCAGCCTTTAATTCATGTCTTTATTCTAATACAGTTTCTCTGTCTGCTTAGTGGACATTTTTTTAAGTTATATTTTTAAATGATTTTTTAAAGACAGAGGAAGGGAGAGAAAGATAGAAACATCGATGTGAGAGAGATACATCGATTGGCTGCCTCCTGCACACCCCTTGCTAGGGATCAAGCCCGCAGCCCAGGTATGTGCCCTGACCGGAAATCAAACCAGGACCTCTCAGTCCATGGGACTATGCTCAATCCACTGAGCCACACCAGCCAGGCTGCCTAGTGGACAGTTTTATTGTTTCATACTTACCATATCTAAAACTAATTCCTCCAGGTAACTTTTCTTCTAAGGGATTTTTGTAATCCATAATTTTTGTAATTAATCAGGCTCACATTCTCCATATGTGACCGCTCTTCTTTCCTCACATTCTATATGCAATGAGGTCCTCCAAGTGCTTTGTTTGGTTGGTGATTCCCAGAGAACCAAGTACTCACTAGCTGCCTAGAATTCCTGGCCTCCCACACTGACTTGCTTTGGCCAATGGGCCATTAGCAAGTAGACAGCAAGTAAAAAATTGAAGTACATGCACATTGAAGTTCATACTCTAGAAACCCTTTCTCAGAACCTTGAGCCACCATGGAAAAAGATTCATCTACTCTACTGGGGTGACCTCATGGAGAGAGATGTCCAGTCAGCTCCCACCGGTCTGACCACCTAGATGAGATGTGGGACACATGAGCATAGAAGCCATCCTACACGTTCCAACACCAGCAGAGACCAAGTCCAAGTGAAGAAGACAGCTGAGCCCAGCTTAGATGGTACAATTAAGACATCTAATAAGTTGCTATTATTTTAAGCTACCCCATTTTGGAGTGGTTATTATACAGCAATAGATGAAAGAAAACATTTGTTATGAAGCCATCCTCAAAAAAGCCAGTTAAACAGGATCTCTGTTCCCACTGAATGCTTATTGCACCCCTTGTGTGCTGTACTTTCTTGCTTCTTCATCATATAATGTATCGCCTTGAACTATGGGACTTTTTTATATGTTCATGTTTTCTTTTCCAGCATAAATATAAGTGTCTTACTTTCCAAATCTAAAACATCATTGACCCAATAATTATTTGCTGAAAGAAAAGATGAAGGCAGGGAGAAGGGGAACTGAAGAAGGAAAGAAAAAAATGAGTCAGGTCAAACTGAACAAAAGTGAACATGAGGCCACAGGCAAGAGGTAGGGAAGACGTGTGTTAATATTTTTGCATATTGGGCAAAGACAAATGAAAAATTCTGAAAAGATAATTATGACTATGAAATATAGGTCGTGGTAAGTGCTTGGAACATTTTCTATTTTGCCTATAAGATGATGGGCAATAAAACAGAAATAACTATCTTAGAGAAACCTTGCTATTATGCGCTGACATCACTTCTTTTTCAGCACATGCTTTTATAAGTGAAGAGAATGCCATCAATGTAAGCACTATCAATATATTTCCATATATATTTCACATATGTACTGGATTAAAGGAGACTGAGTTTGTGTTCAAGAGGAGTTACCAACAAAGTCTCCCGTTAGGGATGTGGTGAGTGATTATAATTGATGACAGTTTTAGCACCGTAGTAATGCGAACAAGGTAGATTTTTACTGTTTCCCACTCCTATCTTTATCACTAAAATAGATCCAGGGTGTGCCATTTTCTCTTCTTATTAGTCTTTGTCATAAGAATATGGTATTGGAATGTTAATGCCTGAAAGGAGCTGAGGAAAACAAAGTTTTGTAGCTTCAAGTCTCTGGTGTGTAGTAGGGTTGGTATCTAAGAAAAAAGAACTCAAGTACTTCAGAAATTTTAGTGAAAATTGTTGTGTGTAAGATTTTTAAACTTTTTAAGAATGTGTCATTATCAATAAGGATTAAATATTAAAATAGTAATTTTCAATAAATACTCTGGAATGTATCCTTTGATTTTTGCAGGGAAAGTTCTTTCACAGTAATATGAGCCAGATAATCCTCACTTCAAGTGCTATCATGTGCCTCTGATTGTATTACACAAAAAGGGAAAGTGATTGGATCATATTTATGGCTGGTCTAAGTTATAATGAAAATAAATTTCAAACAAGTCAACTTGTCTAGAGACTATCCTGGTTACTCAGATTAATTAAGGGAAACAGAGTAGAAGGTGCAAGTTCCTCTGTTCCCATGGGTTCCTTTGTTTATCTGCCTAATCCATAAAGTCTTTACAATTTATCTACTGGAGCAGCATTTTTAAAAATTCAATACCACGTCAAGGCCTCTTAGGGCAATGCCAAGAGCACTGATTTAGAGCCAGTCTGGAGTCCAAGCCGACTTCCCACTCATTCTCTGTGGTTGTGGGAAGGCCGACTAACTTTTCTGTGCCTCAGTTCCCTCATCTACAAAATGTGCAAAATAACTGATTATGGGAACGTGGGAATTAAAATAGATAATGTGAGAAAATGCTCTGTAAACTCTACTGCATTGATTCTCAAAGGTTGTTTTCTGGACCAGCAGCATCCTTTGGGAACTTGGAAATGGCAACTCTTGGGCTTCACCCCAGATCTGCTGAATAAGAAACAGTGAGGTGGGGGCCTAGCAACCTCTGTTTTAACAAGGCCCCCCGGGTGATTCTGATGGGTGCAGACTCTCAGAAGCACTACTCTAAAGCATTTCCACACTCTTGTTTAGGCAATGGCCTTAATGACCTAACTCAGCATATGGGTTCCTCACCTGTAGATGGAGGTTTTAATCATAGAATTGATGCAAAAATAAAATAAGTTAATGTTCTAAAGTATTGTGCCAGGCAGGTGGCAAACATAAAGAGTCAGCTCTTATCCCATATTCCAAGCACTGCTCTAGGCCCTAGGAATGCCAAAGTGAACAAGACAGACAAGGTTTAACTTGAACTGATTTTACTCTAAGTTCTCATCTCAGAGCAGCATCCCCTGGAAAAAACACAAAATTAGTTTTACCATTTCAAAAGTGGGATGATAATCATGCATGCAGAATGCAGCAAGAAAAACGAACACAATGTGTATGATTCGCTTTAAAAATATCACATGTTATTTATTCATTCATTTAAAATCCATTATTAGAGCACCTACTATGCATTAAGTAAAATGCTCAGGATAAAAAAAATGAATGGTAAACTGATGAATAATTACTGATCATTCATCATTTGAGAGTTAGAGTCTAGAGCAAAATGGTTTAACAAAACAATGAACTACAATGCAATGAAATTGGAATAAGCACATTTTTTCCAGATCTCGCCTAAGAGGTAGGAAATTTATTTGTGATTCTTCTTACTTTTTCACATCCTTTTAATTTTTCCAAACCATAGTCTTTATATAAACCTATTTTTGAAGCAAGTAAAACTAAACTAGATGTACTAGAAAACTTACTATGCACAGAACTCCTGAACTAAAATTGGGGGACATTTCTATAGCTAAAAAAACTATTTCTTGACAAAATAGCAAAGACTGAGGATCAGGGTTCCCTGATTCTCCATATGTACGTATCACCCATATTATGCTGCTATTTCACTTCTCTGGAACTATCTGGTGTTCTGAGATTTAATTAATGTCTTTTCCATGATATGCTGTAATCTCCCCAAATTAGCTAGTTCTAAACTCTTTATTTTAAAATTAAAAGTTATGTACTTTACAGTACATAAATACTTAAGATAATCTGGAAGACCATAAAAAACAAAGTTGATTAACATAAAATTCCATTCATTTTCATATTCTTTAACAAGTACATTGTGTGTGTGTGTGTGTGTGCATCATGGGTCTCTTTAATATCTTTTTTTTTTTTAATCCACACCCAAGGCTATTTTTCCATTTATCTTCAGACAGAGTGTGAAGGAGAGAAAGAGAAAGACAGAGACATGAATTGGTTGCCTCCCGCACGACCCAGATCAGGACTGGGGATTGAACCGCAACCAAGGTTCGTGCCCTTGACTGGAATCGAACCCACAACTCTTTGGTCCGTGGGCCGATGCTCTAACCCCTGAGCCAAACCGGCCAGGGTTTTAATATCTTTCTTTAATCATATACCTTCCCCCTACAAGTGAGGACTGCACAATATACACTCTAGTAGACAAACCAGTTAGTGTATTAGATTTCACCCTTGGCTTTCCATGAAGAGTCTTGAAAGGTAACCTACAAAAACATCTTTCTTCAAATGCACAGGGTTGGGATACTATTAACAAAGTTAGGTGGGAGTAAAAGCACTTTTCTCTTAATTTGGGATGTTTTCCTAATCTGATGGTTTATACTTTTAAATGGCTCAGTTTAGAACATGAATCTCCTTTTTAATCTGTATACATTAATTTTTTAAAAGAAAACTACCTTCTTGGTCCTTTGATCATAGGACCATCTCCAGGTGGTGATGTGTTCCATGAATTCTTGCCCCGTCTCCCTGTGCCTTCACTGCCTATTCTTCCTTGCCCCACAGTAAGTCTCACCTGCCTTCCAAGCCCACCTGTGAGCATGGTAGACAACATGGACAGAGCTATCCTCTTCAGAGGGCTAAACACATCCCAACTATAACTGGATTATTGCATGACTTTGTTGTCATCTTAAAGGACACAGAGACACAGTAGAAGTACTGAATTATGTTGATGCCTCTAATAAATAAAAAACAATAATCTTTCAGATCTATATAATTTCTTAGAGTTCACAGAGAATTTCCGTGTGCATTATGTATTTGATCTTCATAAGCATCTAGATTTATTATTCCTCTTTAAAGATGAGGAAACTGTGACTCACAATTGAGGAGACCTCTTAACCCACACTATCCACTAAGCCAAAATCCTTTTAAGTGGAAAGAGGGGAAAGGAAGGCTGGGTAAAGTACGGCCAGAGCAGCAGGCAGGCAGGGACACAGTAAAGATGAGATTGCCAGAACACAAATATCATCATTGGGCTCCAGACCTCCACTATCAAGATGCAGAAAAAACATTTTCAAATTTATCTTACTCACAGGGTTGCTGCTTTCCCTCTGACTACCACGATCTACAGAACGAGAAGAAAAGCTATTACAAGTAAATTAGAAATCAAATGCCTATGTTGATGACAAGCTCTAATAAAATAAATCAAACAATTTGGTCATTCTCTTAACCAACCCTAATTTTGCCTTTTTGTAGCATTCAGCTGGGGTTTTCCGGCATAGACAAGCATAAAATAAAGTTCCAGCTTGTCTCAGTGGTTATAGAGCTTTGGCCCATGAACCGAAGGGACTCAGGTTCAATTCCTGGTCAAGGGCACGTACCTGGGTTGCAGGTTTGATCCCCAGCCCTGGTTGGGGTCATGCAGGAGGCAACCAATTAATGTGTTTCTCTCTCTCTCCCTCCTTCCCTTCCACTCTAAAAAAAAAAAAAAAAAAAAAAATGATGTTCCCACAGTGCTTTATTAATGCATGGATTATTAATTTGAATTTAAGGGGATATTAAGAATTAGGGTTACTTATTTAGATTGAAGACCACATTCCAGTTAATGAATGTAAAAGCATAGTAATCATGAAAACAAATAAACAAAAAATGCCATAAGCACAGGAAGAAGTTGTTTGTCAAAGAACCAACAAAATACACAAGACCATTCATTTGTTTATTTGTTCATCAATTCTTTTAGTCTTTCAACAGATGTTTATTAAAAATAGGATCAGGAACTGTGCTAGAAGGAAAAATAATTAAGTCATGGCCTCTGCTTCTGAATAGCTCACAACTGGTGAGCGCTACACCATTAAGTGAATAAGTGACGAGAGAACACAGTAAATGCTACAATAAAATTATAAACCAGGTTCCGTGACTATACAAGAGAATGGAGCCATCCCCTGCATCTGAGGAGTTTAAGGAACACTTTGAAGACAGGAACATGGTAGCTGCATCTGGAAGTTTGCAGAGGTGACTATTTTAAGTGATTATTCTTCATGAATGTGTTTATAGTCAAGGACAGGAGAAGGTAGGGTAGAAGCTTGTCTTTTCCCCTTAGAAGAGGTGTGCCCTGGAGAGAGTTTGCCATAGAATTCCTGTGGAGATGAAATCCCAAACCAGCAAGGAGAACAATAAGGAGAAAGTACAGGCAGATAAGTGGATTAAGGCAGAGAAAAGTTCTGGATCAGAATTCATCATTACTTGGATTTGATATTAAAGATCTTAAAGAAGGGCCCTGGCCGGTTTGGCTCAGTGGTTAGAGCGTCAGCCCGCGGTCCAGAGAGGCCTGGGTTCAGTTCCCGCTAAGGGCACTATCTCAGTTGCAGTTTGTCCCCGGCCCTGGTTGGGTCGTGTGGGAGGCAGCCACTCGATGTGTACCTTTCACATTGATGTTTCTCTCTCTCTCTCTCTCTCTCTCTCTCTCTCTCTCTCTCTCTCTCTTCCTCTCTTCCTCCCACTGTATCTGAACAAAAAATGGAAAAATGTCTTTGGGTGAGGATAAAAAAAAAACAACAGATCTTAAAGAAGGATGTATCAATATCACACATCTACAAAAGTTAAAAAGTACAGAGCAATTACCTGGAGCCATGAAATTTGGCACCCAAAGCTACTGACTTAATGTGTCAGAGTTGTTATAAACAAGCTAAAATGCATTGCCACATAAGAAGCTAAGGGGTTCCTGAGATTTTTTTTTTTTTTTGAGATAGCTCCAAGCTTCTAGGAAGCTTCTTCCTGGGGGGGGGGGGGAAGGGACGCTCTAGAGAGTCTAGTGGGCACTGGGAGAAGACAGGGAAATCTTCACTCTCCCACATTTGGCCCTCCTCACCTTTTTATAAAAATTTTTTTAATTGATTTTTTTAGAGAGAGAAGGAGAAAGGCATAGAAACATTGATGAGAGAGAAACATGGATTGGCTGCCTCCTGCATGTCCCCTACTGAGAATCCAGCCTGCAGCCCGTGCCCCCCCCCCCCCCTTTTAATCAATTAACACATAGGCTTTAAAGAAAATCTTTTCGTTCTTACATTTAAAAATAGCCCAGCTGGTGTGGCTCAGTGGCTGAGTGTTGACCCATGGACCAAGAGGTCGCCGGTTCCATTCCCAGTCAGGACACATGGCCAGGTTGCAGGCTCCATCCCTAGTGGGGGACCTGCAGGAGACAGCCAATCGATGTGTCTCTCTCATTGATATTTCTATCTCTCGCCCCCTCTCCCTTCTTCTCTCTCTAAAAATCAATTTAAAAAAATAAAAATAGCACCACTGATTGTTTGAAGTACATTATTGTAAAGAATATTACTTTAAAAATCTCTAAATGTTCCAAAATTAATCTTGCAAAAACCCTGGGACCCCAGCATGGGTGATATTACAATTGTGACAGATATAAAATGAATCTGGAATGCTAAGGACAGGAAAGAGACGTTTCTAAAAATTTGATGGAAAAGAATTAAAGATATTTTTAAATTTCTGAGATTTAAAAACTAGAATATTTCTTTTTTGGCTCTTGACCTTTATTGATCAGTTTTCAGAATAATAATTGAGTTCCCAAGAATGACCAATGAGGTATGCTTTTAGAGTATCATTATTAACTCAGATATTTTAACGTAGTTGATATTTTTAACCCATTGTAGGAATTTATATATGGATATATTAGTTACTGTTAACATAGCAACAATATTCAAGAATATCCTGAAAATAATCACCTGTCATCCTCTACCTTAACACAGTTTTTTTTTCATTTTTTGCTTATTTCCTTTTATAAGCATAGATGCAAAAAATAGAAGTTTTAAATATTTTAATGATGTTAATGTTCAATGTAATAAGACAGATGCTAAAAGAGTCCCTTGAAAGAGAAAGATGAGTAACCACTGATATGAAGTGAACGAAAAAAGTACTAGGTAGTCTCAAAACTGAAGAACACGGCCTGAATAATCGGAAATAGCCAAGGGCCACATTGGCGATTATGCTCTGATAAAGGCTAGTTCTTAATAGTGGTTATATTTTAATACTTTGGAAATGGATCAAAAGCAGAGGTTATAGTTGAAAGATCAGAGGTGAAGTAACAGGGAAAACATAATAATGAACTTTTACTTTAATCACTTAATATACAAGTTTAAGTCTGGTTTTCTTTAAACAAAGGGCTATTATTTGAAGAACACCAAAGGACCTTGACAAAGAGAAGATTATTTGAAGTTTAAGTTCTAAAATCTTTTAAGGGTTTAAAGTATTGTAAGAAGACCTTTTAAAATACACCACCACTGTTGGGGACTCTGTAGAAGTGAAATGAGCAACCTCATTTTTAATATCTTTGAAAAGGAGATTCTGCCTTTAAAAGCGTTCTCCAGAATTCACAGGTTGGAAGGCGGCCTATTATAACTGGTTTTGCATCCAGAAATTTTAATAATGGTTAGGATGACATGATGAACTAGATGAACCCTATGGGCACTTCCAGACCTGTGTGTCTATGATGTCCTTTCCAAAATAAACCCTTGATGTACCACAAAGATCAGTTTGAAGAATCTGAGAATGGCTGAAATCTATGCCCTCTTTTCAGTATCCTTAGGAATATTCTTGGCTAAACTAAATTTCAACTGCAGGTTTTATAAATGTGATAATAATCTGTGCAACTGAATTCGGGGGCAGTTGACAGATAAATATTTATTTATCTATCTATTATGCATAACATTTCTCAGGTAATGTGTTAATGTTCTAAAGTTGTATAATGGCTAAAAAGTTAACTACACTTAAATTTTTTGAAAATATCACTTATCTAGAAACTTCACTTTGGATCATTTAAAATCTTTTGCTTTCTTAAATAGAACATTGAAATATATATATATTTTAATCTTCACCTGAGGATATTTTTCTATTTATCTTCAGATAGAGTGGGAGGGAGAGAGAGAGTAGGAGAAAGAGGGAGAGAGAGAAATAACGATGTGAGAGGGACATATCGACGAGTTGCCTCGTGCATGATCCTGACCAGGGCTGGGGACAAACCACAACCAAGGTGCGTGCCCTTGACCGGAATCGAACCTGCAACTCATTGGTCTGTGGGCCGATGCTCTAACCACTGACCCAAACCAGCCAGGGCAGAACATTGAAATATTTTTAATCTCCCAGGAAATTTCGCAGTTTAGTTCATTTGCAGACATAGGCTAAGCTGTGTTTCAAGCAGATGTTTAGTAGCTAGAGATATATAATGTATATTTACATAAACAATCCTAGAAAAATCAAGGACTTCACACAAGATTGCATGAGAAAAAGGAAATGTTTGTTTTAATATGTATAGTGTAATCGCACTGAAGAATTTTTATTTAACTTTATTATTGCCACTTTGTTTAGAGCAACTCTTGAGTTACTTTAAGGATCTCTTACACCTACTTATAGACAGGCCTTGAATGTGATAGTATATGTATATTGAAATTGGAATTGAAATTAAAAGCTATAGCTAGATAAGTAAGTAGATAAAACATTTTTCAGACACAAACATTTTTACAGAAGTATTTATGAGTGAAAATATATGCTATTTGGGATTTGCTTTAAAATCATACAATAAAAATGAATGCCATATACCCATTAATATTTAACTGATTCTATTATCCCTATCTTATTATTAACAACTGTACATTTTTTAAAATTTTTTCTTTGGCATTCTGGGTTAAAAGAGAGAGAGAGAGACTTGGATTTGCCTAAAGTACAAATCTCTCAATTTAAGCGTAAATATTAAATATTTTAAAGAAATGTTTACAAATCCTTTGATACACTTTCTAAAGCAAAAAAAAAAAAATTTCTGATGGATGTTTTGGCCCAAACCGATATGAAGTTAATTTATTTTAAGTCCGTAAGATTGTTGATTTTTCACATAGCCATACACAGCAAATCCCAAGTCAATATATGAGCAAAAAGCAGCTAACCATGCTCACAACCAAACTTCTAGTCTTCTACCTCTCCCGACTGCTTCTCCCTGTGCCTCCATTCAGCAAATGGTAACTCCAACCTTATAATTGTTCAAGGTAAAACTCTTAGAGTCATTCTGGGCTCCTCTACCTTTCTCAGTTCTCCCAATTAATCCATTAGCAAAATGGTTCAGCTCTACACAGAATATGTCCAGATCTCTGACCACTTCTCATCACTTCAACTGCTATTAGTTTGCTTCAAGCCACCATCACCACTTACCTTATAGTAATGGCCTCCTAACTGGTCTACCCTCTCTGCCCCAAGAGAGAATAAAGGATATTCTCAACATAGCACCTATACATGTTCTTTTTAACGTATAGGCTAGACCACATCACTCCCCAGCTCAAAACCCTTGAATGATTTTTTATCTTGATCAAAGTAAAAGTCAAATTCATCAAATAACTTTCAAGGCCCTACATGCTATGACTCTCCATTTTCCTTCTGGTGATTTCTCCTTCTACTCCCTCAAGCATTCTGCTCCTGCTGCACTGGCTTCTTCAAACACTTTAAGCATGCTTCCACTGGAGGACCTTCGCCCTTGCTGTTTTCTTTGCCTGAAACTCTTCCTCCAGATATGCTGTTTTCCAGAGAGCCTCCTTATCTCCTTTGATTTTCCTTAAATGTCATCTTCTCAGCGGGGACTCCCCTCATGCCCTATTTAAAATAGCAATTCAACCCCCCAAAGTCCCGATCCCTTTCACTCCACAGCACTTGTTACCATCTGACATACTGTATGTTTAACTTTTTTATTCGTTCATTGTGTCTCAAAAGAATTGAAATATAAGCTAATTGAGGAAAGATATTTATGTCTGTATGGTTCATGCTGTGTTCTTGGCATGGAGAAAAATGTCTGGCCTTAATAAATATTTGTAAATAAATAAATAAGCCCCCCCAAAACACAGATTTTTAAAGCTTTTAAATTTTTCTCATATACAAGAATTTTGTATAAGTTACTGCCTTTCCCTTCACAAACCAAAGATCTCTTCTTCCCCCAGGTATATCTTCAGATGACCTCTCCTCCCACATTTCAACTTTAAAAGATTCAACAACCATGAACCAGGATTAATAGATCTCCAGGTCACTACGTTTCCCAATCAAGAACCATGTTGACATTCCCAGTATGGGAGACTGGTTAAGGGTGAATTCTGTGTTCCAAACATTCATAAGGAATAATAAAAAAAAAAAGCTTAAACATTCAAATTTCAGGTATTTCCATCAATCCCCAACACTTCTGAGGTAACTCAATTCTATTTCTATACACAGTTTAGAAAGAAGTAAGTTTGTAAAGAACACTTTTTGCATTAGGAGGTTACAAATAATTTCATATTGACTCAGCCTGCTTGCCTTTCCCTCATTTTCTGAGGCATGAATTGCCACCTTGAGATGAACATGTATGTTTGTCCTGACAAAAATCAAGCTTGATTTCAGACTCCTTTTGGACAGAAAAGGTGGCATAAACATTTGCTTTTTTAATGGCTCACTGTGACAAGCATGGAGCTTACAGTAGATATATTTTGATCATCTTTCTAGTCTAGTCTTTATCACTAGCTGAGTGACCTTAAATAAGTCATCTAACATCTCTGGACCTGTTTTCTCCTTCACTTCAAATAAAATACAAACACAGTTGAACTGATTGACCTCTGGGACCATATCCAGCTCTCATATTCTAAAATGTCTAAATTTGAAGGCTACAGTTTGATTTATTCCATCGTGTTTATTAAATTTGTCATCCATGCTTAGTTTGATGCTACTATTTTTAAAGTTATAGTTTATTTAGTTTTATTATAATTTACAAGTGTTATTTAACTTGTAGCCATCCTCTGTTGGCACAAAATGGTGGTTGGTGATAGTAATGAGCTGATGAATTTTGTTAGTCTTTCCGCTGGTATTCAGAGACTTATAGGGGATATTTTGGGAAACATCCTTTAAATATTTTCATCTGTTTTTCAGCTACCACTCTCTGATGGCTAAGGTCTTAACTATTTAGATTTTTGATATTATAGGACACTAGTGATGCTGCTCAAAAATTTGTGTTACAGCTATAGTCACTCCTGGTATGTAGTTCCCTACACAATTAAACATTAGCAATCCGATCTATCTTGATTCTACTCTGTTCTTTTAAAATCTCTTTTCTTATTGTTCTTATCCCTGTTTGCACAAAATTCTATTGCTTTCTCATTAAAATTTTCTGATTCTCCTCTTTTTTCAATCCAGATAATTTCAATTATCTCACTATTATTATTATGCAATGCTTGGACACATTGTCTAGTCAGTCTTTGCAACTGTTTGACTGTAAGAGCTCAATAATTCTTAAATCCTTGAAGGAAGATAGATGCCTACATAGTAATCTAGTGTCACCTTTGTGAGAACATACTTCAGAGGATTTGCTGACAAAGTCATCTCTATTCAAATTGTCTGTGTATAAACAACATCTAAGAAATTAAGTTAAAAGGAAAATTTAAAAACATCAGTAGCTATTGAAGCAAATAATGTCATATTAAAACATTGAAGCTCTTAATCATAAACACTCTTACATTAGTCTGACTAGTCCCACTCACCTCTGCCAGTCAATTGCCCTTTGCACCGCAACCATCTGGTATGTTGACCGTTCTGGCTCACACTGTGCCCCTCTGCAAGGGGTTGCCTTGGGTCAAAGGAAGCTGCCTCATCAAGGGTTACAAAAATATGAGAAATAATAATATAAAAACAGAATGGAAAACAAAGTCCAACTAAGAATATGAAATGTTGAGCAGCCATGTGGCTTTGGGACCTGGATCAGTATCCTCAATTTTAAAATGAGGAGTTATCCCTTAATTTCAGTTTTGTCAGCTTTAAAATAAGAAGACTAAAATACATCATCGTTAAGGGCCATTCCAGCTTTTAGAATCTTCAGCAACCCTGTATCAGTAATGTTCCTTTCAACTTCAAGTTCACTTTAACAACCCAAGTAACCTCATAAATCTACCAATTACTTCAGTCTACAATTTCATGAGGAAAAGGACCAGTTCTATTTTGCTCACAGTGGTGTCCCTAAGGACTAGCGTAGTGCTTTTCATGGAGTGGACACTGAATTAATATTTGTGCAGTGAACAATGAATGTTTAATTTTCAAAATCATCCTTGAACTAAAGAAGAAGCAGACAACTACACTCTCCAAGCAAAGACCCTCAGAAGGGAAGAGTCAAGATGGTGTGTCCCCCAAACCAGAGGACCCTTATCATAGTAACAATATCATCCCATTTCAAAATCACAATTGTTTTGAAATTTTGATTTTGTAAAGCAGGGTTATTAATAGGGTTATTAATTCCTTATCAGTTTCTTACAAAGGTAGAAAAACTAAGAAAAAGACATTTGAAAGCAAAACACAACCTGCAGTGCCCCAGCTCTAGTTATAAAGACTACCAGTGTGGCTGAACAAATTTTACTAGAGGAACATAAAATGAATAAAGTAGTGTTTTCGACAGGAAAAACAAACACTCTTAGGAAAAGATCACATTAATTGTTTAATTGTGGATTTGAGGGCAAACAGGTTGATGGAAGTTTGTACAGAAAGTTTGGAGTAGTAAAGAGAAAAGTAATGAAAGGCAGCAGCAAAGAAAAAAGGAAAATATTTATGTTTTACTCCCAATGCTTCACTGAACCTATTTTAAATTTTGGCGTCTAGCCGTATTCTTAAAGTGCAAGGCTTGGATGGACCTCTTGCATCAAAATGGAAAGGGGTGGCTGAGAAAAATAAAGATTTCTGAATTTCACCTCAACCTACTGAATCAGAATTATAGGGGACGGGGCCTAGCAATCTGAATTTTCAACAAGCTTCACAGGCAAAATTTTTTTTTAATTTACTGGGGTGACATTGCTTCATAAAACCATACAGGTTTCAAGTGTACAACTCAACAAACATATCTGCCCATTGCATCGTGCACCCATTGCCAGGTGACTTTTACGTAAAACATTGGAGAACTGCTGCTATAGTGAGTTGTGATCATCTGTCTAGGAAAAAGAAATGCTTGTTTCCATCAGGCATACACAATCTCCAATGATCGGGATGTAATTCAGCATCCTGGAAGAGATAAATAGCCAAACACCTTCTGTAATTTTGTGAGCATAGAAAAATAATTTAAAATAATAATAAAGGTTAATTTGAGGTTAATTTAAGCTCACAAAGATAACAGAGGGCATTTTACTTCAAGTTCACAATGGAGCTAAACCGCTTTGATAAACAAAAACTAATTTTTACTAGACTTCATACAAAACCTTAAAATATTTAGTTCAAATTTCAGTACATTGAAATTAAACCACACACTTGACTTGAATTCATCCATTCTTTCATTGCAAATAAACAAATATTTATCCCTTGAATTATTTAATTCTAATGGTTTAATTTTAGGGCACAAAGTCAGGAAGAGAAAAAAGTATGATTGTGGTGTGTGTGCATTTTTATTGAGTGTAGCACTCAGAGGACAAACCCGTAAAGGCAGTCTGCGTTTAGAGAAAGTTCTAGTTACTCTTGGACTTTGTTTCTCCTTATTCTTCTTACATGCTTTTAGCAAGTACTGATATCATCACAAACAGTGCTTAGAATATTTACTTCGTAAAAATAAAGCTTAAAGTATGTTTAATTCACAAAATTTATCATCTAACCGTGAGATCACTGAGTCTATTTACAAATGGAGTAGTGGAAGGACTCCAGTTTATTTAAAGAGCACCAGTTTTGGAGATCTGTTTTTGTTTCTGTTTTTATTTTGAAACAAATCCTCAACACAATTTCTGTAAGTAGGTGAGGCTGCATATACCTGTTTCAACAATGCAAGACCATAAATCATAAACCAAAAAGTTCAGAGCAATTCATTCAATCATCTCTCAGATAATTCACCAGAATATGCATGATCTCCATTCCCACTCTTTTCCTCAGCCTTGAACACACTTTCCTCATAGTCAGGAACACTGAAACCCAGAAAGGACTTATTTAGTGAACAGTCTGTCTCAGCCTGGGCCTCTGGCTACCTGAAAAAAAAGCTTCCTACTTCTTATCTTCATTTCTTATCTTTTCCACTGGAGATAAAGTATGAGATAGGAACCATAAGTGAATTATTTTCAGCTAGTATTAAGCATTGATTCAATCAACTTTATAACTTTTTATCTTTGTTTGAAAAGTGCAGAGATTGTATAACTATTATCTACCTAGAATAGAGACCAAAGTCTTTTGACTGAAGCATAAGCTCCTTGAATTGTGGGGGACATGTCTCATTTATTGTTGAATTCAACGGTACCTAACCTAGCACCATGCATGCAACAAAGTTCAGTAAATGTCTGTTGATTTGAGGTCATAAATCCATTTAATAAATTTTTATCCTTTTTATTTTCCTTGAAAATAATTCAAGAAGAGTCTTATGTTAAGTTCTCTATAAGTAGCTACTTAATTTTAAAAGATTCTAAGTGTCCTTCATAAAATGTATAAATAGTTATTTCTGTTTCATGCATTTCCTTAAGATGACACAAGAGTAATATGTACTTAATTTTCAGAACATTCCTCAGTAAGCAAAATTTATCTTAAAATTAGTTGAAATTTGATGCTAATTTGCTGAGTTTGAAATACAGATTTGTAACTCTGATTAAATTCAACATTTCTAAGTGATTGGGTAAATTACAGAGAAGGTGGAATTCCTGAAAAAGGAATTATAACCAAGGAAAAGACTTTTCACCCAATTCGCGGAGGGAAAAAGGCAATATTGGAATTATTCCAGCTATAGTGGATGAAGAAAGGATCCCGGTTAATAGCTTTTATATTGGGTGGTAATACTACATAAAACTCTTTCAGACAGCGGAAGCATAATAGTAGATGCAAACACAGTACAAATATAAGCTAACGGTAGAGAACCTTTGGAATCGAGGTGTTTTGTTTTTTATCTTTGCAAAAACACTTCTATCTTTATTTTCAAAAATCTGAACACATGAGCAAGAAGACACCAACCTGAGGCACTGTCAGATAATGATGTTAATAAAAGTAAAGCAGGTTAGTGGTTCTCAGTTTGATAATATAATCTTAAAGGTTTCATTTGATTTTTCTAAAAATTGTTCTTTCATGTTAAAATTCTATTGTTTCTCATTCTTCATTACGTAAGTGTACCATTTTCAAGTTAAGGAACTTCATTGCCCCTACTGTTGATGGGAGTGTAAGCACAACCATTTTGCGGGACAATTTTGCTGGTTCTCTCAAGTTTTCCAATGTCCATGCCCTCTGTTTCAACCATTCCCCTTTTAGGCATTGATCTTCATAACTAGCTTGCACATATCATAGTGATAAGTGTGCAAAGATGTCATTCATTGCAACACTGTAACGCTGAAGATCTATGTATTCCCACCAGTAGACATCTTTTTAAATGTATGATGGAGCTACATGCTGCGATACGGGTGTTTATTGTTTTTATTATTTTATTCTCTACTCTTGTCTGATGTTGAATATTTTAAATATAGACTATCCTGAAAAGCAAAAAATAATAATACATTATGATGTATTGATTCTGTGGAATTCCATGCCATCCTAACAGAATGGTGTAAATCCCTGTGTATAAATTTGAAAATATATTAGTGACAGACTACTAAGCAGAACATGTCGGGTGTGATTTGTTCACATAAAACAAAAAATTAAGTAAACCCTGTGCATAGAGAAGGGGAGGGGTCGGTGTAGGAAAAGATATGCAAGATATACAGCAAACTAGGGTGAATGCCTCTCAGGTTTGAGATTGAAGAAGAGGGAGAGTCACTCTGTATTTTGACTTTTTATTCTGTAAATCTCTGTAACATTTGTTTTTCTTTATAATGAGAATATATTACTTTTGTTTTTCTTTAATAATATAAAGGAGAAAAAGTAAAGGGGTCTGGTAATTCACCAACACCTGCAATTCTCCTAAAACTAATTAGTTTTAGAAATTCAGACTAAAATGTAGAATAAAATAATTGCAGCCAGATTTAGAAAATAAAATATATACTATTACAACTATTAGGATATGTGAAAGTAGTCTGAAGATGTGAACTTAAAAATCTGTGTTATTATTGTTATGATTATAGTACAGATACAGTATTTTTTAATATAAATTACATACATTGAATCTTACAGGTGTTGTTAATAAAACTAAGAAGTAAATCAATAATTAATAAGTACCCATTATGTATAACTTACTTTGCTTACATTTAAACTTGATTTCAGTGACACACAGTGGATACTGGACAAGAAACTAGTTGTAATTGAGAAGGTACTTGAGTACTGTTTCAGACATAAGGATAACTTTAGAGGTTGCTTGATTTTTCATACATCTGATAGATAGGTAATAGTTTTAACCTGCATTTTACTTCCCAGAGATTTTCCTAATGACAGGATTATGTCATATTCATACACCTACCACTGCCTAGCTCAGAGTCTGATACACATAAGTGCTCAATATTTCATTAAACGGATATTTTTCCTGCTACGTTTAAGTTGAATTCCATGTCTTCTTCTCAACATGAATTATTTTAAAAGGACATTTGATCCAAAGTCTCATAATATTCCATTCTAAGTGAACACTGATCCTGACCTAAAAGTTTTAAATTACAAGTTTGGTTATTCCAGGATAAAGGATCTCCTCTCATACTGATGATGCTGCCACCTTGCAGTCTATTCTCGGTTACCTTCTCCTCCTTCCTGTCCCTTGCACACCAAGTTTGTTTCCACAGTAGGGCCATTTCACTGTTTTCCCTGCTCTTAGACTTCTATATGGCTAGCTTCTCCCTGTCATTCAGGCCTGAACCTAAAGTTCACTCCTTCTGAGAGTACCTCTTACCACTCCCAGCCTAATTCTGCCTTTCAAAGTTCCCCTTTTTGTTTTTTTCCACATCATCTGGTCTTACTATTGCAAAGCCTTTATCCATTATCTTGTTCATATGTTAGTTTGCTGTGGTATTGATTCTCTTACCTCTTCCTGATTGAATGTAAATTCCATGAAAGCAAGAGCCTTTCCTGTATCCTTTCCTTGAATCCTCCATGCCTGGAACAGTACCCCACTCATAAAAGGCATTTAAAATTTCAAAAACTTGAATTCAAAATTCAGAATGCATACAGTAAATAGGAAATGGCCAGTGCACTTCTGCATTGAGTCCTTCCTTCGTTCCTTAAAGTATTCCTGTCATAGTAGATGCTTGACATTTCCAAAGAATATACCTCAGTTCCTCTCGCACCACTGAATTAACAATCTGACCATAGCATACAATTTTCATCAGTTCCTCATTTGTAAAACTGGTATACTAATATGAACTGGTATACTAATTGATATACTGGTAAAACTGGTATACTAACATGAACCTACTACAGAGGTTATGAAAATTAATAAGAACCACAGATCCATGGTGAAATGCAGACTCAGGGGGCCCAGTTTTCTCTTCACTGGAAAGCTGCATGATTTAAATGTATGCCAAAAAAGGAACCACTATTATGTCAAACTACCTATCTTTGGGGATGGCTAGGAGAGTTGAAACTGCTGGGTATCAAGAAGCATAAGATAAAATAAGTAGTCCGACTGGTGTGGCTTAGTGGTTGAGCATCAACCCATGCACCAAGGGGTCGCCGGTTTGATTCCCCGTCAAGACACATGCCCAGGCTGTGGGCCCTATCCCCAGTAGGGAGCATGCAGGAGGCGGCCTATCGATGTTCTCTCTCATTGATGTTTCTATCTCTCTCTCCCTCTCACTTCTTTTCTCTCTAAAATCGATAAAGAAAAAAAAATTTTTTTTAAAGATAAAATAAGTAGTAAGCTTTCTTTAACACATAACGTCTGCAATACACCCCTGCTTGATGAGCAGTGTAGACTTGAAGGAAAGCTGAGGATCTCCTCAATCAGGAAAGCAGAAGTGATTCCTAAAGAATGAGACTGGAAGATACACCAAAATTACTTGAGTAATTCTACTTCCCACTGTGAATATCGCATTACCTACGTCACAGGTGAAGTTTCTACCAACAAATGAAAAAATGAATATTGAGCAAAGTCAACATGATTTGCCTTTTAAAATAACTGTCATGGATAATTCAAATGAAAGAATGATCCGATAAGATTTTATTTGCATGATGTCGGCAAATCTGTAACTTTATAGCTGAAAAATATAAATCAGAAAAATATTTTGATCTTGGCAATGTCAAATGTGTCATCAAACCCAAGTAGCAAATAGGGAATGATATATAGAAAAAAAAAATGGCATAGCATGTCAAAGAGGTGATTTGGTATCAGATACCTTGGACAAGATGAATGTTGAAATAGTGCATGCTAGTAGTACTTAATAGAAAAAATTAATGCCTATGCTCTGAAGACTTCACAGCCAAAATGGAGTAGTCCATTTTAATTTTCAGAGGAATTTGGTGAACAAATGACTAGATATCCACCAAACCTTGGTACTAATGAAAAATACAGTGCATTCTGAGAAAAATCAATATATAGTTTGCCTGAAGGTATCCCAAAGGAAACATTCAGTTATTGAGGTTTAAAATACGTTGGCCCCAGAATAATAAAATTCTTGAATTGCAGGCGTTTGCAAGAACAGCAAAGGGGTTAAAGACATTTTATATTTTATCAAAGCTCTAAAACTGCTGTGCAGAGTTTTATGCATTTTGTATTTTTTTCCTTGCTGCTTCTTCATGCAAAAAGCCTTCACCAATTCCTCAGAGTGTTGCTTACTGTTTAGACCTTCTTAATTTGCTCTTCAAATAAAATACAGTCAGTCTCACTCTTACCTGGCCTCCACAGGTTCATACAGTCACTAAAGATTGAGTTGGAGGGACTGCGTGCATATCTTGAGGAACAGATATTTGTCACAATGTCTCACTGTAGTTAGTTACCAAACTGTTGAGGTTTTGTTTGTTTTTGCTTTGGTTATTGGAAAATAAGTACTTTTTGTTTTTAGCCATACCACATTTGGCTTTAATTTTAATTATGAATCTTACTTTGTTAGTGACATAAAGAAAACTGGGAATTCTTTATTTTTAAAAATGCAATGAATGTCAATATAAATGGCTAAGACTGCCTCTACAGGAAAAGAAAATTGAAGTATGGGTTGGAAAATCAGCAACTCAATTTGGACTGATTCATGAGTTCAATTCAGGTAATAATTTAATTTGACTCTAGCAGTAAACATTTATTAATTAATTCTTCAGTATTTGTTTAATAACCAGGAACTAAAGTCTTTTCTAGGGAGAAAAACAAATATTTTGGAAATGAACCTGATAAGGTGGTTAGTGCATGCAACGTGCTACATCTCCCTTCTTTTACTGAGTTATAAAACTATCAGTAGTTGATGAAAAGATTATTGAAGACACGCATTTGTCAAAAACTAATTTCATAGAACCATACTAAATTCAGTACAGAAGTATTTTTAAATAGTATCAATTTAATAAAAGACTTTTTCTTCTAATTTAAAAGAATATTTGAGAATACAAACAGATACATTTTTGTCTTCTGCAAATACTACTACATTGCACTAGCATTAGTCATGAGAAAAACCATTTAAAAAGGTGTTTACACAAAATAAGTTGATGAACAAAATAGACCCAGAGACACAGAAGTAGGGTTCAGACTGACAAACCTCAGAGTAAGGGAGTGGGGGGAGAGATAAACCAAAGAACTTATGCATATAAGCATAACCAATGGACAGACAACAATGCTGGGGGTGGGCAGGGAAGGAGGGTGTCAATGGGGGAAATGGAGAAACATCTGTAACAAAAATAAATTAATTAAAAAATAAATAAATAAATAAATAAATAAATAAATAAATAAATAAATAAAAAGGTGTTTACAAAATTAGTTTCATAATCATCTTTTAGTAATCACTTACAATCCTATGATCTCCTGAGTGGCAGACAGCATTGTCATACTCAGAACTTATCACTAAGAAATAATTCATTATAACTTTTGTTGTCAGTGTGGCTCTAAGCCACTTACTCCAATCTCACATTTTTGAATCATTTAAAATGTCCCAAAGTGAGATAGTATTATGAAAGTTCCTTACACTTTCCAAAATAAAATTTTAGTTCATTTTAAATAAAGAAAAAAAAAATACAGCACATTTGGCCTTGGACTATAACCACAAATATAGAATGCAGTAACTATAAAGGGATTGAATACAACTATTCCAAATATTGTTTGCACTATGTTGAACTGGACAGATGATGAGTTCTGAATGTCAATCCTTTACGTTGGTCATTTAGCACTGACTCAAAGAATTGAAAATATATCTGATGATATGTTCATCAAATTTCACTGAAAATGAAAGTTCCTTTTCCCCTTGGTCCCACCATGAAGACGCAGTTAAAGCAGACTATTCTATTCTCCAAGGTGTCCATTTTAAGAATGTTCTCAGAGAGATTACAGAAGCTTTTTTTTTATAGACAACAAATTGCTACAGAGGGTCCTGCACCTGGGTTGAAATAGTGAATCTCAGCAAGTGCTCTAAACCAAAGTAGTAAGAAACTATTTGCTATCCCCTGGTAGGTTTTATCATCTATAGATGGTATGAAGAGTGAACTCCTAGGACCTACATCTCTGATGTAAACTTTGTGCTGCTCTCTAGAAACGTCATAGGGAAAAATAGCACAAGGTTTCCAGTCTTAAGAATCATTACAATTCATTTGAAAATCTTACTTGACTCTGAGTCCATTAATTATGACTTAGTTTATTATTATCAGTGAATGAAACATAAAATATGACTTTTTTTGCATTTTAATAAAGAACTTCACCAAATACTAAAGTGAATAAGAAGTTAATTAACAAGAGACTATAGTTACCATCAAAATATGCAAGTATTAACAGATTATCCAGTTTCTGAGTGATTTTTTTTTATTATACAGGAGCTTGTTATTTTACTTAGTCATTTGTCGTACATTAGTCTATTTTCTCCCAGAAAAGAATATGTGATAAATTGATATTCATCAATATGAAACACCAGCACTGAAAATTATAAAAATAAAGCCAAAAATAAACTTTAAGACAGAAAGTAGAATTTTTAGAAAATATCTACTACTGACATTTTAAAAACATAATATGAAATCTACATATTTTTATAGAATATGAATATTAAATATATGCAACTTTTATGAGTATTTAATACATTTCATATTATTGGAATACTATTTGATTATAAAGTTTCTGTTTCCCACCAAATTAATGAATGAATACTACCTAGTATATATTGACGATGTAGCTCTGTGTATGTAGAAAAAGCAGACTTTGACAGCAAACACTTCATTAAAGTGCTGGATGTGACACTTTCTAACTGCATGATAACGGGTAATTGTTTTATCCCTAATGAGGTTATTGTGATGATTCACTGAGAGAATATATACAAAACGCTTGGTTCAGAGTTGGCTTTCAGTAATCAATAGCATCTTTCCATTTTGCAATTTTCCTTCTTTATGCTATATAAATATTTGTTCCATTTTTTAGATATTCTCAACAGACCAACATTGTTGGTGATTTTGGCATCTATCTAGATTTTTAGAATATGGTCCTGTAGTCCTCAGTGAATGTGACAACCCCTGCATGTACCTGGCCATATCCATCAAGATAAACAATTTTTTTTCTGAGCATGTGTATTTCTTCACTAGACAAAAAGATATGAAGACCAACGTCATGATAATTTTCAAATTAATGCTTTGATTTCTGTCATTTTTATTTTTTTAAACTATTAGCTCATTTATTTTTTTTTTAATTCTACACAGCTAGTAGGAGGAAGGAAACAGTAAAGGTCAGAGCAGAAATAAACGACATAGAGACTAAAAACACAATTCAAAAGATCAATGAAACAAAAAGCTGGTTCTTTGAAAAGATAAATAAGATTGATGGACCTTTAGCCAGACTCACCAAGAAACAAAAAGAGAGGAACCAAATAAACAAAATCAGAAATGAAAGAGGTGAAGTAACAACAGACACCACAGAAATTCAAAGAATCATCGAAACATATTATGAACAATTATAAGCCAACAAATTGGACAACCTAGGAGAAATGGACAAATTTCTAGAAACACACAGCCTCCCAAAACTGAACCTGGAAGACATAGAAAACTTGAACAGACCAATAACAACAAAGGAAATTGAAGATGTAATTAAGAAACTCCCAGCAAACAAAAGCCCAGGCCCAGATGGCTTCACGGGGGACTTTTACCAAACATTCAAAGAAGATCTATTACCCATTCTCCTCAAACTATTCCAAAAAATCCAAGACAACAGAACACTTCCAAACTCATTTTATGAGGCCAGCATAATCCTAAATCCAAAACCAGATAAAGACACTACAAAGAAAGAAAACTACAGGCCAATATCCCTGATGAACACAGATGCCAAAATCCTGAACAAAATATTAGCAAATCGGATACAGCAATACATCAAAAAAATTATTCACCATGACCAAGTGGGTTTCATCCTAGGCATGCAAGGATGGTACAATATTCGCAAATCAATAAATGTGATACACCACATAAACAAAATGAAAGATAAAAACCATATGATCATATCAATAGATGCTGAAAAAGCATTTGACAAAATCCAGCACCTATTTCTGATAAAAACTCTCAGCAATGTGGGAATAGAGGAACCATACCTCAACATAATAAAGGCCATATATGAAAAACCTACAGACAACATCATACTCAATGGGCAAAAACTAAAAGCATTCCCCTTAAGAAGGGGAATAAGACAGGGATGCCCAATTTTGCCACTCTTATTTAACATAGTACTGGAAGTCTTAGCCACAGCAATTAGACATGAAGAAAAAATAAAGAGGATCCAAATTGGAAAAGAGGAAGTGAAACTGTCATTATTTGCAGATGACATGATATTGTACATAGAAAATCCTAAAGACTCCATCAAAAATCTACTAGACTTAATAAATGAATTTGACAAAGTAGCAGGATACAAAATTAATGTCAAGAAATTGATGGCATTCTTATACACCAATGATGAACTCACAGAAAGAAAAAGTAAAAAAACAATCCTATTTACCATCGCAGCAAAAAACTTAAGATACCTAGGGATAAACTTAACCAAAGAAGTAAAGGACGGACTTCCGGTCAAGATGGCGGCTTAGGTAAACGCGTTATCGCGTCCTCCCACAACCACATCAAAGTTACAACTAAACTACAGAACAACCATCATTCAAAACCACCTGAAATAAAACTGAATGGAAGTCCTACAACTACAAAATTAAAGAAGAAGCCACATCGGGACTGGTAAGAGGGGCGGAGGTGCGACGGGCTGGTCCCACACCTGCATGTAACGGATAAAAATTAGGAGGATACCTTGGCTGGGAAGGTCCTCCCTGAGGACTGAGGGGTCCCCGGCCCACACCAGGCACCCAGCTCAGGGTTCCAGTGCCAAGAAGAGAAGTCCCCATATCTTCTGGCCATAAAACCAGCGGGAACTGAGGCTAAGGGAGGCTGAGGCACCTGGAGCCCTCAGCAGCTCCTCTTAAAGGGCCCACACATGGACTTACTTGGACTGCACCCTCCAGGCTCCAGAGTGGGGGAGGCAGCTTGAAAGGCACCAGAGTCATATGGGGAAGAACTGAGCTGTTTGGCATTGGAGCAAGGGCAGGAGAGGCAGCTTTCTCCTGGACAGACATGCTATCACAGGCTTTTGTTCCTTTGGTGAGCCCTTCCCTGGGCCAGCAGATGCCGCCATATCTGGGACTCCAGCAACCTGGCTCACACTGTTGGTCCCGCCCTGGTGATTCCCTGAGGCCCCACCCCACCCAACTTTCAGGCCCACCCAAGCTGTTGCCAATTGCTTTACAATAAGATTGGCCTGTCATGGATCCTGCTTCAGCTTTTCCTAAATTCTTTCAAACAAGCAGCATCTGGTCTCAGCTAGCCCCATACCTCTCGCTAAGTAATACATAGAAACAAACACAGGGAGGCAGCCAAAATGAGGACACAAAGAAACAGGTCCCAAATGAAAGAACAGAACAAAACTCCAGGGAAAGAACTAAGTGAAATGGAGTTAAGCAACCTAACAGATGCTGAGTTCAAAACACTGCTTATAAGGATGCTCAATGGACTTAGTGAGAACCTCAGTGAACTTAGTGAGGGCCTCAAGAGCATAAAAAAGGACCAGTCAGAAATGAAGGATGCACAGTTAGAAATGAAGGAGGCACTAACTGAAATAAAGAATAGTTTACACAGATTCAATAGTAGAGTAGGTAAAGTCAAGAAGCAAACCATCGATTTGGAATATAAGGAAGCAAAAAACACCCAATCAGAACAGCAAAAAGAAAAAAGAATCCAAAGAAATGAGGATAGTGTAAGGAGCCTCTGGGACAACTTCAAGCGTGCCAACATTTGCATCTTGGGGGTGCCAGAAGGAGAAGAGAGAGAACAAGAAATCGAAAACCTATTTGAAACAATAATGGCAGAAAACTTCCCTACTTGGTGAAGGAAACAGACATACAAGTCCAGGAAGCACAGAGAACCCCAACAAGATGAACCCAAAGAGGCCCACACCAAGACACGTCATCATCAAAATGCAAAAGGTTCAAGACAAAGAGAGAATCTTAAAAGCAGCAAGAGAAAAGCAGTTAGTTACCTACATGGGAGTTCCCATCAGACTGTCAGCTGATTTCTCAAAAGAAACTTTGCAGGCCAGAAGGGAGTGGCAAGAAATAGTCAGAGTGATGAAAAGCAAAAACCTACAACCAAGATTACTCTATCCTGCAAAGCTGTCATTTAGAATCGATAGCCATATAAAGAGTTTCCCAGACAAGGAAAAACTAAAGGAGTTCATCACCACCAAATCATTATTATATGAAATGTTGAAGGGTCTTCTTGAAGAAAAAGATAAAAAAATATGAACA
Organism: Tadarida brasiliensis; assembly: GCA_030848825.1. Classification (NCBI taxonomy): domain Eukaryota; kingdom Metazoa; phylum Chordata; class Mammalia; order Chiroptera; family Molossidae; genus Tadarida; species Tadarida brasiliensis. Next base: position 58,907,745 of record CM061258.1, read on the forward strand.
AACAAAATGGCAATAAATACATATCTATCAACAATTGAATCTACAAACAAAATGAACAAGCAGAACAAAGACATTCTCATAGATACAGAGAACTTTTGTTGGTTACCAGATGGGTGGGGGCTGGGGGGATGGGTGAAAAAGGTGGAGGGATTAAGAAGTACAAATTGGTTGTTAGACTGACAAACCTCAAAGGGAAGGGGGTTTGGGGGATAGGAAGAAATAAACCAAAGAACTTATATGTATATATGCATAACCAATGGACACAGACAACAGTGTGAGGAAAGGCAGGAGGGGGGCGGGAATGAGGAGGAGGGGGGCAATGGGGGAAAAATGAGGAACATCTGTAATACATTCAACAATAAAGATAAGTTAAAAAAAAAAAAAAAAAAAAGAAGTAAAGGACCTCTTCACAGAAAACCACAGGTCATTGAAAAAAGAAATAGAGGAAGATATAAAAAAGTGGAAACATGTACCTTGTTCATGGATTGGAAGAATTATGCTCAATTAATATTTGACAAAGGTGGCAAGAGCATACAGTAGAGTCAAGACAGTCTCTTCAATAAATGGTGTTGGGAAAATTGGACAGCTACTTGCAAAAAAATGAAGCTAGACCACCAACTTATACCATACACAAGAATAAACTCAAAATGGATAAAAGACTTAAATGTGACTCGTGAATCCATAAAAATTCTAGAAGGAAATGCAGGCAACAAAATTTCAGACATCATACGCAGCAGAATTTTCACTGATACAACACCTATGAGAAACAAAGGAAAAAATGAACACATGGGACTACATCAAACTCAAAAGCTTCTGCACAGCAGAAGAAACAACCATCAAAACGGAAAGGGATCCCACTATATGGGAGACCATAATCGCCAATGATGCATCAGATAAGGGGTTAATTTCCAAAATATATAGAGTGCTCATACAACTCAACAAAAGGAAGACAAAGAACCCAATTAAAAAATGGGCAGAGGACCTAAATAGACACCTCTCCAAACAGGACATACAAATGGCCAAGAGACATATAAAGAAATGCTCAACATTACTAATCATCAAAGAGGTGCAAATTAAAACAACAATGAGGTATCACCTCACACCTGCAGAATGGCCGCCATCAACAAAGCATCAAACAACAAGTGCTAGCGAGGGTGTGGAGAAAAGGGGACTCTAGTACACTGCTGGTGGGAATGCAGACTGGTGCAGCCACTGTGGAAAACACTATGATGTTAACCTCAAAAAGTTAAAAATTGAACTGCCATTTGACCCAGTGATCCCACTTCTAGGAATATACCCTAAGAAACTTGAAACACCAACCAGAAAGAATATATGTACCCCTATGTTCATAGCAGCACTATTTAAAATAGCTAAGATCTGGAAACAACCCAAGTGTCCATCAGTAGATGAGTAGATAAAAAAGCTGTGGTACATGTACACAATGGAATACTATGCAGCTGTAAGAAAGATCTCTTATCCTTTGAGATGGCATGGAAGGACCTGGAGAGTATTATGCTAAGTGAAACAAGCCAAGCAGAGAAAGACAAATATCACATGATCACACTTATTTGTGGAATATAATGAACTAAACAAACTGATGAACAGAATTGACCCAGAGACATAGAGGTGGGGTACAGACCGACAGGCCTCAGAGGAGCGGGGTTGCAGGGGGGAGGAGACAAACCACAGAACTTATATGCATGTGTGCATGACCAATAGACATGGACAACAGTGCTGGGGATGGGGCGGGGGGATGGGTGGAGGGTGTCAATGGGGGGAAAAGGAGAAACATCTGTAACAAAAACAAATTAATAAAAAAAAAAATTCTATACACAAAATTCAATGAGAAAAACAATAAAATGTGATTTTAATAATTTCTAGAAAATATCTTCATGTTGTTTAATAATATTTCAAGCTGTTATGAAAATGTGCATAAGTAAAATATATTGATTAATTCAGTTGTCTAAATTAAAATATTTTTTTAATTCAATATTTGACATAAAACTAAAATATAAACAAAACTAGTATAGACAGGAAGGCAAAGTTTCAGGTAAACCAATCTAAAAGAAAATAACACTCAGATCCAAAAAAAAATGGATTGCACGTCAATCTTATTTATTTACTACAAAGTCCCTGGTTAGAAAACTGAATTCAGAATAACTTTGTGGATGAAGTTCCCAGTGTCTGCTTTTTAAAAATAATAATAATGATGATAGATTTCTTCTGATCTTTCTGAGCTGCAATCATTTTTGCCCCAACAATATTTTTCTAGTCTTTAAAATACTCCATGGAATATAAAGTAAGGTTAAAGGCAGCATTCTGTCTTTGAGATCTTCCTTGGGCAGAAAAAGAAAATGTTTAAAGAACAGTTCATTTTATATATTAAGGCCTGAAGAAAGCTAACAGCCAAAACATCATCTTTAACATGGTTTCTATTTCTGAGTTTGTCAACCAATCCCTCCTTTAGTCTTTGGTCTAAAAACTGGTATGGGATTCGCTCTCAATATTTTAAATGTTATTCTGGCTCTTTGGGGCCTCATTAGAAAGTCTCTCAATATTACTAGCCTTTTTTTCTTTCTCATTGTACAACAGCAAATGAATGTTTAGTCAGGTTGCAAAGGAAACAGCACAATTGCCTATTTTATATACATTTGAAATTTAAGAATCACTTTTAGGGTATGTGTATTTTCAAACCATTAGCTTTATTTTATTATTATTTTTTTTTATCCTCACCCGAGGACATTTTTCCATTTTTTGTTCAGATAGAGTAGGAGAGGGGGGGGGGGGAGAGAGAGAGAGAGAGAGAGAGAGAGAGAGAGAGAGAAACATCGACGTGAAAGGGACACATCATGTGGCTGCCTCCCGCACGACCCAACCGGGGCCGGGGACAAACTGCAACCGAGGTACGTGCCCTTAGTGGGAACTGAACCCGGGTCTCTCTGGACCATAGGCCGACGCTCTAACCGCTGAGCCAAACTGGCCAGGGCCAAACCATTAGCTTTAAAAAAGTGGTCTTACTCATTAAATAATAAGTTTTGTCATGATGATATAGTCATTAATTCAAAACATGCCTTAAACCTGGGATTATTGTAAAAGAGAATACACAGGCTGCAGTTGGTTTCAAAGTACAAACTTTATGCTTTATGATCCCCACATTCTACTTCCTACCAGGATCCAAAACAAAATCAGGTTCAAGGGTCAAGAATCTAAAGACAAGGAACTGACTTCCTGTCAAGATGGCGGCGTAGGTAAACGCGTTATCGCGTCTTCCCACAACTACATCAAAGTTACAACTAAACTACAGAACAACCATCATTCAAAACCGCCTGAAATCAAGCTGCATGGAAGTCCTACAACTACGAAATTAAAGAAGCCACATCAAGACTGGTAGGAGGGGCGGAGGCGCGAGGGGCTGGTCGCACACCCACATGTGGCGGATAAAAATTAGGAGGGACACCTCGGCTGGGAAGGTCCTCCCTGAGGACTGAGGGGTCCCCGTCCCACACCAGGCGCCCAGCTCAGGGTTTCAGTGCCAGGAAGAGAATCCCCATAACTTCTGGCTGGAAAAAACCAGCGGGAACTGAGGCTGAGGTGGCTGGAGCCCCGCCCCCCGCCCCCCGCAGCTCCTCTTAAAGGGCCCGTGCTCGGACTTACTCGGACTTGCTCCCTCCAGGCTCCAGCATGCGGGAAGGAGCCAGAAAGGCACCAGAGTCATATGGGGAAGAACTGAGCTGTTTGGCATTGGAGCGAGGGCTGGAGAGGCACTTTCTCCTGGACAGACGTGCTATCAGAGGCTTTTGTTTCTTTGGGGAGCCCTTCCCTTGGCCGGCAGATGCCACCATATCTGGGACTCCAGCAACCTGGCTCACACTGTTTGCCCCGCCCTGGGGATTCCCTGAGGCCCTGCCCCACCCAGCTTTCAGGCCCACCCAAGCTGTTGCCAGTTGCTTTACCATAGGATTGGCCTGTCATGGATCCTGCTTCAGCTTTTCCTAAATTCTTTCAAACAAGCAGCATCTGGTCTCAGCTAGCCCCATACCTCTCGCTAAGTAATACATAGAAACAAACACAGGGAGGCAGCCAAAATGAGGACACAGAGAAACAGGTCCCAAATGAAAGAACAGAACAAAACTCCAGGAAAAGAACTAAGTGAAATGGAGTTAAGCAACCTAACAGATGCAGAGTTCAAAATACTGCTTATAAGGATGCTCAGTGGACTTAGTGAGGACCTCAAGAGCATAAAAAAGGACCAGTCTGAAAGGAAGGAGGCATTAACTGAAATAAAGAATAGTTTACACAGATGCAATAGTAGAGTAGGTAAAGTCAAGAAGCAAACCATCGATTTGGAATATAAGGAAGCAAAAAACACCCAATCAGAACAGCAAAAAGAAAAAAGAATCCAAAGAAATGAGGATAGTGTAAGGAGCCTCTGGGACAACTTCAAGCGTGCCAACATTTGCATCTTGGGGGTGCCAGAAGGAGAAGAGAGAGAACAAGAAATCGAAAACCTATTTGAAACAATAATGGCAAAAACCTTTCTTAACTTGGTGAAGGAAACAGACATGCAAGTCCAGGAAGCACAGAGAGTCCCAAACAAGATGAACCCCAAGAGGCCCACACCAAGACACATCATCATCAAAATGCAAAAGGTTCAAGACAAAGAGAGAATCTTAAAAGCAGCAAGAGAAAAGCAGTTAGTTACCTACAAGGGAGTTCCCATCAGAATATCAGCTGATTTCTCAAAAGAAACTTTGCAGGCCAGAAGGGAGTGGCAAGAAATATTCAGAATAATGAAAAGCAAGAACCTACAACCAAGATTACTCTATCCTGCAAAGCTGTCATTTAGAATCAATGGCCATATAAAGAGTTTCCCAGACAAAGAAAAGCTAAAGGAGTTCATCACCACCAAATCATTATTATATGAAATGTTGAAGGGTCTTCTTGAAGAAAAAGATTAAAAAATATGAACAAACAAAATGGCAATAAATACATAGCTATCAACAATTGAATCTACAAACAAAATGAACAAGCAGAACAAAGACATTCTCATAGATACAAAGAACTTTTTTGGGAACCAGATGGGTGGGGGCTGGGGGGATGGGTGAAAAAGGTGAAGGGATTAAGAAGTACAAATTGGTTGTTAGACTGACAAACCTCAAAGGGAAGGGGGGTTGGGAGGTGGGAAGAAATAAACCAAAGAACTTATTTGTATATATGCATAACCAATGGACACAGACAACAGTGTGGGGAAAGGCAGGAGGGGGGCAGGAATGGGGAGGAGGGGGGCAAGGGGAGGAAAATGAGGAACATTTGTAATACATTCAACAATAAAGATAAGTTATAAAATAAATAAATAAAAAAAACAACAACATAAAGACAAGGAACTTTCTCCCTGACTGGTTTGGCTCAGCGGTTAGAGCATCAGCCTTCAGACCCAAGGGTCGTGGGTTTGATTCCCGTCAAGGGCACTCAATCCCTGGCCCTGATTGGGGTCATGTGGGAGGCAACCAATCAATGTGTCTCTCTGGCATGGATGTTTCTCTCTCTCTCTCTCCCTTTCTCTCTTCCACTCTATGTGAAAATCAATGGAAAAATACCCTCGAGTGAGGATTAACCAAAAAATAAATAAATAAAAATAAAAGTCAGAGGTTACCTAGGACACAGAGGGAGTAATTATAAAGGGATATGAAGAAACTGAGGTATAGGAACATGTTCAGTTCTTGATTGTGATTGTGTTGACACTACCCAACAGAGCAAGGAGACCATGTCTGGAATTCAGGGGATTCTCAGGGCACATCTTAGGACTTTCATGTCCAATAGTAAAAGTTAATTCAAAATTCCAACAACTAAAAAGGGCACGATTCAGACTCATCACCAGTGAAAGTTTGGATCACCCTGACAGGTAAAGGACTTTGACCAGCTGAGGTCCTAGCTGAAGGAAGGCAAAAGAAACTGTAGAAGTACCTAATCTGCCTGGCTGGTATGGCTCAGTGGTTGAGTGTTGACCCATGAACCAAGAGGTCACCGGTTCCATTCTCAGTCAGGGCACATGCCCAGGTTGCCAGCTCTATCCCCAGTGGGGGGCGTGCAGGAGGCAGTTGATCAATGTTTCTATCTCTCTCTCCCTCTCTTTTTCTATTTCTCTAAAAATCAATAAAAATGTATTGTTTTAAAAATACTCAATCTGTGGTACTTTGTTATGACAAACCTAGCAAACTATTACAATGTACTTTTTATCCAGGCAAATGGACAGCTGGAAATTCTGCCCACTGAGAGAATTGCTGTTGCTTAAATATCCCTGTAGGTCTAGACATTCTAATTACCACTACAGCTCTGCTATCCACTTCAGGAAATAGGCCCAACTTGATTTTGGAAACTAAGCGCTGCTGTTTGGCCTGTAGAGAACAGTCACCATGGAGCTATTCAAGGGTTCAGGTGCTCCCCTCACGTAGTTAGGAATGGCTATGCATGACATGCTCAATAAATCCACTCCAACATGCCTATCTCCATAAGCTTTTGACTTTTACCATTCCAAAGAATTTCTGGCATATCTTCATTCGTATATATAAGGATGAGCCTAACTGAGTCTAACTTTCAATCTACCAAACAAATAAACTGTTAGTCACTTCTACACAAGCTAATGCATTAAATTTAGACTCTTTAGTAAGTGTACCCATACCCATAAATGTACACCAACACAATGTTTTATTCCATCCATCTTGGTCTAACACCCTTAGAATTAATTTCCTCATGTATTCCCCAGATTTCTGTCTATATAAATTAGCATAATTTTGTCATTCTCCTGGCATATAAGCTATAGTGTGAGACTTTGTACTTTGGAGCATACTGAAATATGACCCTAGCAATGCCTCTAAAAAGAATGGTTGGGGTTAGTCTTGAGGAGAATAGGCATCCCCTTACAAGGTAGCTGCCCTAGGTAAGGTTACTGCAGGGTTTGCAAGCAAGGGAAAACTGGTCTTCTCATAGGCAAGCTGCTTCCATTGGCAATGTCTCCACTCCCAGTTACGGTCTCACATCTTCCAATCAATGCCCTAACTTTCATGATTTGGTGAGCCTGTCAATTCAACTTAAGTTGTAATTTTGTAATCTTTACAATTAAATTATGTGTTTGCCAGTAATATAGGCACTGTTGCTACAACAAATAAGAGATCATTCTAAGGCCACCATAGAAGCTCTCAAGTTCTCTGACCATTCCTTGAACTAAGAGTTAAAAACCTGAGCTTCTCATTTTCTTTCTGTAAATAAACATTCCAGTTCATTCAGAAGAATCCATCCTACACCAAGCTTCTTTTAGTCAATACAACCATAATGGTCAAGTGTGCTACCATTTAGGCTCCCAAGGTACTCCTTTCCAAAGATATTTATCACAATCAATTAGAGGTGAGAATCTGATTAATTGCGATGCCACCGCGTGCCATGGATTACTAGCATTCTATATTGTATTATCACAGAACTCAGCATTTCGTTCAAGTCCAAATGCCATCTTTGTAAACCAATGCCCAAATCCCAATTTTGTAAAATATTCTGATAATTATTCTACTACTTTATTTAGACTTTATTTAGTATATACATCCAAATTATTTCCTAATCCGCAAAAAGTAATTAGTACTAATAATTGTGTAGGAAAAATGACTAACAATAAAATATTTTGAAATATGATAAATCACTAAAAAAGTGTCTTCCTTACATTGTAGTAAATCTAGTACAGTGATTGAGAACACATAGATAATAAATCTAATGCTTATTTTAGACCAACAATTTATGATGTCTCTCAAGGAATGTGTATGTGGTTAAGCTACAGATTGATTCATTTCTGATTTTAGATGTATTAGAGGTACATTATAGACACTGAACTAAATTCCCTAGCAAAAAGAGAATGTTTTCATTTCATCTTTGATCTTGCATAAATTCGTTTTGAATGCCCTAAGTTTATAGCTGTTTGGGAGAAAACAAAAGGTCCTATAGTTATCATATTATAGCAATAGGTTTTTATTTTTATTTTCCTTCTCCATAATTCTTGATAGTAGGTGGGGAAAAGAAAGAGAATTGTCTGTAATTCAATTTTTATTAAATAGTAAGTTGGCAAGCATTAATATACAAAAATTAGTTCTAGAACTACACCTCTTGAGCACAAAGTGGGATTGCAAAATAAACACTTTTTAATTTAAACAATATTCATAAGGAAGGCTGAACTCTTACCAATGTGTAGAATTTATCCGAGGACCTAAATATTGGGTAGATCCAGTTGCCTAAGGGTTATAAATGTCACATTATCAACAAAATATTTCATAGAATATGATTTAGCATGAACAATGATAAATTGAGTTGAATCCTTTTTGGTCTGACTTAATTCTATCATCAGTATAGTATTAGTTGAGAATTACTGTTATAGGCCTGTCTGTATTGACCTTAATAAAAAAGTTGTAATATTTCTTTAAAGATTTATTTGAGATATTATCAGTCGAGAAATCGAATACAATTGGAATTATTATATAATAAGCTTCAGAGAGAACAGATTTCCTGTCAGTCAATTTATTATGAGAGATGTGAGAAACTTCAATGATTGCAATTACAATTGAAATTTGATACTTCCTAATTAAAATCAATGGACTCTTGTTAGTATTTTTTTTTTTAATTTATCTTTATTGAAAGTATTACAGATGCCCCTTCTTTTTCCCCCCATTGACAACCTCCTCCCTGCTCCCCCTCCCACCTTGTCTGCGTCCATTGGTTATGCATATATGCACATGAGTTCTTTGGTTTATCTCTCCCCACCCCCATGCACCTTTTCCCTCTTTGTTGCTTTCACTATTTACAGAATTTTTCTTAGTGATTCTTCCATATACTCTAAAAAGTTAGGTAAAAATTCATTTAAAATGGGTATTGTGTGGCCCTGGCCAGTTTGGCTCAGCGGTTGGAGCGTCGGCCTGTGGACCAGGGAGTCCCGCGTTCGGTTCCCGCTAAGGGCATGTACCTTGGTTGCAGTTTGTCCTCGGCCCCAGTTGGGGTCGTGTGGGTGGCAGCCACTCGATGTGTCTCTCTCACATGGATGTTTCTCTCTCTCTCTTCCTCCCTCTCTCCCTCCCGCTCTATCTGAAGATAAGTGCAAAAATGTCCTCGGATAAGGATAAAAAAAAAAAAGGTATTGTGTGAACTATAATCCTTTAATTCTTTCATATATTTAGAAGGGGTTTTTACAGATTCCTGATAGAGTATTATTGCTCAGTAGTTATAGTGTCAATGTATTTTTACATTTATATATTATTACACATCAAGCAGTGTTAAATAACAAATAAAAAACAATGTATGATATCCTTAAAAAGTATTAATACCTCTGTGTAGCGCTGTTACAAAGAATAAATACAATTTATTTTCATTCATATGAGATAGGGTTTCTCTACAAAGATATGTGTGTTTAAAAACTGAAAGCAACTATTGTTTATGGATAACTCCATACATTAAAAATTGGAATCATGCTAAGATACTCCAAAAGTCAAAAAAATAAACTTTTTAACACATTAAAATATTGGATATAAAAGTTTTATGAGATTACTTATAACAAAAATTAACTTACATTTCAATTATAACAATAGTAAAAATTCAAGAATTAGCAAATTTCTGTAGAACTTTTAAAACTGAGATGTGAACAGTTCTACTTATAGTATGAGTCAATAAAACTCCTGTTGTGAGGGTCTCATCGAGTCTTCTCATTGGCTCTGTCATCACTGCCTCACAGACAACAAGACTGACCATAAGATTTTATGCTTAATTTGCTTGGCTCATGATTACTATTATGGGAGTAAAAATAGGGGTTGGCCATACAAACAGAATTTCATTTCATGAAATGATTTCAAAGATAAAAGGACTGATTATTTCCCAAGCTTTCCTCTACTGATTATCTGAGATTCCACAACTGAAAACCTACCCAACAGATTACGGTGAGGATTAAATGAGTTCACATTTATAAAACACACAGAACAGCAAGTGAATGTTTGTTAAATAAAGCAGTCTCATTCCTTTGACCTACACTGTGTTTTAAGAAATAGGACATTAAACCATATCAGTCATTTCCACCTCAGAAATTAGTTTCTTCCAATCCTGTCCCCAGAGGAAAAATAATAGGGTGAAATCAAAGAAGACAAGAACGAGCTGGGTATCTTCAAGGAGGAATAAGAGCGTGGGAAGAAAAAACTGTCAAGGTAAAAGGCACAGAGCAGAGGGTCCATTACTAAAATACAAGCTACAGATGTCCCCAGTGTCAATTTCCCTTCCATGCAGTTAGACAGCGTCAGACTGCCACAGTGTAGCCTGCTCAATGCTTCTACAGAACATGCAAAGCCAAAAATTCATCTGTGTCTAAATTCAGAGGCCTAAAGGGAAAGAAAAAGTATATTGATTTTTTGATTGAAGAAATGCTTGAGTGCCAAACGTGCGTTAATTTTAACTTTCTTTTGATCATCAAAGACACCTCTCTGCACACCCTTAGACATAAGGCAAAGCAAAATTGTCACTTATTTAACATTAGGGTTAATATGTTTGTACAGTCACATATGGTAAACATAATTCCAATGCACATTTTTTTCCATAAAATTAATGATAAAATTTCATACACAGGTAACAAAAGCAAAAATAAACAAGTGGCCCTACATCAAACTAAAAAATTCTATAAGGAAAAGGTAACAATCAACAAAATGAAAGACAACCTATGGAAGGAGAAAATATTTGCAAACAATGTATCTGATAAAGGGTTAATATTCAAACTATATAAGGACTCATTCAACTCAAAGGCCAAAAAAACTAATAACCTGATTTAAAATGGGCAAAGAACCTGAATAGACATTTTCCAAAGAAGATTTACAAACGGCCAACAGGTACGTGGAAAGGTGCTCAGTATCATTAGTCATTAGGGAAATGGAATCAGAACCACAATGAGATATCACCTCATACCTGTTAGGATGACTGCTGTAAAAAAAGACAGATAACAGTTGTTGGTGACGCTGTGGAGAAATTGGAACCCTTGTGCAACGTTGGTGGGGATGTAAATTGGTACAGCTATTATAGAAAACAGTATGGCAGTTCTTCAAACAACTGAAAACAAAACTACCATATGATCCAGCAATCCCACCTCTGGGTATATACCCAAAGGAAATGAAATCAGGATCTCAAAGACATAGCTGTGCTCCCATGTTCATTGTAGCATTATTCACAATAGCCATGATATAAATACAACCTAAGTGTTCGTTGATAAAGAAAATGTGGTATATATATATACAATGGAATATTATTCAGCATATAAAAAAAAAAAGAAGGAAATTCTGCCAATTGTAACAACATGGATGAAACTTGAGGGCATTATACTAAATTAAATAAGCCAGACACAGAAATACAAATACTGTATGATCTCACTTATATGAGGAATTTTAAGAAGTCAAACTCATAGAATCAGTAGGACGGTGGTTGCCAGGGGCTTGAGAGTAGGAGAAATTGGGGAATGTTGATGAATATGTACAAACTTTCAGTAATAGGAATCTAATGTATAGCATGATGACTATAGTTAACAACATTGTATTGTATACTTGAAGTTTGCTAAGGGAGTAGAAGTTAAGCGTTCTCATCACACACACAAAAGGTAACTGTAAGGTTTTGAATGTGTTAATTAACTTGTGGTAATTATTTCACAGTGTATATGTGTATTAAATCATCATGTTGTACACATTAAATATACACAATTTTTATCTGCCGATTGTATCTCAGTAAAGCTGGAAAAAATTTTCACAAATAAAAATGGTGGGTTTTTTTGTTGTTAAAAAAATTCAAGTAATGACGCCCTGGCCAGTTTGGCTCAGCTGTTAGAGCATTGGCCCACAGACCAAAGAGTTTTGGGTTCTATTCCAGCCAAGGACACATGCCTCTGTTGCAGTTGGTCCCCAGCCCTGGTCCAGGTCGTGCAGGAGGCAACCAATCGATGGGTCTCTCTCACACCAATGTTTCTCTCTTTCACTCTTTCTCTCCCTCTCTCTCCCTCTCACTCTATCTAAAGATAAATAGAAAAATATCCTCCGGTGAGGACTAAAAAAAAAAAAAAAAGAATAAAATATTTAATTCATTTTGTAGATATTAGGGTTTTTTCCCCATCAAATGGTCTCTGATTTTTTATCCCTTAAATGATCTGATATTTTGATACAGTAATTTATGAATTCAAAGTGCTGAGGTTTTACTGACTTGAGGTTTTTCTTATCTATTGAGATAGACAAATAAATCATAATATTCTCTAATTTTTATTAGTTTAAATATAAACATATTCTGATCCTGATTCTATGCTATCTATACATCCCTCCTTTTGTCCCTTCTTTTCTTTACTTGCTTTAAATAACCTCCCAGTCCTCTGTTTCTGGGTCTGTAAGATGAGGCTAACATAAACCATGACGTTTTCAGGGGATCAAATGAGACAATATATGCAAAGCATACAGCAGCATCTAATACAATAAAGTTTCTTTTCTTCTCATGTATATTTTCCTTGTCAATTCTAGATGGTCAGAATAATTGCAGTGGATGAGAAAGAAATGTTTGTTCACGTCCTTGGTTTGTTCTCCAATTTAGGCACTGGCTAACATTATATTTGACATTCAAAATTTTCTTTAGAATATTTTATTAAGAAAACCGAAGACATTGATTTACTCACTTACCTAATTGCGTAATGCGCCATCTCCCTTTTACCAGGGAAGCTTCCTGGTAGCAATGCTGTGAAATTTCCCGTTAGCAGCCACAGATAAGACGATCTGAACTGAAGGGCTAGCTTTGGAACTAGAGAGAACTTGACAGCTTCACAGAATGTCTGAATTTAACTTAAATTCCGATAGAAGAACAAACAGTAAGAATTAAGGGGGTTTCAGCAAAGTAAACACAATAATTGCTAGCCTGCTATTGGAAGGACTGACAGATATTAGGCCACTGCTGTAGCTGTTCTTGTTGTGGTCGCAGGAGTTCATCCGCTAAGTTAGGGATGGAGCAGCATCTTCCTCTAATTCCATGAGAACACTGTGTCCTGAAATTTTTAACTGATTTATAAGTGATTCGAAGTTGACAAGAAGGTTAATGGTGATGTTTAAGCTAAAGTTTAGAGATGAGCTCATTTGAAGTAAGCAGAGGACCACCTGACATTTTGAAAGTTGGTCAAGTAAATGGGGTTGTGAAAGAAACAGTTAACAAACTAAACCATAATTGTGAACTCCTTGTGTTCACAACAATGTACATGAAATATCCTTGAGGCAAAATAAATACCTTTTGAAGGGACACTGCCCGTAACTTTCGTTTAAGTCTCTTAAAATACAAATTTCAAAAAGAATAAACAATATGAATTCACTGAAGCCTAGCTTTCACCAAAGATAACCTCAACCATGCTGAGCTACTTAATGATTTATGTTTAAATCCAATCTTTGCATACATTTTGCATTGTGCTTTAGAGAAAATTGTAAAATAGTTTTGAAAATGGTCCTGAGTCCAATATAATTATAATTAGAAGTACTTTCACATAAGCAAAGTAATTTCAATTTTAATTTTAAAACAGTTTCCAAACCTCAAGAAACTGTTAGTTACCTCTGGGGAGTGAAACTCAGGAGCCTGGGAGCATACTTTTTATCGTATATCTTGTTGCAACTTTTGACTTTTTAAAAGCATGTGCATGTGTGCCTATTTTTAAAAACTTATTATTTAAAATTGTTAAACAATAGGTTCAAGTCTGAACGTGAATTCCCAAAACAATAATTAAGCACACGTGATTAGAAAACACCAATATTCTTTAACTATGATGTAGGCAATTAAGAAATATTTTGAAAAGAAAAATTATACTTGATAACTTTAACAAGTTAAAAAATTTCTAATATATTGAGATAGAAACATCATTAGATGTGAAAAGAATTGTCCTAATCTCTATAAATAAATATAAATTGTAGTTACTAATAAGAAATTAGAAAAATTAGTTGAAATGACTCAAGACCTCACATTTTTATTACTCTCTTAATGCTCAATCTAAAATTTTAGCCCCAGTTCCAATCTTTGTTCTTGGATAAATCTATTCCTCAGTCAATAGCTATGATGGCACTTCAAAAATATAAATTATCTATACACATGCCTGATGTTATTGGTAGTATAGTTTTATTGAACATTTTATCACGATGCAACTCAAAAGTCTTCACTAAAATATGATTTTCAAAAGCCCTTTTTAAAACTGGACTCTGGAGTTCATATGAAGGCAAAATATTCAAGAACAAAACTATTTCTTTTAGCTTCTTCTTTGAACTTGGAAACATAATTATGGAAGTGAAGCATGCAATCAAAGTCACATTCATGTACAGTGTTTTACTCTCTACCCTTCTCTGTCTTCTGTGGTCCTAAATGGAAAATCAAAAGAGATCAAGTCAAGGTTTTTGTTGCTATTAAATCCAAATAGGTTCATTCATCTTAAGTAAACTGACAGACAAGTATATGTACCGTTTTAAGGGCTTAAATAGTGTGAGTATTAGGCTTTTAAATATTAAGGTGTCATTTTAAACACCGCTTCAACTAATCCTTGCCTGACCAACGAATCTAAAGTAAGCTCCATCACCCTGTTTTATTTATCTAGTACTTATAGCTATCTAATATTTTCTTTTACTCACTTGTTTATTGCCCATCTCACCTCTTTAAAATGTAGATTCCATAATGAAAACTAGTATCAATAGGACCAATACAGTGACAGGCATTAAATATTCTCAATAAATATTCATTAAATGAAAGAATAAGCTTACATTTTTCTAAAAGAAATTTCTTTGAACTTGAGCATATATTGGATAACTTGATAATCATTTTTAATTAAATGTTTATGAAGCATTCCTATTATTTCTAGAATTATATGAACACTCTCCAACTAGTCTCTCCTCCCTTCTTTTCTTTCCTTCTTTCAATGTAACATATTCTTAAATGTAGCGAAGTGCAGACATTTAGGGAAGACTGTAGTTATTTTAACAATTGAGCACACACTAAATAGCTAAAATTTAAATTGCCTTCAAAAGGGAATTACTGAGAGACAGTGTTTCCAGATGTAAACTAATCCATGGGTGATACCTGCTTATTCTTTCTACCAGTTTCAAAATCAGTGCCTTGGCTTGTTATTCTCCACTCTGGATACTCTTTCCTTGGCCAACACATAGTACTATGACTTTAATCCAATCACAAATCTCTACTGATGCCCTCCAGAATAGAATCACACTCCTAAGTCTGCACTCTCTATATAGCTATCTAACACTGAAAATAACACTTTCAAAATGAGTTGGTCATTTTCCCTCTTATCCCACTTCCTTCTTCTAGCCACTAAGGCCACTAATGTCACTATGACTGACATTTTTTTTTTAAATTTTTTCTTTATTGATTTTTAGAGAGAGAAGAAGGGAGAGGGAGAGAGAGATAGAAACATCGATGAGAGAGAACATCGATTGGCCACCTCCTGCACGCCCCACACTGGGGATTGGGTCCACAACCTGGGCATGTGCCCTGACCTGGAACCGAACCAGCGACCTCTCGGTGCATGGGTCAAAGCTCAACCACTGAGCCACACCAGCTGGGCGCGATTTAAATTTTGAGTCAAAAAATCTCTATGTTGTTTTTTAAAAATGTCTCTAAGTGTCTTCTCTTCTCCATTCCCAATTATAGGTTCCATCACTTTCTCAGACTATTGCAACAGTCTTCAACTGGTTTCCCTATTTCCATACTAGGCCCATTCAGCCCACTTGAATATTGATGACAGTGAATCCTTCTTTAAATTCTACTTCCTCATTTTAACTGGTCAATTTTGCCTCATAAACACCTCTCTAATCTATTTGCCTCTCTCCATTCTCACTACAAACACCCTGGTTCAAACCATCATTATTTCTTAACTCAACCATATCTCAGTTTCATAACTGGTTTCCCTTGCCCATTCTTGCCTTCCTCCAATCTACACTCCAGTCAGAATCATCTTTTAAAAATGTAAATCCGTCATGTCACTCCCTTGCTTAAAACCATTTAGTGACTTTTCATCAAGCTTAGGTCAAAGACCAAAACCCTACAAAGCCTATCTCTCTAACTTCATCTTAGACCATCCAAACCTGTTTTCTGTGTATTTCTATAGTCTAGTCACACTAATCTTGAAGTTACTCAAACATGGCAGGCTTCTTCCTGCCTATGGGCCTTGGCATCTATTGTCTCTCCTCTAACTATAAAGTTCTGCCTACCCACTTTCCCATTTGCTCAGTCATCTCTACTCCTCCTTTAGTTCAACTCAAACATTGCTTATGGCAAGCTTCCCTAACACCACCCCTGTCCCAGACCAGCTATAATCTCTCATGATATCCTGTACTTCCCCTTTGCAGAACTAACCATAATTCAATAGGCAATTGGATTTTGGTTGTTTAAAGTCTAGCTTTCCTGGTAGAATATAATTTCATGAGGTTGGTCATGAAGTTAATTTGATTCACCACTGTTCCCCAAGTGCTAGGCACATGACTTTGTACATAGTAGATGCTCCATAAATATATGTTGAATATTTAAAGGATAAACTCAGAGTAACTATCCATAATTTCCATCATCATATCTATCTCTAATGCCCAAGTTTCAAGAATATAAATAATCTGGGCTTATCCCACCTATCCACAAATATTAATCACCATTACTGAATCCGAAACTTTTCTCCTCACTCTCAGAAACATGCTCTGTTCATTCATGCATCCAGGTCATCATCAATCATTTTGTTTTTCTAGCCCAGAAAGCTCTCCCTTCTGTCTTAATTCTACTTCACTCTTCTCATTGAAAGCTCAAATTCAAAGCTGCAAATTCTTACTTTCTCTACTAATCCTTCCTTGCATATTCACACTGATTCATCTTTACTGCATATTGCTATAATATTATTAATAGGCACCCCACAATGCAATATTACCTTACATTATTCATGAATTTTTTTATAGTTATTAAGCTAGTCTCCTCAACCAGATCTTAGGTTTCTAAAAGTTAGCATCATTTCTTATACTTTTTAAAGTTCTCTTTCCAAACTTCCCATCTCTATATCTCCCAAGCCTATACTCCCAAACATATAAATATCCCCTAGCACTATATACTCTTATAAGGTATTCAATAAATACTTGCTGATTAATACATTTCTAATGGCCCAGAAATTCTTAATTGATTTCCTCATATTCAGCTCTATCCTTAATGCAGTAAACAGTATGGCCACTTATAGAGTGGAGACTTTTTTTTCTAATTAAAAGCCAAAGCATAAAAATGACCCAGGTAAAATATATAATCTGAATTCTCTCCTTTGCTGTATGATAAGGTCTGTTGACAATATCAGTTTGGATCCAGATTTTACCAGATTCCAAAGTTAGTCATGATGTTCAGGCAGTTGACTTGAGAAACCTATTATATTTCCCAGGGTATCATTTGGTGTCTTTTTGCACCAAAACAGAATCTACTGCAGCTTCCAAAAATGTATTCATAGACTAAATAGTACTTAATAATCTGAAAGAGTTAATGGGGTTGATCAAATTACTTAACCCAAGTCTCAAATCAAGAACATTATTTCTCAATGGCACATAAATAAGAAAGGGCTGCACTTTTAAAATATTTATTTTTATTGTTAAAAGTATTACAGATTTCCCCCTTTTGTTCCCCTACTTTTTGATGACTCACTTTTCTATCTGATCTTGTGAATATATTTTCTTGCTGCTTATGAACTCAACAACTTACTGCTGGTTATTTTCTAAAGAGTTTAGAATCTTATTGGTGGGAACATAATAAGAACCCAATAAACATTTCATTGATTTGAGTTTCCCATCTTACATTTGTTATTTTGAACCCATGTTGTGTGAAAATGTGAAAAGACAATTTTTTCACTCTTTATACCAAATCATAGATTTCAATTCCTGCTCAAAAATATAAAAGTGACTAAAATTTTCTATGTAACTCTTGGATTGCAGAGGTTAATTTTTAAGTACAGGAGCACTATTTAGTAACATAAACTGTATCTTCATTCATAATTTTCTTGTATTCTAAAAAAACTAATAGAGCTTTTTAAAATGATCCTGACTTAATCAAAAAGAAGGTTAGGCCCTAAGAAGACTCTGACTAACATTTATTTTTCTATCTCTAGTTAAAATTGTTAAGGCCCTGGCCAGGTAGCTTAGTTGGTTAGTGTGTCCCCCCGATACACCAAGGTTGCAGGTTTGATCCCTGGTCAGAGCACATACAAGAATCAACCAATGAATGCATAAATAAGTAGAATAACAAATTGATATCATTCTCTCAAAAAAAATTAATTAAAATTAAATTATAAGCATTTCAGGCCATTTACAAGAGCATGCTTTTATGAATTAGATATTTTAATCAAAGGAAAATAAAAATATTAAAATTACTTGCAAAATATTTGTTTGGAATATATTGTTAATAACTCTATGTTCTGTGATTCAGTTCCCAAGCATCCAGTAAACTTAGCCCTGTTTCATGAACCACTGACTCATCTTCACATCAAGTTTAGGATCTCACATACATACACAATTTCCTACAAATGGACTTTGAAATATAGCTTAGAATTTGCTTGCAGTCATCAGTCACCCCCAAAGCAAACAATGTTCTTACTCTGTCTAGGAAGGGTAATCTCAACATAGCTGGGCACCTTCAATGGGGCTCCCATGTTGGGAGTCTATCTGTGTGAATCAATCCCTTAGGTGCATAGGGCAAAATCTATCTCAGAAAGATCAGTCTCATATTTAAATTCATTTATTCTTTCATCAACAAATAGTATCTACTATGTATCCAATACTGTTCTAGGTACAGGATATTCAGCAGTGAATATGACAGGTAAGTTCCCTACTGTACAAACCTTATATTTTGAGTGTCTGTGCAGGGGGAAGAACATAATAAACAAATAAAAACTAATACTGGTTATATGGAGGATAAAATAAGCAAATGAAGTTTAAAATGTTCAAATTTAAAAATAAGTCACACAAAAGGCATATCAGAAGCACGCTTTCCTTACACAGTGGACTACATATATATGCTACATTATTTAACAAAGATAGATAAATAGATAAGCTACACAGATATAGATTCCTACCTACATATTTAATCCACAGTCTTACTAAGACCAAACACCCCGTGGTATTCCTTGGCCTACAGTGAACAAAGCCAAGAGTATATCACATTTCAAAGTAATAGATTACTCATAAAAGTAAAATTGTTATGCTTAATAAGTAAACACTTTTTTATAGATGTTTTATAAACCAATTACTAAAGATAATTAACAATCCAAATCAGTAAAACGTTTAAACAAAATTTTAAAATATTTGTTCATCAATTTCACTTGAGACTATATATACACACTACTCACTCACCTACTCTGAATTTTAACTATGTAAATTCCAACTAAATTCCCTATATAAATACATACATATAAAGCAAATTAGTCCAATGAGCATAATTATTTATAACAAATAGCAAATTTTATGTAAGTGGCCTATTTATATTTTCTGTATTGTTTATATACATTCTAAAGTGTATTTAGAATCACCTGGCCAATTGTCTACCCACAAAAATGTGGCAGATAATACAACCTTCTAAAAATAATATATTACTGTCATATTCAATATCAGTTCAAATTCAAAAAAAATAATAATGTTATATTTCAAAATGAGCTAGTGAAACCAACTTTTATTGTTAATGCATCCATACACATTTGTATACATGGCTTCATAGATACGCCACTGTTTTAGAAAAATATACTCTCTTAGACATTAAAATGGGTAAAAATGCTCTTTAAGAAGCATACAATTAATTTGTGATTATGACAGGTATGTGTAGACTAGAGAATTAATGAAAAATAAAGCATCTTAAACTAATAGGTTTTTAATGTTATCAATCTGATTTTTTAAGAACTACATGTTATTTATTTTCAAAATGGAATGATAGCAATACTTCCTATCAATTGTATTTAAAAGAAGATACTCATAACTTTCAAATACTGCTTTTACTAGTCATCACTTGGCATTAAATGTAACTGTATATTTGAGAGCTTTCTAATAATAGCCTTTAATTAAACCAAGGACTGTTAGAGGGTTTCTGCTGCCCTTTGAAGTTCTTAATTATTACTTGTATCCAGCCTTTTATGGTACACTTAAGGTTAAATTAAATAATTTAAATATATCTTGAATAGAAATATGAAGACTTTTGCCTGTATTAATTAAATCTCTGAATTTCAGAATTTTAAAATAATAACATATGTTTTGATTTTTTCATGGCCGAATGGTAAAATGCTCGCTATATTAAACAACAACAAAAAAATGGTAGCTTTTTATGGGACTAATCGCTAGGCAGATGCATGTAAATGAGCTATTTTCTATGCATGGCTTCCAAAAGTGCTAATTAAATAGTTGGTATTCAAGGCTATGCTCGCTCATTGTTTAGTGACACACAAATCCAGCGATGTGTGCCAGCAGACATTTTAAGTTGAATGTTTTCTCCTCTACGGCCTTTGTCATGAAATGGTGGCACCATGATGAGAACACTAGTGTAAGCAAAACATTGAAATATGCTTTAATAATGTTTTAACCATGTAGTGACACTAGTCTAGTTTTCTAATGAATTTTTAATTTCTTTTTTCTTATAAGGGTGGTATGAGTTATCGCTGATGCATATTAAATCATATACATGAGTCATTTTCTCTAAATTTGCATAAAATGGCTAAATGCTAATGCACCAAATGGAGCTTACTATATGTGGTACAGCAAATATTCCCTTGAAGATTTTCTGCAATCAATCTCCTGTGTTTCATTAGCAACCAGATAAGGTGTGGTCTGCAGAATAAAAAAGAAAAGTGTGTAGCTCATGAACTTATGAGGCTTCAGATGATTTCTACATGGTGATTAGAGTGAATTCTGCAATTAGAATTTATAAAGGTAAAATACACATGCACCTCCTTTAAAGACAGTGCAAGAAGAGTTCAGAATACAGCCTTGCAGTGTTAAACAATGAAAAAGCACATTTCGATTATTGTAATTTTCTATGGCTGTAATTAAGTAGAAAAAAAAAGCCATTCTTTAAATTTAGTATCACTTGATTGTATAACCCTTATCAAATTTTATAATTCAAGATTGTAATTTCCTTGCTATGTTTATAAAAGGCCTTTTTAAAATAACCATGGGTACAATGTTTTTGTTTGCTACGTTTTCCTTTTTCGTTGTCAAGTAATGGTGAGGAATTTTCTACATAAATGTTTAACATTTAAACATGGGTTCCTCTGTCACCAAAATACTGGCATTAAGATTACATACCATGAAGATTACATCAGGGTGATAGTATTTATTATTGGGCAAACCAGAGATGTTTCCTTGAAGGATAAACTTACTGCTTACTCAGTCTGCTCATCAACCTTTCACTCATCTCTCCATATTTTCATCATCTGAAATATTTTTTAACCTAGTACCAAAAAAAATTGGGTAAGGGATGTCTATTTAAAAATAAATGTATGCTTTACCCTACAGTTATTTTGAATTAGTCTTGATAAATAATTAAGAAATGCATAATATATTATTTAGATACCATGGTCTTAAGAATTTGAGTGGTATTTCAAGTACAATAATAGTCATTTATTTATCAGTAGAAAATTTACATAATCACACTTCAAAATCCAGTGGACTAGAGAGCTATCAGAAAGACACCCATGAATGTGGTAATGACTCTGAGCATTAGAGTAAGTTAATAATGTATTGATGCACGTGATATTCGAATATCTAGCACTGCAATATTTGATCACTTAACATGATAAAAGCATAAATATTTTTCCTTTTCAAACTGCATTTTTATACAGAAGGGCTCTTTATAGTATAAAATGCAATTTGACAAATGAAAATTGAATTGGACAATCTCTAATATAATGGAGCTAGTTAGGTTTAACTTAAATAAAGCCAATTCTTTATTTCCATTGGCTAAAAAGATAATTTTGTCCTAGTGATAATTATTGGTTTAAAAAATATTGTTCACTTCATATATTTTGAGTTGAAAATATAGATCTTAAGGCAAAAGTCCAGAAAAATAATAAAAATTCAAGTCTTCTCTCCTGTCAGTGAGCATAGCATGCAAATGGAGGGATTACCTATTGGGAAGGTAACACACTCTATGTTAGTGAAGTCATGCTATGGATTCTTTCTTAGCAGCTAGTTCATCTGAGACAAATTTGGCAGAAATATATGCAGTATTTGCACTGTGCTGTTTGAATCACTGGAATCCCATGAGTTTTCAGTGTGAAAATAAAAGTTATTCAGCAATTTCTAACTTTATTTGGGGACAGCTAAACTTCCTATATTTTTTATATTAATCTAAGTACCTACAAAATGTCATGACTTACTTTATAAAACAAGCAAGTATACATTCATCAATTAATTCCTATTTTCTTGCTGTCTAGGTATTTTCACTACTGGAATCACTCAAGAGGCATATACTACAAAGTCTAATGATGAAGACCTACCAAATTATTTTTCTTCTATTCTTTTCAAACTCACTTGCCATGAATTAGTCATAGTAATAGCTTCATATTTAAAACTCCTAAACAGTTTTCAAGCTATTCCACAGACTATACAATATCATCAACTTCAAATTCCTGTCAGCCAATGCTAACTTAATTTTGTATACAGATCATATATTTCAAGGATAACTCAATACATTAAAATAATATATATTGAACAGCTACTATGTATAAACTATGTCTTTCTGAAAATAAGGACTAAAATTCATTATTTGAGTTCTTCTCAAAGACAGTTAAATTCATGCAACAGTTTCAGGTACGTTCATAATTCTCACTGAATTAAAAATAAGGACTAAGTACACTTCTATTATTACTATACAAGAGCTCTAGCCCTGACAGGAAGTAAGTCCATGGATTCTGAATTTCAATGATATTAAATCTGTTATTGTCTTCATGAAGGCATTACTTCCAACTAAATTATAGGAAGCTTTTTTTCATGAGACCAGGGTTGATAAATACATAAACTAATTATATCTTAGATATTTATTCAGTGAAAATATTTCTTAATTTAATAGTTGTTAGAAATTCTTCCAGTCTAGTAAATTTCACTCATATCAATATATGTATTTGTGTGGTTATTTATGTATATACATTTTTTCCCTAAAAGATAAAGATAAGAGATATCTAGATAGTAATCTGTAACTCATTTTTTGTGGACTGATTTGAAGAAAGTGTCTATTTTTTGTACACATCCCTGTCCCGAAGTGGTTCATTTACAAGTTTTCACCAATTTTTAAAGTGATTAGTATCTATAGTTATTTCCAATCTACCACTAGCAATTAATGATATAAGACAGAAACATTTTAACCTTGTCAATTCTGAATTTAAAACTTAAAAAACAAATCCAATAGCCAGGTTGCAGTTAAAATTTCCTGATAGCTTGTTTTCCAAGGGGCAGTGACTATTAAAAGAAACCCAGAGAACACAAGAAATCCCTCAGACAGCTACTTAGTGACAGAACCAAATGAATATTGTTAAGGTGAATATTTTAATAAAGCAGTATTTTCGAAGCACTTTTCCCAAGATTATTTCTAATTGGCCCTGTTATAAAGTAGTTGCAAACTGCCTTAGAACAGTAATCAGTTTGAAAGCTGTTGAGCAAGCCTATGACAGGAAGTGGTTAATAATATGCTTCGATATTCACCTGTGAAATACTGAGCTGGGCTATTTTTTGAAAAAGAAGAATAGAAAGTAAACAGCCTTTGTGATGCAAATCGATCAGTAGCAAAAAGCCAACACCTTTGGAATCCCACAACTACACCTGAGTTTGCAACAGACCTTTTTGGTTAATTGAATCAAACCAGTTTCAACATGTAGGTAAGTGCCCTTCAGTGTCACTAATTCACAGCCCGTGAGCTGTGGCCGGTCCTTGAACTGGGCCCTCATCCGATGCTGGTAACCAGCCAGCCGCAGGAGCCCCGCAGCCTCCAGGGATGATTGACCATCACCCAAAGGGAGGACCAGGGCGAATCCTCCAGTTTCCAAACTCCTCCAAGACCCTCCTCTTTCCCAGTCTCACCCGAGGGCCGCAGAGCCAGACCTGCACCAGGCGAGGTGGATTTAGACGGGTTGAGTTAAGATGGTATCATTAGCTGCGCACAGCGTGACTTCCCACTAATCCTTTCTGCAACTTACAACAAGTTTAAATGTCCATGCATGATGTTATTAACTGGCTTTAGTAAGTGCTTAAGACCCAGATCTCTTTTTAAAGTAATCTCTGAACAAGTTCTACTGTATCCATCCAACAAGGAGATTAATATTTCTAGCAAATCTGGTAAGGGGAAGATACGCCCTGAGTCCTCAATGGGCAGTGGGGGTAGAGGTGTTAGTTGATTCAGCGAAGGGCCCAGAGCTGAGTGCCCTCACCAACACGTACTCACAAAATTTCCTCCCCCAGGAGCTTCCCTGCGAAATAGGGGTGTGTGTGTGGGGGGGGGGGGGGATGGAAATCCTTTCCCTTAGCAGCTTTTCACTGGGTTAAAAAAAAAAAAATGGGGGAAGAGGACACACATTATCCTTATCAATGACATTGATCATACTCAAGATGTCTGGGCAGAACTAGAGAAACTTGAGTGCCACCAAAAGAAAGTCCCTTAATCACAAATTGCCTGCCAGGCTGAAGAAGGGGCCCTGGGAAAGGGGTGGCCGCCGCGAGAAGCCTGCCTTCCACAGCCGTCCTGGCGTGACTAAACTCCGACGCCACCCCCATCCACAAGCCCAACTCATTGATTCCTAAGCAACCGCAGCCCCGAGCTGGCGCAGAGACAGGACCGAGGTGGTAGGTGAGGGGCCGAAGGGCGGGCAAATCAAAAAACACAGAGCCTTCGCGGACGCAGTGTAGCAGGCCAGACAGAGGGAGGCTGGTAGCCCCACTCTGCGCGTCCCGCGGCGCCCGCACCCAGCGGTCTGCAAGCGGTGGAGGGCGGGCGCAGGAATTTGAGCTCCGGCGAACTCGGGAGGCCTCCCAGTCAGCTACTAGTGCCGCAAGCGCGCCCCCGACCGCCCCGCCGCGCGCACCATCCCGGAGCGCGCGCCAGCCCCGGGAGCGCGCGCGCCGGCGCAGCAGCACAGGCAGCTCCAGCAGCTCGGGCCGCCGGTCTCCCGGGAAACACCAATCAGACGCCCGCTTTCAGGAAAGGGCCGCGAGCAGCCGCAGCTGCAGGAGGACTCTGGCTGTGGGCGGTCAGCGGGAGGTGTTGTGCTGCCCCGCGGCTGACCGGCCGCCTTCGCCGCTGCCACTGCCTAGCCCTGCCACTTCTGCAGCCAGTCACAGAGTTGGCTCTTTCCTCTGTGCACCGCCCACGTCAAGCACCTTGCAATGCGGCTGCTAAGCCTGGCTATTTTTAGATCTCAAGAATACGTTGTGCCAGAGCTCAGCTAAAACCCAGTCAAACCACCAAACACACTGATGTGCTTCTCTTTGATCAAATATGGCTCAGAACTCCATATTTCCCCGAATAAAGTCGATTATCTTCACTTTTTAAAGTCCTACCCCCTGTGGTCTGACAGTTGGCTGCAAAGCGGAAAGCCACAAGCTCCCACCTCAAAGAGGTCATCACCTTTCTAAGAAGTGCACTAACTCTCGTGGCCCTGATTAAAGGCAGGCATATATTCCTTAGCAGCAATCATAACTATATACTTCTTATTTCCATTCACCATCTTTAGAATTAATTCCACAATTAGGTCGAACAATTCCCAAAAGGGAATGAAGATTTCTGCTGATTTCTGTACTAGGTTAACTTGTGTTAAGATACCAGTGAACATAAAAAGAGGATAATAAAGCCATCCATTAAAATGTGGAGACACTGAAGAACTACCTTACATGCCCTATCGCTGTAGGACACGTTTAAGTGTTCGAAGTAGTAGCATTAAAACAATTGGTCAGTATTATAGCTGTCTTTTTTACCCAGTAACTTTTAAAAGACACTTTGTCTCATGTGGCCCATTAAACCACCACCCCCAGCACCCATCCAAATGCAGCATATTATGGTGTGTTTTACTTATGCTAACTAATTAGAGAAAAACTAAGTCATACAAAGAAAGAGTAGGAAAGGGTATCAGTATTCTTAAGTCACAATGGCCTTCCCAGAGATACAGATCCATAGAAAAAAACTAGATTGTTATACTACCTATATCTCTTTTATATATTTTCTAGCCACGTTGGAAAAATAAAACTTTTGTCTCCACTTCTCCATTTCAAAAAAGTCAAAATCATAAAATGCTAAACTGGCTAGAACTGTTAATATGTAGTCTATAAATAGGAAGACTGTCTATGAACTTGAAATGTACTCATCCTTATCTATTACTTATTATTTAAGTGGTTTCTTAATTTTCATCCAAAACTACACAAAATGAAATTAAAATTTCCTATTTTTCCAAATAAGAAAATTATTTTAATTCAAAAAATAAATACAGAGTACTAGTAGCAGAAATTTAGTATTTAAGCAGAATTAAAGAAAAACCACTTTGGGAAAAGAAATTATTTTGAATGTAAATAATAAATTTATCTCATTACTGTGCACTTTAATGGTAAGTTCACTAGGGGGCTGATACTGGTGAATATATCCATTCACATTATGCAAAGATATTGCAGAAGTTTTCCTATATATCTTTTTTACCTCTATATAATTTCCATTTTTGTTGTTTTGGATTTTTCTGTATGACTGTGTTTTTATGGCAGATCCTTTATAATTCTATTACTGAGTGACTTTTCATTGTTAATTTTCTGGTATAAAGTAGGACAAGGAAAATAAGTTGGTTATATCTTTATATTTACTTTTACAGGTGTCATTTTATCGGCCTATTTCTAAGTATCTCATGAAAAGATTCTAGATGTCAAAACCTGCAGTTAACGTTCCTGTTTGGAAATACACAAAATAATACCTTTGACGTTGGCAACTCAGATGTATTATTCAGCAAAACAGCAATTACTCATTGTTTTGCACTTACATGTTAAGAACTATGCGACACTTGGTGACACAATAACAAAATTGCAAAGTCAATTATATTTAAAATAGACATCCTAATAAAACATACACAACCAACTCCTTTTACTCTTTTTGAACTGTTTTGTTTCCTTTTTCTGACTGTTTAGAGTCAAACAGATTATGTGAATGTTAAACCTAAGCACAATAACTGATTCACATACACCATGAGAAAAGTTAAAAAATGAGGAGTGGGTGTAATGTAAAGGGAGGTGTATTCCTGAGGGCAGCAGAATCCACCTATTGAGGTGCCAGAACACTGTATATTTTGGGAAATGCACATGTATGATGTTCTTTTGCAATGTCAATCATACTAGCAAACTTTGGAAGAGCAGTGTCTGTCAAAATATAAAGCCAAATTTAAGCTAGATTTATACTAAACATTCTAAGCAGCACTAAAGCAATACAACCCAAGTACAGTCTCTTTATATTTAAGAAAGGAGGATGTAAGGTGGGACTAGTTGTTTGTTTTATTCTATTTTAATTGCACAAGAAGCATTTTTGTAACTTGAACTTCCCAGTAATTAATTCCACTTCTCAACCCAGCCTTCAGCCTGAATTGAAGTTCCCATCAGAAAATTAAAATGTTTGTCTGGATAAAATAACTTCTAAATGAACTCTCTATTTCTTTTCGGTTCTTTTTGTATTTTCTGCAATGTAGCCCCACGCAATGATATTAGTTCTAGTGTGGGAAAATATTATAATTGAGATCTGGTAAGTTATTTGCAGACTTCAAGTTTTTCTTTACACTGTGCTGACATTTAGTACAGCCCTGGTGAGGAAAACAATACTACCATTCATAGCTCTAGACGTAGATTTCAATCGACTTAAGCGGGCACAATGAAACTTGGTCATTCACTGGTTACCCATATTGTGTTCTCAAATTTTCTCTCAGCAAAAGTATAATGACTCAGTATTGTATGGTTGCATAGACAAGGGCTCGGAACAAGAGACACTAGTTTTGTCTGACGGTGTGAGAAAGTCGTGAAGGGATCTTTTCTTCCAGATGGTGTTAAATTCAGCTGCCTTTTTAACATTGGCCTTGCACAAGCAATCTGCTGCTCCCCTTTCACAAAGAGTGCGCTTGGTTCCCACTAGTTAACATGCATACTCACGCAACCTGCAACTTCACTCCAGCTGTTTTACAATGCAGTGGTATGCTACATAAACTTGATCCAGTTTCTGCCAATGTTAAAACTAGCTTTCAAAGAACTACTTAACTGATATTTACACTTCTTTTGACTTAAATGTACATGCCTTTGGAATATTTCAGATTTCAAAGAAATATCACCTATTATAAGGTCATTGTAGAGATTACCTCAGACACCCTTCAGACCCATGCTCAGATACAGTACCTCTCTTAAAACACACAAATAAAACGAAATGTCAAAAGTTTGATGTGTAATAGAAAAAAGAAAAATTGGGACATGTTGCAGCAAGAGCAGTGGAACAGCAAAAAATAAAATGAAAATAACATTGAAATGCATTTTTATTGATCTATAAGTCATGTAACATTAGTATGATACAAAGCAAGTTTGATATGACAATGGCAAACATATAATTATAATATTGTTTATTTTACTTAAATGTTATATTTAACATATTTACATGAAAGACCAAGATGTAGGCAAAAGCTTCAGTAATTTGACTCCATTGAGTGCTTTCAGTAAACAATAGGTTTCCCCAGCAAACATCTTATTGCCTTAATTGAACCTCCTTGAGAAAGAAAACCACACACTTTGTAATGTAAATGTTAATTGTAGTAGACAATGGGTCTAGGTAAATAGCACCCCTGGACATGAAGTAAATGAAAGGAATACAGGCACTTAACAATGAAAGGTTGTTTGCACAAACAGTGCTTCAAATGTAAATAAACAAGGGTCTTCTCAACGGTCTCTACTGTTGGTCTCTACTGTAGTAAAACTTTGGCACGTGTTCCGCAGCCAAATTGAGAATTTACAATAATAAAGTCTCTCAGAGTTTCTAACTGAAACTATCAGTGGTTTTACAGGCTTCTTCATTCTGAAGTCTTAAAAGGAGTTGAAGCTACAAAGGAAAGTGTAATGCTTTTGAAGGAAAATTGCATAGTTGGGATTTGGGATTGTCAGTAATCTAGGCCACATGGAAGATAACAGGCCATTTTGGACATTTTCTTATTGCAATGTTTGTATTTATGTTTAAATGTCTATACAAACGTTTGCTTGTGACATGTGGGAAAATTGAGGACATTTACGAGAAGATTACTATAGGGAACTTCAAGAGCCAAAGTTTCTGCTAAGCATAGTCACTTTTAGATTAAATAAAAATGGCTGTTTAGAATGTATCTAGCTAAGACTATACCAAAACAACCTTTAATCATATTGTTACTGTAATTAACTTTCTACAGGATGATGATTTTATAGTTTTACTTCCAGTGTGTCTACTAGTACAATAAGGCCAAGTTTCTAGATATATAAGAAGTAAACAATCTGATAAAGTGATGATAATGTCTGTTATACAGAGATATATATTTTCAAATATAACTCACCCAAAACAAAAGCCAAAGGTGGTCACAAGACCAAAAGTATGCACTGAGAATTTGACATGAGGGGCAGGCAGCAATGGGGCTTTCCTGGGACTGCTTTCTACAAGCTTTCCTTAAATAGTGAAAATCTCAACTGAAGAAGGAACCAAACTTAATTTTGGCCAGATTAAACAGCAGTTATAAAATTAACAGAAACAGACAGTATGTAGCAGCAACAGACCAGTTGGTGCTGCCATTTGGGAGGCTGCAGATGGCTGTGGGTGGGAAATGCCTCTACTTTCTTAAGCGATGGAGATGAGTATGGTGTGCACTTGATGTTTTTTTTTTTTTTTTATACCCCACCCCCCTAACAGGGCTGTCTGTCATAGGCTGCCGGGCCCCGCTTTACCACTTGCCCCCGAGCGTGGGAATCGGAGCGTCCTGCCGTTCACATCTCCTGCATTCCGTTTAGCGGAATCAATTAGGCAAGACAGACCCTCAGATTCCCCACCCCCTTTCCATTTTTGTCAGGTCTATATACGTCCTAATTATTTCAGTTTGGGATGCCAGAGCTGTTTCCTGGATAGACCTGATCATCCTTAAACAAAAAGAGAGGAGGCGCACACGTGGGTTGTGGCGTAAATGTCACTTTCATTTCCAATGCTAGGCGCAGAGTAAGACAGAACATTTTTTTTAACACTTTGACAAGAGGGGAGGCGATCTCGTCTCCATCATGTCTTTCTGCTTCAGTAGCTTCCTCAAGGAAACCCTCTTGGAACAGAGAAGCATCTGTCCTTGTATTTTGAATAGAAGAATAAAAATAAGCCTTTGCTTTTTTTTTTTTTTTTTTTTGCATTTTCCCTAACTAGTTCTATGTCCTCAGTAGATACAAATTGTTAACCTTCCAGTATAAACTTTTCTGAAAGTCCAATTTCATATAATCTGACATATGCCCCAAATACATGTAGTTTCCAAGCATAATCTTAAATACTTTTCAGAGGAGGGAGCCTCAGAAAACTGCCTAAGTCTACATAATATGAAATCATTTTAAAATAGGTACCAGTCATCTCTACAACAGCTTTTTAAGAAAGAAATAAAAAACACTTCATATTTAAACTTTTGCCTTTAACTAGGACAAACTGCACATGTCTCTTAACTCATTGGCACTATAAAATTCTCCCTTCTAACAACCCCTCTCAAAGTACCTGGCACCTTTATATTTTGGCATATGTGTGCCACTTAATTTCCTCTGATCCCACCTTTAATCATAAGGAAAACAAAATCGAAAACAAAGTTAGATTCAATAAGTATTCCTGACCTTTCTGGTTTTTACTGTCTCTTGGTTGTAGTCTTTCATTCTCACACGCTCCCCGGCGATCTTGAAGGAGTTTTTACTTTCGGTTATCTAGCTTTATGAAGACCAATACACTCATACAGCTAGATAACCAAAGATAACAACTCGCTTCCCTCACACGCCTCTGCCTCTGTCTTCCTCGGGCCAGAATCCAGATCCCGATCTTTCCGGCAGCACCGAAGAGTAAGTAGTCCTCCAGGACACTTGCCGCGCTCAAGATTCCTCCTCGTATGTAAATATGACCTGGTTTCTGTTTGTGTGTGCGGCTAAAACATCCAAACGAGATCTGTTGCTTTGAAAGTTTATTCCGAACTTTTTCCCCTTTCAGCAAGTAATCTCCGGCAGCGTTAGCCAACAATTCATCTATTAATATCAAAAAATAAAACCAGCTATTAAGGTGCAGCAAGCGGTTACGAGTGGGCAGCAGCATCCGTCCCTTCAGAGGCCTCTATTTGCATTGTAAATTGCTTCATTCTCACGCAAGACTCCTTAGCCTCCCTCTCTATAGAGATGTTTGAAGCCAACAGCAATTTCCAGCGCAGGTTAGGAGGAAGGAAAAAAACAAAAAACAAAAAAACATCCCATTCTATAGAAGTGACAGCTGATTCAAGGATCTGCTCCTGATCCTTTTGGGTTAGGCACCATGAGCTTTTTACCAAGCGGTGGCAGCTTGATTGCAATATCTTGTGTGTGTGTGTTTTAGGGGGAAGATCCTCGATTTCACAGGGCTTCTAGGCTGGGAAAGAGAAGATGCCGTCTTGCTGGCGTGCTGCTGCCCCCGGTCTGAAAGAAGGAGAAAAGGGCCATCATTGGAAGGGCTTTCACTGCCAAAATGTGGACCAGCCCGGCAAGGTCAAAGGTTCGAGACCGCGGGAGACCAAGGTAATGATGATGTCATGAGAAATCTCAAGTACATGGTTATTGATATGCATCAGTGATCAGCCAACTGCCCCAGGCCTGCTGCCCGAGCAGCGGCAGAGGAAGCAGCAGCAGCAGCGGCAGCATTGCAACAAGACCTATTTTCTCAATCAACATCTCTTCTGTTACCACTACCGACTGCTCCTGGAAAAGCAACCCGCGGCCTTTTACCTCCTCGGTGCTAGTGTAGATCGCTCTAATATCCAAAGACTGGAAGAAATCTCTCTCTAAGGACAGATAAAAGCATTTCAGATCTGGGGAACGTCTTTGCCTGAATTTCTCTTCTGGCAGATTGCATAGGCAGACAGATGGAAGGCACTTTGCTATTGCTTAGAGCAGGGCCTTGCTTTCTGGGGCTGGGAATCAGTTCTGTATTACGCAGTTAGTCGATGTGTGATTGCACTGACAATTTGCTCTGGTGCTGTGTTTTTAATGGCTTCACAGCTCAGGCATGTTTTGTATTTATGTACCATGGCTATAGGATAGCCTGTTTTTTTCTGTAAGTTCAAAATGAATGCTCCAAGCAAGCTGACTTCATCCCAGTTTTTAAAAAATAACTCTCTATGAGGTGTGTGCCTTAGAATGAAGCACAGGTAAACACTGCAGCAATAGTTTATGTTGTACACAACTCTACTGCAATACATGTTGAGCCTTTGTCAATAGTTTCAAACATTAATTTTCATATAGAAGATCAAAATGTACTAGGTTCCCTTATGAAATTATGAAAAAAGTATTCTTACTTCATGAAAAAGACATGAAACACCTGGTGTTAAGGTAGAACTCTACCCTCCCTTCTTCTTCCCCACCCCCACCCCCAGTTTTTCTATCTAGAGGGAAATATTATTTTATTAATTAATTAGCCTCATATCTTTTCTTAGGACTTTTCAAAGTGTAAATATGATCACTTAAAAGAGCTCTCTTCTCTCTCCTTCATAATGAGTAATCTATGTCTAATGCATCTGCAATATGTACAGTTCTGATAGTCAGATGCCCCTCAACAGAATATCTAAGGTGCAGTCCATGTAAGATGTATATTCACAATGGGTAAACTTTATAGACTGTTTTCCAAAATGAAGAGTTATGTTTGGTGGTATTACTATTCTTTAGAATATACGCTACAATCGAATGTCATAAATCTTCATATTCATTTCACACATCACTAGTTTATCACAATACTCTCATTTCTATAGGTTAACTATTTTCCCCAATGACTAAAACACTTTCAGAATTAAAATACACTCTTTCATTGATTCAGTAATTTATTCATTTAAGACATGAGTGTGAATATGCTTACCAAATTACATACAGAGCATACATATGTAAATCCTATGGAAAAGACTGACAAGTAAAGAAAGTCAGAATTGCTAAGGCCCCCAATCAAGAGTACAAACAACAATATTACACCAGTTAAAGATATGATTTAGTAACACAAATGCCAACTTTTCCCTGAATTTTTTATTAATTTACTTTTTGTCATGTATTCTTGTCCTGATTATTGAAAAAAGACTACACTATGGAAATCACTCATCTATTTTTCTTATCAAATTTTGGTCCAGGAAGTACAATCAGAAATGATTGCACTGGGAGATATATATATATATAATATAAAACAAACTACAAACTAATTCAGAGAAACACACTCCTATAGAGTTACTGTTTCTTCTTGAACTAAGAGGTCACAACATAAACTACGGAGTAAGAATTGAACACATCACTGAAGCACATGTCATTTTTGACATTATGTAAAACCCTAATGAGCTTTACTGCTTTGGAAATTGAAATTATTTTGGCCTTGCTTTCTAAGACCTAGAAGCAGAATCATTAGTGAATTGGCATGTACTATATAGAACAAACATATGATCTGATTAATTCAATTCCTTAAATTAAAACCCCAGGAAATGCCAGATATTTTTAGAATATCGTTTTGCTTTATATATGTCTGGGTGGTGGTTGGTGAAAATAAAGAGATGTGATGCACGAATGCATGTATGTCTGTGTGCTTATCACCCCCATATTTGTGTGAATTTGTAAATTAATGTTGCTATATTTCCACATTTAACAATTAAATGCATTTTTAGAACCCAAGTAACTATCATGAAAGCCAAGACACTAAACATTTGAGATGCTTTTACAATTAGGAGCTACATAAGATATTGTCTTAAAATAGCATCTTCTAAGGCAATACCAGATAGTAATATCAACTGACTCCAGGATTGGCCTCCATGTCTATTGCATGTACCATAGATTCATTATGAGAGCCCCGAAAAGTGAAAATAGCCAACATAATGATTATGGGTAGTCTGTTCATTAACCATACAGCCAATTAAATATTTTACCTCTCCATCGTCTTTCAAAGTATGAAGAAATAAAAAATATATCAAGATTTAACACTGAGCATCTTATTATTTTGAATATTGCCAAGGTTCATATCATGGTTTATCATACACATTTCAAGAACAAGTTGAAATGTATATGTGAGACAAGTTGAAACAATTCTGCTCTAAAGATTCCTAGCAATGTCTGCCATACATTGTTAGGAGCAGCTATTAACACCTACATGTTCTTATTCCAGATATTTTTGCTTTTCAAAAAGCTATTTAGCTGAGCTACAGAATACCCTTTTTCAAATTTGCATATTGAAGAATATACTGAATCCAAATGGCTTGCCTGCTCTTCTCTAATAAATTCCCATTAATGGCCAGTAGATTAGGACGTGATTGTCATGCTTGTTTTCTAATCTTTTTACAGGTCTCCAGATGGCTGAAACATGAAACATCCTGGTTTTCTTGAGAATAAACAATCTCTGCTTAAGTTAAAAGTGAAAAGTTATGATTTCCACATATTTGGATCAGAATTATGGTATTCCATAAATGCAAATTCATCAGGTTTGCCACTAATATTTAGAACACCTCTATGAATCCTATTCAGACTACTGCAGAGTATATAAAGAATTGGCCTATCAACTAAATCCTTTTTAATGTTGAGTCTGTATAATTCTCATGCATGTAAAACACAGTCCACTAATACAGTCAAGACTACTATTTCTACATAAAAGCCATTTAATTTACAGTGATTTGTATAGGTCAGGCAAGGTACTTGACTGGCTTGCTTTCTAATAAAAGTATCCTATTATTTCTTCTGTGTCCCAAATTTATTTTTATAGGCAGTTACAGGTTATATTTATATTATTTTTTATATATAATATACAAAGGCTACCTTTGGGGGGAAATTGCACATATGGAAACTTAGATTTTTCTGAAATTGTATCTATTGCATGAACTGGGAGATATGGAATACACAGAAGGCCTGCCACCCAGTAAATAATATTCTATTTTGATTTTATATATCACTTTAATTTTGTCAAATGTAAATTTTAAAATTACCTTTGGTTGGTGGGATTGTCTATTCAGTCTATGCTTCTTTGTAGAATCATCTGAAAAACAGTCAAGAAAACAAATGATCATAGTTTTAATATATATATTAGCATGTCTAAATTTGGGTTCATTTAAAGTACTGCAATTACAATGATTCCTTAAAATGCCAAGAGATTCCAGAAAACCCCAGTACAATGTATCCTGGGCTTCAGCACCTACAGAGTTAAATATGTTAATTTGCATTTAAATGGAGACACATATGATAATGAGAATGCAAAATATGCAGAATCTGGAGGGGTTTGGAAATTAATTTTTTTCTTTATTCTTTTCTTTTCTTTTTAGTTTGGAAAGAAGAGGGACTAAAAAATATTAGGGATTTGAACATTGTAACCTGCCATACAAAAGAGGAGGGAGAGTTCTTCCATGCAAGAATTTTAAGACTGGAACAAAGTCGTAATTTCTAATGTTTAAGGAACTAAATTTCCAGGCCTTTCAAACAAAGGGAATCCCTGGATAAATATCTAATCCATTAGAAAGATGCAAATAGTTTACTGTAAGGCCACAGCACGGTGAGATGTGCATTCATATCTATGGCTCCTGATTGGCTATTTCCTCCAGTAAATCAATGAATAATGTAAAACCTGATTGCTGTAAAGTGGTGGATTTTTTTTATTCCCTTCCCCCACCCCCCGTGACTCAATATATTCAAGAAGTCTTACACTCCTGAAAATAGGTTGCTTTTCTTTTATTATTTTTTAAATGCTTATTGTTATTTTGGAGTGGCGGGGTGGGGCTATTGATTTTGCAAAATGAAAGTACTGCACTGGTTCAATTATCCTGACTATGGAACCTTGTTTCCCGAGACAGCGCCCTAATTACTGGTGCCAAGGTGGAGAAGGAGGGTGGCGGGCAGAGGTGGGCATCAGGAGAGGGAGGAAACTAGATCCGACCCTACTGTTCTGGGCCCAAGGCAGACAGTGCTCCAAAGAGCCCCCAGCCGTGGCCGTGACTTGACAGGGCCTCCGGTCTAACTTCTGATCAATTCCACTGCTGCCCTGACCCCTCAAGACAGTCCTCCATTCAAGCACCCCGGGTACCTTTGCAAGAGAAAATGCCGCAGTCTCTAATGCAAATACATTGCTTGGGTT
The DNA here is from genome assembly GCA_030848825.1 of Tadarida brasiliensis. Lineage (NCBI taxonomy): Eukaryota > Metazoa > Chordata > Mammalia > Chiroptera > Molossidae > Tadarida > Tadarida brasiliensis. The sequence goes on from CM061258.1 coordinate 58,944,129, forward strand.
CCCACTGCCCCGAGTTCCCTCAGACAATTCCTGGCCACGGAAAGAAGGTCTTGCCTCCCTCAGCGGAGTCTGGGCTCCAAGCAAACCGCAAAGACCAGGCTCCGCTCTCGGATATCAGAAGCTTCAAGCCCAATAACTAACCACGACGGTTGCATCTTGATGAATCTGAATTTGGGATAACCCATGCATGTAAAGGGGCCTCTTGCCTCCCAGAATTCAAAAAGCAAAGAAAAGAAGAAAGTAGAAACCCACCAGGTCTTGTTAGCTACTGTATATAAGTTTCCACCCAAACCCAATCAGACCCCTCTCTTCATTGCCAGGTAATTGCAACTTTGAGGGGGGTTAAAAGAATTATTCAAAATGCGAATCCTGCTGAATCCAGGAACGCAAATATAACCGTATTTGACTCTTGGTTTAAGGGGGGAAAGTCCCATCACCATCATTACAAAATTACCTACAAAATTCCCTTTTCCAGCACGAAATTTTCCTGGCTTCTCTCTGCAACAGAGGGTCAGGCTGCTGGATAATTAACATTCTTGGCTTATACAACTCATGAGATCAACAGGTTTAGTATCCGAGACACACAATCATTAGCTGAAGCAGACCCGGGTGCGATCCGCAGCGGGGCTCTGCAGGCACCGGCTCGCGGCGAGGTGAGGAGCTCGGGCTCCGGGCTGCGGCGGGCAGTGATGGCCCCGCGCCGCCGCCGAGTTGCCGCCTGCGGGCCGCCAGGATACTCACTTGCTCTCCTCCCTGAGCTAGGCAGTGCTGCCCCCAAATCCAGCTGGGCAGGAATCGAAGCGCGGGCCAGAAGACAAGATCCACTCACAGGGAGGCTGCAGTACACAAACAGGCTCTTTACCGCGTCTCAAAAAAAGAAGAAAAAATTTCAGATCATCCCTCTCCTTAGCACATTTAAAACTGCCGCTCAATTCCACACGGTGATTCTTGCTTGATTGGGTCTAAAATAGTTTAAACGGACCTTCCCTTCTGGGGGGACAGAGAAGGGCGAAAAAGACGAAGGAAGAAAAAAAGCCAACTTTTCCCCCCCACGCCAGACACTTGCTCCCTGAGCCTCGGAGTGGAGAGTGAAGTGGTGTGTGCGAGGCTCGGCAAGTTTTTGGGGGGGCTGTCCAAGGTCTAGTCCAGCCCCCTCTGCCGAGGAGGACGTGCTCTGAAACTCAACCAATTTCCCCACTGCTTTTGTTACTGATGAACTGAAGCCCTATTGTTCATCCATTGCCACGGTCTTTTTCAGTCCCCACACTACGTTCTGCGTTGCCAGAGATAATGAATTTGCACCCAAACCTCTCATAGTCCCCTCCTGACAGACGGAACAAATTAGAAATGTCTCGTCTGAAGGAGGGCAATGGCTACATTTTCCTATTGTAGGATGTAAAGCACACATTTCTTTGGAAACTTCTTTTGCCTTTTCTACGTTTTATTTTCTTCTCCCTCTTTTCCTTTTTTCCTCCAGTTTTTCCCTCTTGATTTCTTTCTCTCTCTGTCTTTCATAGTCCTGTCTTGTTTTTCCAATGCACCATTTTGTGTAACTTGTGGATTTTTTCTACCTTCCTTCTTTCCTCTTTCTTCTTCTTCTTTTTTTTTTAAATAAAAGGACTCTTTTTGCTATTTTATTTACAAACTTGGAAAATGACCTTTTGACTTGCAGACTTTTTTTTTAAAGAAAGGTCTTTTGGTTCAAGTCCCCCTTCCTCACTCCTCCCCTTCTTTTTGTTGTGGTCATTAAATGTGTTTGGCTAATGACAAGCAATACATTATAAGGATGTTTATTCTTTAAACTCCAGAGTTATTCAAAAGGTACCAGGGACGCGCCATGGGGATTATCTATTTGAGGGGTTAGAAAAAGCGTGTGTGTGTGTGTGTGTGTGTGTGTGTGTGTGTGTGTGTTTTCCAGGGACAGAAGCAGAGAGATGTGGGAGGGTGTGAGTGGGAGTGTGCAGTGAGAGAAGGGTGGGGGCCTAGCGGGGAAGGTGGGCTTTCTGGAACACGATCGGGAAGGCTGTCATGGGTGTAGGCGAAAGAGGGAGGGTGCAAGAATTCGTCTCGCCGAGGGCGGCTTGCACCCCTGGGCCTGTTTGCGAGCCCCGGCAAGCCACAGCCTGGGCACGGGGGTCTGCGCGCGCGGGCGCTTGTTCCGGGCCTGCGCGCGTGCGACTGGGGGCGGGAGGGGGACTGCAAAAATTCAGACAAGTGGCCCGTATGTAAATGACGCCGGGGGGTGGGGGGGAGCAGGGAGGCGGTAATAAGAGCCGCGGGCTTGCAGCCCCGCTGGCGGCCCCCAGCTTTCCCGCCAAGTGCAGTCGGAGGACAGACCGCCAGGCGTGTCCTTGGCGGGAGGGCCCCCGCCCCCCGCGCGCACCCGCCCCCCGCGCACACGCACACACTCCCCTGGCAGGCGTGGGGCCCGGTGGCCACAAGCATTTCAGGAAAACAAAGCTATGGCTACGAGGTGGAACCAAGAAACCGCAGCCTTGGCGGCCAAGGGCAAGACTGAGAGAAGCCAAGACCGCGGCCTCCGGCGCCCCTTCCTTGCCCACCGTAGGTCTGCCCTCAGTCTCCGGCTCTGCACGGCCCCGGCCCAGAAGAGGCCGCGGACTTTCTTAGCTGCCTAGGAGAGGGTGGTGAGCAGAAGCGGAAGCAGATGTGCACAGGGAGTTGCCAGCAGCCCCCTGCCTAGTGCGCGGACACGCACACGCTGGCGAGCGGGGCCGGAGTGGGGTGGGCGTCTGAAGGCCTCTCTGCCGCGTAACCGGGAGCTGCTACCTCCTCGCCAAGGCTGTAGAGCTCCAAGTGAAAAACACACCAGGCTAAATCCGGCCAGGCAGCGCCGCGGGCTGAGACTACCAAATGGTTCGCACCTCAAGACCTCCTCCCCAGACAATGTAAGCGGAAGCGCCTGGCTGTTCAAAGTGAGCCTCCACCACCACCACCACCACCAACACCACCACCACCCCTTTCAGATGGGTGAAACTCGAACTCCAGCCAAGGAGCTCTGTTTGGCCTACGTGTCCCTGCAGATAAGTCCCAGAAAGGGCCATGAGAGACACAGATCTCTCTCATCAGGCTCACAGCGCCTGCCTCGATGGTCAACCAGCCCAAGTACCTCCCCAACACACACACACACACACACACACACACACACACACACACGACACTCCCATCACATTAAAACGCACGCTAATTGCATGGCTGTTAATGAAGCCAACGCGCATAATGATTGCACAGGTAAACAGGTACCAAAACGAGAAGCCCCCAACAGTCGACTGGGCGATTTACCTCTCCCTACTGGAAACACGTGTAGCTTATCGTGTTTTAGGAGTGATTTGCTGTTGTCTGAGGTCTCCCCCTCCTCTTCTTGTGGAGAGAAGAAAAAAATAATAATGTTCCATTGTCAGTCTTCTTTCTGATAAGCTACCCGAGCATTGATCTAAAACATTTGGGGATTCGATTTGGTTTATCTGTTGTCTTTGGTTTGTTGTTTTGGGGTGTGTTGTTTTTCTGAGGGAAGAAAAAGAGCGTGTATTTGATGGGGCTGGAGGTGCAGGACAAGAGCCTACGTGTGCCGCCGGAAGGATGGCGAGGCTGGAAGCCGGGCAGTGGAGGAAGAAGGCAGCGGCTTGTCCTCCCCCGGGGTTGGCACGGACCCCCTTGGCCCCCTTGGGCCTGGGCTCGGCTAGCGCCGCTGCCGCCGCCCGCACTAGCGGCTCCATCGGCTGCCGCTCCGTGTTTTCCCCCATCCCGGCTTCACGTTCAAGGTTTAGCTGCGAGGTCACGTCCATTGACGTCAGCTCCCCGTCTCCCTCTACGTCCGGCTACATTTACATACATCAAGGAAATTAGGGCATTAAAAAAATATGCAAATCCTGCACGAAGAGGAGCCGGTGCATTCCTGTCGCGATCGCCTTTTATTGAAGCTTTTAATTAAAGAGGCCAGTTGGCGATGCCATGAAACAACCGCCAAAAACCCCAAAAGAGAAAAATAAACGCTGTAGCCTTCGGGAACGGTTGTTTCGGTTCCTGTTCTGTGGGCGGCTGAGGACCGCCGGCTGCCGGTCTCGGAGAAGAACAGGTTAGAGGAGGCAGCTCCAGCCCATGCATAATCAGGGCTCCGCGGCGCCTCCATTCTTTCCTCCTCCTCCTCCTCCTCCTCCTTTCCTCCTCCTCCACCTCTCCTCCTCCACCTCCTCCTCCTGCTCCTGTTGGTTCCAGCGTGTATTATTTTTAATACTGATGCATATGTAAAGGTATATTTGCATTTTTTAATTCGCGAAAAGTTCAGATTGTATCGTTTTCTTGATTCTGCCCCCTCCTTTTTTTGCTATCTTATTATGTCTGTTTCTCTTGTTCCTTTCCGTCTGTCTATTTTTTGGCGAGTGTCTGCTGCTGTCTCTTGCTAGATAATATGCACAGTTGCCTCCCTGCTTCTGTTTATTTAAGGCTCCAAATATGCACATCTGTCATGTATGTAATGCCAGCTGTAAAACCTCCTGGTTTGGTCATAAAAGAAAAGACACATTTTTTTTTTCTTTCCTGACATAACCCCTTGATGGGCTGTAATGCCCATTGCTCAGGGTTCAAAGTTTGATTGTCTAATTAACTTCATATTAACAAAAACACAGTTTGGGCCAGTGCATTTGAGATAATGTATGTATAAAGGGAAGTGGCTCCAAAGATTTCTAAAGAATTTTTGTGCTGATTAACTGAAAAGTGCGGCATTCACTACTGCCCTATTGCTTTCTAGCATTTCTTAATGCAAAAAAAAATTTTTTTTTCTATTTTAAAATGTGTAGACACAGCAATGGACAGCCTTTTGCAAGGAAGACATTTTCAACCATGTTTTATGTTGTACCTTTTCTGCTGCATTCAAAATTTACTGAGTTTCATTTTATCTTAATATGTCTGGAAACAAGGCACATTACCCTGATTGAAAAGTGTCCTTAATTCCTGGCTTTGAAATGAAAACAAATAAACAAAACAGTTGGCTATATTAAGCCAATTGATTTGCCCTAAAATATGCAGGCCTTGAGTTAGATTTCAAGCAATGGTAATCTTGTTTATAGAGTAGGATTTCCTTTCTGGTGATAAATCGATTCAGCACAATGGCTTTTGAAAAATATGTAATGTATAAAGTCCACTTTTTAAATTCCCCCCAAGCTCAGATTGAATCCATAATTGCATAGCCACAAAGAACAGCAAATATGCACACATGCAGCTTATTCAACTAAACAAATCCAAATACATGCACAGGTAATTAGTTTTCTTATGAATGACTTACCTGCACAGATACTCAGGACAAGACTCAGCCCTCCCCAATGGCTTTCATGTATAAACATTCACATGTATTTCGCCCATTTTAAATCTACAGCTGTATACCATCTTTCATGCTGTACCATCCAGCATCCATTTTTAGCACCCTTAATTCTCATGGCATCTGCAGCCTTACCTCTGGCTGTAGTTTTCCCAAGCCTACACCAAAGTGCTCATATGATATGTCACCCAATAAAAAGTGGTCAGATGGCTGCACGTAAAACATGAAAAAAAGGAAACACACTCATCCTTTAGGTTTGCCCTTACCTTGCCATATATAGCAAGATTACCTTTTCTAAAGAACATTTTCAGCACATTTTATGACTAGTTGCAGATTCCACAACTGGTTGCAGAATTGCCAGTTTGGGTGGGGGGGGGGGCACCTGCCTGAGTGAAACAATTCGGCAGTTTAGACGTCTCTTCGAGTTTGGCTGCAATTCAATCGTGCGTGTCGGTTTGTTCCTGCCTGGATTCTGGCACATACCTGCCTGCCTTTATTCAGGGATCAGGACAAACACACCGGCCACGTTGCAGGGCATAGAGTGGCGGTGCATATATTTAGATGGTAGTAGCAAGGAATATGTGCATATATGGATGTCTGTGCATGCATGTGTGTACAAACGCGTGTGTGTGTGCGTGTGTGTATGCGCGCGCGCGCTGTGTGACAAGGGACACAGAGAGATACACCTCATATCTGATCTCTCTGTAATCTCTTTTTCTGTTTCTAATCTCCCTTATTGGCGCATGGTAGTAACCTGAAGCGTCTGAACCGTCACCGTCACTGCCGTGTGCGCGTGTGGCTTACCCCGGGGCCGGTGGCTCTGTGGCTCGCTGTTTCAGTGGGTGTTGTGCTGGAGGGTGGGTAGCGCCGCTGCCGCCGCCGCCGCGGGTCCGGGTGCTCTGTCCCAGCCCGGCAGTGGAGCGCGCGGTGCCGGAGCCCCCTCCCACCCCGCCCTCACCCCCATCCTCCCCTCCCCTCCCTTCGGCACCTCCCCTCCCACCCCACCCCCGCCCCGCATTACCACCAGGAGGCCGAGTTCCTGCGAATCACAGCAGCAGCAGGCGGCATTTGAATAAGCCCCGCAAACCCCGCGCAGACCCCAACTCCTCCGCAAGCAACGTGCCATGCACCAAGAGCCACCACTCGAGCGGGTAACCTGGAAGTGGCCGACACCTCACCAAAGTGCCCTGTGCGCTTGGAAGAGAGAGTGGTGGGCCTCCCACTTGCTACTTTTATATTAACTTGATTGATAGGATCAGACAATAAATGGGTGGGGGCAGAGAGATACAAACACACAGAAAGACGGGGGTGGGAGAGAGAGAGAGAGAGGGAGAGAGAGAGAGAGAGAGAGAGAGAGAGAGAGAGAGAGAGAGAGAGAGAGAGAGGAAAAGGAGACCGGAGGGGAAAGAGAAGAGGCTCTGGGGGGTGGGGGGGATCGAGGGCGGAGGAAAGGAAGACAGAGGCTGAGGAACTAGAAGAAAGCGGGAGAAAGAAGCCCAAAGGGTTGTGTGAAAGAGAGTAAAATAGGGAGGAAGTGGGGAAACGACCAGAGGGGGAGAGATACCCAAATATATGAATTTGGACTTTGCAAGCTAAAAATACCATCTCACTGAACTTCACAACCTCCAATTAGACACGTGTTTCTCTCCCCACCCACGTCACCAAATGATTAATTTGCCGTCGCAATCAGAAATAATTACTTAGAATTGTATAGCAGATATAGGATTTAACGGAAAGGAGCCAATTATGTGAAACATAGCAAAAGGCATGACATTTAAAGATGACGCTAGCCACCTCACGTTAAAAATTTAAGGCTTGGCTTGAAAACCCAGGCACTTGCCCTCGAGATAGCGAGACCCAGGCCCAGAGTCAGGAAGAAGTGTTCTGAAGTACTTTGGACTTTATGTAAGAATTTTTCTTTCTTCCTCTTTGATAATTGTTACATTTTTACATTTTTCTTCACGAATTGGTTACATTTACAAAAAAAAATACAGATAAAGTGTGGATCTTAAGAATTTATAGCAAAATTTCTCCACATTTTAACTAAAGATATAAATTTAAACGTTGCTTTAAATATATAGCCGGTTGCATTTTGCATACTAACTCTTTCAGTAACTCAAGGTTCTGAATTTAACGTTTTCAATGCGGTCCCCCCTCCCTATCTTCAAATCGCAGCAGTGATTTCCTTGCACGAAACAATCAAAATCATAATAAAATCTCCAGTCACCTATGGGATGTACCCATTGTAAATTTCCCTCTCGGTATTCATAAACCAAACCTCCTCCTTTTGAGACACACACAAAAAGAACGCTTCTGATTAATAATCTCTTACTCGGCACACTGAGGCCGAAGGCAGAGAACCGCAGGATGCCAGAGAAGGGCGTCGAATTCTCAATACCTAGAATTTAAATACAAATTCCAAAGACGTCCTAACTGCTAGGTTTCCAAAGGGGGAATAATACTTGGCAAGCAATGCTTTGGGGGAAGACTACCACATCCAAATACTGACTCCTTTCTGGGCTGGGGGAGGGGGCGGTCGCCGTTACCCGGCATTTCTGCGTGCAGAAGAGTGTACAAGATGATATGTTGCTCACGCTTGTGGCCAGGCCCAGGTTTCTTTTTCTCTTTCTTTCTTTCTTTCTTTCTTTCTTTCTTTCTTTCTTTCTTTCTTTCTTTCTTTCTTTCTTTCTTTCTTTCTTTCTTTCTTTCTTTCTTTCTTTCTTTCTTTCTTTCTTTCTTCTTTCTTTCTTTCTTTCTTTCTTTCTTTCTTTCTTTCTTTCTTTCTTTCTTTCTTTCTTTCTTTCTTTCTTTCTTTCTTTCTTCTTCCTTCCTTCCTTCCTTCCTTCCTTCCTTCCTTCCTTCCTTCCTTCCTTCCTTCCTTCCTTCCTTCTTCTCTCTCTCTCTCCCCCCCTCCCTCATTCACTCCCTCACTTCCTCCCTCCTTCCCCCCTCCCTCCCTTCCTCTCTCTCCTTAGGCAAGCAATTGAAATCAATCCACTCTTTCTGTGGGTAGCTCCCACGAAGCTGGGATTTCAACCTCTTATTTATAATTTAAAGACAGTGTGGAGTCCGGGTGAAATCCCCCTGCTTGGTATTTTACTAGGATGCTCCCAGTGCCTTGTCGCTGACCACAGCACATGAAGAGAAGAGAAAGGAGAGTTGGTGGCTTCCAGTTTCCGTCGGGGCTCCGTGTTTCGCCCCAAGAGACGCCTCTCTTCTTTCTCTCCCCGAGGGCGTTCACTTAGGCCGGCCAGTGTTGCTGCGGTCCTGGCCAGGTGAGCAAGGGGACAGTCCCGGCGCGGGGGTGGGGGAGTGTGTGGGCAGCGGCCCTCCCTCGGGAGCTCTGGCGGGTCTGTGAACCCGCCGGGCGAGGAAGACCCAGTGGCGCTGGGGGCCAGCGCGGGGCTCCTGGCTCCGGCCAGCAGTGGAACAGCGACACCTACTGGCCGTGCGGGCACGGCGTCGGGGCCGTCTAGGTGGCCCTGGGCTGGGGGTGCCCGGCTGTGTGGACTTGGGAGGCCGCAGGAATCTGCTCCCAAGGCTCGGCCCGCCCCTCTAGGCCTCGCCTGCCCTGGGAAGGGCAAAGCCTCTGCTTCTAGAGACCCCTAGGGGGACTGTAGGATGGGACTGAACACTTGCGCGGGCACACACAACCCTCCAGCCCCAGGCCCTTTCTTCTGGGGAACTAGAGGGACCCGCAGACGCAATTGGCCGCCGCCTCTTGGTTCAATGAGAAACCCAGGAGGGGGTTGGAGCCCTGACCTCTTCGGGTTCATGACCCAGGCCTCTTCTCCACCACCCCCATTTCAGTGCTGACTAAAGATGATATCTTTACAAATTAGGAACCAAGGAGAGTTTATTATTCTCCCTTAAGAGGGGAAATGTGCGAGTCAAGGACACAGACTCACAGGCAGTGGCTGGCGCCAGGCACGCGGACTGGCCGATCCCTCCAGCTCTCCAGAATCCGGCACCTTGAGCGTGCTCTCACCGCCGCGGGCACTGAGATTTGGTAGCTTTTCTTTAAGAATTATGATCTTAATTACACCGGAAGTAGAGGCAAATTTGGGGCGGTGGTGATATTTTGAAAACCTAAGGGTATATATAGGTCCCGCTAAATGTAATTGTAAAAGCTTTGGTTGGGAAAGGTGGGAGAAGGTGCCAAGGGATGGCGAGGCCTGAGGAAAGCCTAGAAAGGATGAGGATGGAAAGAAACCAATTCGTATATTACAGATTTACTTTCTCTATCCATCTTTTCTTGCAAATAACAATTTCACATGTAAAGGAAACGTAGCAATGGGTGGAGGAAGGAGAGATCTCATCCTTCCCTTGTCTCCCGGATGCCTCTGTTTTCCGTGTTAGGTTCTGAGGCTCACCTGGGCCTAAGAAACCTGATTGAATGTGATTCGGGTATTAACTTCTTGAATATTAAAATATATGTCTTCTCCCAGAAAGATTGGGGGTTTAAACTAATTTGAATCCTTGAGATTTTTCCGTTTAAAATATTACTGATCAATAAACCTAGATTAAAAATAACCAACTTTTCATTGAAGCTTGGAAATTATTTTTCTTAGCTTTAGATACTGGTTGAAACAGGGGTCTAAAGTGTATTGAGGAAAAGGGCTAAATATTTGTCTGCATTCTCTGCAGTTGCAAAAGTTTTGCTAATTTTGTTTTATTGAAATAAAAATGGAATCTCTTAGTGTCCCTAACATCAAGAGTTTTAGATCGAGTCTCTCTCTTTTAATTAAATCTCTAAAATGCTCAAGAACCCTGTCCCTCAACTCAATTTTGCAAGTATTTTTCTTTTTTCTTGTATGTGCATACAAATATGTTCTGGTAATATATGAATTCACATCCCAGAGCAGGCCCTTAGTCTGTATGGTGTACTAATAAACCTGTATTACTAATAATAAATAAAATAGCATTATATCCTAATGGCACATCTCTCAATGAATCCTGCACCCTAATGCATATCAAAGTCAACTTTCTCCTTGTAAAATGGAAGTTTTCACAGAAAATTACAGAAAAATTAGATTACACTGTACACACAGCAAGCACCCATCAACCAAGCCCAGTTCAGAGGTGTTTTGGGGTATTGAAAGCATCTTGAAAATGTAGGGGTTGAAATTTTTTTCCTTTCTTGGAAAGCATTGGGTTTCTAGTATGTAGCTTTATTTGTGGCTTGAAAATCTTAGATAGAATGGGTTTTCATTGTTGCCTGATATTCTTTGACTTTATTGACTCTAAAATTATTGATTAGCATTAAACAAAATAGAAAAATAGAATTTAAGTGTCAAAATGATGGGATTTCTCTGTATTCCTAATCATCCCCAAAGCATAAGCATATTAAACCCTAATTACAGAAATTTTTTTAAATTTAGAATAGAAAATCAGGACAGTGAAATTGATTCTTACTCCACAAGAAAGATCCATGGTTGTTGTGATGATGTGTTTGTGAAGTAAAGGTGGAGACAAGGTTTCTCATTCTATTTAGGTCTTCCTTAATATATTTCTCTTTTAATTTCTTTCATTTAGCAAGAAAATTAAGGAATGAAGACATGCTAAACTGTTATTAGACTGTCTGTTCCTTTGTCACACCTGCCCTCCCTGTAGGCATGCCTGGGAGGGTGTGTGTGTGTGTGTGTGTGTGTGTGTGTACTTCCCTTCCTTCTGGATAAGGAACATGAAGGAAGGGTTGCAAAGATGGGAATATTGATCAGAAAGACACATTATTGCATGTGAAAATGAAATGGATACATATGAAACTCCGCTAAATCCCACCTAGATGTTTATCTGGGTAGGGTGTACTTGTGTATGGTAGCTGGCAGACGGATTGCATACATCGCTTGGGAAGAGGGGAAAGGTTTCTGCGTCTGGAGTGGTCTCCCTTTCAGTTGCGGTGAAATGCGAAGGGGCTCAATGAGGTTTGGCTTCAGGGAGCAGAGCTCCAAGGATACCTGTGTACATCTTGTTGGAGACAGGTGTGTGTGTGTGTGTGTGTGTGTGTGTGTGTGTGTAGGCACTTCAACAAAAATTCATTTGAAAAAATAGTAATACTAAAATTCTGCTATGTCATCCACTGGGGTCAGGCAGCAAGGTCACTAACATGTCCCAGGTTCACGCATGGACCTTGGCAACATTATTGCTTTTGATGGCAGGAATATGGCTTCTTTCATGTCTTTGGTTCTTTATGGTACTTCTTAATAGTGGGGCGAGGCTCTAGCCTCTCCCTCCTCCCTTCTTTTGATCCCCGCAAACAAAACCATTCTACCACTTGAGCCATCTGCCGCAGGTGTAATGGATGGCAGGGGGCCGACCTAACCACACTTCAGTCTCTTCTAGGTCGTCACCACTCTGCACCAAACAAATGATTCCTGTTTCGCCACTAGGGTGCCGAGGTGGATGGTGGATGCCGGCCCCCGCCCCTGGCAGCGTTCAGCGCTTAGAAACCTGAGCCAGCTGACAACACACGAAACATACAGGCACAGTGAAAACGCCGAGCGAACTGGCGCTCCTTCTACCCGCTCCCTCTGTTCTCTGTACACATGAAGGACACATACAAGGCCTTTAAACATTTAAAAGCCCTCGCGACTCTGTGAATTCACAGTTACTTGTGACTGCCTTCCCCACAGCACATAGCCCCTGGTGTGTGTGTGTGTGTATGTGTGTGTGTGTTCGCGCGCGCGCGAATATGCGTGTGTGTTTAAAACGCTATTGGTAGGTCATCAGCAGCTGATCAGACATAGTAATCCAATAATCTTTTTGAATACGTACACATTTTCGTTAAAGGTAAAATTTTTTAAGGAAAACTCAGTTTCCTGCGCAAGTCTCGGGTTCCCAGTTTAGGTTCTAGGGAACTGCAGAGCTGCGCAGCCCCCACCTTGCCAAACTTTCCCTTTCCAAGGTTTGAGCGGGGCGCAAATTGTCACTTCATGATAGAGCAGGGAATCATTTGCACGCGGGTGTGTAAAAGAGGGGAGTTGTGGGAACGAGGAGCATAGGAAGGGAAATGGGTAGCTGGAAGCCTCCCCCTACACCACCCCCCTAGTCGCTTAGAACCCTTGCAGGACGAACAGGGTGCCCCAGGGCAAGAGCACGGGGTCCAACCCCTAGGCGCAAAACATCCTCTTGGTCCCGGCTCTCCGTCTGGAGTCTGCCCCCCATCCCCCACCCCCATTTTCATCATTATTTTAGTAGCCCCAGATAATGGTGCTCATCTCTCCGGCCTGGGGTCTGGGCGGAAGCTGGACCCTGCCAGGAATCGAACTCCACTGTCCCCAGAGTACTTACCTCGAGCGAGGCCCTGGCAAATGGTGGCCCAGCAGCGTCAAGTTTTCTCTCCCAGCCGTTGTGCCAGATTTCAGCCGTTGTGCCAGATTTCCCTACTGCCTGCCGCTCCTCTCCGGGCAGGCTCGCGTCTCTCTCTCTCTCTCTCTCTCTCTCTCTCTCTCTCTCTGTCACACACGAGGATTACTTGTGACTTTTAGAGGCAAAAGCTTGCTTATTCAGAGGAGAGAGGGAAGGAAGAGGAAGAAGGAAGGGAGCAGGGAGGGAGGAAAGAGGGGGAGAGAGAAGTACAAGGGGGATGGAGGATGAAGAGGAGGTGGAGAATCCGAGGTAGTGAAGGCGTAGGTACAGAGGGAGGGGGTGGAGGAGGAGGAGGAGGAGGAGGAGGAGGAGGAGGAGGAGGAGGAGGAGGTAGAGGGTTGGGAGGGGTAGGGTGGAGTAACCGAAGATGAGCAGGGATGGGTCGATGAGGAATAAATTGCTCCCCACCCAGCTGCAGTGCGACGCCCCCAACGTCTCGGGGGAGCCTGTGCGTCAGATCCCGGCTGGCCAAGGCGGGGCAGTACAAAAGCGCCGCGGGACCCCCATCAAGAGCTTCTACCCTGGCAGACCGAAAGCCTGAGGCCGCTCCACGCCGGAGCTCGGCTCTCCTCCACCCGCACAAGGTTGGCTGTCTACCCGCTCCAAGCTCTACGGAACTTTGACTTCCTTCCCGAGTGCCTGGCCATCCTCGCCTGTGTTTCGGACAAGAACTGGAAGCCCGCACATTTCCCGCGCGTCCTCACCCTGGCCGCTGGCGTCCACCTTAGTCTTAGCCTTGGTGCGGGCGCCGCTCACCGGGGCGTGTTCCGCAACGCCCAGCCCACGTCTCTGTTCACATTTGGGGCACCCCCTCAGCTTTTCTTTTTTTTTTTTTTAAATACTGTGTGTGTGTGTGTGTGTGTGTGTGTGTGTGTGTGTGGCGTGCACGCCCCAGGCTAGAAAAAAAGGTGAGATCACGAAAAAGTTGCTTCAGTCTCCTATAGCTTGGAGCCCATGACCAAGTCCGAGCATATCCGATATTTGAGATCCAGTTTGTAGCAAGGATCAAGGCGGGAGCTCAGCGGATCATTTCCACTGAGTTTCTATACAGCAAGAATTGTTTATTATTATTAAATACGAAAATAGGCCAAAAAACGAAGAGTAGTTACAGAGAAAGGGGGTGGGGGTGGCATTATAGCAATGGTCAGGAACCAAAAGTGTTTAAAATGGTTTTCTTCGACAAGAGCATCCGCGGTGGATAAAGATGGAAGTCTCAGACTGATACAAACGCGATTCATTACAGTGACGGGATTTTAAAAATAAGACCATGCTTTTCGATATAAACGACCCATTTGTTCTCTGTTATATGTATTAAGCCAGCCCTATGGAATGATTACGTGGCAGCCTTTAATGTACAAACAGGGGATACCGCTGAGGATGTACACAAGCGTTAATAGAATTCTCTGTGTACACACACACACACACACACACACACTTATAAAGAGAAAAAGTTTGAACACCAGTACCCTAAACTAATAAAAACGTATATTATAAAAAACAACTATCTCTTAAATATGGTAATTTTCCTCTGCATTTCCCTGCTGACCTGTAGTTGTGACACTATAGTTAATACAATAGGCTACCAGGGTCAACATAATTCTGCTTACATTTAAGATGATGGCACGTCATAAAATGCCAGGGCGAGGGGGGGGGGACCTTGAGGGGCAGGGAGAAGAAGGCTTTTATTAACAATTAGATCTCCCAAAGCAGTTTAATTTAAATAATAGTGATGATGTCACAATAACCATTTTTCTTCCGCTCCAGTGAAACCACTAGATGGTTTGGTGAATAATGCATTTGTATATTTAGTTAAGGGATTATTATTGCTATAGAGTTTTAGATGTATTCTGTGGCACATAAAAAAAAATCTCTGAACATTAAATTAGAACATTTGGCATGTTTTAGAACGTGATTACCTGCCAAAACTTGTTCCAGAATAAGGATGAGAAAATGTTGCTAGATTGTACCCACCCTAGTTTTGAAGAAAAGTGTAACAAACGAAGTTGTTCTTTAAAAACGGTTAGTTGTAGGCAAATAAAAATATTTCCCTTCAGCAGAACGAACTGGTGGGCAGTCTATTAAATGAAGACCACATCTTACTAATCTTTAATGGAGTTTTAAAAATTCTTTTGGAGAGAGGCGAGAGGAGAGGAAATAAGAAGCACTCGGAAGCCCAGACCAACCTGCACTGTGGGTCGCTGCGCCAGGAGCGCACACTCTGCGCACAGCCGCACCTCAGTGCTCTGGCATCCGCTTGGTTTGGGGTTTGATTTCAGAGGATGAGAGGACCATCCACATATTCCATGGATCAGACACACATTTAGAAATAAGTGTTTGTATAAGGGCAACATTCAAGCTATAGTACAGTGGCATGATAGAGATAGAACTCATTTTTTCATTATTTAGCAATTGCTAAATAATTGATTTATTTGCTTATTGAATACCATTTTAGAGAATTGCATCTTTCTTTGAAATTATTAGCCCATGTTTGCTCCTAATGAGCCTTAGGATTGGGTTCTCCAGAGGAGGGGGGGGAGGTGGCTCAACAAGGTACAGTTTTAAAGCACAGAACAATTAATGTAAAAGAAAGGTCGACTAGGACTAAAAAACTTTGGGTTATATTTAAGTAGAGCTTGGCAGTTTGCAAAACTTCTTTATATTTTAAACAGGCAATTTTATAAGTTAAATTTCTTTTTTCTTTTAAATCATCTATAATCTCAGAGATATTATCTTATTTACTAGCAAAATGCCCCCAAAGGCTTTAATTAGACATTGATGCCCCAACCATGCACAGTCGGCCCCTTTCCCAGGTTTGGGACCCTTTATGGGGACTTAACAAAACCTCCCAAACTTAAAGTGGCTCAGTGGTGACCACACTGGGGAATTTGCTTTAAGTTCTATTAGTCTTTTAAGCACCACGTGATTATGCAGGACTGGTAACTTGAAAACACAACTTGATTCTGGGCAAAATCATTTTGTCCTTTTGGCATAAAAAATGTCATTATATCTCCAAGTTCCACCCAGGAACAGACGGCTGCATGTTAGGGCTGGTACCTACCCAGATCACTACAGGACTTCAGCTGGCAGATGAGATCCAGCAAATGGGATTCATGAAGAAACTCATGTGGTAGGGGTAAGGGGTACTGCATCCTGATTCTTTTTGTGGAGAGCTCCAGTGATAACAATTAGTGGCTTCTGCAGCACCAAGGAAAGCAAGACTTCACTACTGAACAGTTTTGACCATGACATACTTAATGGAGCTAGTCCAAATTTTGTTTAAAAAAAATCCTCCTTCTGTTGTTACTCTTCTCGCTGCTTATCATTTACAAAATTTTTAAACATCTCATTTATAGGTAGTCATTACTAGGGTTGTGCTAAAATTAACACAGAGGTACAGGAACACTTTGGGGTCATGTAATTATCAGAGTAAAGGGTCTTCCAGCTTTACCTGGCAGCCTTACCTCTGTAAATGAGAGCTACTCCAGAGAAAGACATGTTTTTATTTGTGTATTTGCAACTCAAGTCTTTATAAGAGTGAGTTTTCAGTTGAATTCATCAGCCTGAAATTAGGAGTTGGGATACATGCCCAAATCTGTGAATAACCACTTGAACACCGAGCTCCTGGCCACTGTTTTCTCAGTTACTGTTGTAACACTTCAAGGCTTCGCTTTTAACCTTCATATTAACTTCAATGATATACATTAGTCCTTTTGGGTCTAAACACAGAGATATAGATTTAGCCTTCAAGTTAGTCACTTAAACATTATTCCCTATTTTATCATTTAAAATTAAACCCACTCCCCAGAATTAAGTATTTGGCTCATTAAGGCGCAAACCTTTCCTCTGGTCTCTAACCAGCCCTTAGCGTCAAATTCCATGAAGGTACCCACAAGTAAACCGAAGGTTTGGAGAGGGAGATGCCACCATTCCTGAATTTTCTTTCGTTTCTGCCTAATAAAATCGAGGCTGGCGGTATATGTAACCCCTTCTACAGCTTACCAAAATTGGTAAAATGGTTTTAATTCTAATTGGGCAAGAGTCCCGTTGTTTCGTATCTTGGAAAGGGTCTCGAGCTGGCTCTCTTTGGTTGGTGTTTCAGAGATCTGTGCCGCGGATGCGGCTCTCAGGTAAAGCTATGAAGATGAAGGCGGGGCTCCCTGTCGCCTATGAAGGTATTTTACCTAGAATCTCCTGATTTGGGGTCCTAACTCACACTCATCCGCACTCGCAGCGGAATCAGTAGGCTAATAAAAGGCAAATAGTCATGGGGTGGAACCCCACAGTTTCTACCAGAGGGACTTTGGTCAGAAAATAGAGGGGGCAACCCTTCACTTTCCTGGCGCCTGGACTTCTGGTCACATGCGCTGCTCCTGGCTACCTCAGGTGAGCAGTTCAGGGAGGGGACTCTGGGGGCTCATCCCAGGGCCCAGGCCTGCCTAAGGCCCCTCGCTGGGACCACTTTGACCCGGGCCGCCATTCCGCTCGGTCTTTTCCGGCAAAGAAACACCTGCTGCTGTGGATCAAGTACACCTGACACCAGATGTAGTCAACAAAAAAAAAGGAAAAGAAAAGAAAAGAGAAAACTCACCCTCCTTAATTCTGTTTGGCAAGAGCTGGGGCTGCCAAGTCCATTACATAATGCCAGCTCAAGCGGACACCTGCGTGGTGCTGGAGCTGGATCAGGTGCTGGCGGCAGCTCGGCCTGGAACAGTGTCTCGGCAGTGCCCGTGCCCGGGCCACATGCCAAGGGGAAGAGGAACGAATTTCGGGCTGGAGGGCGGCGCCTCGGCCTAGTGGGGTGGGGGAATGGTGGGGACTGGATCTCGGAGAGGAGGCTTCAGGGTAGCTTCCCAGTAGCTTGGGGATAGGAAAAATCAAAGCCCAGGTTTCGAGGTCCCATAGTCCTCTCGGGACACATCCGACACCCTTCGCTGCTCCGAGATGGGACGGGTTCCCCAGCGGGGGGCGGGGTGGTGGGGCGTCTCCTCGGCCTCTATACGGCGGGCTAGACACCTGCAGCGGGGCCTCCGGGAGCCAACAGTCCCTTCCAGCGCCCGACACCTGGGTGCTATTGATGGCGACTTTGGAGGTACCCACAGTGTGGCCTGATAGGATGCCCCTTTCCCTGAAGGCGGATAGTAGCTTCATTAATCGGCCATGATTAAACCAACCCAAGAGAAGCTCTGGCCCACAACCAGGGCGCATCAGGTATCTTTTGCCCTAACTGAGCAGTTGGGTAAAACGGTGGTTAACGCCAAGAATCCCGCTCTTTCAAAGACCCGCACGTCCAGCTCTTTGAAAGTCTGCACCAAGGACTCTGAAAAAGGTCAGTACCCCAACTGCTAGGATATTCACACTCACACACACACACACACACACACACACACACACCAACCTCCTGCTCCCCGGATAAAGCGAAAGACCTCGGACCGTGTAAACTCCTCTGTCAGAACACGTATTAATGTTTCCAAGATTTTTATCCAAAAGAATTATGAGCTCCTCGGGTGACTGGTCCACCTACTAGGGCACCATGTCAAAGGAACTTGTCATGGTGGTTTACAAATATCATGAACTTGGACAGTATTATTGGAATAAACCCTGATTTCGTTTCTTGCAGTTCTTAAGGATTTAGTTAAGGTCCTGAGACATGACTCAGTCTCCCCAGTCTATTGTGGGGAATGGTTTTGAGCTTTGTTTTTTTGTTTTTTTTTTTTTAAAGATACATCTCAAATTCCGTGTGGATCTTTTAAAAACAAAATTAAAAAGAAAATCACGCGTACTCAGCAAGAGGCGGGGACCTTCCCTTGACATTTGCAAGTACTCCCTTACTCTCGGGTTAAACTCACTAGCGTCTGTTTCCTGGCGTCCTTCTCAACCATCCCCTCCCTTCCCTAGACCGCATCAATAAGCATGAGAAACATCGTCGTTTCTATTTCTTCCCTTCGCCAATTTCAAAGACATCTGTGCTTTTTTTTTTTTTTTTTAAACTCCGTAGCCTAGATAAAGACTCTTTTACTTTCGTGTGCTCCTGGGACGGTGTGGACCTGGGCCCCTCTCCCGGTGGCTACCAAGTTGGAGAAATCCTCCCCGAGGACCAGTTTGCTGGAGGAGCCAGAAGGCGCGCTGCCCAGCTAGTAGGGAAAACCAGAGCGCAGAGCCGAGCCCGCCAACCTGCACTCGCAGAACGTTATCCTCACAGCAATTTAGCAAGCCCCACAAACAAAAGTTAAAGCGTGATGGCACTATACCTTAACCCCGGGTTACTCAGACGTCTCCCACTTTGGACATGCTGGAAGTGTTGGGTTTGGGGAGGTTTGCTTTGGCTGGGTTTGGGTTGCCTATATAAGCCCTGCTGGAGTACTGTACCGAGGAACGCGCTTTGATGGACCCCGGTGTTAATTAACGCGCGGCTAATTTGAGCTCAAGGAGCGGGAGGCGGCTGATCGCGCCGCGAGCCGCGAGGGGCCAGTGACCTCTAGTGGACACGAGGAGATATGCAGCTCGGGCTAGTTAGCACGCGGGGCTCCACAGCCGAGAAAACTGTCTGCGCGAAGTGCTTGGCGTCTCCTCAGAATCCAGCGACATGGAGGGACACGAGTCCCCGATTTCGGAGGGGAAAACCCTCAGTAAGTGATGTCGAGCAAGGGCCTTAGCCCTTCTGATATATCTGAAATCTAAACCCAAGGCGGTTAAAAACACAAACACAACTCGTTATTTACCATTCTTCTCGGCGAGGGAGGGAGATCTATGAGTGAGCTTCAAGAACTTTGGTTTCTGAACCTACAGGGAAGCAGGGCTTGCAAAGCTCCGGGGGTCTTGAGCCAGTCAGGGAAAGGAATCAGAATGTGCTCCTGTGAACAAAATCTATCAGTACACCTATGACCTATTTTTGCTTTAAAGAATAAAAATTAAAAAAGTAAAGAAGACCCTTAGTTGGCTCAACAGAGGAAAGGAAGAGAAGAAATGATGTGTGGAACAGTTCACATCCCTCAGGCAAATAAACAGACAACACCACAAAAATACTAATAAAAATAACACAAAAGAGACTTTTCACACAATAAAAATAAAGAAAAAGACCAGGAGGAGAAAATAATCTGGTTCCCCCCTCCCCCTCCATTTATTTCATTAGTTAACTAAACTTGTGTAGAGGTTGTTTGGGAAAAGATCTTCCCGGAGCAGAGTACATCAAAAGCAAAAGCAAAGCAAGGGTAATTCAGACCAAATGCCCCCTTTTTGAATAAATAAAATTCTGCATTTTATCTCCCTCCCTTTCCACACACAGAAACTGAACACAGAAGCTGGCGAGGTCCCAATAAAATACCACGACTCACTGCCCGTGAGTTCAGGGTCTGGCAGTGCTTGAGCTAACCTCGCCGACCACCGTGCCAGCCTGGACCCTTCCTCCCGGGTCCTGTCCTCAGGGCATCATAGGATTTCTTAGTCCCCTTTCCTCACAGGCACTCTTCCCCCGAGGGCCGAATCCCAAATTACGAGCCGCTCGGAGCTGGAACGTGGATGTGATCCGGTCCCCGGGGGTAGCTTCCAGCCAGCCGCGGGCCCTACTCCCTCGGTGCCAGGCTGTTCAGCGGGTATCTCGATCTGTCCTTAAGGGCTGGGAGGAGGATATGGGGAACCTGAGGCATCCTCTCTCCCCAGCTTGTGAACACAACTTGCTTGGGGGTGGTTTCACACTTCCCGGGACTGAGGGTCCGCATATACCGCAGGAAGCGCGTCTGGGGCCCCATGTCTAGGGACTGCAGCGGAGGGGAGCGACAGTGGGGTCAGAGGGACAGCTACTCTTGGTGGACAGAATAAAGTTTGGGCCACGGGGTAGGAAGAGCAGAACTAGGAGCTGGGCGGGGGAGCAAGGCAGTGTTCTTTCTCTGAAATTTCCCCTCTCCCCTTTGCGCCTTCGGAAATGTCCTGGAAGTAAAATCGCAGAGGCTGAGGAAGGAGCAAGGCCTCGCCCTGCAGGGCTGTGGCGGGGTTTCCGAGTGGAATCTGGGAATGGGTGGCTCAACTCCGCCGAGAGAGGAGCTCTGATCCCCTCCTTTCTCGGCCAGAGACGTTGAGGGTCCCTTATGAATTGGGCCCTGTGAATGGGAACGTCCAGAGTCGGAAGTCATCCACAGGGTACAGCAGCGGCTACTCTGGGAGCAATGCTGTCAGATTTGCAATGCGGGGTGTGTGGGGGGGACTGTACCTCAACAGGGCCAGGAATGAGCGATGAGAATGAACCCTTGGGGACCGAAGATTTTAAAGAGCTGTATTTCATTACAGACCAAAGAGGAAGAATTTCAAGCTGCTTAAAAGAAAAGTATTTTAAGTTCCAAATATAAATGTTGCAACAAAAGTACAATGATAAAATAAAATTTTAATAGACAAACGCGAATTGTAATAGTTTAAGAAATGACCTCTTCAGAAAAGTAAATTGGAAACAAAATTTTCAACTTTAAAACTCCCAGATTGACCCGCACAGCAACAGTGCCTCGGTGGGAGGCAGTTTTCCCCACCTCACTCCCCCGCGCCGCGGGAGATTCCTATAACCCCGGGATAGAAAAACCCCTCAATTTCGGGATCAAAGAAGAAGAAGAAGAAAATGTAACCACTTAAGCCGGGATCGACTTGCGTTCCTGCAACCGTGCTTAACCTCCGTGCCCCCAGGAAGTGGCGCGAATCACCCTTGGCACCACTTGGGGCGCAGAGAGCAGAGCTGCCGCCTGTTGGCCAAGCGACCGCACACCTGGGGCCAGAGGTTGGGAACGACGCCTAGCTCCAAACCTGAGTCCGGCCTGGCTTGGCCCCTGTAAACTTACCTTTGGCCAGGTAGCAGCCCATTTCGCCCTGCCATCAGAGGCAAAGTGAGAGCTCTCCTTCCTGTAAGCCGGGACTTGCCCAGGGCATACCTGAGCCCACCAAGCTCCCATACCTGAGTCCACCAGGCCCCCAGGGACCCCGTCTCAGGCCAGAGCAAGCCAGTTTCACCTTTGTTGGTGGCGCTCACAGCAGCTTTCCTCCGCCAACCTCTAAGTGGGCGCCGATTGGGAACAGTCCCCTGCTTGTTCTGGAAAGTCAAAACAGCGAGCTTCGGGCGCTCACAGAGGTCTGGCAGCCCAGGCTACTAACCCAGGCCCTGAATGTCTCCACTAGAGAACAGACGCCAGGGTTTATTTCCAGGCTTACAATATACAGCACCCCGACCTTGCTATTAAAGGGGTCGCTTCTTCTCAAGTGGTTTAAGTTCAGTATCTTTTGACAATAAGATTTAGAAAAGACTGGATTTGAATAGTTGGCCCCTAGAATCTCTGGGACTTTGACCAGCTAGTGGTCACCATCTCCCTCCTCATCCCATTCCACCCCAATTGCTGGTGGGGATGGGAAGACTCAAAGGCAGGGTCATTCCCTCCTTCCCAACTCCTGGAGGTCCTCCCGCTGCAGCTGGGAATAGGAGGGACAATCTCACCCAAACAGTTTATTTGGAAACTTCGAAAAAAAAAAAAAATCTGGAGTCCAGGATAAAAAGTGACATGCGGCGCTGAAGACAGTGTCACAGGCTCAAGGTGCCCAAGGCCTGGCAAGCCCCCCAGCCAAGGAAAGGGCTTGAGTGTGTGTGGGGGGCAACCCTGGGACCCCAGCCCACAGGCTTTTGGGAGCTGTGCGAAAGATGGTGCTGGATCTTTCCCCCAGATCCAGGCTATTACATTTCTTTCTTGGCTTGAGTTATCAATGTTATGTGTAGAGCAATTTAGAAAATAAATTTGGACTATTTAAGCTATTCTATATATATTTTCAAAGGACTCCAAAAAGACTTGTGCCCTTCTTCTTCTTCTCCTCCTCCTTCTCCTTCTCCTCCTCCTCCTCCTCCTCCTCCTCCTCCTCCTCCTCCTCCTCCTTCTTCTATTTCTCATATTGCAAAATTTTAATGCCTGTATGGAGGGTTGGGAGGAGGACTGGCCGGGAGACTGAGCCGTGGGACCCAAGGTATGCAAGTGAATTTTTTACTGCCTCTTTTACCCTCAATGTCTCATTCCATTTTAAATGACGAGGACGACGACGACGACGACGACGACGGTACTCTAAGCGGCAATAGAAATCTATTTTGCAGATCCTTGAAGCAGTTTGGGGAAATCTTGAGAATCAAACGGCACTCACTTAGATTCCATTACTGAAACTTTTGAGAGAGAGAGGATACCCAGTACCTAGCTCAGCCTTCGGGAATGGCATCTTTGGAAGCCCTGTGAGCCGCCTCCGAAACTTCCGGAGAGCATTTCATCCCATCCTGAAAGCTGCCACCCTCACTGACCCTCCAACTTTGTTCTGTCCCATTTCCCCTTCGCGTTTTTCTCAGCCCATCTCTGGAGTTGCTCTAGCAGGAGAATATCTGGAGTGGAACTCCACCGTGCGGTTCAAAGACACTTTTTAGGACTCCAGGGGAGGGAAGACTGAACTTTGGGCCGAGACTTTGCAGCTTGGGGGGAGGAGGGGAAGAGGGGGGGAAGCGCTGAGAATTCGACTCTTGCGGACCCAGCCTCTGGGTGGAAAGAAGGGTGGGGCGGATCCAGCAAAGGCAAGGCCCAGAAGAGCTGCCCCACTGTGAGCTGGGCGAATGATAAACTCCTCCTGGCCTCAGTTTCTCCATTTGCTTTAGATGAACTTCAAGGAGTCTTATTCTTTTAATAGTGATCCTTCCACCCCATACGTCTTGTCTTCTCCCCCCAAAACTTTGTAAATCCCCCTCCCAGGGTTAATTGAAAAGAACCACGAAAAGAAGCATAGGACAGAATTTACCTGCCTATACACTTCTGCTGATGGAAAAAACTATTTTTACTTAATTTTTATTTAGGTTGATTTTTTTTTAAAACATCTGGAAAGTATATGGCTTTTAGTCGAGGTCAGCAGGATTTTCAGGTGAGGCAATATTCCTTCAGTACTTTCCGGTACCCTCCAACCTATGACTCCTGGTTGCTGATTAGAAGGGACTGCTGTGGATAAGCAGCAGGCCTAGAAGCTGTGGGTGGCTACTAGGGAGCTGACTGCCAGTAGAAAGCTTGCAAAAGGCTCGAATTCCCACCCTATTCAATGTTCTTCACAGGGCCAGAGTCAAATCCTGTGTGATGTTAATTCTAGCACCCAAAATCTCTTCTTGGTCATTCCCTCAGGCCTCTGTAAGAAATTCAAACATTTTGCCACTCTCCTTGGTGGTTTACTTTCAAATTTTGAGGCTAGAATTGTGGAAGATATAATGAAATGACATGAAAAGGAAATCAAGTACCAGGAATAAAGATCATAAAGGAATTAATCCCTTAAAGGTTGTTAGCAATAATGCCAACACTCAGGAAAAATTGTCATACTTTAATAAAATTTAATGTTTTAAAAAATTACTTTTAATTGTATTACTTCTGATATGGAGAATCTTTGTATTCAAAGATTTCTTTTTGTATTTAATGTAACTTTGTATATTATGTATCTCATTTAAGATAAAGAGATAAAATTATAAAGAGATGTATCCTCTATACATTATATGTAATAGTAAAGTAAATTAAAATTTTTTTAAATAAATGTGTCAAAATATGCATGCAAAGTATTCATCTGGGGAGATTATATACTTATTTGAATAAAGTCATTTTCTATAAATATTTGGATTATTATTTTTTTGCCTCTTCCTTCTTTTTTTTCCTCCTCTATTTCCTTCTCATTCTTTTTTTCTCCTCCTTCTGCTTTTTCTCCTCATCTTCCTTTTATGTTGTCCTTGGAACCTATTCTTGAGACACACCAGAAAATGAGCCTCAATAGTTTATTATTTTTTCAATGGTATTTTTGAAAAAAAATAATTAAAAAAATATCTTCTGATATGCCAATTTGAATGTCATTTTAAACTGTTGCAGATATCAGGACAATATATGACATCCCCCAAAAGTTCTTTTATGTAGCTATTTTTTAAGATGTTGCTTTACAGTTACAGTGGATTTACTGCTGGGTTAACATTAAATTAAAATACATACCATAGCCCAGCTGGTGTGGCTCAGTGATTGAGCGTCGACCCATGCTCCAAGAGGTCGCCGGTTCGGTTTCTGGTCAGGGGGTCAGGGCACATGCCCGGGTTGTGGGCCAAATCCCCAGTGAGGGGCATGCAGAAGGCAGCCAATTGCTGTTCTCTCGCACCAATGTTTCTATCTCTCTCTCTCCCTTCTTCTATCTCTCTCAAATCAATAAAGAAAAAAAATAAATGAAGTAATTTTGAGCATAAAACAACTTTGTCTTCCTGGCTTATCATGTATTGATCCTTTCCTGCTTTGCTCCCTTGTCAACCAAACGTAGCTTTTCTTTCTTCTGTAGTTTTCCTGCTCTTTGCCTTCCAACGTAATGATTAGATCTTGGGATACAATTACTCCATGATAATGTATTAATGATTATAAATGTGCTAATCTTCAAATCCTAGGTCACAGTCCTTTCAAGCTTCCCAGTTCAGATGTAGAGTCTAATGCATGTGTTTGTATGGAATACTCTTGCTTTCATTGTCTAACTTCAAGTGATGGACACATAGACATACCACATAGGCTCACTTTTCTAAGGCTGGCTTGTCTTCATGCTTCCACTCATCAGTGTAATTATGGAGAAAGCCCATTAGGGAAAGAACTGGAACATACATCTCAGGAACATAAGACTGTTGAATAAAAAAATGGCAAAGACAAAATTAGTATCTAGACAGCTTGGAAGACCAGTTGCCAACTCTTAGACATTAATTTAAAAAGACTATTCAATAGCAATTTAAACTATTGGGCTTATTGTTAGAAAGACTGTTCTCCTCCTTTGTTAAAACTACATTCACCTTTCTGTTCTCAGAACACTTTCTTCAGAACTTTTACAACTGTTGTTCCCTATGACTGGAACACTTTCCCCAGAAATTAACATGACTGCATCCTTCCCATTGCATTCTCAGGAAGCATTCCCAGGCAAAATCTACTACCTCATTAGCCTTTTTCTGCCACATTAAAAAAAAAAAAAATGAATCTAAACATTTGAAAAGCACTTTGTTTCTATATTTGTTTACACTATTTTGGTCTACTTTCCTTTACTAGAATATAAACTCCAAGAGATCGAATATGTTAACTCTCTTGCCACATGACAGGTACTCAATATTGAAAAAAAATGATTAAAAATGTTTGTCTGTAATGTGGATCATCTTTTGGATGTCTCTACAATTAACTACCCTTCACTATAATATCCACAAAAAGTGCCTGTTCTGGTTTGCTTTTTTATTTTTATTTATTTATTTATTATTTATTTTTTTTTATTAATTTATTTTTGTTACAGGTGCTTCTCCTTTTTCCCTCATTGACACCCTCTTCCCCCTCCCTCCCTGCCCCGTCCCCAGTTTTGTTGTCCATGTCAGTTGGGTATGAGCACATGCGTACAAGTTCTGTGGTTCCTCGCTCCCCTCCCCCACCCCCTCTTCTGGCAATTGTCAGTGTGTCTGTTTGGTTTGCTTTTTTAATAACAAAATATATATTTTTTACCAGAAACTAAAATGGTGTGGGAGAAGGCAGAACCTGGCTTAAAAATTAATGCAGATGAGTAACTAGTTGGAGAGAATACTTGCTGTATACACCACTTCTATGGAAGTCAATTTCCAAGAATTGAGAGATCATGTTGGGTATGGGTTATACAAAATATCAAGAATAGATTAAGCGTTGAGTACTTGCACTCATTAATTCAGCAAACATCCATAGAGTGGCTGCTCTGTGGTTAGTGTAATGCATACAAAGAATATTGACACTATTCCTTCCCTGACAGGTTAGAGCAGTACAGCGATAGTCACCATCCTTATAGACAAAACTAGAGAGTCAGGGAAAACTGCAATGTCTCAAGCCCTTTCTCCACATGCTTTCCCCTCCCCAAAGTATCTGATAAAGTTATACTAATGTAAAAAGATTTACATTGACTATGTCCTAGAGATATTTACTTTGTACCCAATTAGAAAGTAAAGAAAAACCTCTCTATTTATGAACTTTCTAAACCAAAAAGGAGAAAGTAGAGTTATTTTTAAAGCCAGTGTCATGTTACCTGGCATACTATTACTTTATTAATTTGTAAACTTTGAGAACTTAACAGTGAAAATCAAAAGGATTTTTCTGTAGTTCTAATATGTCAGATATTTCTAAAATCAAGTAAAAGTTTTCTCAGTGCTTTTAACATTTGGAGGGAGGTGCTTCCTTCTTTTTCTTTCCTTTTTTTCCTCTTCCTCCCTTTCTTCTTTCTTTTCTCCCTTTTCCATTTCTTCTAACCATCCTCTTTCTGATCCTCTTCTTCCTCCTTCTCCTTATTTATTCTTGCTCTCTCTCTCTCCTGGGAATCCAGAAGATTCAGGAAATGTTGTAAAAAAAAAAAAGTTGATTATGCTAAAACAAATAATCTCCTCCACAAAACAGACAAATAAAGTAAGGAAAATACTATCTAAATATTTCTATAGCTTACCTGTAGTAAAGATATATTATGGAGAATTAATAACTGATTTTTACTAAATCAATTCATGTTTATTTAAGTAAACATGCCATATAGAACCTTTATTAAGGACGATCAGAGGTATGGAAACTTACCGCTCAAATATATTTAAAATCATAATTTTGAGCCTTGCCTTATTCCCTTTGGGCTACCATAACAAAAAACCATAGACTGAGTGGCTTATAAACAACAGAAATTTATTTCTCACAGTTCAGGAGACTGGGAAGCCCAAGATCAAGGCAGATTTAGTGTCTGGTGAGGACCCAATTCCTAATTGATAGACTGTGGTATTTTTGCTATGTCTTCAACAAGGCAGAAGGGGCAAGTGTTCTCTCTGAGTCTCGTTTATAATGGCAATAATCTCATTCATGAGAGTTTTACCCTCACGACTAATCACCTCTAGAAGTCTCCACCTCCAAATTCCATCACCATGAGGATTCGGTTTCAATATGTGAATTGTGGGTGGACACACACATTCAGTCAATAGCAGGCCTATTACCATTTTCTTTAGTTAATAGCTCTTTGTCTTTGAGGGAGATATCATGACACCTCTCATTTGGGAAAATTGGTGATAGTAACTTCTCTGTTCCATTAATGCCTTTGTCAACCTTAAAACAGTATCTTATAACAGCGCTCCTTATGCATTTTATTTTTTAGAACAAAGAGAAATAGAATGAAACATCTTTCTGAGCACTCTGGTCAAT
Source organism: Tadarida brasiliensis (assembly GCA_030848825.1). NCBI lineage: Eukaryota > Metazoa > Chordata > Mammalia > Chiroptera > Molossidae > Tadarida > Tadarida brasiliensis. The sequence continues at coordinate 58,972,035 of CM061258.1, forward strand.
ATTCAGACAGCTTCTCCCTCTAATTTGCCAAGCAGGTTATTCCTTTGTATGCTTTCTTTCAAAGCCTTACACATTTTATACACTAAGCCTTTTAAGTTTTTGAAAACCTGGGGGTTATAAGCCATTTATTTTATGCAGACTTCGAAAGCAAGCAAAATAAACAAGTTAGAGTAGGAAGAGGTTGGAGAGAGAGAGAGAGAAACAGCTAGAGAGGTTCTGGCCTCAGCCAGTATGACCAGAGAGTCAAGGAGTTGCTTGTGAGGGACACAGGGCATTCTGGGGGGTTTACTCAGTTACCGCCCTCTCCCCTTGGCCTGACTAGGAAACTGGTTAGCAACAACAGCAAGCTCTATCCTAAGCTTAGAGACTTGAATTATTCATTAGTCTGACATAAATTACCGTTTAGAGGCAGGTGACACACATGTTTTCTCGAACAATTATTATCACTAATCATCATTTCCACAGCAATTTGTATGCTCTCATTATTAGCTCTTGATTTCTATGTAAATCCTTTTTATAAAACTGCTGCAAGACGGGAGTTTTTTTTTTATTGGCTCTCTTTACCTCTTGCTCTGTTTCTTGGCATTTTTGCACTCCTCATCTGGCACTTGATGGTTGGGTGTTCTGATTAGGCTGACTGTTGACATGCCCAGATAAAACATTCTTTCATTGAGCATATTGCATTTGTAGGGGAGGCCACCTTCTTTCACCTCTGCCATATTGTACCCATATTTTTTTAGATCAATTGTCCAAACATTGACTCTCACATTTCCCCCTTTTTGATTTTCATTGTGCACCATATTTGACACTTTAACTACTTCTCCTATTTGTCCAAGCCTTGTCACCAAGACTGAAACTGACACGGGCTTTGCCTAAACGGTTGCCTTGAAAAAGTACATTTGCCATATGGATTTCCCGTTCACATCCTGTAGGACATTTTACATATTTTCCTGTTTCTCTTTTATTATAGTTCCGGGTTCCGGGCCTTAGCTACTTGAAAAGAACTAACATTCTTTGTAACATTAATTTTATATCTCCTAGATTCCGTTTTTAAATGAACTTCAGGAAGAGTATTGAAACCAGCTAGTTCCTGGCAGCATGAGCCCCTGTCTAGCTCATGAGGCAATGTTGGAGATTTGCTTATAATTCCACTGGCTTACAAAGCTTTATCCTATGCAATGTAATACCTAAAATTCTTACCTTTCGAATGAACCTGCTGACAGTGGGGAGGGGAGGAGAAGGCACCCTAGAAAGAGCAAGCACTTTAACTCAGCAGTTATGGTTAAGGGTTATAGACTCACACCATCTCGTTCAAGTTCTGGTTCTCTGATTGACCAACGGGGTGACTTTGTGACACGTTACTAAACTGCTCTGTGCCTCAATTTTCCTCACCTATAAAAAAGGTTTCATGATTGTGCCTACCTCATACGGCTGTTGTGAGGATTCAGTATTTAATACATGTAAAGCACGTAGTGTCTGGCATAGACTAAGTGTGTGGATAGTGTTAGCTCTGATGGTTATTATAGGAATTATTATTAATGTGACATGAATTTGTTTCTTGGAATAATACAGTGCAGAGATTTGGTGAAGTGGACACAGATGTATAGGTTTTTATCTCCAGAAAACAGGTAAGAATGGCCTGAGGTACAGGCATGTCCTATAGAGAGCAGGCCCAGGTACGAATCTCCAAGAAAAAGTGCTGAGTGGCCCCGACATCATGACACGTTGGCCCTTCACGAGTGCTTAGGACACGTGTTCTGACCAAGCACTCCCATCATGAAGCATTTGTTGCCTATTTAAGACTAAAAAGAGAGGGAGGTTTAGTGATTTTTACCTAGAGATGTGTTGTGGCCTTGACAGAACTATTCTTTTTATTACTCCTTTCTGGAACTAATGCTACGATTACACATTATGTATGGACATCACCAACTGGTCTCCTACATTAAAAAAAATACTGTCTCAGTGTTGAGTTTTACTTCGAGACTGATTAACCAGGCTCTTGCCTGTCACATTTTTAACGCATTAAGCCTGTATTCCGGCTCATTGTTGAGTCCTGTCGTCTGGTCAGAAGATATAACTGCAGTGTTACTACATGGTCCTGATGATGTCTTTACCTAAAATACAGTTTTCTTAAACACGGAAGAGAAGCAGCTGCAAGGTTAGTGATACATGCAAGTGTATACACACAGACTTCAGAAATACAGGCGGAGGAAAACACAGGATAACATTCCACGTTGTTAAGGACCTTCCAGAAACACAAAGCCTAGGGATGCAGTATTACATCAACAGAGAACAGTGTCACAATATCCAGCCTGCCCCTCCTCCTTTTGACATTTCTGAGGAAGAGAAGGAGCTCCTGCTGTTCACCCAGGATCTGAATAAGAGGAACTACACTAGGTGTGCCCAAAGGGATTTGCATTGTAAGCTGGATTAAAATAACTTCTCTGTCTCTAACTGGAAAATTAATTTTTTCTATGTAAAATAAACACATTGGAAAACCATGTCATTCCAATAATGCAGTGTTTCACAGATCCCTAAATCATCATCATCACAACTTAAAATTCAATTCTAGAAATCATGTTTTCTTTCTTGCCTAACTTTGTAGTATATACTTTATCTTTACATAGAGATCTGCTTTGATGACATTGCTTATGATATAACCCATGTGTTACTACTACTGACACCATACAAACCACTTGGTCCAGTTGGCAGAGGATGGGAGTAAATCAGCCAAGATGTTTGGTTGGATTCCAGTCCAGTAGGGACTGGTTGGCTTGGCTCTTTGCCACAGCAACAGATGATATTTCTAACTCTTAGTTGCAAAATGTCTTGACAACAGGGCCTATACTTTAGATTAATTATTTTATTTTTTAAAGTACCTAAAATACTGGTGTTCTGCACTCAGTATTGAATAACTATTTGCTTAGTGAGGGGAAAAACAAAAGCAGCAGCACAGGCATCTCTGTCATGTCCTTTGATTACAAATGCCTGAAAGACCACCCGCTCCTGCTCAGTCGTCATCTTTCTCAATAAAGAGAAAAGTACGTGGTCAAAGCCCGAATGAAGTTACATACTCAGTTATTCGAGAACTTTGTACAAGTTATATCAAACTTTCCATTGTGTTGGTCCTATTTTCTGAATATATGTAATTTGTAATGGAAGAATAAGAAATTTATCTGCCCATTATTCAAAAATCCTTAAAGTTTAGCATTAGACGATACTGAGCTATAGGAAAATAATGCAAATGAACACATGACAACATGTAATTGCATCTTCTTCCTTTTCTTATTTAATCTTCACATTTATGTATAGTAACAGTGTACAGAATTATGTTATCTAGATAGTACCTGGTCTTTCAATGTAAGATTATTGAAAATTCTAACTTGCTTTGACTAAGCTTTTTTTTAGCCAACTTAAAGAACCCTGGTTTTTTCTATTTGTATATATGAGTTCTTGCTGGTATAACAGACTTACATTATTAAATTAGCTAGAATTCTCTCAGACAAGTGTCCCCAGGGGCCTGAGTAAAATAAGATGCAACACACTGGAGACTGGATTTGTAAGTAGAATACAACCTCTGATATCTAAATGATTTTGGTTATATGTAGAGTGTTGGTAAGAAGGAATAATATGTTCCTATGGAATTACTCATTATTTTTTTATTTTTTTTTTTTATTAAAGTTTTTTTTTTTTTTTTTTTATCCTCACCCGAGGACACTTTTTCATTTTTTGTTCAGATAGAGTAGGAGGGAGAGAGAGGAAGAGAGAGAGAGAGAGAAACATCGATGTGAAAGGGCCACATCGAGTGGCCGCCACCCGCACAACCAACCAGGGCCGGGGACAAACTGCAACCGAAGTACATGCCCTTAGCGGGAACCGAACCCCGGTCTCTCTGGACCGCAGGCCGACGCTCTAACCGCTGAGCCAAACCGGCCAGGGCGAATTACTCATTATTATGAGTAGAGGGACTATCCTTCATAAAACTGTGTAACCCTAAAATACCTGTGTATAATTAAGTTTATTTGGAAATTCTGCAAAAGTTAATTAGAAATGGGACATTATTAGCCTCTCAAATAATGAATATTTATTATGATGTTAACATAATATACCTATAAGATTATAGGACTATAAATAAAATGGAAAAATGTGACAGTATTTCTCCTTAAACATTCAACTTGATTTTATTTTATTTCTATGCATATAAAAGTCAATAGTATGGCCCCAGCCAGTATGGCTCAGAGGTTAGAGCATCGGCCGGCAGACAGGAGAGTCCTGGGTTCAGTTCCCGCTAAGGGTACGTACCTCGGTTGCAGTTTGTCCTTGGTCCCGGTTGGGGTCGTGTGGGTGGCAACCACTTGATGTGTCTCTCTCACATCGATGTTTCTCTCTCTCTCTCTCTCCCTCCCTCCCGCTCTATCTGAAGATAAATGCAAAAATGTCCTCAGGTGAGGATAAAACAAACAAACAAATAAAAGTCAACAGTATGGTATTAGAAATAAAATTTATTTTGAGCATAAATGAAAATATTAAGTTGATCTATTCTTCTTTGGTTGAGCTTAGTCCTTATGTTTCAAGGAACCCAGTAAAGCCAGAAAATACTATCATATTTATAAAACTATATTTTATTTTTAGTATAAAATACTTTAAATGCAGACAAAAATGCAAACATAATAAAAGAAGTCCTTATATTCACCATCCACATTTGAAAGACTTTATTTTTTGCTTCATCTTTTTTTAAGAAAATAAAGAAGTTATACCAACCACTATCTAAGTTAGTGTGCATTTCTCCTGTGCACCTGGAAAATCTTTTTCTATATATTTATATAATCAGAAATTTGCTTTTGCTCTAAAAATCATATTTTAAGATTTTTTTTTCCATGTTGATGCATACAAACTAATTGTCCATCAGTAGAGGAAATGAAACATTGTTGTTTATTTTTACAAGGAACAGTATCAGGTGTTAAAATGAATAAACTAGACCTGAATGTATCAACATATTAAGCTATTTTTAACCAATTTAAAGAATTCAAAAGTTATGGAATACTTTATATTACTCAGATCACTCAATCCCTAAATTAATAAATATTTGTTGAAAGTTTATTCTATGCCAAGGATCATTGTAGCAGCTTAGTATGCCAAACTGAACAAGACAGATGAAACCTTGTTTGGGCTAGGTTGCCACTTGGGATATATATCAGTTAGGCCCATCTATGATTTCTGTTATGGAAAAGAAAGAAGTGTCATACCCAGTAATGGTCAGGGTGGAATTCTAAATTTCCAAAATAAGTATATATAACTTTTTACCCTTTTCTGATCATTACCCAAGAGTCAGCCAAAAGGAGATGAAACCTTTCTGTGGGCCGCTACATTCAGTGACGAGACCACCTTACTAATGTATAAGGAGATGAAGGTGGTGGAGTCTTTCGGTGTTGATTTTTGAAAAGTTTCTACGATACCAAATACCTGCAAATGGTTCAGTGCATGGAATATCCATTAAATACCTTTTGACCTTTGGCCCATTGTTGAGTGAACTTTGAGACAAAAGGCATATATTTCAGACTCTAGATAGTCTAGAAAGCTGAAAGCGTAACATAGTTTGATTTCAAGGGCTTGCAATACTGTGACCTACGTCAGATGGTTAGCCTGGAAGAGTAACATCTTAACCTGAAAAAGTTCCAGTAGTGGTAAGGCATCAGATGTAATCAAAAGTGGGTCAAAGGTCTAACTAATGTAGTTAACTTTCCAGGAACAGGCAAGGGCAATGCCTGTTGAGGTGTAGAAGTTTCCTTCATTGAAAAACAAATGGGCCAACTTTTGGCAGCAGTCACAAGTCTGGCGTGCAGTGGTAGCATCTGCACCAGAAACACGGCCTTCTTTAACTTATGCCTAGTCCATGATGGTGGATATGCTGTCATGTGTGATACGATGATGGATCCATCCACAATGATGGCTTGAGCAGCAGGTTGATTCCAGTTAGTCTCATTAGAAAATGCATCCTTACAAAGGCATCTATCTACCTGAGTACCCCAGATTATCTGATTGACATCCACAATTTGTTCCCAGTTTGCTGCCCCAAAGAGGGCTTTCTTTACTCTGTCAGGCTATAGTCTTTCAAGTGCCAGACCAGGTTTCTAGGCCATAGACTACAGACCAAGAGTCAGTAAAAATATAGTATGCCTGGTCCTTAGAAGTATTGTCTAAGGCCAGGATAATGGTTTTCAGTTCAGATCATTGTAGTGACAGGTCTTTTTCTCTGTTAAATAACCAAAAAAAATACATTCATGGCCAAAATTTTTCTGTAATACAGGGTTTTTTGGGCTATTGCTATCAAGAAAAGGAAGACCAGTCTTGCAGCATGCAGTCTGAACCACCAGCAGCACGGCTAGGTAGAAAACGAAACATATTGCCTTCCAGGAATTGTTGAGCACCTTTATACATCAAGTATCGAGAAGGATCTAAGCTGCTCTGAAAGAATTTACACTAGCGATAGACAAAGGGGGTGGGAGAAACTGAAGTGGGGCCAGCTCTGGCATAGGTGCAGAGTCAGCAAGGAAGAAGCGTCTGCTCCTGTGGATTGGCTGTGGGCAGCAGATTGGACAGCTCACATGCAAGCAAGATGCGGAGGCTCCTGGGGTTTTATGGCTGTCCCCTGCCTATTATTGCTCTTAGACAATCACGGAAATAGTTACCTGGAAGTTAATCCAAAGTTCCAACAGACATACTGGAGTGTGAGAGTCTTTTGCCAGCTTTGTCAGGCTAACTGTTCTGTCTCACTCTCTGACCTTTGTAATTTAATTTAGAACATCTCAGAATTTTCTCCTTGTCACCTGTGTACCTTCAGTGTCTGGATCCAGGGGCCACTTTCTTTCTGCTCCTGTGTATGCTACTGTATTTTGTCCTGCAGTAGCATACTTTCAGCCATCAGACATTCAGTGCTTCAAACTTATTGCTGGAAAATCTGCCTCTGGCTGTGGTAGAGGCCAGGTTCATGAGCATGGCTGGCTCCACACAGTCTGATAAAGCTTTGTATTCATTTTGCTTTTCAGAGACTGCCTGCTCATGGGTCAACTAAACAAACTTTTAATGTTTTTAATTTACCCAAAGGTCTATATCTATTAGCAAAGCCCCCCCTCCCACTTTTTTTTAACTCATCTTTATTATTGAATGTATTACAGATGTTTCCCCCCTTTTTCCCCCATTGACACCCTCCTCCCCAATCCTGTTCCCCTCCTGCCTTCCCCACATTACTGTTGGTGTCCATTGTTATGCATATATGCATAGAAGTTCTTTGGTTTATCTCATTCCACCCTCCTTCCCGCCTTCCCTTTGATGTTCATAAGTCTAACAACCAATTTGTACTTCTTAATTCCTTCATCTTTTTCCCCCATCCCCCTAAGCCCCCATCCATTTGGCAAGCAACAAAAAGTTCTCTGTATCTATGAGTCTGTTTCTGTTCTGCTTGTTCATTTTGTTTGTAGATTCAATTGTTGATAGATATGTATTAATTGACATTTTATTGTTAATGTTTTTGTTCTTCTTCGCCTTCAAGAAGACCCTTCAACATTTCATATAATACTGGTTTGATGGTGATGAACTCCTTTAGCTTTTTCTTGTCTGGGAAACTTGATATGTCCATCAATTCTAAATGATATCTTTGCAGGATAGAGTAATCTTGGTTGTAGGTCGTTGGTTTTCATCACCTTGAATATCTCTTGCTACTCCTTTCTGGACTGCAAAGTTTCTTTTGAGAAATCAGATGACAGTCTTATGGGAGCTCCTTTGTAGGTAACAGACTGCTTTTCTCTTGCTGCTTTTAAGATTCTCTTTGTATTTAACCTTTGGTATTTTGATGATAATGTGTCTTGGTGTGGACCTCTTTGGATTCAACTTGTTTGGGACTCTCTGTGCTTCCTGGACTTGTATGTCTGTTTCCTTCAGCAAGTTAGGGAAGTTTTCTGTCATTATTTTTTCAAATAGGTTTTCAATTTCTTGCTTTCTCTCTTCTCCTTCTGGCACCTGTATGATGTGAATGTTGGCACGCTTGAAGTTGTCTCAGATTCTCCTTACACTAGTCTCATTTTTTTTTTGCATTTTTTTTTTTCTTTTTGCTGTTCTGATTGGGTGTTTTCTATTTCCTTATATTCCAAATCGATGATTTGCTTCTTGGCTTTACCTACTCTACTATTGATTCCCTGCAAATTATTCTTTATTTTAGTAAGTGCATCCTTCATTTCTAACTGGTCCTTTTTATGTTGTTGATGTTCTCACTAAGTTCCTTGGAGGTCTCTGTAAGTTCCTTGAAGGTCTCACTAAGTCCCTTGAATGTCTCACCAAGTTCTTTTTTTTTTTTAAATTTTTTTATTAATTTATTTTTCTTACAGATGTTTCTCCTTTTTTCCCCATTGACACCCTCCTCCCCATCCCCCCACCCTGTCCCCAGCTTTGTTGTCCATGTCCATCACTTATGCATAAGTTCTGTGGTTTATCTCTTCCCTCCCCCCCACCCCCTCTTCTGAGGGGTGTCAGTTTATACCCTACTTCCACATCTCTGGGTCTACCCTGTTCCTCAGACTGTTATGTTCATTATATTCCAAAAATAAGTGAGATCATGTGATATTTGTCTTTCTCTGCTTGGCTTGTTTCGCTTAGGATAATACTCTCCAGGTCCTTCCATGTCGTCTCAAAGGATAAGAGATCTTTCTTTCTTACAGCTGCATAGTACTCCAACCAAGTTCTTGAGCAACCTTATAACTTGTGTTTTGAACTCTGCATCTGATTGATTGCTTATCTCCATTTTGTTTAGTTCTTTTCCTGGAGTTTTGTTCTTTTCTTTCATTTGGGACATGTTTCTTTGTCTCCTCATTTTGGCTGCTTCCCTGTGATTGTTTCTATGTATTAGGTAGAGTTGCTATGTCTCCTAGGCTTCCTAGGGTGGCCTATTGTTGTAGGTGTCCTGTAGGATCCAGTGGCACAGCCTCCTTGATCACCCCAGCTGGGCCCTTGAGGTGCACCCCTAGTGTGGACTGTACACCCTTCTGTTGTAATTGAGTCTTGATTGCTGTTGGCACGTCAATGGGAGGGATTTACTCAGGTTGATCAGCTGCAAGGATTGTCTGTGCCCACTGACCACTGGCCTCTAACTTCCTTGAAGGATCAGCTGTGTAGGGGCCCAGCACACAGAGCAAGACTTACTTCAGCAGGGCTCTGGTACCCACTGAGTCCTCAATTTGAGTGTGTCACTTGTGGAGGTGGTTGGGTGGTGGTGTTTCGATGTGGTCTGAAGCTGTCCACTGGGTGTGCTGGCTCTGGGGCAAGGTCAGCCACTGCCTGTGTTCTATCCGAGGCCACCAGGCATAAGCTGCAAAGTGATCTGCAGATGGCTGCTTCTTGTGCTGGGCTTGGAGGTGCCCAGGAAAAGCCAAGTTGTGAACCAAGGCTGGTTGCTTTTGGTGCCAGGCCTGGGGCCACTTAATGAGAGGTATGAGGCTCGCTGAGACTAGATGCTGCTTGTTTGAGAGATTTCAGAAAACTCTGAAGCAGGATCTAAGACAGGCCAATCCTATGGTAAAGCCTTTGAAAACAGCTTGGGTGGGCCTGAAAGTTGGGTGGGGCTGGGCCTCAGGGAATCACCAGGGCGGGGCAAACAGTGTGAGCCAGGTTGCTGGAGTCCTGGTTATGGCGGTGTCTGCCAGCCTGGGAAAGGGCTCACCAAAGGAAGATCAGCCTCCACCAGCACCTCTGTCCAGGAGAAAGCTGCCTCTCTATCCCTCCTCCAGAGGCCAAACAGCTCAGTTCTTCCCTGTATGTCTCCAGAGCCCTTCAAGCTGCCTCCCCTCCGAGCTTAGAGGGAGCAAGTCCAAGTAAGTCGGTGCACGGGCCCTTTAAGAGGAGCTACCTGGGGCTCCAAAAGCCTCAGCCTCTCTCAGCCTCAGTTCCTGCTGGTTTTTCCAGCCAGAAGTTATGGGGACTTCTCTTCCTGGCACTGGAACCCTGAGCTGGGTTCCTGGTGTGGGACGGGGACCCCTCACTCCTCAGGGAGGACCTTCCCAGCCGAGGTGTCCCTCCTGATTTTTACCCGCCACATGTGGGTGTGGGACCAGCCCGTCGCGCCTCCGCCCCTCCTACCAGTCTCGATGTGGCGGCTGCTTTAATTTCGTAGTTGTGGGACTTCCATTCAGTTCGATGTCAGGTGGTTCTGAATGATGGTTGTGTTGTAGTTTAGCTGTAATTTTGATGTGGTTGTGGGAGGAGGCAATACCGCGTTTACCTATGCCGCCATCCTGACCGGAAGACTCTTTTTTTTTTTTACACATCATTTATTTTAGCTTTAGGATCTCCTTGACTCAGTAACCACAACCACATTATCTTTCATCTGGGGTCATGCAGCTTGCTCAAACCCCATTGTTATGGTAATAGCTCTTCCTCCACCCATTTGGAGAAGAGGGACACCAATATTTATAGTTTCTTTTTCTTTTTAAAAAAATATTTTTTAATTAAAAAATTAAAAAATAAATTATTTTTATTGTTGAGAATATTACAGATGTCTCCCCTTATTTTCCCCCCATTGCCCTGCTCCACCCGGTTTCTGCCACACCCCAAGCCTTCACCTCATTATTGTCTGTGTCTATGGGTTATGCATATATGCACACAAGTAATTCTGATTAATCTCTTCCCACCCACCCTCCCCCTTCCCTCTGAGATTCATCAGTCTGTTCCATTCTTCCATGCCTCTAGATTTATTTTGTTTGTTAGTTTATTTTTTGTTCATTAGATTCCACATATAAGTGAGATCATGTGATACTTGTCTTTGTCTGGTTTATTTCACTTAGCATAATGCTCTCCAGGTCCCTCCATGATGTTTCAAAGGGTAAGAGATCCTTCTTTTTCACAGCTGCATAGTATTCCATTGTGTAAATGTACCACAGCTTCTTTATCCATTCATTTACTGATGGGCCCTTGGGCTGTTTCTAGATCTTAGCTATTGTAAATAATGCTACTATGAACATAGAAGTGCATATATTCTTTCTGATTATTCTTAGTATATATTCCCAGAAGTGGGATCACTAGGTCAAATGGCAGTTCCATTTTTAATTTTTTGAGGAAATGCCACACTGTTTTCTGTAGTGGCTGCACCAGTCTGCGTTCCCACCAACAGTGTGCTAGAGTACCCTTTTCTCCACACCCTTGCGAGCACTTGTTTGTTGATTTATTGATGTTAGCCATTCTGGCAGGTGTGAGGTGATACCTCATTGTAGTTTTAATTTGCATCTCTCTGATAATTAGTTACATGAGCATTTTTTAATATGTCTCTTGGCCATCTCTATGACTTCTTTGGAGAAGTGTCTATTTAGGTTCTTTGCCCATTTTAATTGAATTATTTGTCTTCCTTTTGTTGAGTTGTATCAGTTCTTTATATATTTTGGAGATTAACCCCTTATCAGATGTATCATTGGCAAATATGTTCTCTCATACAGTGGGTTCTTTTTGCATTTTGAGGGTGGTTTCTTTTGCTGTACAGAAGCTTTTTATTTTGATGTAGTCCCATTTGTTTTTGTTTTTTTTTCCTTTTTTCTCTTGCCCTTGGTGAAAAGTCTGCTATGTGAGATGTCTGAGATTTTGTTGCCTATGTTTCCTTCTATGATTTTTATGGTTTCATGACTTATATTTGTTTTTTATCCATTTTGAGTTTATTCTTGTGTATCTAATTTCAATCTGCCTCTTATTGCTTAGCCTTATGAGCCTCATTAACAGGTACCACAGTGGGAAATGGTTACACCCTGCTCCAGCTACCAGTTGGGCAAAAACATTAGCTACTGGATTCTGGAGAGACTTTTCATATCATTGAAGGCAAATCATGGGGCCTTTATCTTTCCTTTTTATTTATTTATTTTAAAATCTTTTATTTATTTACTTATTTTTTAATCCTCACCTGAGGATATTTTTCCATTGATTTTCAGATAAAGGGAGGGAGGGAGAGAGAGAGAGAGAGAGAGAGAGAGAGAGAGAGAGAGAGAGAGAGAGAGAGAAACATTGGTGTGAGAGAGACACATCAATTGGTTGCCTCCTGCACGACCCTGATCAGGGCTGGGGATTAAACCACAACTGAGGAACATTCCCTTGACTGGAATCGAACCTGGGACTCTTTGGTCTGCAGGCCAACGCTTTAATTGCTGAGCCAAACTGGCCAGGGCTATCCTTCTTTTAAAAAGTCATGTTCCTTGCCAAAATTTACAAATTAATAAGTTAGCCTGTTACTGTTTCACACATGCTGGAAGAAGACTTGAGACTCCTGGGTCAGAAACAAAGGACTGTATTAGTCATGGCACAGCAGGTGGCATGAGCATCAACATATTGCATTGGCTCCCCTTGTCAACAGTCCTGTGGGAATGGTGTGTTGGGAGTGGGGAGAGAGGACCTAGATTGATATTCATGGGTTTGTGTTGTAGCTGAGGAACACTGAGCTTGAGGAGTCCACCACTTTTGCAGCAAGTAAAGAAGTCCACTTTTTGTCTCAAAGGAAGATACTGCTTCATCCCTCAGAGTTGCTTGCTGCAAATGCAACCCTGAGAAATGGTCTGGTCTTATACTCCTGGCAAACTCAACAAGATGTGTATTAATGTGAGAGATCCATGGAGGACTCTCTCCTGATAATAATTCTTCATAACAGTTTTACTTTCCAATAGTTCTGAAGCATTCTAATTTTTTAAATGCATTATTAATTTGCATTTAGGAATGCTTTAATATTTAATTCATTACTCTTAGTGGTTGGTTCTAGGTAAAAAAGCATTCATTTATTATACCCAGTTACTTCCTGGAAGCTTTCAGCTCATTGTTGGAGGTATATTTATTTTTTACTAAGATGATGTGAATATATATGTTATATAGTGCACTAAACTAGTCAAGTGAATTCTGAGTGCCTGATTGATATACACATATATGTACACATACACATATATACTATATACACACATAAAATGTTTTTGTTGATATTTTAGAGAAAGAGGAAGAGAGAGAGAGAGAGAGAGAGATAGAAACATCAATGTGAGAGAGAAACATCCATTGGCTGCCTCCTGCACGCCCCCTACTGGGGATTGAGCCCGCAACCCGGGCATGTGCCCTGATTGGGAATTGAACCAGAACCTCTTAGTCCATGGGATGATGCTCAATCCACTGAGCCACACCAGCCAGGCTACACATATAACTATCTATAAAAATTGTATATTAATATATATAGTTACATATATACACACACACTTTTTCAAATCCTTACAACATCTCTAAATGTATATATTATTATTTCCATTTACAGATGAGGAAGCAAACCCAGAGAAGTTAAAACGATTTTCTGTGGTCATAGTTGACTAAGGGGACATTCAAACTTGGATTTGTTTGCTTCAGAGTTTGTAATTTTTTTTTTTTACCATATCATGCTGCTGCTTTACCAATGACCAAAGTACTGTAAATGAGACCATAAAGATTTTATTTATTTATTTATTTATTTATTTTTATTAATTTATTTTTGTTACAGATGTTTCTCCTTTTTTTCCCCATTGACACCCTCCTCCCCATCCCCCCCCATCCCCAGCTTTGTTGTCCATGTCCATCAGTTATGTGTACATGCATAAAAGTTCTATGGTTTATCTCTTCCCCCCCACACACCCTGAGGGTTGTCAGTCTGTACACTACTTCCACGTCTCTGGATCTACCCTGTTCCTCAGACTGTTATGTTCATTATATTCTGCAAATAAGTGAGATCATGTGATATTTGTCTTTCTCTGCATGGCTTGTTTTGCTTAGGATAATACTCTCCGGGTCCCTCCATGTCGTCTCAAAGGATAAGAGATCTTTCTTTCTTACAGCTGCCTAGTACTCCATTGTGTATATGTACCACAGCTTTTTTATCCATTCATCCACTGATGGACACTTGGGCTGTTTCCAGATCTTAGGTATTGTAAATAGTACTGCTATGAACATGGGGGTACATATATTCTTTCTGATTGGTGTTTCAGGCTTCTTAGGGTATATTCCTAGAAGTGGGATCACTGGGTCAAATGGCAAATCAATTTTTAATATTTTGAGATAACACCATAATGTTTTCCACAGTGGCTGCACCAGTCTGCATTCCCACCAGCAGTGTACTAGAGTCTCCTTTTCTCCACACCCTCGCCAACACTTGTTTGATTTGTTGATGGTGGCCATTCTGACAGGTGTGAGGTGATACCTCATTGTTGTTTTAATTTACATCTCTGATGATTAGTGACATTGAGTATTTCTTCATATGTCTCTTAGCCATTTGTATGTCCTGTTTGGAGAGGTGTCTATTTAGTTCCTCTGCCCATTTTTTAATTGGGTTCTTTGTCTTTCTTTTGTTGAGTTGTATGAGCACTCTATATATTTTGGAGATTAACCCCTTATCTGATGTATCATTGGCAATTATGCTCTCCCATACAGTGAGTTCCCTTTCCATTTTGATGGTTGTTTCTTTTGCTGTGCAGAAGCTTTTTAGTTTGATGTAGTCCTATGTGTTCATTTTTTCCTTTGTTTCTGTTGCCTTAGGTGATGTATCAGTGAAGATTCTGCTGCGTATGATGTCTGAAATTTTGTTGCCTGCATTTTCTTCTAGGATTTTTATGGATTCACGAGTCACATTTAAGTCTTTTACCCATTTTGAGTTTATTCTTGTGTATGGTGTAAATTGATGGTCTAGTTTCATTTTTTTGCATGTAGCTGTCCAATTTTCCCAACACCATTTATTAAAGAAGCTGTCTTTGCTCCATTGTATATTCTTGCCACCTTTGTCAAATATTAATTGAGCATAATGTCTTGGGTCAATTTCTGGATTCTCTGTTCTGTTCCACTGGTCTATATGCCTGTTCTTGTGCCAGTACCAGCCTGTTTTGATTATAGTAGCTTTGTAGTATAACCTGATATCCGGTATTGTGACCCCACCTACTTTGTCCTTCTTTCTCAAGATTACTGTGGCTATTGGGGGTCTTTTTTGGTTCCATATGAACTTTTGGAGTATTTGTTCTAGTACTGTGAAATATGTTACTGGTATTTTGATGGGGATTGCATTGAATCTATAGATTGCTTTGGGTAATATGAACATTTTAATGATGTTAATTCTTCCAATCCATGAACAAGGTATGTGCTTCTACTTTTTTATATCTTCCTCTATTTCTTTTTTCAATGTCCTGTATGTAGTTTTCTGCAAATAGATCCTTTACTTCTTTGGTTAAATTTATTCCTAGGTATCTTAAGTTTTCTGCCGCGATCGTAAATGGGATTGTTTTTTTAGTTTCTCTTTCTGTGAGTTCATCATTGGTGTATAAGAATGCTGTTGATTTCTTGACGTCAATTTTGTATCCTGCTACTTTGCCAAATTCATTTATTAGGTCTAGTGGATTTTTGATGGAGTCTTTAGGGTTTTCTATGTATAATATTATGTCATCTGCAAATAATGACAGTTTCACTTCCTCCCTTCCAATTTGGATTCCTTTTATTTTTTCTTCACATCTGATTGCTGTGGCTAAGACTTCCAGTACTACGTTAAATAAGAGTGGCCAAAGTGGGCATCCCTGTCTTGTTCCTGTTCTTAAGGGAAGTGTTTTTAGTTTTTGCCCATTGAGTATGATGTTGGCTGTAGATCTTTCATATATGGCCTTTATTATATCAAGATATGATCCCTCTATTCCCACATTGCTGAGTGTTTTTATCAGAAATGGGTGCTGAATTTTGTCAAATGCTTTTTCAGCGTCTATTGATATGATCATGTGGTTTTTATCTTTCATTTTGTTTATGTGGTGTATCACATTTATTGATTTGTGAATATTGAACCAGCCTTGCATCCCTGGGATGAATCCCACTTGGTCATGGTGAATAATTTTTTTGATGTATTGCTGGATCTGATTTGCTAGTATTTTGTTTAGGATTTTGGCATCTATGTTCATCAGGGATATTGACCTGTAGTTTTCTTTCTTTGTAGTGTCTTTTTCTGGTTTTGGAATTAGAATTATGCTGGCCTTATAAAACGAGTTTGGAAGTCTTCCTTCTTCTTGAATTTTTAGAAATAGTTTGAGGAGAACGGGTGTTAGTTCTTCTTTGAATGTTCGGTAAAACTCCCCCGTGAAGCCGTCCAGGCCTGGGCTTTTGTTTGCTGGGAGAGTCTTGATTACATCTTCAGTTTCCTTCGTTGTTATTGGTCTGTTCAAGTTTTCTATCTCTTCCCCGTCCAGTTTTGGGAGACTATGTGTTTCTAGAAATTTGTCCATTTCTCTTAGATTGTTGAATTTGTTGCCATATAAATGTTCATAGTATTTGTTAACGATCCTTTGTATTTCTGTGGTGTCAGTTGTTACTTCTCTTTCATTTCTGATTTTGTGTATTTGAGTTCTCTCTCTTTGTTTCTTGATGAGTCTAGCTAAGGGTCCATCAATCTTGTTTATCTTTTCAAAAAACCAGCTCTTTGTTTCATTGATCCTTTGAATTGTTTTTCTGGTCTCTATGTCATTTATTTCTACTCTGATCTTTACTATCTCCTTCCTTCTACTTGCTTTGGGGTTTTCTTTTTGTTTGCTTTCTAGTTCTTTAAGTTGTGAGGTTAGAAAGTCTATCAGAAATTTTTCTTGTTTCTTGAGGTAGGCCTGGAGTGCTATGAACTTCCCTCTCAGAACTGCTTTCGCTGCATCCCATAGATTTTGTGTAATTGTGTGTTCATTTTCATTGGTTTCCAGGAAGTTTTTAATTTCTTCCTTGATCTCCTTGGTAACCCATTCATTGTTTAATAGCATGCTATTTAGCCTCCATGTATTCAAATGTCTTTGCATGTTCTTGTTGCAATTCATTTCTAGTTTCATGCCATTGTGATCTGAGAAGATGCTTGATATGATTTCAATCTTCTTGAACTTGTAGAGACTTCGTTTGTGTCCTAACATGTGGTCTATCTTTGAGAATGTCCCTTGTGCACTTGAGAAGAATGTGAATTCTGTAGTTTTGGGGTGTAATTCTCTGTAGATATCTATTAAATCCATTTGGTCTAGTGCTTCATTTAGAGTCTCTGTTTCCTTGTTAATTTTTTGTCTAGAGGATCTATCCAGTGATGTCAGCAGGGTGTTGAAGTCCCCTGCTATGATTGTATTGCTGTCGATTTCTCCTTTGAAGTCCTCCAGAAGATTTTTAATGTATTTTGGTGCTCCTATATTGGGTGCATATATGTTTACCAAGGTTATGTCTTCCTGTTCTTCCTGTTGGATAGATCCTTTCAATATTATGTAGTGACCTTCTTTGTCTCTAGTTATGGCCTTCATTTTGAAATCTATTTTATCAGATATGAGTATTATTACCCCAGCTTTTTTTTTCCTTTCTGTTTGCTTGGAAGATTTTTTTCCATCCCTTCAATTTCAACCTATGTGAGTCTTTTGTTGTGAGGTGGGTCTCTTGTAAACAACATATATATGGGTCATGCTTTCTTATGCAATCCACTATTCTGTGTCTTTTCATCAGAGCATTCAATCCATTTACATTTAAGGTGATTATTGATATGTACTTATTTATTGCCATTTTTGTTTAGTGTGGCTCTATTTTCCTTTCTATTTCTTCTACTAATTACAGCAATCCTTTTAACATTTCTTGCAGTGCTGGTTTGGTGCTAATGTATTCCCTTAGCCTTTTTTTTTTGTCTGGGAAGCTCTTTATTTAACCTTCTATTTTGAATGATAGCCTTGCTGGATAGAGTAGTCTTGGATTCAGATCCTTGTTTTTCATGACCTTGATTACTTCCTGCCATTCCCTTCTGGCCTGTAGTGTTTTTAATGGGAAGTCAGCTGATAGCCTTATGGGGGTTCCTTTGTAGGTAACCTGTTGCTTAGCTCTTGCTGCCTTTAGGATTCTCTCTTTGTCTTTAATTTTTGGCATTTTAATTACTATGTGTCTTGGTGTGGGCCTGTTTGGGTCTTCTTACTTGGGACTCTCTGTGCTTCTTGAACTTGAATGCCTTCTTCCTTCACCAAATTAGGGAAATTTTCTGTCACTATTTCTTCAAATATATTCTCTAACTCTTGCTCATTTTCTTCTTCTTCGGGGACTCCTATGATGCGCATATTATTACATTTCCAGTTGTCCCACAGTTCTCTTAAACTGTCTTTCTGTTTTTTCATTGTTTTTTCCTTTTGGTTTTCTGATTGGTTGATTTTTTCTACCCTGTCTTCTAATTCACTGATCCGGTCCCCAGCTTCTTCTACTCTGCTGTTTAGTCCTTCCAATGTGTTCTTCATTTCTGCTATGTCATTCTTCATTTCCAATTGGTTTATTTTCAATATTTCTATGTCTTTGCTCATGGTGTTGATGTCCTTACACATGCTGTTGAGCTTCCTTCAAGATCATGGCTCTGAATTCTAGTTCTGTTAACTTGCTTAACTCCATTTCATTTATCTCATCTTTGGTGGAGGTCTCTTGTTCTTTCATTTGGCATCTGTTTCTTTGTTTCACAATTTTGGCTATCTCAGTGGGTTTTGGAGCCTGCCAAATTTTCCCTGTGGATGTTGGTGTTCTGCTGTTTGTGGCTCCCTGTACTGAGTTTGGATGAGCGTGGGAGGACCCACGTTATACACCACTGTGGAGTCTTACTTTCCTGGGTAGATTTGGAAGCCCAGAAAAGGTTAAGTTATCCTCTAGCTTTTTGCCTAGAGGCTATTAGTCCTGGTTACTTGAAGAGCCTTGGGTTCTCTGTTGAATGAAAACCTCCCTCAGGTGTTCAGCGTGAGAGGATTTCCCGAGTGTGGGGCAGATTCTGGTAGTTAATGAGCCTCAATTTGCATTTCAATGGCCCACCTGGGTGTGACTGAATCTCTGAGGGAGGGGCTGCCGCCTCTCCCCAGAGCCCTGGGAAGGAGTAAGATGGCCACCGTCTTGCATGGCTGCAACTCAGCAAAAGCTCTGAGCGCCCTCCAAATCCTGAGTGTCCCCACACAGTTCTAGTTCAGTCCGCTCTCCCTCTGCCGGAGCCCAAGGTGAGTGGCTGTGGCTATTTTAGCACTCTGTCCTGGCCCTCTGCGCTGTGGAGCCGGCTTGGGCTTTCACCCTGAGGGTGGTGCTCACAGCTAAGACCGCTGCTGTCCGTGGGCTCCCGGCCCCCCTTTCGCACCTCCGAAATCCTACCAGGATTGATTCAGTGTCCCTGGTTGTATGGTCCTCGCAAGCTGCTTTTCCGTTGCTTTTTCCCGAAGATTTGTCTTTATTTCATTTGTATTTCCAGTTTGGTCCTGCGAGATGGTCTGTGTAGCTTCCATTTACTCCACTGCCATTTTGGAATTCAACACATTTCTTAATTTATAATAAATTACACCATATTCTTAAAGACAAGACAGTGGTTTTCAACCTTTTTCATCTCACAGCACACATTAGCTAATTACTAAAATTCTGCAACACACCAAAAATATATATTATATTTTTTTCTGATCTGACAAAAAAATAGCTATAACTTTGATTGATTTACAACAAATAATAATAATAGTAATTACCTACCCTTTTGCTCCAAAGTGACTTTTTAGAAAATCAAGTGCCTATATTTGTATAATAGTATTTAGGGTACCAAGCATTAACCAACCAGACATGCCCTTATGCAATGTGAACAGTAAGATACAACTCTATTATATGACCTATACATTATGGTTCAAGGCTGGACATTCACACAGGATGGCTATTGTGTTGGCTGTTGTCATTTTTTAATTTGACAGTCTAAGGCAAAAGAGACCAGTGCCCCTGGCTAAATAGTCAGGTATTGCATGTTTAAAAATTCTTGCAGCAAACGGGTTGAAAATTGCTGACTTAAGATAGTACTTATTGCATAATTAAAATAGCACAGGATCAAGACTGGAGACTATTTTAATCTGTATGATAGTTTATAATAAAATGAATACTGGGGGTTTGGATTTCCATGGGACCCTTGCTTGCTCGCTGTTTTTTGCACATATGCACCCTTGCATCATCTTCTTCAGTATGAAGAAACACTGGGAGGTAATACCAGAATCACTCTTGGATGTTATCCAGTAAAAATAGAGCAGAAGCCATGATCTCATAAGTGAGGTGGAGATTTTTTGCTCTCATAGAGCTTATAGTCTGAGGCAGATATTCATGTGGACAAAATCCAGGCCTCATTTCTGATGCTTTATTGTATTAGTCTGATTCATGTTCATTAAGTGTGTGTATGTGTGTGTGTGTGTAAATGCTGAATGTTAATCAGAGTTACATAAATGTTTTTGGTTAAATACATAAAAACAAATAGTACCTACCACTTTATGCAAAATAGTTTATATTTTAATGTTTTGGGATCTTTTTTCTTAATAAGTAAGAGAAGAATTCAGTGTTCCCTCACTGGTAGTGTCACAGTACTTAAGCAGATAGGTTTTGCACTTGAGTTCACTAAGTGCACCTCAAAATGCACTTGGACTTTTATCTTCATTTGTGTTGTCCTTTATTTAACCCTCAAGGAGTGGGTAGATAAACGATCATTTTTATAGCAAAGTGGTATAACTTTCCTGGTTGCATATAACTATCACTTTTGGTTCTGTACATATTGCAATTCCAGATAGTTTCCCTGGGGGGAAAACAAATGAAGTCTCTTTTGGGACAGTGTAGAAACAGAAAATGAACATTCTAGCTCTTTTGTTCTCTTTGCTCTTCTGAGGTTTAACATTATATTGAGCAAGACTGGTAAGAATATGGTACAAGATCCTCAATAGCAAAATAGTCAAGTCATTTAATATTCTGGAATACAAAATGCCTTCATCCTTGAAGTATTCAATTTATTATGTGATGCACATTATTACATTACATTATCAGTCTGAATGTAATCATGCTAATTTATCTCAACCATTTTAGCATTTGTGATTATTTGGTCAGGATTAAACTGAAGTTTACCTCCCTTTATCTATGATTATTGTGAATAGTTGTCAACAAATATTGGGGAATGTGTTCCAGGGATTTAAAAGAATGAATAATTTTGAGCCATTTATCTTTATTTTAATTGAGGCTCAATGGAACTATGAGGACTATCTGCACTGCAGCAGGTCCTACTACACCTCAACAGGAAGCCCCATGAGTAATAGCTCCTACTACTCTTTCTTATATAGTCTTATTATATAAGATATATATTTGTGTCATATATAAAATATTATATATTATGTGATTTCTTACATAATACTCTGAATTTAAGATTTCTCTTCACATAAATTCATTAAATTATACAGAGTAAAGTGCACAGATCTTAAATGTACAATTAGATTAATTTTGACAAAACACCGCCATTCAAGATATAGAGCGTTTCTATCACTCCCAGAAAGTCCCTGTGCCCCGCTTCCAGTCAATCACCACTCCCACAGTCAACCACTGTTCTGGTTTCTGTTACTGTAGATGAGTTCTGTCTGTTCTTGTGTTGCAAGGCCAGTAGGGAATTATATGGTATGGAATTCTATACTGTATACATACTATACAGCATGCTCACTTTTGTGCTCAGCTTTTCACTCAGTATAGTCTTCATATACATTTTAATGAGTAATGCTTTGGTAATTGTTAACACCAGCATTGTTTGCATCCTGGTTTAGCTAATAACTAGTCATATATAATTGTCTAAATGCAGAAGTTTAATGCATCCTGTCTCACAATTCTTTTTTAATTTTTTTTAATGTAATTTAAATTTTTTTGGTATGTGCCTCTAGCAGGAACCGAACCCAGGACTCTCTGGTCTGCAGGCCGACACTCCAACCGCTGAGCCAAACCAGCCAGGGCTCACAATTCTTGATTCTATATTTTGCAGTACTTTTTTTTTTTCACCTTTTAATTTTATATTTTTATTATTTTTAAATCCTCACCCAAGAATATTTTTCCATTTATTTTTTAGTTAGAGTGGAAGGGAGGGAGGGAGGGAGGGAGGGAGAGAGAGAGAGAGAGAGAGAGAGAGAGAGAGAGAGAGAGAAACAGTGATAACATGAGAGAGACACATTGATTGGTTGCCTCATGCATAGTCCAGACCCAGGCTGAGGATCAAACCTGCAACCCAGGTATGTGCCCCTGATCAGAAATTGAATACGAAACTCTTCGGTCTGTTCTGTGGGCTGACACTCCATCAGCTGAGCCAAACTGGCCAGGGGCTTTAATTTTATTTTTTTCCATCACCATTTATCCCCTCTGTGCCCTCTTCCACCTCCACCCATCCTCTTCCACCCTGGCAATCACCACACTGCTGTCCATGTCCATGAGTTCTCTCTCTCTCTCTCTCTTTTTTTGTTCAATACCACCACCCCACCCCCACCCCCGCCTCCAGAGCTGTCTGCTTGTGAGTCTGTCTCTATTTTGCTTGGTAGTTCAGTACTTTTTTTTTTTATTCTCAAATTTTACAAAATGCATTGTTAAGAGCAGAAAGAAAACTGGGCTTCTCAAGGTGAGCTCTCTAAGGCTGTTGTATATATTGTCCTATTGTTGTCAGTATCTTTAAAGAGGATTTTGGAGAGGATTAACTAGTTAGAAGAAGTAAACCATTTTGCTGAGTTCTTTCTTAATTGAATTCAAAGGAAAATACTATCATTGACTGAGAATTTAGGGGGAGAGGTGGTGAAAGTATTATCCTTTACTGTCAGTAGAATTCCGAGGTAGAGAATGTTTTTTTGATCTGTCCTATACTTTAACATGTTTTGGTTAAAAAAAAAATTTTTTTTTCCTCATTGATTTTTTGAGAGAGAGAGAGGAACGGAGAGGGAGAGAGAGATAGAAATATCGATGAGAAAGAACATCAATTGGCTGCCTCCTGCATGCCCCCCACTGGGGATTTGGCCCACAACCTGGGCATGTGCCCTGACTGGGAATCGAACTGTCGACCTCTTGGTGCATGGGTTGACGCTCAACCACTGAGCCACACTGGCCAGGCACTTTAACATGTTTTAATCGTAGAATTTTTTGCATGCAAACCACATAAACCAGAATACTAAATATGAAGGACAGGAAGGTGGGAAATAATAGAAAACAGTTATATTTTGAGTCTTCTATATTTTACTTGGAAATTTAGCTCATGAATTAGAGACTACCAAAACATGACATACTGCCCATGCTCTTTCAGCTGACCGTTATGGAGACAGAAATTGGTAAGGATGACATGTTTTCTGTGTTTGAATATTATAGCTGTGTCACATGTGGGAGCAGCTTACAATGACAATGAGCAGGGCAGCTGTACATTCTACAGATCCTAGGTTTTGCTGTCTTAAAGTTAGATGGTTTGGCCTGGCTGGATGGCTCAGTTGGTTGGAGCATGGTCCCATACCCAAAAGGTGACGGGTTCAATTCCTGGTCAGGGCACATGCCTAGGTTTCAGATTTGATTCCCAGTCAGGACCTATACAGGAGGCAACAGATCCATGTTTCTCTTTCATGTTGACATTTCTCTCTCTCTCTTTCCCTTCCTCTCTCTAAAAAATCAATTAAAATATCCTCTGGTGAGGATTAAAAAAGGATTAAAAATAATTAGATGGCTCAGCAAGACAAACAGATTCCTGATTAGGCAGAATAAATTAAATGTTATGAAATAAATTCTGAATTCAGGGTAAAAAAGAAAAGAAAAATGTAGGTAAGTGGCTGGGAAAATTGCAAGGAAAACTGGAATATTCTTAGAAAAGAATATTCGTGATTGAACTGTGGGAAATGACTTTTTTTTTTTTGCCAGTTAGTGGAGTTGGTGGAGAAGCCAACTCCTGACTTTGGTGTTTCATTCCTGTCATTTAGCTGCAGATGACAGCTGAAGGCCTCCGCACCTGGAGAATCCTAACCACACACCCGCTGTCCAGAGGTTGGCTCTACACAGGGGTCTTTTCCAAAGGCCTGACCAGTCAGAAGAGCGCTTTCTATAAACCCACTGTGTGTGGCATTTACATTTGTTTGGAAGGCTTGTTTTCTAAATGAATACCTTTTTCTTTTTGAATAAGTAGCATATTCACACAGTTCAAAAATCAAAACAATATGAAAAAGTACATGCTGTCAAGTCTGGCCTCCATTCTGATCACCTCTCACCCCAAACCCCTCACCACTTTGTGGGCTTCTTTGCGTGTCCTTCCAGTGTTTCTTTTTTTTTTTTTTTTTTTAATTTTTTTCTTTATTGATTTTAGAGCAAGAAGAAGGGAGAGGGAGAGAGAGACAGAAACATCAATGAGAGAGAACATCGACTGGCCGCCTCCTGCATGCCCCTCACTGGGGATTTGGCCCACAACCTGGGCATGTGCCCTGACCGGGAATCGAACTGGCAACCTCTTGGTGCTTGGGTCCACGCTCAACCATTGAGCCACACCAGCCGGGCTCCAGTGTTTCTTTATGCAAATATAAGGACACGTTGTTTTCCCATCCTGCCCCTTTACTTGAAAAACAGCATACTGTATACACTGTTTCATTGTGGCTTTTCTTTAAATCTAACGATATATCCAGGACAATTTCCATATCAGTACATAGAGGGATTTTTGTTTTGTTTCTTAAACTGTTGTATAGCATTTCACTGTTGGTGAACTATCATTTATTGAAGCACTCCTTTATCAATGGGTACCTTCTCAATATTTTAATCATCAACACTACACACATAAACTTGCATACGAACATGTTTGCATTTCCCAGCAGAGCTCTTATTTGTAAAGAGAAACAAGCATACCATATGGGATATTTATAAAATAAATGCTTGAAGGAGGTAGTTTTCTTCCTACAAGTATTGCTTCTAGAAAAGTCTGTGTTGATATATTTAGCACCACTCGTGGGAGGCTGTGGGGTGGACACCACAAGGCACTGCCTTCTCCATAAGTAGAGTATGTGCCTGGGGCATCAGCAAAGCAGGGGCAGACCAAATTGTCCTTTGAGAAAGAATGTGATATTGCTAAGAAATTAAAAAAAAAAAAAAAAAACATGTTGTGGCCGTCAAAGGAAAAATCACAACTTTGCTGATTTCTTTTACCATTATTTTACAGAGTAGGGTCATGTTTATTCTGAGTAACTTGTAGGGGAGTAGGGTTCTGATCTGTTCAGTGATGAGCAATTATAAAGGTCTTAATTGGGCCTCAGAGCAACCCTGTAAGTCAGTGCTAAGTGAGAAAATCGATACTTGGAATAAAAGACTTGACAAAGGCTACTTAGCTTGTGAGGGGCAAAGCTGGTCTGGTTGTCAACCGGGAGACTAGCTGACCTCTGGAAAACTGCATCCAGAGTTACTGAGCAGGTTAAATAAGATGATTTTGGTCAAGGCCACTGCAGAGAAGGTACTCAATATGCTAACGTCTCCCCCTCACCCACACACCAGCTCCAGCTCCTGTTTCCTCACGTTGCCCATGCCACTGGACCCTTCCTGGCATTGTGCTCTTTGTGGAGGGGCAAGGGAACTCGTGTTTCTGGCATTTCTGGCACCGGGGTGTTTGGGTGAAACATTTTCTTAACTGCTTTCTCTTTAGTGTGGAATTGCCCCACAGATAGTTCATGCTCCCTCCCTTTCAGCCTGGTCCTTGTACCAGTTACCAGCTTCAAAGGTAATTCTCATCTCTATTTTACCTAGAGCAGAGGTTGGCTGCTAGGGATGGGTACTTGAAGGCTGGAGGCTCTTCCTCCAGCCCGAGCTGATCGAGAGGGCGGTGTGATGGAGTTGATGACCTGCAAGGCTGCTGCTAAAACCAGAAACCATGTTAGGGCCAAAAGCTATGAACATTTCCTTACATGTCTTCCTAACTGTAGCTCTCAGGCAAAAGTCCCCCACGAGGGAGGCTGTGCCAGGGAGAAGAGGAGTTAAAGAAATAGTCTCATTTTTGGTGATGGAGACATTTGCTTCCAGGAAATAGGGACAGTGGGAATTCAGGGGAGATGTACAGTGGGAAGTGAGCGTGCCTTCCCTCTTCCATCCCTGGATCTTGCTTAGGAAGTCTGTCTGTAAGGATAACACATAGGAACGTAACATGCAAACAAAATGGAGAAGAGGCTTTCTCAGTTTACAAAGTGGAAACTCAGATGCTCTGTTCTGGATAGTTTTCCTTCATAAATTCAATAACTCTTTTAAATCCAGACTCCCAAAGAACCACAGCCAAACTGGGCCTGGGGGCACAAAGTGTAATTCTTCAGCCTTTGGATAGAATGGTTTAGGACTGCCTCCTGCCTTCAGGTCTCCACCAGCCCACAAGCACGCTCAGGTAACACCTGGTCTTTCACAACCTTTCCCTTCATCCTTGACCATGCTAACCCCTCACACCAAGTCTCTCCTTTGAATCACAAACATCATAAAAGATTAGTTCATGCTGATTGCCTGAACTTTCATGTCTGCTGGACAACCTCTTGCCCACATTTTATTGAACTGATTCTCAGATACCTCCTAAGGCCAAAGTATCTGACACCGTTCATTGCTTTTTTTCTTTTTTTTATCCTCACCCGAGGACATTTTTCCATTTTTTATTCAGATAGAGTGGGAGGGAGAGAGAGGAAGAGAGAGAGAGAGGAAGAGAGAGAGAGAGAGAAACATCGACGTGAAAGGGACACATCGAGTGGCTGCCTCCCGCACGACCAACCAGGGCCGGGGACAAACTGCAGCGGAGGTGCGTGCCTTTAGAGGGAACCGAACCCGGGTCTCTCTGGACCGCAGGCCGATGCTCTAACCGCTGAGCCAAACCAGCCAGGGCAGCTTTTTTTTAACTTTGAAACCCCTTCCTGCCTTGACAGCACTCTGGGTTTCTGTCTGCCTGCTCCTCCTTGGTTCCTTCACAGGTCCTTTGTCTGCGGCATGTCACCCCTTTCAACATCTCCTCTAGACCTGTGTCTCACCTCTCCCATCACTTCCCCTTGTCAAGCTCATTCGTGGGCAGGGCTTTCCATATCACCTCCCTGTTAGTAACAACTACAACTTTATTTTCAACATTAGCTGGTATCCTGAGTTCAAGTCTATCTTGACAACATCCCAGATTCTACTTGGCTATGTCAAACTGAGCATGCTGAAATCTGAATTAGCTTTCTCACAAAGCAGTGACCTCTCCATTTCCAATTTGGACATTAGTAGGATCGTAATCATTTAAACTTAAAACTGTAAACTTTAACACTTCCTTATCTAGCATCACTTATCATTAACCTAACCATTTACTGACTTTTGACAATGTCATCTCTTCTAAATCTTTCATTGAATTGCTTAAACACCAAACTTCTTAACTTGCAATGATATAACCAGACCCCAAACAACTCTTCCAGGCTTGCAAATGTGTCTCTCACCCTCCCATCTCTGTACCTGTGCACCCCTTTCCTCCTCGTAGAATGCCCTGAGGACTGGAGTCATAATTTGTGGGGCTCAGTGCTAAAGGAAGCTGTTCTTTTTCAAAGAGCAAGAAAAAGGTTAAAGGTACTAGAATGAAAGTGCTTCACCTTTCCTTGTATATCTACTCGGCTCACACGCATGCTCCACTGTCCTGTCAGGCTTCAGTTACAAAACACAAGATCAAAGATAAAATGAAGGCTACCAAGACCACGACAACAGAGCACCACACTGAGCGGGGCCATGCGTGACTGCAGAGGCTGCATGCCCACAAATCAGCCCTGTCTTCATCCAACTGGGATTTCATTTTCCCCACCCTCCAAGGACAAGTCAAAGGCTGCCTCTGCTGGGCAGAGGGTGAAGTGTTCACGCTCAGGGCCTCTGCTCTGCTCCGCTGCAAAGATGTTCAAAGCGGTTTCCCCTAGCACTTAGCAGAAGTCTCTGAGAACATTTTCTATGTGCTATTAGTCTTTTAATCTTCCAATTAGTTTATACATTTCTGAAAAGGGCTATCTCTTCATTTATCCTAGAATCCACCACACGGCTACACATAATAATTGCTTAATAAATGTTTGCTGAAAATGAATAAAGAGAACAAGGAAGAGAAAAACACTGCATTTCAAAGCCCATGCAATGCTGCTCCCAGCTGGGTTCCTTTCACCAGGGCGGACCCACTGCTAAGGCAGAGTTACATTGACTTTCCAAGAACATTCCAATTATAATTAGATTTGGTAATGGATATATCTTATAGTTTCTAAAACTGTATGCATTTACTAATTTTCTCAAATATTTAGATATGAGCCCATGCTTCCAATTTTTTTGGTTAAAGAAACGAGTTTGATGAAGAAAACAGAAATAAGACTGGATATGCTTTCTACACATTTTGATTTAAAAAATAATTTAACTTAT
Source organism: Tadarida brasiliensis (assembly GCA_030848825.1). Taxonomy (NCBI): domain Eukaryota; kingdom Metazoa; phylum Chordata; class Mammalia; order Chiroptera; family Molossidae; genus Tadarida; species Tadarida brasiliensis. The sequence continues at coordinate 59,000,235 of CM061258.1, forward strand.
TGAATGGTAGTGTCTTTCATAATGACTTCTGGAAAATTCTGTGTATTTAAGCAAGTTATCAAAGAAATGCTTTGATAAAGAAATTGAACTCGATAAGAACCCTCAACTTTCCACACTGGCTTAATACATATATTACCCCCAAGAACTATGATCCAATTCATACCCATCCTCCTCCCCCCAAAACACAAATATCCCTCCTTTTAAGTATTTTGAGTTGAAAATAAGAAAGCTCACTTGCGCTTGTGGGAGAAGCTACTTAAAAACAAAACAAAACAAAAAAAACACGATAAAGCGGAATAAATTTAAACAGCAAAACATTAAAAAAATGCACCACAGACACTGCATCACTAAGAAAGCCAGTAACTTTACTGAATTGTCTGCAAAATACAAATTATACCTTATTTCCAGCAGGAGAAACTTTGGAAAATTCCCCACTTTTATTCACTACAGACAGCTGAATTAAGTCCCTTGAGATACAGAGATGTGGTTTAACTTAGTTATAACATCTTGTCATCTAGTGGCGACAAAGTCCAGCTTATGCCGCTGTGAGCCTCTATTTGAATATTTGTTGCAAATGCTTGTATGCCCTCATTTACAAGCTATTTTAATTACTGTCATTTAATGGAAACAAGTCCCCAGAAAAAGAAGGAAAATGGTACAGCAAACCATCTGAAGCAATCCAAGTCCTATGCCGACAGTGACCCAGGTGTACTTTGCTCTGAGAGAACACTGGTACTGCATTCAAACCACGACAGAATCCGTCACTGAGCTGACCTCTCTGAATTAAACTGAGGTATGAATCAATTTGAGGTATGAACAGGGAAGGCAAATGCAATACCCGATTGTGAAAATAACCAAAATGGACAAATTTAATGTAGAAGATATGTGGCTTGGATTGCTCCACATCTTTGGTTAAAACATATTGAAGAAAAGCCTTTAATTACATCTGTAGTCTGAAGCATTCTAACAGACACCAGTATTCCATCAATCTTCAAAAGATCTGTAGTGGCAAGAAATTCACGCCATGTAAGTGACGACATCACAGCAGATGGCACAAGTGGGAACAGATGAAGCATGCCATGCTTAAGCAACAGCCTTTACTGAGGGTTTGAGTGGCTGCTGCTTCGTAAAAAAAATTTTTTTCAAGAAAGAAATACAAGCATTCCTCTCTGGAAAAACAAACAAAAGAATAAAGGGAGCAAAAAAAAAAAATGCTATTTCTAAGTTAAAAGATGGGTGTGTAAGAAAAACAAATACATAAAATTGTGAGAGGGCAGATGTTCTTTTAAAAAGTGTATTCGGATTTTTTTTTTCTTTTTAATTCTCACTTTAGTTCACCTTAAAGTGATCAGAGGATGACAGGCATTTTCATATTCTTCATTACAAAATGCTAAATTCCACCTTTGGGGAAAAAATAAGCCATTTTACTAAAAAACGCAATTTTAAAAAAGGTTGACATGAACAGCCTTCTGTGCACCAATGCATACAATATACAGGTTCCGCAGCTTGGGTATACTGCATTGGTGTCAAGCCAGTATTCAGCTTCATATTACCAAAACATCTTTTAAAATAGGATTAGGTATAACAACACTTGGAGCTGTGTAAAATGCCACTATGGTTCTTTGACTGGCAATGAAGAATGTTGCCTAAAATGTTACTCTAGGATGGGCTGTGTAAGACACCACTCCCTCAGGGCTCTGCCCTAAACTCCCGAATACAAAGGATGGACTGTGATAAACACCCAAACCATACTAGCTTTGCAAATACAAGAAATGGTAAATTACAGCTAAGGTCTAAGGGTAAAGATAGACAGTGATTGTTTACAGAAAGTGACTGATCATCACAATCAACGTTGTGCTTCTTTCTCATTAAATCATCTTTAAAAAATTCTCAGATTATCCCTTCGCGATCTTGCCACCACTTTATATGAATTCAGCAGTGGGAACAAGAGATGACTGGCATCTGTTTTCAAGTGATTGTGGTTTTTTTGTATTCTTATAAAACTATCGTCAGAATTGCTCTAGATCGCCAAGGCTTCTGCTGGCACTTTAGCTTACTTTATCTTCAGCATTAGAAATTCACTTTTTCTTGGTTGCTGAGGCAAATTGCAGGTAAAAAATTAATATGGCTATTTTTTCATATTTTCACATAATGACCCTTTCCCACCCACAGGTAAGTTTCTACTGATACTGATGAAGTGTTTTGAAATGACAAAGAACATTTGTGATATGTTTGCATATTTTATACCCATCAAGTTGTAAAGGTGTGTTGTAAGGATGGGATCGAATCTATGGTGAGAGATGATTTTCTTCCCCCATGTGTAAGTGTGTGTGTGTGTGTGTGTGTGTGTGTGTGTGCATATTTTCAGGGCTGATTTTCTGGTTTTTGTTTGCATAAATGTTTTTCTTTCATGTTCCATGGATACCTTGAGTAGTGGGATATATGAAATGATTAATAGATATTTTGTCTGTTTTTAGTATATAAAACGTTAGTACAAGGCAGGTTAGCATCCCATGTGGATACCACCAAAGGTGCATTGTGGTCTAATTGTAGATTTCAGATTAAGTTAAGAAAAATATAGCCTAGTTAGTAAGGTCTCTTGGCTTTTGCCACCCAGCGGCAGCCTTTTTCAATGAGAAACACATAGCAACTTTACAAGTAAAAGAAAAAAAATGGGTAAGAAATGTCCTCCACGAGCTATAGCAGTGTCGACCTTACTGTCTGCATCTTCTTAGCTGTGTATGTCACTGCGAATGATTGGAGATGAATCGACAGATCTTCACATTCCAAGAGAAGGAAATCATTCCTAGACTGAAATCTCTTTTAAACAATAGATATCAACATTTTTTTTTTTATGGCACTCACTTTTTAAAGGGTCTGAAAATTAATCCCTTATAGATAAATATTAGACAAGAGTCATTATTTTTTGAAAAATTAAAAAAAAAAGAGGGACATAGAGAGGTTCTTTAATGGGATTTCTTGAAATGGCTATTAAATCTCTTTATTGAAGAAAAAAATAGATGACATACATGCTTTATGCAGAAGTGACATTTGGGGGTCCTGACACACTGGGATTGTTCAACAGTCCTACATTGCTGACAAGATTGTTAAGGGTCAGTTAAAATAATTAAAAACGGATGATGAAGCAACTATCCCTTTACCTGCTTCCTTCTTGTCTAGCACCCAATCTTTCACATTTTTCTTCTGTGGGAATTTATAACTGATACATCGAGTAAACTTCATATCACTTGTTTCTAGGGCCATCTTTGCAGGACATGGGCCCCAACACAGCTTCTCTATTCTGGGCATATTTCTAAAAAGCATATCAAATTCTGGGCTGAAAACCAACCAGATAATTTAGGATATGGGCAAGTTAGGGTGTGCACTTACTGAATTCCAAGATGCATGGTGAAATGGTGAGATCAGAAAGGGGCCCTGCATTTGATGAAAATTCAAAAATAAAAAGCATAAAATAAACTAATTAGTATATACAATGGATGTCAGTCGACCCAATAGATTGTTAATGTATTAAAGACAATTTAGGGTGTTGCAATGTGATATGTTCTAATCCCACAGGTTGTCCTTTTGACAGCTGACCTTGAACTTATAAAATGTATGCAGAGTAAAAGAAAACAGAAAGAAAATAGTTACTCAAATGTGCAACTGCACAAATATACCCCCCTCCCACTATTAAGATAACAAAACTTCTGCTATTACCATAATATTATATATATTAGAAAGCTATACACAAGCATGTTAATTTCACAGATTTTTTAAAAGATTCTTAATATTTTATATAATTAGAAATACACATTTCAAAAACAAAACTTCTACAAAGAGAAAACAGTTATCTTGGTTAGCAAAGCATGGAGTTCTTCATGGCTTAGGGTAGTGCTTTCTATACAAAAAGTCCTTTTTGGTTTTGTACAGGACTGTTTAAAATATTAGCGAAGCTATCAAGGGGGAAAAACACATTTTGGCTTAAGTAAACTACAAAAAGCCACAAATGCTTTGCAAACTCTGTCTTACCTTTTATATGAAAATAAGCAAAATGTAATGTACATATTTTTATACTTTTATTTAATAAGAGATGCAGACCCAGATTTCTTTATTTATTTAATTAAATATGTTAGCCCTCAAACTCCACATTTTTTTTAAAAAATAGGTATGGTCCTCTTTTAATGGTCATTGATCCTTTTTATTGAGTGCCATACGCCAATGATATGCTTGCAGGTTTGTGAGCATTCTCAGGGTGTTAGGTGACCTGGCGTGTTCCTAACATTTACCCATGGCCACCCTTTGCCGGGTCTGTCCAAAACATCTATACATTTTTCTATATGTTGCATAACAGCTGCTCTCTCTTTCAGTAAAGATCTGCCGCTTTTGGCAAATGTTTCCTTTTGTCTATTTACATGTAAATAACGTTGAACCTGCAACATGACACTATCTATTGTAACATACATTTTGCAAAGGAGCACAACAGTGAAAAGAAGTTAGCCTTAAAATCTATTTTGTACAAGTGTTCTGTTGTACAACTCAAGTGCTAAGCTTATCTCAGCATTTCTGTTTATCTTTATACTGTATCACTGAGGCAATTTAAAAGTACTTTTACAAAACAGAGTACCTGACTTTTTTTTTTTTTCCACACACAGCACATATAATGCATATCGACCCCCCTTTCCCATTAAGGTATAGCACACACACACACTGCAAGAAAAAAAAAACTATTAAGTAATAATCTGATCATGTTGCCCATCCTTCAGAGAGTCGCATGCGCTTGACGGAGGGACTTTCCCTTTCGTCCGGCGAAGGTCTGGTGAGTCCAATGGGGGAGTGGAATTCGTTCCGGTGATCCTCTCGGTCGCTCCCGTCGTATGAACTGCTACAGCTGCTCAAGCTGTCAACAGGAGATCTCCCCGCCTCGTGGCGCGTGTGTTGTGGGTATCTCGAAGGGGTGGTGGTACGGTCTCTAGGAGGAGAAACAGGTTCTGACTTGATGTTGAGGCTTTGAGTAGAAGGCAGGGAGAGATTTGAACTCTGAGATAAATGAGTGCTAGTGCAAGCTCTGTAGGAGGAAAGGAAACCCAGTTACAGATGGAGGAGGCCTGCAGCCCCCAGGAACTCACAATTACATCAAACATCAGCTTCAAGACTCGCATAGACACCAGAGTATGCCCAGAGGGAGGAGAAGGTGCTCAGAAGCACAGGAGGGGCATCGCTTTCTCCATATGCCCGGCGGTAATTACAGTCTTTACCTGGTCCAGGCTCGTGAATCACACCTCTGGTCTGACAGGCTCCCTCAATGTATAGGTACTGGTTTGAAAAGGCTTAACCAGACACGCTGGAAAGAGCATTTTCTGTGTCTGTGGGTTTTCTCCCTAGACTAGTTCCAAAATTGAGTCTAAGATTTAAGATACAGTGTTTAGCTTTTGAATTATACTTCCTTGATGTACTAATGCCAGTGTTTGAGAATTATTGTAAAAAACTTATTATGGATATAAATGTTTCCCTCAGTTTAATAAGCACTTACACATTAAATTGCATAGTCTTCAGAGAAAGTGAAAACAGTTAGAATTTCAAGTGAATAGAATCCATAAAAAGCTACCTATAACGTATCTAGTGACAAGCTTGCAGAGGGCAAAGAAGGGGAAGGAGGAAGGGGGTTAAAAATGATCTGCAGAAATTTTAAGCATTGGCTTAAAACACTCAGACTTCCTACCTCACTAAAACTGATATAATTTTACTTTCTTCATCCTTTCTCAGCTACATGAGATGAAAATGCTGTTTATTTCCCGTAATTACCTCAACTTTCCTAATGCTAATCTCACCCTGCTAGGGTACTTAGGGTACCACTCCTCTTATTTATAATCGCATTAATTGGTGAATCTGGGTTTGCCTAAGAAAAGGTTGTTGTAAGGAAGGATCTGGTGTATTTTTATTGTGTTTATAACCCTTAGCCTTTATCTGTTCCAGGAGAGCATAACTTGCCCTTAATGCAAAATGTGGGAGAATTTAGGTACTTGACATTCCGGAGGGAAAAGAATTAAGCCCTAAGTGTACATAACAATCACAATGACTTCCTTCAGGATACACCACAGTGATGTTGCCGATGTCAATTTTAAGAGGCTTGCACTGTTCTCACATTCTGATTGCACTGACATCCACGGCTAGAGTCAGCATGACTTGCCCACATTGTCAAGAGAACACAGAAACCTCTTTTACTGAGGAAGAATCACAGCAAAGAATAATCCATACAGACACACCCATCTGAAACAAAGGAAAGCAAGCCTACCCGCCCATGTATGTGATGATGTTACTTTCCAATGGAAGGAACTGGATGGTGTTAAAAATGTCATTATGAGCAGTGAGAAAAATGGGTATGTATTTCAAATGAAAAAGTAGAGTAACTTGGGGCTGGCTTTCTGAAAGATGCAATTGAGGCTCAAGATGTATAGAGACACAAAATTAGTCAGAAGTGAACTTATCTTTGAGTGATGTTTTATACAAAAGCACCACCTACTGGCAAAGTATTACTTTCTTTTTCTTATTAATAGATGAGTTAATGTCGAAAATAACATAAAGAAGAATTATGTGTTTCCCTAATAAGCCTTTCCTTCTCTGGCTTTTATGTTCTTTTAAAAAAAATTATTGATTGATTTTAGAGAGAGAGAGGGAGAGGTAGGGAGGCAGTGGAGGAGAAAGAGAGAGAGAGACAGAGAGAGCGATTTGCTGTTCCACTTATCTATGCATTCATTGGTTGATTCTTGTATGTGCCCTGACCGGGGATCAAACCTGCAACCTTGGCGTATCAGGACCATACTCTGACCAACTGAGTTACCTGGCCAGGGCCTTTGATGATCTTACAGAATCAAAGCAGTTTTAGCATTTATATCAAGCTACTACAGTGAGTGAATATAATTTTTAATCACCCATTTAATTTACAGTCTACATACTAATGTTCTAAGAGTTTTAATTAAGTAATGTTTTAGTCAATAAGATGTTAAAGGGGGGGCTATATTTCAAAAGGATCCATAATGGTGGGCTATTTTATCTTGGTTCAGCGTTACTTAAGGATTCATTTTGATGTCAGAGGAAATCATCTTTTGATTTCTGGAAGAAAGAATTTTCCTGGCTCTGGATAAGAAAGACCATTTCACTAAAATTTAATGAAATGCCTCCACTATGAATCACACCACTGTTTAATAATGAATGTCAATTAGGGGTCTGAAAATAAAGTGGCATATCAATAAATACTTTTTGTCTGCCCTTTGACGTTCAAACTGTCTTCACCGGCAGGGGACATGAAAATGTGAAAAAAAAAAATTTGGTGATTTGGACTAGTAAAAGCAGTTAATCTCCATAACTTAAGCAAAAAGTAAAATAACAAAGCTGTTTTCTTTAACAAAGCTTTTGAAAGCTGCATGCTCTCCCAATGTCAACTGGCTTGTACAGGCTTTGCTGTATTTCTTCCCCATAAGAGACAGAACACTTACTGTCTATCCTATAAACAGATGGGCCAGTCCCTACGTTTGCCTTTCAGTGGCATTTCATTTTACACTGAAAGCATATATGAAGCATTTTGAGTAGTTCTGGGGACACGAAATGGACGGTAATGAAATGTAAGTGATAACTGAGATTCGGCTCCATTATACTGTAGTAGAGGATTCAAAATAGAATGAAATTTAATTGACTAGCCTCTGTTATCAAGGAAGTGTTTTCTTGAAAAGGAAAATGAGCATTAGAAATCACTTGGCTGCATAGGCACTGAGTTTAGATATAAGCATGCTGGTTTACTCGTCCTTGAGGACAAACTTTCTGTGGACACAGATAACCGTGAAATACTTCATACATGTGGGTGATGAAGAAGTGGGAGGGGAGGACAGAAGCCAGACATGCAAGGTGCCCATATCCAGTCCTGCTGCCAGATGCCTTCCAACTGGGAAGACACCCACTCTTCCCCAAAATTGTTCAAAAATGAAACATGACTGGTCAGTTTTAATCAAATTTCTTGCTGCTTTCATCTGGAAATTGGGCTATCAGACTGTATTTAACCTAACCTTTTAGAAGTCGTCTTTGCTCAAAGCTACCTCCTTTAAGTATGTACTGAACACCCACAGCAACAAAGATGATGAATAGAAATGCTTCCAAAAACAGGCCGCCCTTGTTTCAGGGGGTAGGAGAAAAACACCTAAAAATGTGAGGGTCTTCTTCTCAAATCTTAGTATTCAAATGACTGTCACTAACCTTTGATGGCAAGTTCCTTCTGCCAGCCATCTCTGTTCCCTACATCAATCAGTTGATGCTGTTTATCTAACTTGCTTAGATAAAATCAGATACTAGATAGCGTTAAAAGTAGAGCTTTGAAGAATTAAAGATATTTCCATGAACAAAATACAAAGAGCTCTTTTGTACTTTTTGATTTCGAGAGAAAACTATGGTGTCCATCTTGGGTTGCTGGGAACATCCACTTTGGTGAGGCTAAAATATGTTTTACTCTGCCGTGAGCACTGTATCCAAATCAAAAGAATGTGAACCCACCATACAAGTGTGTGAGACTACTTTAGCCAGGAAAAAACAAATCAATTTTTAAAAGTCATTTACACTGTAAGAAATTAAGGCAGCTCATTTTACATAAATATTACAACTGGGGGTTTTAGAAAACAGTTTAACACTTAATTGTGTGAAGGTGGGCTAGTCCATTTGAAGGATCTTCCTTTTGAAAAGCTACTCTGCGTGTGTGTGTGTGTGTGTGTGTGTGTGAGAGAGAGAGAGAGAGAGAGAAAGAGAGAGAGAGAGAGAGACCCAAGGGGGAAGGAAGGAAGGAAGAGAAGGAGAGTAAGTAGGTACATAGGCCAAAATTAGAAGGTAGAAGGCCTGGAAGTGTACCCTATCTGAGGGATAAGGGAAGTGATTAAGTACAATAAAAACTCATAAACCAAATTCAGACTCAAATGATGCACCACGAGAACTGGTATTGAAAGAAATCAGAACAAAACAAAATGCTTCATGATTGGCTGTTTTAATTCAGTTCCTCTCTAGTCCAGTCCCCACCCCCTTGTCTCATTTACTGAAACCTCTACTAAGAGCAGCAGATAATTAGATTCTTCCCACGAAATAGAAGAGCATTTAAACACTGAAGTTAAAATATATAAATATATGTTTTATATGTAAAATGTAAATTGTCAGATTCTACCACATTCAGAGAAAATAATATATATAGCTTTTGACATTGATACTTTCTAAGGAAATCTAGTCCTCTAATGGATGAATTTTGTGAGAACTGGGAAGTAGACAGTGACCTTTATTTTTGCCAGGAAGCATGTACATGGGTTCACTGCGGAACCACAGCAGTGTATTGCTGTGTGTATGTATTTTAAGATTGCCTGGATGGTATGATGTACCTAGCGATAATTACCTGAAAAAGTTATCGCAATAAACATCTACTTAGATAGTTAACATTTCTGAGAAAATGTAAATGTCCTAAGAAAAACTCTGTTGCTGATCAATATTTAATATACCTTTAAAGTTAACACTTTTTTTAAAGACAGCAGAACAACACTGTCATGTGAATTTATTTACATGAAAGTTTAGCTTTTTGACAACAGTGATTAGTGAGCAGAATGCACATAAGCAAATGGGGAATGGGTGAAGACCCCGTTACCAAAGCACTAAACTTTGTGACATCAATCCCACTGAAAGCTGGCGGGGCAGGGCAGGGGTAAGAGAGAAGACACTGTGACATCAATCAGTGGTTTTTACTCTACTCATTGTCTTATGCTCATTCTCTCCTTAGACACAGAAAGGTAGAACTAGTTAGCTACTCTAACCAAATGCTCAGCAGAAAACTAAAGGTGAGGTAGGTATATAGAATGTTGCCAAAATATAAAAGTTTGCTTTCTTTAAATATTTTACATTCTCCTAGTATTTTCTTTTGAAGATTAATTTCAGTTTTGGAGTTATTACTGAAACTTAAAGTGTGACCTTTGATTTGCGTTTTAAACTTTACAATAAAAACTGTTTTACACATAGAGTGAATGTGAATTCAAGGCTTTTTAAAGGTTTGAACATTTCCATAATTTGACAAGAGTCATTTCTGTGATAAAGGCATATCTCAAAACTACCACAAGGGGGCAGAAATACACATCTTCTCACCAGAAAACAACAAAAATGATTCTTATACCCAAATTTAGATAATTAGTACATCTATATATATTTACATATGTATTTATCTATATATGAGTACATTACTATTCAATGGAATAGCTGTAACATTGGCATGAACTGTGTGGTTCATGCTAAGTGAGGATTCTCAAGTATCTCAAAAAACTTCAAGAACTTATAACTAGAAATGTCGTCTTATGTCCCACATGAGTTATGTGAAAACTTAACTAAATAAAAATATAGTATTGATAGAAGTGGAAATAAATACAGTCTGAAACAATAGGGAAATAATTTACATCATTATCCCAGAGTTCCCCTTCCTTTTAAAGAATAAGGAAAGTAATATTTAAGCTACTTGAAAGGTATTGATCTGATAATTACTTTCAGAGTTTGATAAAGTAGAATTTTACATCCTCTAATGGGACATTAGAGCACATTATTTAGAGATTGCTATTTGTCATTTAAAAAATGCATCCTAAAGTGTATTATAAAAGAAACGATATTGCTTACCCCAGCTGACTGAGGGCGGATGGCGGCATGTTATGTAGGTGTTGCTGTTGCCAGCCAGTTACTGACCCCAGATGAAGAGCGCTGGCGGTGTTGAACCCAGACAGAGAGGACAGGTCTGCACTACTCAGAGAGTACTCTAGATCAACAATCAAACAATAAGGGAAAATATGTAACCTGGAAATTGTCAAATGATGAATAGAATAAACATTTTCAATTAAAAAATAGCCTATTAGTATTATTTAATGACTGTTATAAAATAGCTTACTTTGCAGAACGAGAAAAACATAAGGGACAATTTTAATTTAAAAGAGATATACTACTATATACCAAAAAAATAAACAAACATTCCATGAAAGCTTCAAAGTAACACAACTTGCTAGTGTAGTTTATCAGAACTACAATGTGCTATTTCAGTATATACATATTTGATGATAGAAACGTTTTTAAAACAATCCTGAGAAAGTGAGCTATTACATCAAAGAAGTGACAGCTCATTTTCCTTGAAATTGTTCTATATTGTAGTCAGGTTGGGTTAGTGAAACTTTCAGTCATTTAAAAAAATGTGAATATTTGCTTTATCTTAGGAACGAACAGGTAATGGTATAGTGCTCTGAACACCACAAGTAATACATAAAACCTCCTAACAGACTAAAAGGTAGTATCTTTTTCATCTTGCTTTTTAATAAAAAAGTATTTAATGTATTATTTGAATGTGGTAAAGCTACTCACCGGTACCATATGTTGTTGAAATGGATGATGGATATCCTCCCATCCCTTGTCCTGGTAAAGTAGGAGTTGCTACGGAAACCACTGGGGTAGCCAATGACTGAGCAGACTGGGAGTTATTTATCCTTTGATTCTTTTAAAGTAAATAAAAAGACATTACTGGTGGAATTTTTTAAAAAGTTAAAAATATTAGATTTCAGTATTGGTTTTGCACATGAAGATATAACTTGGTACAAATCTCATGAAATTAATCATTTAACATGTGTCTCTATGAACTCTGCCAACCCTATCATTTACAATCCTTCAAGAGACCAGTTGTTGCCATAGTAACCCATTACATCAGTATCTCCTAGGCAACTGAACTAGTAACAAGTAGCATAGCTTTATTATGGGTAAAAACAGACTATGTTGAAAACTGATGAAATATGTATACTGTACTTCCATTGTTTCAGTTTTTATTCAAATGCAAATTTAAAAAAAAATTAAAATCAACCACGGTGGTTTTATCTGTAGTTCTACATACGGCAGAGGAGACTGGTCGAGTTTCATGCTACATTCTGACCAGAAGGTGGTGCTCTGACCACTTTTTTCAGATTCTTCTAAACTTCCCTCAAACTAGATGGCAAAGCAGCTAACATTTATATTTAACTCCTTATAGCAAGGAGATTAGAAAGTCATAGAAATTTAAAGATCATGAGACTTAAATTACTTAGAAAAAAGAAGTATCTTTGTGGTTTTAGATAACCTAAGAAATTTTGTGTGCATGTTAGAATTTTATTATAAATTAAGTCCTAAAATAAATTGAAAACATGGCCTTCACTTGCAGAGGTGGAGACAGAAAAATAACCTGACATCCTTTTCACCTGTGAGTGATACTTAAAATTAATGGTATCTAAATATAATCAATCTTGACATGCTATGATAACTTCTGAAATCTTCCCATTTTACTGGGGCTACCACTCCACCTAAAAGTCGCTTTGGATTTCTCCTTGCCTGCGCCATTTAAGGGACACACCCTCACCACTTACCAAAAGCAGGTCGACATCCTCAGACTGGGAGCATGGGGAAGGAGTTTTATAAATTAGTGTCTGCAAATATTTATAATTGGGCAAAATCTTTTCAACACAAAGAAAAGCATCTTCTGATAGACACAACAGTTTCAACAGTTCTAAAACCCAGACTCTAAAGATAACTCCTTACAAAGACATTCTTTGTTTCCCTTAATGAGCTGTTTGTCTCAAATGTGAAGACAATCTATCCAGTTTTCAGCATAGGTCAGTGTCTCCACATTCATTATTTCACCATCACATTTTGAGAAGAAAAAGACTGTCCTCTGAAACCCCACTTGCTCGTGGAGGGGAAATGTACCTGGCTGCCACTGAGAGACCTGACCGACCACTCACAGAATCCCTGGGGAAAGCATCAGTTTTACGGGACTTGGAATAAATCTGCTGATGGAGACAGCCTGCCATGCATGGCCCACACTGCTTGGCTATGGCCCTGTGGGAGGTTTTATTTATTAGACCCAGTCTTTTCCTAAGGGAACATTGCATATTATGTGATTTTTTTTTGGTTGATATTCAAAATTAATCTGCACTGTGCCATAATAAACTAATCAGCTTGCAGGGCTGTTTTACCCTGAAGCTTGCCACAGAGCACAGAAAGAAAAAAAATGTGTTTTTAGAATGATCTAAATTTGTCTTCTGAATCTTGGTTTTAAATGTTCTCACTCTTAAGCAAAGCTAATTTGGAGAGCACTGATATAAGTCTCCTTGTTGTTGAATTTAGTCCCACAATGTTATCGTCTTAGCTTAGCCCTACAGACCCAGGAAAAAGAAAAATGAGAGTCCAGGATATCATTTACATTTCTGTTTCTCCTGTACTTATTTATTCTTACAAGTGCCACAACTTTTTTTTTTTTTTAATTTGGTAAAATATAACCTTGTTCTCCAAATGCTTAGGATTTGAAAGCAATTAGCTTTAGATAGGTAACTGTTTGCATGAAGCACGTATCGGGAAAGACAAGCAGAGGCAGAGCACGAGCATGGGAGGCGTTCAACGTTACTGCTGCTGCCCGGCTGGTGTGGCTCAGTGAAGTGAGCGTTGTCCTGTGGACAGAGAAGTCCTAGTTCGATTCTGAGTCAGGGCACATGCTTGGGGTGCGAGCTCGATCCCGAGTGGGGGGGCGTGCAGGAGGCAGCCGATCAATGTTTCTCTTTCACATCCATTGATGTTTCTCTCTCTCTCTCCCTTTCTCTCTCTCTCAAAAAAAAATCAATAAAAACATATTTTTAAACATTATCACTGCAATATACCTAAGAAAAGACTTGCCAATTAACAGGAGAAAGTTAATTTAGAAATTATAGAAAAGATTTTTCATCGCCAGCACCTTGAGGACAGAAATAGTTCAATACTACAAAAATCTGTTATGAAATACCTCATTCTGTGAGTTTGATTCGATCATTGGTCAAATCATACGTCCCATCAACAGAATAGTAAGTAATTATTTTTTTCTAATTATAAATTGAAGGCCTTAAAAGGAAATGTTTTCTTTGCCCCAGAACACTATTCCTATAGTGGAGTTTACTGGGATTTCGGTTCTTTTTTATGTGGAAAAGGGAATGAGAACCTGTTACCAGAAATAATAGCTAAATACAAACCGGACTCCAGCAGTAGCATTGATGTGTTAATTTTATGGAAGCACTTAAGTAATTCATAAAGTTAGACAAATACAAAAACAGAAAAACATATACAAAACATTATCAACAATTATTTAAAATGAAGTTTTTCATTACCACTGACGGCATCGTGTTCTTGCTGCCTGGTGGAATAAGAACTCGGAGATCTGGTTTACGGTTATTCATCCCTAAATTCATGGGGGGAGGAGATTTTGCTTGCATATTCTTGTTCAAGTTCCCAGGTGAGACCAGCAGACCTGGTGAGTTTCGGGGATTGCCATACCCATTCCCTGTTCACACAAAACAAAAGGAAGCACTCAGGAAGAAATGTAGACTCAAATATGTTTCCAGAGAATACACTACATGAGATTAAGAATAAAAGCGTAACAGCCTAAGACATACAATAGCATACACTGAAAACCTACAGGATGACCGACTAGTCGAACCTCTAGCTGAAGAGTAATGCCATCAGTTATTTACTATTCCTCTGAAGGAATGAGGAGAGAGCTAATATACATCAACTCGCTCAGAAATCCACATATACCTTTTTGCCTAGCAAAAAAAAATTCTAGACTAAAGTCAGACAGTCATCCAAGGTCTCAGAAAAGCCCAGAATTGGTCCTGAACTTTAATTGACAGGCTCAGCAGAGGCCTGGCTGGTGTGACTCACTCTTTCAGTTCAATGGTGTGGGTTTTGTGTGTCTGTGTGTCCTTAAATGAAAAGGGCATACCAGCCAGACTATAATTTCTAGGACATGCAGGAGGAGCCGCCTCTCACACAGCTTGCTGTTCAGTTCCCCTTTTCTTTGAGTGATTTCTCCCTATGGCTTTCTTCTGTCTCTTTTGCCCTCCTCACTAAGTTCAGTGTTCGACCCTGAGGGCTGGCTGTCCTGCTCACACAGAACTTCAAAACGCAGGACTCCTCCTCAGGAGCTGAAATGAAGGGCGATGCCTCCACTAAAACACTGATTCACCAAGGAACAGGAAGGGCCCATCCAGCACCAACACCGAAAGGGTTTTTAGGTCTCTGATGTTCAGCCCCCTACTAACAGAAACAGACACCTGAAGGACTCCATTTCTCATAATTTCAGCTATACTGCCCCATGACAGGAGGAGCTAGGGAGGTAGTCGGTGCAACCTGAGCAGAGGCAGAGAGTCACCTGCTGCTTCCTCCACCGCTCTGGTCAGAGAATAAGAGAATCCGACTACCTGAGTCAACAATCCTTTCTGAAAACCAGACGGTTGTTTTCTGTAGCTCTGTAAAGGAGACAGCCAAAACTCATGGTTATTGTCACTATTATCATCATCATAAAAGAGAAAGATCTATTACCCCAGGACGAGTGATACTGTGTGCTTGCTACCCAGTGGGGATGCAAAGACCAGGCCCCAGTCCTCAAAGGCCCTGCAATTTCTCTGTGTTAATCCAGGACACACACATGCAAACGTACAAACCCAGATGAGGCGGCCGAGGGTGAGGTACCCACAGACTAATCCAGATTAAGTGTTACTGAGTTCCCAGGAGGGAACAGATTAACCAATAAAGATTCACAGAAGGGGCAGGAATTGCTATGGGTCCTGAAAAAAGAGAAGAGATAGTAAAATACGCTGGGCTCGTGACCGGGCACTGGGAAAGGGCTGAGGTGGAAACTTCCAGAGCAGCCAGGTTCGAAGGGAACCCACGAAAAGAGGAATGTTGGGGACTCTGGAAGGACATGAGGTTGGGCTGGGGAGACCTTGAATTCCAAGCTAACAGGTCTTGGGTTTAAATGGTGTGCGTGCAGACCCATGAAGGCTGGGTGCAGAGGGAACTCAGCCTCGAGTGGACAGAAAGGTGTACGGGCACCGGACATCCTGTAATTAGGAAGGCCTGGAAGTGTGGACGGGTCTGGAAACTCCTGTGACGGTCTGAGCTAGAGGTGACGAAGGACTGGGAAGGCAAAGCACAGGTCTATTTCAGGAGATATTTATGGGAACATCTTTTGAATTAGAATATATTTGAGGCACAATTGTTCTTCACATCCATTCATTTACCTGTCTCATTTTATGCATGAATAAACAGGCTGAATATATAACAAATAAGTATAAGATTAAATCTGTCAATTGGATTAAGCATAAAATCCTCGCATTACTAAGAGAAAAAACACCCCAAAATAAACCAAACAAAATATCCCCAAAACACGCTTTGAGTACACAGTAGTTGCTTAACAATATTGGTTGAATTTGAATGTAAATTACCCTTCTCTAATAAACTTCAAGAAAATTAGCTAAATTTTCCAAAGCCAGCTAAATATGTTGAAAGCCAGAATTTTCTTTTATAGTTAATTTGGACAGCTTTCTGTGGCAAAAGTTGTTATATGAAACAAATACATTTACCTTTTATCACTAGAGAAATACAAAGAATATGTTCAGAGAAATGCTTGATAAAATGCAATGCTCAGAGGAATTTTATATTTAATGTGCCTTCCTGAATCATTATTGGGACTACATGAAGACTTTAGTTTTAATTAATAGATTCTATTGGATAAAAAGAGGAGAAAACCAAGACAAAATCTGCCCCGTGCTTTTCCGTCAGCTGAAGTCCGAACACATCTATCACTTATCTATTAAGTCTGCGTGAGACCTGGTTTAAACAAACAATCAAATGGAAAATTAGCTGGGTAATTTCAAAAGAAGGGGGGGTGAGAGTCAGTTAAGCAGTGCAATGAAGCTTGACATGATCAGAAGAAACTAAAACTCCGGCTTGGTAGGTGCCGATACTGGTTTGCATGGAGGAGTTATTTTGCTAAAAGGAAGTAAAACCACTTGGTGAAATGTGTTGTCCTGTGATATGACAAGCACCGGGCCAATGTGCGAAAATGGAAATGCTTCTCGGAGGCTCTGAGAAAAGGTTGTGTGTGTGTGTGTTTTTAAAAACGTTTTCTACAGTAAACTCAGAAATTCCAACAAAGCCTACATCTTTTTGCCCACATTTTAAACAATAATTTGGGGCAGCAGTAGGGAAAAATAACCCAACTAAACATACATTTTAGTTGTCAATCCAATAAATGCCTCATAACTAAAAAAAAAAAAAAAATTGATTTGAAAAGCATTCTATTTTCCTCTTGGAGTATTTCCTGTTATTTGGAAATTATGCCATTTTAGAAGATTACTCTTATTTTAAGGTGTTTACATATCGAACGTAAAATATTTTGAACCACGATGACACTTCTTAAATTCATATTTTTAGAGCAGAAAGTTATTTTTAAGAACAAATAAATTCGGCTTTTCGCTGGTGAATTTCTGCTCTTTTTAGCATATTGTGCCCGCCAGCATTTTGGAGCCGTATAATAACCATTTCTGTTTCCAGCCACCAAGTTGTTATTCTTCTGGCATAATATAGATTCAGGAATGCAGGACTGTGGATCCTAAACCAGTGATATAGAAACCTATCATTTCGAAATCAATGATGAATACATGCGTGTGGTTTGCTGCGAAGAAGAGACTGCATTTAAACCCGCTCGGAAACCGCGGCCTCCTCCTCACTCACAGGGCTGTGGCCCGAGTGGGGCTGGTGTCCTGCCATGAGATAAATTCACCCAAGAGAACGGGCTCCTTCAAAGTCAGGGCCCGGGGAGGTGGGGGACACTGCCTCTCAATAACCTTCTCATATACAGATTCAACCTTTCTTCATGCTGTGTTTTAAAACAAGCCTCTGCCTGAACAATGATCAATTTAGATGTGACTGTACGCAGATGCCACATTCCCTGAACCACTTAAAAGCACAGAAATTATAAAGCATGAGTGACTGGATTTCCTGATTATAGATTATAAGGAAATGAAGACCAGATCAACTTTAGAATAAGTTTGTCTTATAGTTCATTTGATTAAAAATATTGTTTCACATAACACAAAGCGATTTAAACCTTCATGATATAATTTGTACGAAGAATAAAAGAATCTACCTCGATGGGTAACAAGTTTCTAAACACTCACATTAAAACTAGTGTAAATATACAGAACTTGAAATGTAGTGTTAGGAGAAAAAAAATTTCTTTTTCTCTCCAGTTAACTTGAAAACACTTGCTGCTTTTTTTTTTTTTGACTCCTATTTTAAGAAGTTGTAAATTCAAAGAACATATTCCTGGCTTAAGTTGTAGTGAGGACATTTTGCCTTGTCTCACAGAGCTCAATTGAGCCCAAAGTTCTGAAATTTTCTCTTATTTGGATATTTAGACATTATGAGTCTTCTCACTATTTTTTTTTCTTTTCTGGGACTTTTAGTTACAAATATAAGCATATAAAACTAATAAGCACCAAAAAGAAACTTGTCTCTATGGATCAAGGCTAACTTTCTTATTGGGGCAATCTTATTTTTCAGTCTCCAAACTGTTGGTCACTGACTTCCCTCTCCCTCTTCCAACTCCAACCAGACACCAAATCTTGTTAATTTTCCTTCAGAAATGCTTCTCTCCATCTCCAGTATTACCATCCTGGTTTAGGCTTTCAGTACATTTGACTCGGTCTTTCAATAACCCCCACGTGGGTCCCTGGGCTGTAGCTGAAGTTTCTCACTGAGCCTTAAGATGGGCATCAGGAAGGTTTGAGCTCCCTAAGCTGTATGCAAGCTTATGTGCGTATGTTTGATTATACTAAATCTAACATACAGTCCCAAGCCACCCAGAGAAGTCTTTTCAAAGCACAGCTTCCATCGTGTTCCTTGTTCAGGAACTTAACACTGATGGCTCAGTGCCCTGAGTGGCTGTCAGGACTGTGCAGAGTCTGACCCACTATCTACCTAACCTAATTTCCTGTGGCCACGGCCAAGCACACGGCCGTTCCACAACCCGTGTTTGCCCTCCTGTTGGATGCAAATTCATTTTTCAAGGATCAGCTAATGTCCCACCTCTTTCATGCCTTTCAGACCCTCTCAGCCCACCGAGAACTCGCTCTCCTCTAAAGCCCGGCTGCAGAGGCAGCGAAGCCACGTAGAGTGTTAGTTCTTGAGTGTTTCAAGTGCTCACAAAACGGAAACACAAACTATGCTGAGAAATTAAGACCCATCCAGGAATGGTAAAGGAAGTTAAGTTACTGAAGGAATGTGAGATGACAAGTGAAAATATAGAGTAACTTGCTGATTTCAAACATCGAGCGACTCTCTTCTTTGTGCTACTTGAGAAAAGTTTCTTATTTAGACAATTACATACCCATGACCAAGTACACTAATGAGACAAACTGCTTATCAACCATATAACATAAACGTCGGACATCCTGCAAGTGCCCGCCTACCAAAGTTGTTCATAGAGAGTTAATGAAAGCTTTTTTCACCTGTTACACCTGCTAATCATTTCCCAGCACATTACCTTAGCTAACTGCAAGTAGTAGCATCAAATAAAGTAAACCTACTTTTGCCCCCCCCCCGTGTAAAGAGGCACAGGATGGTGATGTTCTAAACCATATTTCTGGTCTCCCTCTGAATAAATAAATATTTACAAATAGGAAAAATTGGGTTTAGCTACACTAAATGCGAGACAGCTGTTGAACTTTTGATGGGATCTTCAAGTGGATAATTCAATACGCTTTTAAAAGTAAATTTTGTAATATCATAGTCAATCACCTTCTCTCCTGCAATACAGGGTAAGATGTGTACCTACTTAGTTAAGATACCTGCTTCCATCAGAACCACTTGGCATGATCCTGAAATGCCCAGTATTTTATAGTACCCACTATTAGTTGTTACCTGGAAAACAATTTCTAATTATATATAGGTGCATAACATTTAATTTGTTAATGGTATTTTAATTTTTGGAATCTGAAGCAAACTGCCACAGGAAAACTGAACACATTAAGCTGAACATACAGCTGAACCTCTGATGTGTTGATTTTCTGCTTTTACTTCATCAAAATGTTTTACCAACTTAGGTTTTTTTCATTAGACTATTTTGAAAACATTTAACAGTACACTGTCTTGTTAAACTAGAGATGCCACATACATAGTAATGCTCACTACCACCAACTATTTACATTTGACTTTTTAAAGCTTTTAAGGTAAGTTAGTTTCTATTATCAGGACACTGCTTTGTGTCTCAAATCAACATCCATATTTTCCCAGAAAATTATTTTAAATTGTATATAGTAGACTTGTTTCAGTAGACTACTCTACTGGAAGTGACACAATAGTTTTAGTGGAAAAATATTATAAAGTTCTAGACATCAGTCCTACAAGTACTTTGCCCTGAATGCCTGAAACCCTGTTAAAAGCACTAGACCCTGGCCAGGTGGCTCAGTTGGTTGGAACATCGTCCTGTACACCAAAGGTGGTGGGGTCAATCTTCGGTTGAGGCACATACAAGAGGCAATGGATGGATGTTTCTCTCTCACATCTCTCTCTTTCTCTCTCTCTTCCCCGTCCTCTCTCACTAAAATAAATCAATAAACATCCTCAGGTGGGGATATTTTTTAAAGGGCACTAAGAACTAGAAGTTATTCAGCTGTTGTGAATCAGTTTTATTTTTTGTTTTAGTTTTTTTGTTTTTAGAGAAAAGGAGACCTTTTTCATGGGGTAGCTCCCAGAGAAAAGGCAACCACAAAACATTTGGAGGTCAGCAATCTGGGAATGATAAAAATTTCAATATGCCTATTGTTGAATGAGGCCAATCAGATTTCTGATTCTTATTCTGGTAAAGACGGCTGATTACAGTTTCTTACACATAAAATCGCTCCATCTATTTGGGGGTTTCTTAGGGAAATAATATAATAATGCATAATGTTAGACTATGAAGAAACTCCTGCGAAACCTCAGTGCCTTTGTGGTGTATTCTCAAAAATACCCCAAGAATACACCAAAGCCAAGACTATTTTTGGCCGTACCAGTCAGAGGGCAGCAGACGTTCTAAACAGAAACGTGTCTCTTCTGCTTGACCATGTCACCCTGATGCCGAACCAGACCTTCACGGATTTCATGTTTATCCCACTTACCCTTGATGTGTTTTGCTTAGTGTCTTTTGTGAAATTAAGTCTATCTGCCAACTAGATACTGAACTTTAAACATTCAGCACATACCATAAGCTCTGGATTGTGAGGCAGGAGTAAAGAACTTTTACTTATTTACTGAATTGTTTCTCCAAAGATCAGGAGTCCATATCATAAAGCAGGTGTGGGTTGGCAAGCCACTCACTCGTGTGTCCTAACAGTCCTGTGGGTCAAGCATGATCGTCCCAACTTTTGACACATGAGGAAACTGAGATTCAGGAGTTTCTGTGACTTGTCAGTAAATGGGAGAGCTTTGATTTGAATCCAAAACACAAACTACTTCCACTACATTATTACAAAAGCCAGATGTTTCAGATTTAGATTACATCCTTGTATTTCTCCCCCTCTCTCGGAATAAAGGCTCCATTTGCAAATAAGGAAGAAATTGACAATCTGATGTTTCCAGTGCAAAAAGGCACTCAAAATATTGTTCTGTGTTGAGTACTGATTTACTGCAGGGATAGTTTTTAATTGCACCATAAAAATGATATTGAACCTTACTATCTTCAAAAAATTCCACTTAACGATGAGTGATAGATTGATGACTCACCTAATTGTTCACTTCTTGTGATTTTGGGGCTGTCTCTTCGCTAAAAATGAGGGGGTGGCTTCATTATTGACACAATCCCTCATTCTTTCAGTCATTTTTATAAACAAAAATATTGAGACAGTATAAATTAGAGAGAACGTGACAGGAGAGAATGAATAATTACTTGTGGTTTTAACATTTACACGGCTGCAAACTCATCAGGAGATCATAAAGTTCAAAGTGAAATGTGTCGCGTTGCCCTGTACCGTGCTCCTGTTCTGCCTCGGCTTCACCATGTATCCTCTTTACTCCCGCCCCGGAGGGCAGGGGCCGTGCAGACGTCTCTGTGAAGACTGTGAGTGCACTGCATGTTTAATAACTAAAACGGGAACTGCATTACACTACACTTTATTTATTTATTTTTATCCTCACCCGAGGACATTTTTCCATTTTTTTGTTCAGATAGAGTGGGAGGGAGAGAGAGGAAGAGAGAGAGAGAAACATCGACGTGAAAGGGACACATCGAGTGGCTGCCTCCCGCACGACCCAGCCAGGGCTGGGGACAAACTGTAGCCGAGGTACGTGCCCCTAGTGGGAACCAAACCCGGGCCTCTCTGGATTGCAGGCCGACACTCTAACTGCTGAGCCAAACTGGCCAGGGCTACACTTTATTTTTTGCTTAGGAAATACAAATATAAATAAGGGTAATACTAACAATAGTTAACATGTATTAACAAGTGCTTGCTCTGGGGCAGACATTGGTTAGTTATCTCATTTAATTTTCACAACAATCCTGCAAAATGGGATTTCACAGGCTTTCCAAGGGCAATGTCATCCCTAAAGTAACTTGTGTATCATATATTTCCCTTGATTACCTTATTATTCTGAATATCTGCTTCTGAAATATTTTCCCAAATGACTGCTTAAGCAAAAATTTTATTTCATGATTTTATAGTTTTCTTTGAGTTGCTTAATATTAAACTAAAGGTTCCTCTTTCGTGATTGTGATGTAAATCAATGTTATATTCAAATATGCAAACTGACCACAGATTTGGATTTGCTATTATTACTATAATAACCTATATTAATATAGCTGGGCTCCCCTCCCCCGCACACTGCAAATACCACATCATCGGTCTTTTACTATCACTGCAGGTTGTACGTGGAGTCTATGGTCAAACAATTGTGAAAGGAGGGCGGCACGTTTGGTAAAACTGCAAGTTAATATTAAGTTCAGTTAAAACAATAGAAATGGAGCAATACTAAATAAACCCAGTGACACAGCTGTCATTTAAAAATTGAAATTGTTTACCCAAGGTTTTGGTACAATAATTTCCTTTAGTTTAAAGTAAACTAAAGGCATGTATTTGACTTGATCTTTCAAATATGAGACTGTATCACAACTACAACTCTTTGAATTGAAATTCAAATGTAACACACTGTGTAAGTCTAACTGTAAAATTTGAGTGACTGGCAAAGTTTTATTTAAAAACAGCAAATTATACCCTTGGCCGACAGCCTTGAAGTCCTGAAAAGTCCCTGGTAGGTAAAAAACTGATTTCTAAAAGAGGGTTTTTTTTTTAACCACATCTCTCCTTCAGTGACTGCTGGCTGTTGATACACAGTTTCAAATCACTGGCGCTTCTGAGAAGAGCTCCATCTCCCAATAAAACCTTACGGGGATGGCAAAAACAGGGACGAGAGAAACCAATAGTGTACAAAAGACAAGACTGCTAAGAGAAAAAGAAAATTTGAGTGAAACTAATAATTTAGGAGAAAATACTACCTGCCTGAATGAATATTAAACATGATCAGAGTTTTATTATCAGTCACATTCCTACCTCAGATCAATGAGATATGAGTGAAGAGACCAATTTTCACATTGCTTTACTGACTGTAACATAAGGACAGGGGGCAGAAAAGATGCAGCTTGTGAGACCATAAAGCATGTTTTACAAAGGGCTCTGAAATCTGTTCAAACACTCTCTCGAAAGTTATCATTTGAAATTTTGTTTGTTCCTACAGAAATCAAACACCTTAAGAATTAAGTCGAAGCAGAGGGGTTGAAAGTAGATTTTACGTTATCCTGATTTAGCCTGTAACACTTTTCACTTGTCTTCCCCTTGTTGCCGCTCTCACTTCAACACGGGCCCCTAGAGAGGGTGTCAAGGTGCTGCTGTGTCTGCAGTTTCTCAGGTCTCGTATGTGGAAGGTGGAGGCCGCTGTTCTTGGCGGTGCTGCATACCACGTGCTGCAGATCATCCAACCAGGAGACTAGGTAGTTTTTCTTTCTTTCAATAAATATAGGTATCCTTGGTTTGGGTTAAAAATATCTCTGTTACTTAATTTCAGAGATACCAATAAAGCAATGCTGTTGGATCTTTATTTGTGGTTTGGGTGAACTTCCAAGGTAAAACTGCCAGTGAACTTAGAATTTTTATTCAGAACAAATCAAACTGACAGAATGCTTTCAAAACAAGAATCTAACTATTAACGTAGATATTTTCCACATGCTGCTTAATAATATTTTAAAAAGTAATATAAAATTATATTTCTATAGTAACAAAAGTAGTTTTCCTATTTGAGAGCAACTAAATGCTATCCCTCTCCTCTTCTTGAGTATTGCCATCTGAATTTGTGTTTTGGTAGGCAACAAAAATGCAAACTCGTTAAAGCAAATCCTTTTAGACTAAATGTTTAACCACTTCACTGATATTTTAAATCACTGAGTAAGAATTTCAGAGAAGTCTTTTTGGCTGATAAGAAAGTCAGCCAAGAAATTTTTGATAAGTATGCTCAAAAAAACAAAAACTTGAAAAACTATGGTACTGGTTAGGAATACTAAACACTGTATGACCTTCTCCTCTCCTCACTTAGTTCCATTTTATAATATGATAAAAATTTCAATGCTAAACGAATTTCAAAAGAAGTCATGTAATTAAAGTTTTATGATTATATGATCATAACACACTGTGTGTAAATGGACACTATGGATATTTGTATCTTTTCCCCGAAATGTGTACTGAGTTCAAAGGTTCTAAGTCTAAGGTCTTGTTAGATGGAGTGTTCAGAGTCCGGCAGCCAGGTCTCCTTACTCACTGCTCACTGACTGACTTACAGCAGTACACTTGCCATCAAGTCTCCTTGTATTCAGGGATATAAATTAAGCATTCTGGAAGTGACAATGCTTGACAACCAAATGCATAAAATAGTAAACAATTGACAATCAAAATAAGGAAACAGCTGTTAGTTTCTTTTTATATAAAATTATATCTAATTTACAATAAATGCCAATTAAAATTATTAACCAATATACATAAATCTCCTTTGCCATACTGTCAAATAGCTATGTAGATTGCAAAATTCTCTTAAAACTTCCAAGAGATTCCTAAAGGTTCTCTCTCTCTCTCTCTCTCTGTCTCTTCCCCTCTATCCCCCACACTCCCTCCCTTCCTCCTTTCCTCCCTCCCTCCCTATGGTCTCAATCATGAATCAGTAAGTTCTTGACATACTGGTACTTCCTACTTAATAAAAAGCAACCATGCTATCAAAGTGAAAACAAAGGGTACTAATAGGACAGTGAATAATCCAACACCAGGCATTGCTGTGCTAGTGGTTACTTCTATTCAATCTAATGATGATGAAAACTCAACTGAACTTGATTTTACAATCATCAATAACCAGTAAGATTAGCATGTTAAAAGCTTTAATGTGCAGAGATATGACAAAATGTAATTTTAAAAGCAGTGACTTTTCATTTTGGTTGTTGAGAGGAAAGGATTAAGTAGTGGATGAATAACTGTCAACTGAAACCTAGAAATGTCACTATTACTAATGTATTATAATGACTTGCTGTATATTTCTCTTATACCAAGACTACAACCCCATCCTGTTACTTTTTTATTACCACTTGCCTTCATCTTTGAAATTACTTCAAATGATAAGAGGTTCATTGTTTTAAGAGGTGATTTGTGATGGTCTGAGATACCAACCTACATTTCATTTACTGCTATATATCAGCTCTTTGGGATTTTCATTAAGTATGTTACAAAAGTGAGTAAAACTTTATTGGCCAGCAGTGCTCTGCCATTTAATCAAGTAATTAATTCATTATTCATGGTATATGGTATCAGAAGAATACACTATTTTTTTAATTATAAAGGGCATATCTTTTTTTAATTTCAAATTACATAATTTCTTGGAAATAGTCTTTCTCTCCTATATATCAACAGTATTAAAAATTTAGGCCTATAAAATCAACTTTTCCTTTATTCAGCTAACAAACATTTACTGAGTATCTGCCATGTGCTATCTTTTATGTTTCAAGCTGGGAATACAACTGAATAAGACACAGTTGGCCCCAAGGCTTGAGTGCCCAGGAGAGAGACGTGTGCCCGGGCACGGCAGTAACAATGCAGCGAGATGAGTAGTGTAGGTGCAGGCTGCCACGGCAGAACACGGGAGAGGTGCCTGATTCCTTCCGGAAGAGACAAGTTTCCTAAATGGCTGGACTGAATTCTGAGGGGTGACAGGGAGAGTTCAGTAGCATGAAGCAGGAGTGCAAGGAATGCAGACGTAAAGGGAAGCAGCCTCGGCACTGTTTGGAAAATGGAAGCACAGTGTAGCTGTTCAGAGCCCAGACTCTGAAGACAGACTGCCTGGGGTCCACCTTGGCCAATTACTCAACCTCTCTGTGCCTCAGTCCCACCATCTATAGACGGGCCTAAGAAGAACATTTATTTCACAGGACTGTTATGAGAAAATGAGTTATTTTTCATAAAGCACATAGTAAGAGCCATTTAAATGTTTGTTATTGTTAGAGTTGGAGTGCAGGGTTCTTGATGGCAGTGGCAGAAGGCAAGAAGGTTTTAGCAGGTTGGGCCAGAGATAAGAGGCTCATGGTTCATTTGGAAAGAGTTAGGAAGCCATTGCTGGATCTTAGGCCTCCCCATAACTGCTGGATCAGTTATGGGGAGAATGGAGGGAAGTGGAATGCAGTGTGAGGCAGGAGATGAATCAAGGGCCTGGCGTGTGGGGATAAGTCTGACCCAGGGGAGTGGGGTAAGAATGGAGTGAAAGGGGTAGATTTAGGAAATATCTTGGTGGCAGAGTTGGTAAGACTTGGTGACTCGCCAGATGGTGGCATGAGGGAGAGAGACGGTTCAGGGACTAGATGGGAAAGAGGCTATACTTTCTGATTGAGCTGAGCTAAAAACGAGAATGTTTCTCTCTTTGGTCTTGTGGCATTCACGGCACACAATACATGTTCAATTTACTTCCCTCCCTCACAAGACTATCCTTTTTACAAGTTGAGATGATTTGATTTTGAAAAAAATTACAAAGACTGAAGATTAACTTAATTGCAGTCTTGCCATTGGCCTCAGAGAGTCTCTCTCTGTCTGAGACCTTGTGTTTCAATGGCAGTAGTCAACATTTGGATGGTGTCTTTTGGCTGTTTTGTTTCAGTTTTCTTTTCTGAAAATGTAGAGACATCCTGGCTGGCCTTGTTTCCCCTGGTGTTATGTGATTGTCTGACATCAGCACAGATATATTCAGCTGCGACATATGACACTGTCCAGCACGAGAAAGAAGGGAAGACGGCTGTGCCTGTGAGCAGGACATGACAGCTAAGCTCAGGACTAATTGGCATCTGCAACAGGTGTTCTGTGGACCAGAGACAGAAAAGGCTCCTTCCTCTATTTTTAAAAAGTGGGGAAGTAATTCTTTCATAACCATACAGAAACTGTGAAAATTACATACTCATGACTACAAGATACAGACATCAAAATATAATATTTATTAGCACGAGGGTGGAGCAACTGAGTGTATTCCTTTCTGTTTTCTTCAACTATTTTTGGAGTAGAAGACTCTCACGCCCATGGCAGATGTCCTGAAGTAGGAGGATGAATTTGCTAAGCTCATAAGACTTTTTTAGTTCAATGACGCTATAACCTATATGTGGCTAACTTTTGTGCTTACAAGATTGAGCATCTTCTCTGTCCCTGGAGTGCCATTAAACTCAGCGGACTGTCAGGCAATTGACAATGACAGCATAATTGAACAACCAAGCACTTCTCATCTTCAATATAGGATTCTAATGCATTCTAGCTGTTAAGGAGTAATAAGAGGCCACTTCCATCAAAGCTGAGTAACTCATTTGCCCCACTCCACATATTTTTTAGTGTTTCTAATAACTTTCATCACCATCATTGGCTGTTCTCATAAGAGCAAGCAACCGGGTGCAGCGAGGTACTGGATAAAATATCATCACATCCAAACCATTTTTTTCTTACATTATCTTTTTCTTGGTATTTGTGACAACCCAATTCTTAGTCCCCCCCCGTTCTTTCTAACCATAGTACTTGCCAGAGACTTGAATCCAAGAAACACTGGTCTGGCTTGGATCTGGTTCTGTAATGCTGAGGCAATGAGCCACAGAGTAATTTGTGAGGGGGAAATGAACACTTCGTTTCAATAGCCAGCAAAATAGTATATTACATTTACTCATTAATTTGACTCTAATTTTTAAAAGAAAGATAAACTAGGAAGCAGCGTCACTGATTCTGTTTATGAATTCATGTATACTTCTGCTACATTTTCTTCCTTACTCAGTGAATTAGGGAAAAGCCAACATCAGAAGTGAGAAACATTACCCTAAATGAATATATTTGTAAAAATGTTTTTATAAGCCAATTTTCTTTCTTATAATTAGCAGGCTATTATATTGGACCCTGGCAAAATATTTTAATTAGGCTGTCCATGGATATTTCAATAAACTTGAATTTTTTGACATTTCAAACATAACCTTATGTCATTCATGCCTGTCTCCTACTATTTTAAATGTATAGCATGTTCCATCTTGCAGGAATTACCATGGTTACTTGTTATGCCAATAGTGAACTGCAGTTAGCATTAAAAAATATCGTGTGTTGTTTTGCCTCTGCACTGACTATGCCATCAATATCTCAATAATCACAATGATATGAATTAACATGGAACTCTGAAGAAGTGTGACTACGAGACAATTGGCCATGGTAGAAGACGTCCTGGAGAGCTGAAATACATTTAAGTGGCTTTTTTGCGTCTGCACTATATTTACATTCTCTAAGAGCTTATTTTAACGCCAAATATAGTTTTAGTTTATTAAATTACTGTCAAGTGGTTATAATCCCACCCCTCCTTTTCTTTTTGTATTCTCTTTTAGAAATGTATAGGAGTGTGGTCCTTCTTTGGGTAGGAAGTGAGTCACATTTAATGTGAAATGCTTAACTGAGACCTCAAATGGCAAGGCTGGCTAAAGGCATTTGTGTCTAGAGATGGTATTTAGGATTAAATTGATTTGATTAGAGCCCTCAATTCTCTGTGTTGACTAGTTGATGTTTCAGTAAGGTAAGTTCTAGTTAATAAACATTCTTGTTCTAAGTTACTATGCAGCCACTCCTGTTTAGAAAAGTGCTTTAGGAATTTTTGGGGCCATTTTTCCATGCCTTTCACAGATCTCAGAACTTGGCTCAAAAGACTTACTTCCTGCAAATCTGCCAGGAAAGGCACCCTGAACTGTGGTACACACAGCAGCACAGACATCTCCACTCACCTGCACTGGTGCCTGCACCGGATGTGAGGTCTCCACCCATCAGACCACCTGTTAAGGATTAAAGAGGAAGATCAAAAGGAGAAAGGCTAAAGGTCCGAAGAACAACACACTTTACCCTTAGCAACCTCAGTATTCTGTCCTCTCTGAAGAATCCTAAATTTGTCAAGTATCACCTAAGTCAAATGGCTGACATTTGTTTTATTGTGACATGCTGTGTTCAAACATTAAACATACATTCAATCACTGACATTTTGCAGAATCTTTTTTCTAAGAAAAATTGCATTTAAAAAATCCAGTCTTTACTTGGTCTTTGAATTTTTTATTATTTCCAAGTATAGTTTTTCCTAAGAGGATGCTCTATAGAAAGTAAAGAAAAAAAAAAAAGTAAGGTTTACTATATATTCAAATAACCATACATTTGATGTTTAATTCTTTAGAAATATATTTTATAAAATTAATTTTGTGCAGTGTTAACTGTCCAGGATTTTGATCATTTCCTGAATCCACCTACAGTGAATGACCTCATTTACTAACTGACACAATAAAACAGGTTTTGTTGGCCACGGTTTTAGAAACTTGGGCTTATTCATTGCTAACTTAAGAAAGTAATTTGAAATTTGTCAAGATTTATATGTGAGAGTTGGAGTGTTACAATAAGATATTAAATATAATAATTAGTGTTAGTTTTTAAGGAACAAGATTTAGCCAAAATTAAAAAAACAGAAACAAAATATCAGCTGATTATTTTCTAATTGCTTCTAAGTGACATTCTATAATTATTAGTTGGTTCTGGTTTTGGAATTAGAAGAAAATGTTCATCACATTTTAAGAAAATGTTTATTATTTCTAATTGAATAATTTTTTAGAAATAAAGTATAAGATTTTAAAAAATAAATGAGCCTTAGTTAGTTAAATAGGAAATATAACTGCATTTGGGTCGATCTGAAGGGAATGCACATGATTACTGAAAATTCTTATGAAAAATTTCAATCATATTTCTAAGCAGAGAATGGTATGATGAAGTCCTTTATCCACATCTTTCAGACTCAAGATTTACCAAGGGTTTTTATCTGGCTGATTTTGATTGTATCTTCTATATAAAGTTTCTGTAATAAATAGGAATACATGTTTAGTTTTAAATATGAGGCAGATATTTATTCTTTTGTGAATAATAAATACAGTGATGTGTGCCTAAGATATTAACATTTTTGTATGGTGCACTTTTAAAAAACCAAAATGTAAATATATAATGTTTTGCTGTACATGATTTATAAATACAATTACTTATGTGGTGCTTCTTTTGGAAATATGAAGAAATTGTTTAGTTATATTCAGAACACATTTACTTAGGTTCTATCCTGAGCCTGGCAAATGAAGAGGGCATTCTTCCCTTCAAGCCTCTTTAAATCCCGTGGGAAAATAGATGCATACTCAACATAGAGCATAATGTGTTTTGCTTGATCTGAGTACTAATAATGGTTGAAGTTTTCTTGAGCAATCATTTCTTCTCCATGGGACACTGTGAACTGTACAACAGTAAGGATCTTCTAGACAAATTTATGGCAGGTGTAGTGTCGTTAAGATGTGCTCTTAACTTCATTTCTGCCTCAGTTTTGTTTTTCTTTCACACTTCCTATTGCTCTCCCACCACATTTCCTTTTTGCTTTAAATCCTCTGTGGTATAAATAAGTTACTGTATGATCAAATACAAATTGACCACGGGGAGTGCGGTCAGAGAACACGGGAAGGTGCCACAGAAGAAGGGATACTCTGGCAAGGAGGGAAAATGGCGTTTTCGGCAGGAGAGCAGAAGCACAAACACGAGGACAGGCCATTGACTCTGTTTGAGAAACTAGCTGGTTAAAATATAGCCAGGTGAGGAGACTGGTGACAGGCTGAACAGATAAATGGCAGATTATAAAAGATTTCAAAAGATATGCTAATGGGGTTAGACCTAGCAGTGAAGGAATATACCAAATGGAAAAATGGAAAACTCAACATCCTGTAGATAAAATGGACTTTTTGCCAAGAGTGGCTCCTTCCAATGATTTGTTCACATTATCTTCTTATGAGGACGTACCTGTGTTACCTGCACTTGGAGGTCGATGTGTTACACCAGGAGACATACTATTCCTCTGCAGAGAAGGGTGGGCCAGTGGCAAAAGGTTGGGGTTTCCCAGTGAGCTGACGGGGTTGCTGTATACCAAACTGTTATGGCTGGACACCGGGATGGAGACTGGCATCTCAAAGTTGGGAGGTGGAACAGCCTGTACGAGCAGAAAAAAAATATATGGGTTAAAAAAAAAAAAAAGAAAAAGAATAGAACAGAAGCTGTCAAGTACAGACAGCCTTTACTTTCCAAGAAAAAATTTCAAATTCCAAACTGCTTGGCGTCTAGAAGACCATTAAGAAGAGCTCTCAAGATGTTCAAATCATAAATTGATTTCTTTAATGCGCTTAGAACTCTCTCTATGCAACTATTAGAAAACGTTTCAATTTGTATAAAACAAAGCCCTGTTTCATTAGACTCCATTGCCTCTGAATTCCATTCTATTAGGTAATAATTGTTCATTTGTGATATCTGAATCTGGTGCCAGAAATGACTGTAGAATCAAAGGTACATGATCGTGATGACTTCACAGAGAAAAAGGATTAAAATGCAAACCGGAGCCTTCGGAGTAATTGCTTATTGTAGCATATTTATGCAAAAGTTTAATGATATAAAATCATCTCCAGGCTTGTGAATAGCACATACATTTCAATTATTATTTTTAAAAAGTCTGTCTTTTGAAAGAAACTCTGAAGATAATAGACACTTTAAGATACCAGATTCAACAGAGTATATACCATTCAATAATTCATATTTTAAAATCATCGTTTAAAATATATGTCGCACTTCACATTTTTGATACACTAACACAGACACACGACAAGGCCTGCATCTCAAATGAGAGGGTTGGCAAATATTTAGAGAACGGAAGCTGTGTGGCTATTCAATTAGAGTAATCAGGTCTCAATTACTGATATTTTGATATTATTTTGGCAATTTAAGCAAAGTCATGCTTATTTTTCTGCTTGCACTAACTAGATAATCATAGTTGCAACTCCCTCTTTTTTCCATTTTCAACATTACAAATGAATATACTGTTTGAATATATTGCCAGAGGGCTCATGGTGTCAGAGCACACAGCATTCTTAATATAAAATGGATGTGTGTATGTGTATCTACTATGTATATTGGAGATGGGGTTTAAATAGAACATTCCCTCAGGTGTTTTCAAATAAGCTACTGGGCAAGTTTAAATGCATATATGCATGTGGTTCAAAGTTTTTTGTTCTTTTTTTTTTTAAACTATTTTTTTTCCTGTAATCCTAACATCAGTTTTCTTTTACTGGTTGATTGGCTGGCCTGCAACACATGTTGTGCTTGGCAATAGTGTTTATCCTGGTGATGATTACAATACGATTCTCTATTTATGCTTGTCCTTTTATGTCTTATTCTTTATTTTTCCTATTTTTCTTTCCTTCCATAATCTGCACATGTTGATAATGACAACAGTAAATGCTACATAACTCTTTTCTTTCACGTATCTTTGATCCTTCATTGTTTTAGAGGGAAACAAAAATGTCCAAGTGCTATATTAACACAGTCATTCTTTATTAGGCTTCATCTGTTGTAAACAGGGTACAAAAATAATTTTAGACAGACACCATAATATATGGAATATAAATGGTTGACATCAAAGAATGACTATAGCCCCAAATTTCCAGAGACTTTTAAACAACAAAAAATATTAGTATATGCTATAAAATAAATGCCTGTAAGTAAAATATTGTATTCCTTTATTAAAAGACCAAATAAGAATTACTCTAGTATACATAAGAACACACAGTCAAGTAACTGTGCTACGGCTTCTCCATTTGCCCTTCCAGATTCACTGTCCACCCTCTTCACTGCTCTGGGCTCAGAGGCTGACCCTCCATATGGCATCCACCAGGTTCACCGTGCCCTCTGGCTTCAGAGTGGCCAGTGGCGGTACCAGCAGAAGTATAGTGAGTGGGAGGAGAGAGAGCAGGGTGTTTTCTTACTGTTATATCCCTTTGCTGGGCCACAGGTTGGCAGAGGTTGCCCTCTCCTGATCACTTTTCTTTGCTCTTGTTTCCCTTCTATTATAAAAGCAATTATGTTGTTGGCCAAAGAATGTCTCATTTCATCAAGGTGCTAAAGTTCTTTTGCTCTAGGTAATGCAGAGCCTAGTCTACTTTTTATTATGTGAACTGAATATTTCTCTTCAAAGGAGAATTTTTAAGAAGATGCTGTACTCATACAAAAATATAAGCTTCAAATTTACTGAATGTTATTTATTGTGTAAGCACTATAATGTATAATTTATATATGAAATATGATATAACCCTTTCAACATTCTTTCACTGTAGATATAATTCTTTCCTTTTAAAATTGGTGAGACTAAGTAAGTGGTCCAATGTCATCTACTTAGTAAGTCACTGAGCCTGTTGCTATTGTTACTAAATCACTGTGCAACACAGCGTAAGTTTTGGGATAGAAAGAGAATGTTGCAATCAGAAATAATACTGTGAAGTGAGTAAGAGCTGGAAGTTAGTAACTTATTATTTGTGAACCACAAAAATAATAAACTAAATGGATTCTATGGGATGTGGTCAGTGTCCACGTTGGAGTGCAGTCTTTGCTCACTAACTGCCAGTGTGTAACTGAGGTTTTGGGGGAAAAATGAACCTTGAAGGCTCCCCTCTTCTATATTTACTCAGATTTGATATTTTAAAGCTATCATTTGTTTACAAATTTTAAAATTTGTATTCACTATTACTACTTACAAATGTTTAACTATTACTGGATACCTATGGATCAGCTATAAAACTACTTCTCTGAATAGTTTATAGCCTATTTCCCTCCCCTTTCCCTGAGTGATTATGTGCACATCTAATATAAAGATGATTATTAATAATTATTTGATAAATTCTGAACCACCTGAATAATCAATTCAATGAATGTCTCTTTCTACTCCTCCCTTCCTGAACCATCATCCTCAAGAATTATTCAGTTTCTAGCAGTCTGGACCATAAATAATTTGATGATGATTATTATAAAAACTCTCTTGTGATTGACTAAATAGCAGTCAGGTATAATTCTGATCTCACAGCATACTTCAAAAATTCACAAGTAATAAAATACGTTAACAGCCTTTGCGTTTCCTATGTCTTTTGCTTTGCTTCCTTATCTATCAGGAACTGGCTAAATAATTCTGAAGTCAAATTATAAGCTTAAAAATGACCACATTGAGAAGACATCTCAGAGAATCAGAAAGAACATCAACCTTAATATTAGAAACCTCAGTTGCAGTCCAGGTTGTGTAATAAATTTACACTTAACCAGGCAAATCATTTAGCCTCCCTGGGCCTGATCTGAGACATAAAGTGATTACATCCTTAAAGACACCAACCAGACCTAAATGTTTTAGAGAAAGCAAAGGCTATAATAATATATAAATGTTTATAAGATATTGGTGTTATTCTTTTTCTTCTTGACTTTTCAAAATTTGAGAACTTAAAAGCATCTAAATTAAAATTTTTTTTTTGTTTAAAGAGTGAAATCCAAAGAGTAGTTAAAGACTCCAAACTTGCGGAGATCTCAGGGACAGACTCCAGTTTTACAACACTCAAGAGAGGAAGGAAGAGGGAATTTGGGGTGGTTAAATCAAAGGCTGTAGCGGGACTAGCTATACAATTTGCAGGGCTAGGGCAAAATGAAAATGGGGGGGGCCCTTGTTAAAAAATTATTAAGAATTTCAAGATGGAGATGGCACAGCATTTCACCAAGCGTGGCCCTGTGTAACTGCACAGGTCATATGCCACTGACGCTGCCCTGGCTTCCAGAGATACAGGCATAACAGCTAAAAGGCTTTTAGTTTCTATCCCTGAACAAACTGATCATGGTTGCTGAAGTGAGTCATCGTGGTCAGAAAGGTATCTGAACTCTTATCCAAAAGCCACTATTTTCCCAAACTTACCACAAGGAAAAGTCCAATAAAAAGTCAAATCAAATATTTTTAATAAAATATTTTTAGTTAATAAGCCCTCTTTTATTCAACGTGAATGACTGAACTGAATCCCTCTTTTGGGGCCACTAATGACACCCTTAACTTTTGATCAACCATGACCAGTCTGCCGAAAACTAGCAGAGAAAAAAAAATCGCACAACTCTGCTGGCTAGTGACAGCTAGTTGCTGGCATCCAAATTCCTCCAGGCCGCCTGACAACTCCTGCGCGTGCCTGCCCATCTCCTCTCTATCCCTGTTCCTCACAGTATCCACACCTTCATTCTCGGTCCTCTTTCAAGCACCTGCTCCCCCACCTCAGTATCTATAGAAGATACATTCACTGTAAAAAATACGGCTCATCACGTGGTCACCCACTCAACTTCACTGTGCCCACCTACCACCTTAACCACACCTGGGGCCACCTGCAGCTCCATCCGGTTCCAATCCCATCCTCCTTCCCTTCCCTGAGCTTTGCCATTTCATCTCCATTGTACCTGTGTGTTCAATCTTTTCCTTCCTTCAAGCATTCTTCCTCTGCATATAAATCATCTCAAGTGCTTTTCCTGTTAACCCCTTCCTGGATCCCAGAGTACTATTTCTCTCTCTTCACAGTCCTTCATTGGAAGAAAACAGAAACTCTCTATTTCCACTTCCTTCCTGTTCCCTGTCACCCAGCCTCGCCTCAGCCCCTCCTTCCTTCAGCCCATTTCCTAATTCCTCGTTCCTCAAATGAGGCTATGTTTTCTGGCTGTAGAGCCCAGTGTGAACCGTGGCAAACCCTGCATGAGGAAATGCTGGTCAGCAAGATCCCAATCGTCCATGAACTATTTCACGTCATTGAGGAATACGGGCATAAATTACATTGTACCAACAGGTGATTGCAATATTAAATTTTCTCTTTTAAAAGGGAAACTCTTCGAACTGGGTCTTTGAAATAGAAAAACAGTCTTGTAATGTTTTTAAAGAGGCGGAGACACTCTCTCCACACACAAAGAGCGGAGTGTCCTTGCCCTGCTGTAAATGTTTTAGCAGCTGTGGAAACTTTCAACAAAATTCACTTCCAGCGACTGAAAGCGATGTGCGAAAACTGGGCTTTTCATCCTGGAGACTGAAGCACTTACTAAAGAAATGAAGACTTGGAGGCACAGCTAGGAGCTGTGTGGCTCCTTTTCACAGCCCTGCCTATAAACTCTAATGTGGTTTTTCATCCCCCACCACACACCACTGCACCTCTTAAGAAATCATGTATCCTGATTTTGAACTCTTTACATGACAGGATGAAATACTGTGAGGGAATCCAGGGATGGGTCACACCTCTTTCCCCCTACAGCATAGGAAAAGTGATCCAATGTGCAAATATGGGCATTCTCCCAGAACTCTTGGGGTTAAAGCTCCACACACATTTAGGGTCACTGCCCTGGAGACTGGTCAGCAGTAGTATAGATATTGCCCTCTTCCCAACTGTGCAGCGGAGTCCTCCTACCTGAGACACCTAGCGTGCTTCACCTTAAAAATCTTTCATCCACAAACTGTTGTGCCCAGCAGCTCTAAACGGTGATTGTATAGGAAGAGGAACTCAGGCCAGAAGAAATGAAAAACTGGCACAAAGGAGCTGTTTCTTCCCTTCTTCTGGGCAAGATAAAATCCCAATGGATATTTCATCATGTAAGGATTCTGGGTATAACAAGTCTGCATTGCAGCATCTGATAGGAAGTATTTCATTTGATCAAGTGCCCACCGTGGATGTTCTGTATGTACTACTCGGTTTACGAAACTTTTACGCTTTCCTTCATGATATAGTGTATTAATAATTCCAATTCAACAAGAGCTCCAATGCGGACATTATTTCAC
Organism: Tadarida brasiliensis; assembly: GCA_030848825.1. NCBI lineage: Eukaryota > Metazoa > Chordata > Mammalia > Chiroptera > Molossidae > Tadarida > Tadarida brasiliensis. The sequence goes on from CM061258.1 coordinate 59,037,369, forward strand.
TTCACAAAAGAAGCAGACATGTATTTATGAAGACAGGAAGTTTAAGAGGCATACATTCTCTGGACACGTTTAAAAGTGTTTAATTTAATTCCGCACAGGGTGGCGGTGCACCTACTGTGTGAAGCATTCATTCATTTTGCGAATGCAGTTGCGGATCTGCCCTAGAGCTTTTGTCCCCAAATGTCTGCACCTGTCATCGCTGAGGCATATTTTTACTGCCGTCTCTCTCAATGCTCGGGTTGAGGATGTTTGGCTAAGTTACAAAAAATGCATTTTTTTGAGAAAGGAATTAATTACCTACGGAGGAGCTTGCACACAAGGAGGGTTCAGACACTAACAACGGTTATTCAGAAAGTGTGTGAGCCTTGAGTTGCATCACTTGTCACATAATTAACATCACTTGATTGATGACAGAATATAATAAGAGGTATGTACTTCCCCCCCCCTTTATGTGGGCAAACAACGTAATACATGCAGAGTTATTTCTCTCAAATATCTGGCAAGGCAGATGATTGACTGTTAGAGATTTTTTGACTTGGTTAAGACAAAATTTAGCCAATTGTTAAAGCATGGAAAATGTTGGTGTAGGCAAAGCGAATATTTTGATGAAGCTCTAACATCACCCCAGCGCACACACACACGTTGAAATCTTACCATTAGGTTTTCATGCAGTCTGCTTCCCTGCAGCGAGCATTAGTTTTAACCCTTCAGTGCTGTTGCTGACCTTCATGTTTGGGGAGAGGGGCTGAAGCTTTTTTCAGAAATGAGCTTTTATTTGGGTGATGATCACCAGTGTACATGGGACGACTACAGTTCCACGCGTGTGTCTGGTCTCAGTAAAAATAGGTGCAGATGTATTTTACAGTAAGTCCTCAAACTTGTTGAGAAGGAGATTCTGGTGTTTTCCTAGTGCACTGTGATCTGTGCACACTGTGTGCTTAAGAGATTGTGTAAGTTCCTCCTGTGAATTTTCTACCTCTGAATGAACTCGATGGCAACTTTTTTAGATTACATAATTTAAGCATCCCTTAGGGTTTGCTGTCTAAATGAACTGCCGTGGGATGAGATGGCTAGTTTATTGGTTCGACTTTCCAATGCGTCTTAGACAAAGCCATCACTGAAAGGGTTAAGGTATGTTACTGCAGCAGTTATCAGCAGACCAGCCATCTACCTTCGGTACTTACAGGAATTTTATGACTCTTGATCATATTATCAAATTCTTCATTAATTTTTTTGTATTTTTCTTCAGTGCGTGGGGTGAGTGCATAAGAGGAGTCGGGATCGGGGCTTTCACAGCCTTTGTTTTCCTTCTTGTTCAAGGCCTGCCAGGTTCAGAGAAATACCAAGAGTAAAAAAAAGGAAAAGTGTTTTGAGTACTTACACACAATCTTTGCCTGCTGATCATTAGATCAATATCTTCGTTAATTTTCCTGTACTTGTCCTCAGACTCAGGGCTGTGACCTACTGAATCGTCTGCATCAGGATCTGGGCTGTCACAGCCATTAAGGCCCTTCTTTCTCAACGTCTGAAATACATAATTTGGAAAGTTCAGTCCTAGACAAAGGCTGTCAGAGACATTCAGGCTGTTACAGAAGTTCAAGCTGCCCAGTAGTTCAGGTTATCACATTGGCTGTATTACATTAGGGTAAAGAAACCACAGAAAGAAACTGAGTCACTTCAATAACACACTACTATTTTTAAACAAAATAAAAGGGAAATATTCTTTTTGCCACAAAGTTCAGTCAGTGGACAAAGATAGTATGAGGGCTGAAGTTTCATGATAAGGAATTCACACACGCTTCCAACGTCTGGTGAGAGACAACTGCAGAAGAATACAAGGAAGGTGGGAAGTGACAACACTATTTTCCCATGGAAGAATTACAAGTCAGGACATTACACAAAGATTTCAGAATCCGTGATCATGACAAAAGCAGAAATGTTGGAAACAGATCCTTGGTTTAACGTAATAGTTGGCATGCATGGTGCCCTGCCACCCCTCTGGATGTGCCACTTGGCAGCAAAAGGCAGTAAGAGAACCAAGCTAATAGTCTCATAAAGCACCCACTAAGAATGTTCGGACACTGCGATCATAAGGAGAATGACCTCTGTTTAGTCTGGTGAGAGTTCTATAGATGTGAACATCTGTATTGAAATTGGTAATACTGAGACATTTCCTGCATACACACAGGCTGAAGGAAAAGTCAAAACAGCTGAGTTTAGGGCTTCAGTATCATGAGCTGAGTAAGGAAGCCAGAGAGCACTGAAAATAGGTAACCAAGTCAGTAAGAACTGAACTAGCCAACGTTCCTCCGGGTTCCAGCTGAGTCGGATCACCCCGAGCCTGTCTCCAGACACATGAAAGTGGAAAGTCAGTGCTTATCTTGAACCTCCTGTCTCCTGAATGTAGGTCTGGTCTAGTCTCAGCTGTCACAGAAGGATAAATACTAATGTAACACTCTCACAAAAAATATGAGTCAGGAGTCCTGAGATTTCTTTCTTTCTTTTTTTTTTTAAACTGATGGTTTCAACTTAATTGTACATGATCTGATTTACAGAGATAATGTTATGTTTTTAGAGATCATAAAACGTCTGATTAATCACACAGCTTGCCACGTTAATTATTAATAGACAAGCAACATTTCTGAATTTTCCTGGTACTACCAAAATTGTTATAAAGAGCTGTGTACCTAAGTGTCTCTCATTAATGGGAAGTTCAGCAGAGCTCATCTTTATTAAAGACAGAATTCATATACAAATAAAGCAAAAACTGTGACATCAAGCTAAGGAATTCAAAGCTGAGATAACACTCCATCTTTAATTCATGCAATTGGGGAAAATAAATAAAACAACATGAGTTTAAAGGGGGGTGTCAGTCTTAAAAATTTAACTCCCTGGCTCTCATCAATGTGTAACAAACGTAACATTATTTAAAATGAGTTTTCGAGGCACTGACGATTTTTCACTTAAAATCAGACGAAGAGAGCTACCATTTCCAATACATCTATGATACACAGTGGCTCTGTAAATATTTATTAATGTTATAGTGGTATAATACAGCAAATAAACATATGGTTACAGCTTATTATGTGGTAAAATGTTTGAATATTACAATGAATATTTTGACACAAGATGAGAAAATATACATTGACAATCTTGGGGAATTTATAATTGGTGGGGCCACCTGTCCCCCCATCGTGGATCTGCAGCCATCCTTTCCACCCAGAATAAGTACTCCTAGAGAGTTCCGCAATACAGTAGAATAATCATTTTATTAGCTAACTCAATTCCCTTCATTTTAAACTCTTTTGCTAGCATTATCTCGACCACAAGAGCATTTTTCCGGGTGATAACCATTTGCTATATTATCATGTGGTTCTGCCTTTATCTCCAGATATCCTTGAGCTTTTAACAATAATTCCTGAGGTTCTTGTGTTGTATCCCACAGAGTTTTCATAAAAATTCACTTATGTAGAGAAAAATATGTAAGATCAAGAAAATACCTGCTATTTTTCAAACTCTACCTGTATTCCTATGAGACATGTTAATATTCTTATATAAACCTTTAATTTAAAGTCTTATCTAGACAGTAGAGTTTTTCAATGTGCACCCAAATCTTTTATCCAATAAATCTGATCGTAAAAATGATTGTTGTTTTGATGTACAGATTGTTGACAGCAGAACGCAAGGGTTAGGAGAGGCCTATCGACTGTCACTGCGATCCATCTGGCACGTACATGTGTGCTCAATGTTCTTATGAAGCTTTTGGGGGTAGACACTGTGTTTGGCTTATAAAAATTCAAGCATCAATTACATGTTATTGAAAGATCTCCACAAATATTAACTCATTATCTCTCACAAGTCTTCCACAAGGATTTTAGGGACCCCTTGCGCCAGATCTCAACCCAGCGTGGCCAAGCATGATGGCCTCCTGCCCCGGCTTTCCCACGCTTGTGAAGTGACGGTGCAGAATGCAGCTCTCCCATTCATATGCATCCATAGCAATCGACTGAACACTGAAATAAATTAGGTAGACATTTTTCAAAATTAGGCTGTGGAAAAAATTTTAAGTAAGAAAATTGGGCTAAAATATTGATACTTCTTAGATGTCAAAGTTTAGACAGAGAGGAAATGCTTATGGGTCAATAAAACACATCAGTTCATTGGTAAAAAAGAAAGCAATTTGGTCCACAGCTTGCTTGGTACCTGAGGAATTATGTAAACTATCAGGCAAACAAAGCAGGTGCTTCAAAGTCGCAAAGGAAAAGGCAGGGATGGGACAGGGGGGACGTGGCTCATTTTCTCCCAATACGTTCTTGCATCTGACTACATGTTCTCATCATCAGTACTTGAGTAACGAAATATCTCTACCATTTAAGGTATACTCTTATTTGAAGTTAAAAAGTGTTATTTTAAAAAAAGAGCATTTTGAGATAGACAAACTCCAAAGCAAATTAATATTGAGTTCCAAATTCCCATAATCACACAACCAGGACATTGAAAAACCTGTTCAAAAATATTGTCCTCAGCTGAGAGCTTGCAGAACACGCCTGCCGAGAACAAATGATTCCGGTGGAATCACAAAGCTCTGAGGATGGAAGTGACGGCACGAACCTGAACGCCCGTGTGCAGGTGGAACAAGGGCCATCTTACCTTCATTATATCAAAAATCCACAGCTGGTTAATGATGACAAAGGAATTACTGTAGATTCAGCCAATCTGTCTTTATCACAGTAATAAATAGTCAGTCTAAACTAAAGGGATTACTCAATGGATAAATCAGCATTGTTCCTTCAGGCCTTTTTCTAGTAAAATCAAAATCTCTGTCGCTGGCCTGTGAAAGCTGCTTTGATCTTTTACAGATGTTACTGGTCAGGTAATGCAGGCACTTAAATCATTATTCTTTTACAGGGGCTAGAAGTCCTGGATTTATATAAGTGTCTCTCAGCTGCGTATGTTTTGGAAAGATTTATTCTGTACGTCAAGAAAAGGCAAGAGATCTACTGAAACTACCCGCTTTCTTGCTATGTATCTAAAGAATCTCTTTTCTCAGAGAACTCTGTAAATCCTGAGTGAGCCTGTACACCGACCGAAGTCAGCTTGCCATGGGAGACTGACACTTTTGGGGTAGATCAATTGACTGCAGAGGCTTCTGGGATATTTTCACAAGGCAGCGATTGTCATGCAGTGAGCTGAGAACAGCCGTTTCTTAGAGAAGTAATTAGATTGACAGAAGGTGACATACTCCAAACAATGAAAGGGAAAAGGATTCCAGGCAGGTAATCCAAAAAGCACGTGGATTCTCCCCTCCCAGACATGTGGACATATGGACCCTGCGTTATTACATTTGTTCATCGGGAAAACTAGAAATCCATATAAACTGATGATGATAGGTGACAGGTGCTTCAAAAATTCTAATGAAATAGATGTAGGGAACAGATTCTATTTCATTACTGAAAGGAATATAAATGAAAAAGAATGCCACATGGAGCGCTCATTTCTTGTCTTAGGCATTATGTTATCAACTAGAAAATGCCTTCTGTATACAATGGCTAAAACTGGTTTCCCCTTATTATTTCTTGTTAGTAAAAAAGATATAACTAGATTACTGGCCTTTTTCAATTCAATAAAGCTATAGAATTCACCCCATTGCTGTTTAGGTAAAATTCAGCTTCTTCCAGAGAACCACCATCAGATTAAAAGCTTCCAACCATTCAATTTCTTTCCATGTCTGCAGTCTTAGTCCTCAAAATGTATATTTTCATCACCTTTCTTTTTCTGTACCTGTCCGCTGTACAGCAGAAATTTCAAATCCTTTTGTGAAAATCCCAAAGATACTCATTAATTTTTCTTAAAACCCAAATAATCACCCTTTCTTGCACAGCTAGCATTATCCTTACTTCAGAGGGTTGATGTGTCAAGAACACATGCAGGAATTATTTCTGTTAGTTGCATAAATGTCATGTTCACACAAAAGCCAAGAAAAAAGACATCACCTTAGAAAAGGTAGTTTCCTTTTCTCTGATACTAAATCATTTTTGTGCTTGTCTTTCACAGCTTTATGAAGATAAGCATCTGCTCTGACACTGAATAATCTTTGCAAAGTAGCAAATCCACACAAGACTAGGAGATGCAGTTGAAACGCATGCTGCGTATATATGAAGTTTCTGAGAGTATTTCATCAACATCCTTGCATAGTGGCGTGTGGATATTCCCGACACTGCTGCTTCCAGGCCCTTTGGTATTTGGGGACTGGCTGCCCTAAGCACTATGCCCAATGACTTACTTCATTTAAAATATATTCAGCAAACAATTATCGAAAACCTACTGTACTCCAGATGCTGTTCTGTGCACTTATTTTTTTTTTAAAGGAGCCGGCAATACAAATTCAAACGAAAAGGCTCTGAACTGACCTATAATATTGTATGTATTTTCGTGGTTTCTAGCACAGATTACTTAGGCTGGGGGAAAGTCAGGGGCCAAGACATTTCTCCACAGGTTTTAATAATCAAAACCGTTAGCATGGTCTGCCCTCTCTTTCTCTCCTTGTTCCACAGTTCTTCTTTGTTCTTAATATAGAAGTGAAAAGACATTACAATACTGCAAATTAAGTACAATTAGTAGGTAGACTTAAATTAGACAAGCAAATCATATCTAATACAGAGTATGAAATTAAATTTTATAAAAAAAATTATTCATTTGTCATGAAAATTTTATGAAAAATTGAGAAGGTAAACCTTAACAACATGGTATTTCTGTAGGTTATTAACAGTCATTCTAACTAGATAGTCACTTCCACTGGGGAAAGGCTGGGAAGAGCTGGAAAGCTTCACTGTTTTTGTTTTTATTCCTTTCCTCAAAAGGTAATCTTAATATTGGACTTGAAATTTTTTTTACTGAGTAATTTTTCATCTTTAAATAACGGAAATAAAAGACATTAATTAAAGCTTTGAAGACCTTCAATGTGTAGAACATAGAGAAACGTCCACCCACTGCCTCCTAATAGTCTCAAATTATTTCATATAAACATCAGAAGGTGATTGTTCCTAAAGTTATTGGTGCTTTAACTCTGGACGAGACCACCAAGGGCCATCTGGCCGGTCCGTCCTCATGCCTTCCAGAAGGGGAGGAATAATAGTGCATAAGCATCTGGCCCTTCACACCTCATGTCCTGGCTCAAGCTGGCTTCTGGGATGAGCTCACCAGCACCTGTTCCCTGGACACACAATCCTCCTTCCAGGCAGAGCTAACACATCATCTCCTCTCTGTAGCTCCTCTTATCACCAGGGCTGAATTAACTTCTCCCTCATTCATGTACTCACTTATCCTATGTTTTTTCTGTTCGAACCTTAACACACATTATTAGTTATGTGTTTGTCTCCCCTGCTAGCTTGTGAAGTAATGGACAAATCACCTTCCTTTATTCACTTTTGGAGTTTCAATACAGGGGAGAGCCTGACATGCTGTAGGTGCTCAGTAAATGCCCGCTGAGTGAGCAGAACCCACAACCCCACCCCAGTGTTAATGCAAGCAGGGGGTTCACTGGGCCAAGGCTGTCTGGCTCTTTGGAGGTGGAGATAGAAGTGTGATCCAGATCTCTCGTTTTTTTTTTTTTTTCTTAATCCTCACTTGAGGATATGTTTCCATTGACTTTAGAGAGAGAAAGAATTATCAATGTGAAAAACATCGATCAGCTGCCTCCCATACTTGTCCCAAACAGGGACCAAAACCAAAACCTGGGTATGTGCCCTGACCGGGAATCAAACCCACAACCTTTAAGTGCACAGTATGATGTTCCAACCCACTGAGCCACACAGCCAAGCCAGGGCAGGACCCAGACCTCTTGACACACATATACTAAGTGCTACTATGTGTCAGGTGTTGTCTGTGGTCCTCTGGATGCAATATGTGTTTAAGATAATTTGTTTAGCCCGGCTGGTGTGGCTCAGTGGTTGAGCGTTGACCCATGCACCAAGAGGGCCCCGGTTTGATTCCCGGTCAGGGAACATGTCTGGGTTTCAGGCTCTATCCCCAGCAGCGAGTGTGCAGGAGGCAGCCGATCGATGTTCTGTCTCTCCCCCCATCTCCCTTCTTCTCTCTAAAAAAAAAAAGAAAAAATCAATAAAAACACATTAAAAAAAAAAGATAATTTGTTTACATGTTTTGTTTTGTTTTCCCCCCTAAGTGAGCTCCTGGAGATGCGGGACTGTTTACTCATCACCTTGAATCTCCAGGATTTAGCCCAGGTCCTGGCCCCTGGCAGACTAAATGCTTGTGGCTTTAATGACAGATTGAATGGATGGATGAACAGAACAAGAAAGAATGCTCTCCTGCTGGCAGGAGAAAGAGTCGTATCAGTGTAGTATTTCTGCAACTGTAACTTCTTTTTTCACCATTTTACATTATTATTTCACATTATGTTAAAAGTCAGTTATTTTACTCTTTATGAGTACCTGTTATAAACTGACTACTTTTGAAATGTACAGTTTTTAAGTTAGAAAGCAATGAGGATAAGCATAATTTATAAATGTATGAAACTGATTATAACTCAGGATATCTATATCATTGAATATTTAAAAATTGGGGTATTGGTCTAAATATGGAAGGTCAGAAAAACAAAGCATTCATTAAATCTTTAAGGGACAAAAGCGATAAGCACATGATTAAATGGGTAGCAGGATAGAAGGCACAGAATTCAGCACAGAAAGAGAAAGAAGAGGAATGGTATTCCGGGCAGAATGTGTAAGAAAAATCAGAAACCTTATAGGTAAGAGCATGGTGAAACTTTTGTGACTGTGAGTCAGATACTATAAATTTGAAATAAGCATGTTTTAAAATTCTTAGGCAAAGTTCTTTTTTCCCCCCAGCCTTGGACACTGGCCTCTTGCTCTACTGCTCTCCTGGGCTTTGACATTGGTCTTATTCTGGGCCAACCGTAGCCTAGAGAATTCATGGAAAATCAGGGTGATTCTAGGGCCAATCAGATGATTCAAGCTTCCTCAGGATAGGTCAGTGGTTTGGTGTTTTTATTAAGGATTTTTCCACCACACCTCTCCTGGAACCTGGATAAAGCATGCATCATTAGGCTGGCCTAGAACGGAACTGAGACGAAGACGTTTTGCACACTTAGCCAAGAAATGTTCCCTGACATTCTGAATCCAGTGGAGAGCTGAAGTAAAATACTAAGCAGGGAACATTTTAATATCTAGTGACTGAAATACATGCTAACATATGCAGTTAATCTTAATAATCTCTATAAAGCAAGTCCAGAAAATAAAGGATGGAATGCAAAACAAAAAGCTGGAATACAAAGGATTAAACTGTAGGTAGGTGTGAAGAATGGACAATGTTAGTCGTTTCTTAAATAAGGAAGGAAAAGACAAGACCAAACTCTAAATTAAACAAACATTGGGAAAGAGAGGAGTAAATTAACAAAGATAAGGAAGCAGGATTTTTGAAAGTATAAAATGTGAATGTAACTTCACCTACTAACCTTTGCAGACTATGGCATTTTACTTGCAAATAGGTTACAGGGACAAAAAAGCAGAATCTTGGGGCACGAATTCTTTAAAAATAACATGTTGAAGCATCTTTTATAAACCATTAATGACTTATTTTTTAAAATCTTCACCCAAGGATGCTTTTCATTGGTTTTAGAGAGCAGGCAAGGGGGAAGAGAAAGAGAAGGAGAGAGAAGGGGCGGGGGGAGAGAGACAGAGACAGAGACAGAGAGACAGAGACAGAGAGACAGAGAGACAGAGAGAGAGACAGAGAGAGAGACAGAGAGAGAGACAGAGAGAGAGACAGAGAGAGAGAGAGAAATATCAATCGGTTGCCTCCTGTACTTGCCCAGACTGGGAACCGAACCTGCAACCTAGGTATGTGCCCTGACTGGGAATTGAACCCACCACCTTTTGGTGCACAGGATGACACTCCAACCAACTGAGTCACACTGGCCAAGACCATTAATGACCTATTTTAACAAAAGAAAATGTACATGTTATCTTGAATAATTAAAGTAAAATCAAATCATTATTTTCGTTTCCATGTAGGTTCTGGCTGTAAATGCCTTGTAATTCAAAGTTGAGTCAATGCATGGCTCACCATTTGAAATGAGAGTAGACTACACTACCTTAGGATTACCTTTCTCAGTCAACACGCTTCCTCACTTCTATAGGATTTCCATGATCTGTTCCAGTACATCATTTATTTTCCCATTTATTCCTTTGATTCCAACCCAACCCTTCATCCATTCCTTTTCTAGCAAACACCACAACCTAGTTTTCAAGCTGGAAACCCAGAAGTCACCCTTGACTCCATTATCTCTTGACTGAACTACCATTATCTTCTCTATTTGGTCTTTCACCCTTTGTCTGTTGTCTTTGGACCCCACTCTCCAATCGTCCTCCCAACTTTGGTCAGGGTCTCCTTAAAATGCAAATCTAGTTCTTCTTTTGCACCCAGATGACCCCTAACCTACACCCACTGGTTACACAGCCCTCCACCTGCCTCTACAGTCATGTTGCCTCTCTCCTCCCTCAGCACTCTGGGTTTTGCCAGGAGAGAACTTCTCACCATTTCCCAAGTCAGGCACGTCCTTTAATAACACTGTTTTGGTATGTGACATTCACTGCTGTCTGAAATATTCTTGTTTACTCCTCCTCTTTGCTACACAAATCTTAATCATCTCAGGACATGTACTATCTAATACCATCACTTGCTCCATGAAACTTTTTTTGAACTCTCCTCAATACTTAAGGGCTCCCTTGTCTGTACATTTACAATCCTTGATTTTTTGTGTTTTTAAAAATAACATGTGATATCTAATATTTTAACTTATCTTTTAACATGCCTGCTTCACCACTAGATAGTGAGTTCTATGAGAGATGGGTATCTCTGCTCCCTAACAGAGGATCTGGTTGATATATGTGGGCTCAATATAAGTTCTCAGTAACTGCTCATTGAATAAAAGAATAAGCAAACAAATTTGACAAACTTTCTAACAGTGGCAGACTAATGGAAAGGAGTGGGTGGTCTCCTACGGTGACAGCATTATTTATTTGTTTTAATAAGATTATTAAGTCAAAATGCAAGGAGCACAAGTTCTGGTAGGGTAAATAATCACATCAGGATTGTGGCAACAGGCTATCCCCATGGAAGCAGAGGGAACAGGGAGGTGACAGACTATGTAAATGGGATGTCAATGGTTGGTTTCTCTGTGTTTAGAATTGCTCAGAGTCCTGGGCATGACGAGCTGTTCCTTGCCAGCTCCTTTTGTGGCTACTGGTGCTCGAAGTTACCAACAGGAGGACACAAACATATGAAAACCAAAAGTATTGTAACAGATGCCTTTGTGTATTCTCCTCTCTTTCTAGGTTTCCACTCAGAAACAAGGGTATTCCTTTAATGGAATCGGAAGAATCTCTGTTAGGTAGGGTCTGTCATTTATTACTAGCTTATCTGAAAAGCAGAGTGTACACAAAGCATTCGATAAGGCAACGCTAAATAAAGAGACTTGAGGTTGGCACCTGATGGACTAATGTCATAACAATTATCATCCCTGAGAGCGGTACCCAAATCCTCACTTCTAAGACAGCCAGCGACTCCCAGGTGAAGGTTAAGTTGCTTCCTTTCTGAACATCCTCTCCCACCCTGGGCCTCTGCCAGGCTCGAGAGGTAAAGAGGTCGGGTGGGCATGGCCCCAGCCCACTCTCTCCCGGGCTGGCTCCTGGGCTGGCTCCCGGCCTGACGGGAAAACTCCTTTCTTTGCCGCTTATTCTCCATGTTGCAGCCTCCACGTCTTATGTCACAGGACCAACAGCCACCAGTGACAGATTTCAGTATGGGGTATCACTGAAAATAGTTCACCAACTTTCTTTCTATTCCTTAATTTAGGAATCGGCAGGGAGAAGGATTTTCAAGGATCAGTTATGGATTGTGAACACAGATTTATGGTATCCTCAATGTCTTCCCCCATAACACCTGACATTCAAATCTTTTTTCTAATAGATGTGTCTCTCGTCCCAATAAACCAGGCTGTTTCCAAAGAATGGCTCTAAAGCATTCTCCATTGAAACATTTCAACAGAAAAGTTTTGGTTTTGGTTATTCCATTGTGACTGGACAGGAATGGCGGGAGAGGGCCTCCAACACTCCACCTCCCCCTAGTGTACCTGTGAGTATGCCCTTGAAGACCAGCCTGGACGCTACTTCTGGGGGCTTTGCCTGAGCCTGTGATACGCCATCCGAGACACTGGTATTGACAACTGTGTTAGCACATGCTGCTCAATAGCTATATTGCTTTGACAGGTTAAAACGAGGTATCAGGACTGCAGAGCATTGCTGGGATTGTGTGAGAACAAATACGTAAGTTATAGCTGCCGTGGCTGCCAGGGGGTGAGTGTCTCCACGAAGTAGAACAAACCTCCACCAGGGCAGAAACGGTCTCTTCTCACCTCCGTGTCCACGGCGACGTGAAGGTGCTCACACATGGGTGACACTCAAAAAACATTGCTGTCGTGCTGTCGTTCATAAATAACAGTGGAATCTGCTGCAGGGACAGAGGTTCTTACTTAAAATGGAATCACAGTGGGAGCTGAACTCACACGGGGAGCAGTTGCTAGATTTGTACTCAGAGTTTACGCTGCTTTCGCCCCTACCAGCCACTCTCCCTAACCCCACCCCACCGGCTCCTACCCTCACACATCCATTTAAATTAGAACAGGAAAGAATCGTGTAAATTAGAGAGTTAATGGAATTAATGTGTCTCTCTTTTGTGCCTCCTCAGAACTTTGTAATTAACATTTATTTCATAATGTTGCACTCTGTATTCTTGTTTTTATCTCATTTCTAGATTATGAGATTCCTATAGACAGTAAATGTCTCTTGAGAGCTTTCTATCCTTGGCAACTAGTGGAGTATCTGACAGGAGAATGTTGCAACACACTGGTTCAGTCTTCTGGACAGGTGTCCTGCTGGAGAACACCGCTAAGGAGAGCCCAATAACACGTAATGAGGACGCTCAGAAAGATTAAGCAAAAGTTAGTGGGGATCCACGCCTCCCCCTTCCTTTAATGCTGAACTTTCTCTCTCTCTTCTCAGCATTAGTAATGTTTACCAGTTCTGCCAAAGGCCAGCAGCCTTGGTGTCTGGCCTTACTCTGATTACTTGTCTCTTTTGATGTAAAATCCTCCTGGGACTTCGGACAGAGAAGAAACCTCTGCCCACACTCACATCAGGCATTAAGAAAGCCCCTTAGACCACATCTCCAAAACGCACAGCAGTACACTTACAATGCTTCTCTTTCTTTTTCTGCAAGTAACCATATATTGTTTTATACGTCTAATCTCTCCCACCACATTAAAAACTACTCGTGGGGAAGAACAGAGTCTAATCTATTTATCCCCTACAGCTGTTATGTCATTACACAAACCTAATGTGTGGATTGGTAATAAGTGGTGGGTTTTACATTCAATTGCCTTGGGTAGGTGTCCAATGGAAGAGTCTGTTAGAATCACACTTAAAAAATGAAAGAGCGTCAGGTAAATAAAAGGTGCTTAAAAATAACAGTGCTTCAAATCCTCAGGCGAGTAGCTCAATCTCAGTCCCCATTTACAGCTTCTGCTGTATTTACAAGGCACAATGACATCATCCTTCACTGTCTTGATTTAAACTACCTGCCCCACAGTCCTGTCGCAGCTGCGCGCTCCGCAGGGCCACGGTGTGCTGCCTCAGTCTCCACACAGGACCGAGCCCCTGGAGGGCAGGGGCTGTGCCTTTAGCTGGGTATCCCTAGGACCAAGAAGAGCACCTGGCCCTTAGAATTTCATAACTTAATGTGAATTCTGAGCTCATTAATCAAAGGGCCTCTATTTGCTTTCCTAACAATATAATTATTTCCAGCTGGTACCAGAAAAATAACCTGAGTATCTATAGGACAGGCATCAAAAGTGCCAGTAGCGTTTCAGAGTTAGGACCCTGTGCTTAATTCTCCACAGGGACGTGCCCTCTGGTTTCCTGGCTCATTTGTTATTGGGGGTTGCTGTCTCCTGGACTCACACTGTAGTCCTGCTACTTTACGGGATTGATATGACAGGTCTTTTCTAATTCGTGGAGGCAATTATGAATTGTGTAATGATTAGAAATAAATAGGCCGCAAACCATCCCCAAAGCAGATTCTAAAAATAACCTAATGTGCATTCTGTTATGGCAAACTGGGGTCTTTCCTTCTGTATTAAATATTTATAAGTCAAGTATAATTCATAAGAAATGTTTTGGAAAGTCTAGTGTTGTTAATACCCATTGCTGATTAAGGCCTACACAGGCCGTCACATTATTTTCTGTGCAAGTTTCAATTTTTATAAACTTATGTTTCCAAATTAAGTGAACTAATAATTAAAATCAAACTCATTTCAATTTATTTTCCTTGTGCTATGAATGCTATCCATGTATGAATTTGCGGTCCCAGAATCTTGGGCCAACTCGTAGTTCACAAAATCCCGTTTCCCATGACTTCATATATTATACAAATAAGTAACATTCTCAGGTTTTGCATTCAGTCACCTTGGATTTCATACAATGCTACAAAAGCTAGAGAGAACATTAATAAATAAAAATGTATGGAGAGTAGATGTTTAAGAAGAGGAATGACAAGAATGAGAGAAAGAGAGAGAGGATAAACAGATGACAGGTAGGCAGATAGACAGATGATAGATAGATACTGGAAGGGAAGATGAGAGAGGGAGGGAGTGAGTGAGAGAGAGAGAAGTTGATGATGTCATGTGACAGAGAGAGGGAAAAAGTAATCATGTCATCCCTTGGTATGGAACCTGGCCTCTCATCCTGTCCGGACTCAGTACTTTATGATCTGATATAAAGCTTTATCACAGGCAATCGGCAATTTTGCTCATCCCGATACCCACCCCAGCCAATGACCCAGCACCTGCTGACTGAGTGAGGCCAAGTGGTGACTGTCAGCCCTGCCGCCTGCTCTGTCCTCTGGCCCCAGACAGCCTTCTCTGGGGAGTTTCTGTGGCCGTGGGCTCCCGGCTGCTGTCGCGTTAGCTGCCTGCTTTTGTGGTCAGGATGGCTTTAATAATTTCTGGCATTGTCACTGGAAATGTATGGCATCCTGATTTTAAGTTTGGTATTTCAATTTCCATAACTTATGAATTCTCAGTGATTATGTTAGTACAGTGGCGAACTTAGATTTTTCATTTGCACAATAATTTCTTCCACATTATTCATCAGGTAATTATAAAAACAACACTTCCTCTTCTGGGGCATGAAGAGGAAATTAAACCAGTCTCCCTGCACTATCAAAATATTAATTTTCCCCGTAATTGAATCCGTGTCTCAGCAATAACACCTACCATTTATCGAGCATTTACTATGTGCCAGGGACTGAGCCTGCAGCTCTGCATGGGTCTCTAAGTCCTCACAATCACTCTGCCGTCACGACTGCCATTCGACAGGTGAAGAAAAGAGGTGCAAGGCGGTGCAGGCACTTGCTGAAGTCCACAAAGTTACTTAATGGTAGAACTGAGTTAGTGAACTCATATAGCTCCAGAGTCTCCTCTCTGAGCTACCTCATTATTCTGCCTCTGCAAGTTCATCCAATTATAAAGATTGCCCAAATTATGCCTATGGTTTCTTTAAACACTTACTCACGGTTGACCTTGGGGAAATGTTTGAAAAGTCTTATTTTTTTTCCACAAAGGGATATATTTATAATAGAATTCATTTTCTGATGAACAATCTCAACTACAATGTTTTTCCTCTTGTTTTATTTTAGTGTCTACTGAACAGAAGGGAAGGCCTCTTCAGCAATATTTAGGTTGTGGCCATCTAGTTCACATGAAGCATAGGTTGTTGAAAACCCAAGGCAAAGCAAGGCTGCTTAGTTTTTTTGACTCCTACATTTTTAAGACTAGGCAAGACATGCATTTAGGCTGTATTTATCTGGGTAAAATGACTGCAATTATTAAGGCAGTACTAGCAAGAATAAGTGTCTGTTACTAAGAAAAAGAGTTTGCTTCGTATATATCAGTGCCTATATTCTTTAGATTCAGAAGCTAACTGTTCAGCTCTTCACTTCAATTTGCTTGAGTAGATAAGGGATGCCAAGCCTGGTAACCATGAGATGACATTTTTGTTCGGGATGAGGAGGTAGATTGGAGAAAAGAGAATAAATGGAGAAACTACTTTTTCTTGGCAAAGCTATGGAATCATGGAGAAATCTTGTCTGCACTTTAAAAATTCTCCTTTTAAAACAGGGATACAAAAGCTCTTCCTTTTCTTTTGTTTTTAGAATAATAATAATAGCACCTTGTTACTTTATAGCCTAGATGGGAGGAAAAGTAAAAAAAAAAAGACTGTAAAATGCCCCATTTTTTTCCAACAGTTATGAGAAAGATAAAGCAAAACATGATCTTCTTAAGTGAAAGTTTCCCGAAGTCCCAAGGAAAAGGGGAAAACTGCAGGAGAGCTTCAAGAACCGCAAACCTTGGGATTTTGCATCAAAATCCACACTGTTAGTAAAAGCTTGGGGAAGGCCTGGCACAGACCTGACTCAGCAGAGAAATGCCACCCACAGTCACCGACTCGGCTTCCGCAGCGGCCGAGCTGCCCTATTTTCTCTGGAGGTTTCCCCAGCCAGACCAGTACACCAGTCTCTCAGATGGGAAACTGGATTATTTGAAAATTGAAATTAAACAAAATTGCATAACATTTAAGACAAGTTTACAATTATGATACTTGGCTTTTCACACAGGTTTAAAGTCAATTTTCTGTTGAATAAATAATATTAACCACCTAATAGTTTTCAAATGCCTCAAACAGCCATCATCATCATTCTGAACAGAATCCCACTCTTTTTAAAGACCATGGTTAAAAGATGAGGGGAAACAGTACCATTAAAAGAGGAAACAAAGCATGATTCAAAGTCTGTTTCCATGAGGTAATGCACACTGTTGACTAATGCTCAGAGGCATCCAGTCTACAGAAAGATGAAGGATAAAGTTAAAGCAGGTGGCTGGGAGAAGTCAGAAACCTCTCCGCCCCCGTCCCCCTTTATTGCATTACTTTATTGCTGAAGTCAAAGGGGCAGACAGAAATCAACAAAAATTTTGTTGATCTGACACAGGAACTTATGCCTAGTGAGATGGAAGTTATATATCCAAGTTCATCTGCTGGAAACTGCCAATATAACATTAACTGCATGTGTATGTGTATGTATCTGTGTATGTGTGAGTGTGTGCACGTGTGCATGCGCACAAGCACAGCATGAAGTTAAGAATTTTGAAAGGATCTTCAGAGTTGTTTCTGGGTAGATGTTTTTTTTTTCCTCCAGAAGGAAATACTTCCATTTTGTAATTTAGATCCCAGAAAAGTTAGGTTGTTTTGTTGTAGCATGTCTGCAAACTGAATGATGATTTCTAATGGAAATCTAATGGAAAACAGATTTCTTCCCCTAATTATAATAATATAACAAAAAATTTGCTATCATATAAGTTATTAATTTTTTCTCTAATATAATAAAATCTCTAGTATTTATAAGAATGCAATTGTTGAAAGCACTAACATGTTTCCCTGTTTCTTCTCATGTTAATCAGTAAGTGCTTTGATCTCAGTAGCCAGGTATCAGGTGCAGAGTTCAGAACTACAAATTTGCTGCACCCCCTTCAGTAAAAGTAGGGCTCTGATGGCTGTCTTTTCTCAAATCAAAGTTCATCTCTGTTAAATATTCAGAGTGCAAAAGAGGTGTGGTTCAGCACAGAGCGTCAAAGAAACATTAGTGGTTCAGAAATGATATCCTTTCCTCAGTAGCAATATATATTGTGGGTATGTGACTGGAATATTTAAAACACCTGTTCACTTGGCACTAAGCCAAATGTGTAATATGTTAGAGTGTGCTAGAGCGTGCTTGGCTCACTTCCAAGAGCATGTATCATTATTGCCATCAAAATACGGAGAGAGCCAGGGCAAAGACTCACATTAGGAGCAATGGAAGATAGATGGATTTTATTGTTAATAATATCATCACACTAAACACTCTTGGCTGGCTAGTATTTTCATGCAATCAATTATTGTTATTATTATCATCATCATCATTATTATCTGCATCAGAAAAGAAACTGGCAGTGTAGGGACACTCTTGTCTTAGCTTTGCTAATTATTTTCATTACCTTAAAATCTCAACCAACCTCCCCCTCTTCCCTGCCTCCCTTTCCCTAACCCCCTTTCACAAATTGTCTAACCGTGCTCTCCCCTGGATACACAGTAGTTCAACGGGAACACCGGGGAATACATAATATTCTAACTCTATCTACCAGAGTTCACTAACAGAACTTGGGCAAACCCTCTATTTGCCAGGGTTCCACCTTTTTTTTCTTTTCCCAATTCTGTTTGACTTCACTTAATAGAATACTTAATAGTTACTTTGTGACGCCTTTCTCTACCCTTTCCTTAGTTTTAATATATGTGTAGTGGAGATCATATCTCTGAAGAATTTCATAACTTTATTGCATAAGAAATAATCATATATGTATCATATGTAAAATGTACAAAATGTGACATCTTGTTTGAATGTAATCACAAAATATACTGAAGATTTCAGTGTCCAGTGTGTGTGTGTGTGTGTGTGTGTGTGTGTGTGTGTGTGTGTAAAGAGTAAAAATGTTAAAAAATTTTTGCCAAAATCTACACATTCAGGAAGGAGTAGCAGGAAAAAAAATAACACGTTTACAAGCATGCTGTGCCCAAAATGTGCTAATGGCTATATGCATACATTATATAAGTTAATTCTTACAAAAAGACACAAAGTGACATTTATTACCCCTATTTTACTGCTGAGGAAGCTGAAATTTGGTGGTTTAGAAACTTGCCAAAGAGCACAGACGTTAGGAAAGTGGTAGAAACCAGGTTTGTATAAAACTTGTGCAACTCCTACATCTAAATTTTAAAACTCTTACGTTACATTGTCTTACAATGAAAAGGCTGGCTTTTAGATTACGGATGTGAAAATGTACAGGTAGAATTTTATATCTGTAATATTATATCCAGAACCCTGATCTGTGTATGTGGTCACTGAAAATGCACATGCTTCATTAGAAATGTCTAAATTTATAGATTTTGATTTCTTCTTCAATTTAATCTAGAGAAGCTTATATAGGTTAAATACACCTCCTGAGGTCTCTGTAATTTGCTCCTTTGACACACTATATATGACAAATAGTCCTCAGTCAGAGAAATGCATGTATCTATATTATCAGTGCACATTGAAATTATATGCATATTTCAAAAACAACTTGTTTTCTATTATAATCATAGATGTTTATAAATGGCTTAAAATGTATAAGTATAAAGAAAGGTTTCAGCCTTTTTTTTAGCATACACACATACATATGTCACTTACAAAAATTAAAACCGTTTGGCACTTCCCCGTTCTACAAATAAATTGCTCTGTCTAGAGAGTTTCATTGTCCAGTAGAATCTTCCTCAAGAATTGGTTGTCACTACGCTTTTCTGCTGCTTGAGACCATGTAGTATCTTTCTCATAGCTCCTGTATTGCATCTAACTCCACACCAAACAGTGAGAGCACTTGATTTCCCTCAGCCCTCTTCCCCCTTCACCTTGCCATCCTTCTTACAGTTCCTTCTGTATTTAAACATTCGATTCATATCAAGCCAGTATTTCGCATGCCCTTACTCATTTCTTCTTGTGGGTCTTTGCATAATTGGCCTTTTGAAAAGTTTGTTCATATCCTCTTCTTCAATTTCCATCCATCTTTCAAACTTGACTTGGTTGAGCCTAAATGTGACTACCAATCATGGCCGCTTTTCCTGCCTTTTAGATATTCTAGTTCCTAGCAGTGAGTACTTGATTACAAGGTGTCCTCATCATCGTCATCATCATCACCATAAACTTTGCTGTGTGACAGACTCTGTTCCAGGCATTTTACAAATGTTCAGTCACTTAATTCTCATAATAACTACTGATGAGGTACTATTGTTAACTCCCGTTCACAAACCAGGAAGACTCTGAGAAGCTAAGTAACGTGCCTGGGGACATACAACTAGTAAGTGATGGAGGTGGGATCAGAACTCAGGCAATCCAGCTGCAGAACTGATGCTCCCAAACACTACGCTATGCTGCCTCCCCCAAATTTCTCACAGTGCTTGTTATATTGTTTTGCCCAGTTGATTTACTACCTTACCTAGACTGTAAGTTGTGGGAGGTCATAGATCATATCTGCCAAATTGTTATCTCTCCTAGGGTCATGATAAAGTTCTGTACATCCCAGGAATCTAATAATTATTGCTTCAATAAAAATATCTACAGGTAAAAGTGGAAGCAAATTTCTAAAGTGTACACAGTGGAAGGTCACTTTTAAATTTGAAGGTAAAAATGGAATTAAAATCTAGCATGCTTTAATTAATTCACAAAATAACTCTAATGTCATTCATGATCTCGAATGAAATGGCCACATTAACTTCTTTGCGATAAGACAAGGTGGGGCAAAAGTAGGTTTACAGTTGTGAGGATGCGAAACGCAGAGTTTATGCTTGTATGATTATTTATTATTGTATTATTTTCCATATGAACCTACTTTTGCCCCACCCTGTATTTAATACTTCTTAGCTGTCATTATAAGCTTTTGATGCATAAAATAAACATACCTTCTCTGGTTTAAACCAACATGCTTGAGTTATTTTGACTTCAATTACAGATAAATAACACTGTAGACATTTAAAATCCCCAATGATTAGGAGATAGTCAAATCAATATCAGCTACATAATACATAAAGGATGGATGCAAATTTTATAGCAAAGAAATTAATTATTAATTTATATCTGTTTACTGTAACAAAAATTTGTTGTCAGCTTTTTCTGAAGTTTAACAACGCTTGAGCCAAGATCAGTAATTTATATATAAAAATATCACCATTTAAGGTAAAAATGCTACTAAAACAACTATATTAATTAATGTTTATGACTGTCATATAATCTGTTTTTGTAGTAATTCATGCACTATTCTCTTTATATGAGAGTGTACCATAGCTATTGCAGCTCACATATCGCTACACAACTAGCAATATAAAATATTTTTAGCAATTAAAAATAACAAGTATTTTCCATATTACAAAAGTTTTGCTGAAGAATTAGAAAGGAATATATGAAAGGTAATTATTTTCCAGATCAAATTTATCCTGCATAGCACAAATGACTCAACAATGAAAATTCTGTTCAAAATGTGTGCATATAAAAGGCTTTGTCCCTGGAATGTCGCTCTCAGTGGCTCACTATCTAGGTTGAAAATGGCCATGCAGGGTTGTATGTCCTATTTTTCCATGCCTGCAGTAAAGATACAATATGGGAATTCAGCTTGGTAATTACTAATACACCACACAGGCACAATTACACCCTGTATGCCGTATGAAGGAATCACTTGTGGTCTGCATCCATTACAAAGAGCAGTAGGGGGCCCCCATGCAAGACGACAAAATGCTTTACAAGACGGAAGGAGACCAGAAGAGTCGATGTACACAGATACAAGGACCTTGATTCTTCTAGCAATGATTTAAGTCTCTTTCCATCAATTATCGTCCTTTGTCTCAAGAGTCTTATCACCAGCAGCATTACAGGAACTGAACATAACAATGCTCAGACCCATATAACCCCATGAACTGTGCTGATATTTCCACACCCTGTTGCTATGTTTGACCTGGTTATTCAGATTACTTAAGCAAAACAAAATGGGAAAAACACCAAACAAGCGTTACCATTGCAAAACTGGCCTATGTATTTTTTTTTATGTTTACTCAGAATTCAATTTCTTTAAACTGAAAGCCATTCTACTCTCGAAATGTAATTTTTCAAAGTAGTTCTGACTCCACTTAAAAAATTAAACGTGAAAATCTGGTTGTGTGAAAATTATAATTGTAAGAAAAAGATGAAATATTGGTGTATCAAGGGAATGCATACTTAAAAAGAGAATTTTATATCTAAGGGAGCTAAATAAACTAAGTCAGCCGCTCTCTTTAGCTGCAATGAGTCACAGAAATAATTTTCTTTCTGCAAAACTCTTTAAAGTTTTGAGTTTAACTGCAAGCAGTAAGCAGTTTTTATTATAAGTTTCCTCTTAATTATTACACGATGTATATTATTTTACAAAACTTTCATTTAAGATGCTCTTTTAAAATATATCTTACAATAATGAATTTTTAAGACCTTAGGAAAGTTAGTTAGTTATGGCAGTTTGTCAGCTTCTGTGAAACAAAGCCTTGTCTTTCAGAAAATGTTTACAACCTATGAGAAAAAAAAAATGTATCCTGGGGCAAAAATGTTTATTGGCACCTAGAAGTCTGAAGAGAGAGTCAGGCCTGTGGTTTTTTGAGGGCACTTTATCATCGCCCGCATTCTCAAAGGTTTCTCTGAATGAATAGAACTGGATTACTCAGCCTTCTATTCCACGCCTATTCCTCTCCATTTTCCTTGGCACGACTGAGAGCCAGGCTATTTTTAGTTAGGCAGTTTTCTATTTTTAGACAACTACCAGTTAGAAGACATTTGTTAGGAAAAAATTTAAACACACACACACACACACACACACACACACACACACACACACACAAAGGGAGGAGGGAAGGAAGCTTCCCTTCACATATTGTAAAGCAGCCTTCAACCTGTAACTCCAGGCATTTCAGCTGCTTTCAATCTTGGAAAAATAAAGAAAAATTCAGAGTTCAGGGTTTTAAAAATAAACCTACCCTCTGGCAAACAGACCAAAATGCAACAAGCTGTTACTATGTGAAACAGTGACTACAAAAACAAAGAACATTCTCCAATGATTAAACTGCAAGAAAAGTTGTAGAACGATTAGGTTATAAGACTGTTACACAGCCATGTAACAATTTTCCAGCCTCTCAGCCAGATGTATCATGTTTTAGAATTTAGAGGAAGGGGGGTAAAAACCTCATCTGTAAAGTTAAACCAAGGATGTGGGATGTAACTTTAAGGTTTCCATTCTTAGCAAGAGAGAACCTTTTATCAAACTTAAAGGCAATTATATTCACTGCATTTTTCTAACATCCGTATTCTATAAATTTCTCTAAAAATTGTAATCACATGTTTACAGAAGAACTATATATTAAACAGTCACTGCCAATGGGAAATCAAAATAAAGACTACTGCATATAATTACACATAATGTGTATATATATGTATATATTCACTTATCTATCGATATATCATTATTTTATTGGTCTAATTTTTACATTAAATGGAACAAATTACTTGCAGATTGGCTTAGCATATCAACGTATTCCACTTATCATTCAAAGTTATGCTTCCACCTGTAATCCACCACGAGATGTTTTCAGGTGTTCAGAGCTGTAATTTCATTCTTTCACCTTGTTTGTCCCACTGTACTCTGTATATCTTATTGTGGTTCAGACTGTGGGGTCGGACAGTCACAGATGCATCACCAGTAACTAGCACAATGTTTGGCATGTGGTCTTTGTGTTCATCAATTTCTGCTGAATGACAGGGCAAATCCTGTGTGTTTTGTCCACACTGGACCCTTGGCCCTAGAGGGCAGTGGCTGTGTCACAATCGCTGTGGCATTTCCCATGCGTTCAGCACAACCATGCCTCGCACACATCAACGCCTATGGAAAAGAAATCAATTCTTTGGCCTTTAGATTCTCTTAATTTATATAAAAATGAAGTTAGATCTTCTTAATTTATATAAAATGTAATAGTGATTATTTATATAAGAACACTGTATTTATTAAACAATGTACTTATTAAAAAAATGTTATGGCTGCTTCTTGTGCTGGGCTTGAAGGTGCCCAGGCAAGGCCAAGCTGTGAACCAAGGCTGGCTGCCCCAGGGTAGAGAACTAGTGTGTGATGTTGCTTTAATTAGAAATTAATGTCTCTCCAAATTTGTGGGGCTTTTAAGGTTCTATTTCCTCAATAGAAGGAAGTCAGAAGGTGAAGTCTCAAGAAAATTCTTCAACAACATTCTTTAGCAAAATCATTCTGCGGCGTTTTCCCCATGTGAAATTAATCAGAACCCCACATTTCAGGAGAACCCAGTCCTGCAGCTTAGATGCAGATAAAATTCCTCACGTGCTTAATGAGGATAAGTCACACAAAACTGTGCAAGCGTGCTCTTTCCCTTCCTGCTGGCAAGCGCTTCCCTATGACTCTTCTTCCCTGTCCCTGCCTCCATCTTCTCTTCTTCCTCAGGGTAGTTCCACTTTCAGTGTTCTCTCCATCCTCTCATCTCACTCCACAAAATCATATTTCCTGGAACAAACATTCTGACCGAGTGACTCAGCTTTCCTGCCAGGGTTTCTCTGGCCTGGCACGGACCCTGACACACAGGGGCATGTAATGAAGGCCTGCTGTAGGAATGGAAGGTGGCGTGGTTGTATGCCTCCTCTCCAGTTTACCTGCCCTTTTAGGTTGTATCCATCAACCATCACGCTGGTTACCTCAGTGAACACTCTTACCCCTTATGTCAAATGCTGCCCAATAGAAAGTTTCGGGAGTCAAACACATTTCTATACCTGTCCTAACCAATAGAGCACTTAAAATGTGGCGAGTGAGAGCAAGGAACTGAACTTTTCATTTGATTTAATTTTAAGTTAAATAGCTCCATGTAGCTAGTGGCTGCCTTACTGATTAGTAGAGATCTGTATCATTTCATCTGAGATTTGGTTATATTATCCAAAGAGAATGCACATGACAGAAAGACTGGGTTTGTAATTTTCAGGCCACGGGCATTAAATATATCACTTATTTACAATGTGCACAGTAACCTTGAAAGGAGTTTGGTTTCTGGAACTGAAAAGGAACAGAGACTGGAGTTGGCTTTCGATTAGTAGTTCATTCTCGGGGTAACTCTGGCCTCAGTTTTTCTCTCTAAAATGGTTTTCTCAAGGTCATAGTGATGGCATTTGTTTATGACTAAGGAGTAATTTGCACGCTATTTCAAGAAATAAAGTATCTAATTCAGAAATTCTGAATAAGATTACTGTTATTAATTCATATATCAGTTTTTTGTGTTGTTTTTTTTTGTGCTAATTATGTTTTCTTAGATGTCAGACAAAAGCCCAAATACCAATAGCACAGTTTACTGTTTACAATGTTTCTTATCCTAAAACAGTAGCTCTAAATAGTTACTCAGTTTATTTACTAAAAAATAAAGATAAGAGATTTAATTGATATGAAAAGGCTTTCAGATTCTAATTAACCTCCCGGCTAGTCATTAACTTTGTAACCTTTAGAAATAATTGACAGGGATTTTTTTTTTTCCTTATTCAGAACTTCCAACAGGTGGCTAAATTTCAGGGTAACAAAGACTACACTAAATGCCGTTGAGACATGATTGGATAATATGCCAAGTAGCTATCAGTAAAATGAGATATATTTCCAATAATATAATCTATCCACCCAATCTGTTGTATACATATGCAGTATTTGCCTAATTACAGTCCTTTTAACGAGGGAGTCTGAAGTCTTTTCCCAGAATGTCCGATGAAATAATTCGACAACGAGGATAATGAGGAAAGCGTTGCTGCCACCAGTCTCTGCACCCCTGGCACATGCCCTCACCAATCACGGAACACTTGCCCTCCAGGTCTGGTCTCAGAATCTTCAACAGGTGCTCCGTGCAGCCACTACCAACTGATGGGCATTGACAAGGGAGGGCACCAGGAGATGCCGTGCTCATACAAAGTGACTCACCTCACGGAGTACTGACAGGCTCTTTATAGTGGACTTCCAAAAACTGAACACACCTGCTTTCAAGAATTAGTTTCATCAAATGCCAGTTTTGTTTTGTTTTTAAAAAAATCTATTTGTGGTATGATTCTAACCCTCAGTAAAGCAACAAAAAGAAATGTTCAAAAATGTACTTTCAAACTCCATGTGGGAGAAACATGTTTGGAAAGGGAAGTCTAGATCCTTGCTACTCAAGTTTGGTTCACAGACTAGCAACTTCAGCATCATTTGGGGGCTTGTCAGAAATAGACTCTTGGGCTCTGCCCCAGGTCCACTGATCAGAATCAGCCTTTCAGCCAGAGCCCTGAGCGATTCAGACTGGGCCAGAGGCGTTTCATCTGAGACCCACTGACCATGCTTGTCAGATCCTTGCCAAAATACCAACAAGTTGCTTCTCTCTTCCCCAGGAATCAATCAATGCATGTTGGTTCAAAAGTCTTTTACTTTCTACCAGCACTACAAAGAATATTTCTATGTGGTCTCCTCTGGGTATTTGTTGTTTTTTTTTTCTTACACAGCAACGTTTATTCATCTCTGGTTCACTTGAAATATTCTCACTATTATTAATATTAAAACATATCTGACTTCAACAAAGAAAGCTTGGTAAATTTTAATAATGATCATCAGTGAGTTGTTTTTATATATGTATGTCTATTTACATACAAGTATATCATATAAGTATGTATACACATACATATGTGTGTATGCATGTGTGTAATATAAAATATTTACTGAATGTCTACTATGTTCCATACATTGAGCTGGCAGTTGGAGTTAACAGAGATAAACAAAACATCATCATGTCCTTCAGGGAAGGAAAATAGATTTATAATAATAATGTTTAAAAAAATGCTGCAAGGTAATTGAAAATAATAAACATCCTTTGATTAAAAGACTCATCATCTTTCATTCTGAATCTAGGCAGGACTTTGGAATATTCCTGAGGCTTCACTTTGAAATATTTCATATAGATATATTCAGTAACTCCTGAGGAAGCAAGGATGTTCTGTTCTTTTTTTTTAATCCTCACACAAGGATACTTTTTTCCATTTTTATCTTTAGATAGGGTGGGAGAGAGAGAGAGAGAGAGAGAGAGATGAACATTGACAGGAGAGAGACACATCGACTGGTTGCCTCCCACACGACCCTGACCAGGGCCAGGGACAGAACTGCAACCGAGGTACGTGCCCTTGACCAGAATCGAACCCAAGATTCTTTGGTCTGCAGTCCAATGCTCTAACTGCTGAGTCAAACCGGAGGGCTGGATGTTCTATTCTTTGATATCTTATTTGATACCTTTTTATCTTATTTGATACCTTTTTAAACCCAAACAATATTACTTTTACTTAGGTGCTATCAATGGCTAAATGCAAGCTTTGGTTCAAATATGCTGTCCAACACCAAGTTCCACGAATCTGGAAATATCATTAAAATCTGATGATTATGCCCTGGCCGGTTTGGCTCAGCAGTTGTAGGGTCGGCCTGCGGACCAGAGAGTCCCGGGTTCGGTTCCTGCTAGGGGCACATACCAAAAAAAAAAAAAAGAAAAAACTGATGATTATGATCCAGGCTAAATATTTTCCCCTTTTACTTTCAGATATTGGGGGGGGGGGGGCAAAAAACATGAGGACTTTGGTTTGCTCCAGTTAAGAAAGTTCGTGTAAAATAATAATGATGATAAAATGGTGATGATTAATAATTATAAGCAAGTTACATTACTGAAAAAAAGGCTGTATTTTAAAACCTACTGTCTCTCCTGCTCCTACTGTTATTAAATAACTCTCTGTTGACTCCATGCGCAGACTAACGCCATTAGCCATTAGAGCGTGCAGTAACAGGTGATAGAAGACTCACTTTCACTGCCTTGTGCATGTGACTTAAGTAATCTAACACACTTTATTTGTTCAACAATGGTTTTTTTAAATAAATGAGATGTGAAGCAGCTTTTCATGTTTGTAAAACATATGTAAATTAAGCAAAATCATTACTTTAAAAATGGATCTTCAAATTTGATATATTAAAAAAACCATTGTAGCCCTGGCCGGTTTGGCTCAGGGGTTAGAGTGTCAGCCTGCGGACCAATGAGTCTTGGGTTCGATTCCGGTCAAGGGCGTGTACCTCGGTTTCGGTTCGTCCCCAACCCTCATCAGGTCATGCGGGAAGCAACCAGTCGATGTGTCTCTCTCACATCGATGTTTCTCTCTCCCTCCCTCTCACTCTATTTGAAGATAAACAGAACAATATCCTCAGATGAGGATTAAAAAAAACATCATAGACTTTAGGTCAAGATAGCTGTGTAGGTAATCGCTGTACTCGCCCCCTCCCACAACCATATCAAAATTACAACTAAACTACAGAAAAACCGTCATTCAGAACCATCTGAAACCTAGCTGAATGGAAGTCCTACAACTACGAAATTAAAGAAGCCAAATTGAGACTTGTAGGAAGGGCAGAGGCTGAAAGGGCTGGTCCCACACCCAGGTGTGGCAAATAAAAATTGGGAGGGATACCTCGGCTGGGAATGTCCTCCCCAAGGAGTAAGGGGTCTCAGTCTCACACCAGGCCCCCAGCTCAGGGTTCCAGTGTCAGGAAAAGAAGTCCCCGTAACTTCTAGCTGTAAAAACCAGCGGGAACTGAGGCTGCTGGAACCCCAGGCAGTTCCTCTTAAAGGGCTCGCACAGGGACTTAATCAGATTCACTCCCTCTGGGCTCCAGCACTGGGGAGGCAGCTTGTAAGGCACCAGAGACATACGAGGAAGAACTGAGTCGTTATCGCTGGAGAGGCAGCCTTCTCCCGGACAGATGGGCTGGCGGAGGTGAGCCCTTTGGTGAACCCTTCCCCCACAGGGCCTCCCCAATGGGGCCAGCAGACGGCTGCCATATCTGGGACTCCAGCAACCTGGCTCACACTGTTTGCCCCGCCCTGGTGATTCCCTGAGGCCTATCCCACCCAACTTTCAGGCCCACCCAAGCTGTTTCCAGTGGCTTTAAAACCATAGGAAAGGCCTGTCTGGGCTCATGATTCAGATTTTTCTAAAATCTCTCAAACAAGCAGCATCTGGCCTCAGCGAACCCCATACCTCTCACTAAGTGGCCCCAGACCTGGCATTAGTAGCAGCCAGCCTTGGTTCACAGCTTGGCCTTGCCTGGGCACCTTCAAGCCCAGCACAAGAAGCAGCCATCTGCAGATAGCTTAGTCGCTTATGCTTGGTGCCCCCAGGTAGAACACAAGCAGTGGCTGACCTTGGCCTGCAGCTCCTGGGAGCCCCAGAGCCAACACATCCAGTGGACAGCTTCAGACCACATCAAAGCACCACTTCCACAAGCAACACCCTCAAGGGGTGGACTCAGTGGGTACCAGAGCCTTGCTGAAGTAAGTCTTGCTCTCTGTGGTGGGCCCCTGCACAGCTGATCCTCCAAGGTGGCCAAAGGTCAGTGGTCACAGCCAGTTCCTGCAGCTGATCAGCCTGAGTAACTCCTTTCCATTGATGTGCCAACAGCAATCAAGACTCAATTACAGCTGAAGGGTATACAGTCCACATGGGGGGGGATGCACCTCAGGTGCCCAGCTGGGATGACCAGGGAGGCTGTGCCACCAGACCCTATAGGACACCTATTATAATCAGCCATCCTACCAAGCCTAGGAGACATAGCAGCTCTACTTAATACATAGAAACAAACACAGGGAGGTTGCCAAAATGAGGAGACAAGGAAACATGTACCAAATGAAAGAACAGAACAAAACTCCAGGAAAAGAACTAAAGAAAATGGATATAAGCAATCTAACAGATGCAGGGTTCAAAACATTGGTTATAAGGATGTTCAAGGAACTTAGTGAGGACATCAAGAGCATAATAAAAGAGTAGCCAGAAATGAAGGATGAACTAACTGAAATAAAGAATAATTTACAGGGTATCAATAGTAGCGTAGATGAAGCCGAGAAGCAAACCATATATTTGGAACATTAGGAAGCAAAAAACACCAAATCAGAACAGCAAAAAAAAAACAAACAAAAAAAAACAATAAAAAAAGTGAGGATAGCGTAAGGAGCCTCTGGGACAACTTCAAGGGCACCAACATTCAAATCATGGGGGTGCCAGAAGGAGAACAGAGAGAGCAAGAAATTGAAAACCTATTTGAAAAAAAAAAAAAATAATGACAGAAAACTTCCTTAACTTGGTGAAGGAGACAAACGTACAAGTCCAGGAAGCACAGAGAGTCCCAAACAAGATGACCCAAAGAGGTCCACACCAAGACACATCATCATCAAAATGAAAAAGGTTAAAGACAAACAGAGAATCTTAAAAGCATAAAGAGAAAAGAAGTTAGTTACCTACAAGGGAGCTCCCATAAGACTGTCAGCTGATTTCTCAAAAGAAACTTTGTAGGCCAGGAGGGAGTGGCAAGAAATTTTTAAAGTGATGAAAAGCAAGAACCTACAACCAAGATTACTCTATCCTGCAAAGCTGTCATTTAGAATCGACGGCCATATAAAGAGCTTCCCAGACAAGAAAAAGCTAAAGGAGTTCATCACCACCAAACTATTATTATATGAACTGTTGAAGGGTCTTCTTGAAGAATATAAAAAATATGAACAATAAAATGGCAATAAATACATATCTATCAACAATTGAATCTATAAAAAAATGAACAAGCAGAACGGAAACAGACTTATAGATACAGAGAACTTTTTGTTGCTTGCCAGATGGGTGGGGGTCAGGTAGATGGGTGAAAAAGGTGACAGGATTAAGAAGTACAAATTGGTTGTTAGACTGATGAACCTCAGAGGGAAGGGGGGAGGTGAGGCGGGAAGAGAGAAACCAAAGAACTTATATGCATAACCAATGAACACAGACAATAGTGTAGTAAAGGCAGGAGGGGGGCAGGAGTGGGGAGGAGGGGGGTCAATGGGGGAATTAGGGGGTAAAATCTGGAATACTTTCAACAATAAAGATAAATTTAAAATAAAATAAAAAACCAATGCAGTAGTTATGAGAAACATGAATACATTTTTAGACACATTTCTTCTTTTAGACTTTGGGGAACAAATATAAATATGATTTATAGTTATTAGTAAAAGGCTTTTAAAGATCTATAAACAAAAATGAGCATTATAATTTGGAAGAAATATGCAAAACCTTTTTTTAAAATCACTTTTTTCCCCTTTTCTGGGAAGGATCAACATTGAAGATTTAAATCTTTATATTATACTAATTTATTTTTCTTTCTTTTTTAAATATGTTTTAATTGATTTTTTTTATTGAAAGAGGAAGGGAGAGAGAGAGATAGAAACATCGATGTGAGAGAAACATCAACTGGCTGCCTCCCGTATGTGCTCTACTGAGGATCAAGCCCGCAAGACAGGCATTAGCCCTGACCCAGAATCGAACCAGGACCTCTCAGTCCATGGGATGACACTCAATCCACTGAGCCACCCCGGCTGGGCCTTTCTTCATTTTTCAACACTAGCTATTGAAAAACAATTATATACTTTCTTTAACATATGACAGGGCGAAGTTATTGAGCTACTCATGGTAAGAACTATTTTAATTATATTTTATAGTAACCTAAGAAGGATTTTAAATGTTCCTCAAGAATATTATTTTTCTAAGTTCCTTTATAAAGAAAAAAACTACTGTTTTGAAAAAAAAGTCAATTTACTAATCATAAAGTTAAGTACCAGCCCACTTCAAGCGAATTTAAAAAGGAACATGAAAGACCTACCATCTTTCCGTTCCCAAGCGTCACATTTAAAAAAGACAGCACACGTTACCTGGCCTACGTGGTTAGTGCTCTCTGTCAGCCTGGATGACTTGCAAGGGTTTTCTACCAGGTAGTACGTTTACTCACGGACTCTGTGGTTATTGGTTTAGGGCAAAATGCGCTTTTAGTTTTACGGTGAGTATTTAGTTCCAAATTGGTGTCTGTCAAGGGGAAAGTTTATGCTCTGAATTCTACACAGTTCTTCACCTCTGAAATGCATTCTTCAAATTTTAAATGGAAGAATGAACCTTGGTGTTAATTGGAGAACACAATTATTTAAATGCCTCCCTTTTCACATTTCCATCTAGATCAGTGCTGTCCCATAGAACTTTCTGTGATGATCAATGCAGTCTACACGCTGTCCCATTCCGTAGTCACCAGCCACATGGGGCTATTGTAGATATTTTATCTACTTTTCATTCATTTAAATGTGAATAGTCACATGTGGTTAGTAGCTACTATATTAGCACAGATGTAGATTATTTTAGTTTTTGATAGCACTTTGATATAAAATTTATCAAATTTTAATGAACTGTTTTGTGGGAGCTATAAAACAATTTTCATTCTTTAAATGAATAACATTAGGCTCTATGATCATCATTTGGATATATCCTGTTATCTGTTTCCCCCTGTTTATTTAATCTCCGAATATATTCTGAGGGCCTGACACTTTCTAGACCTCACTTTAAGCCCTGGAGATAGGATGGTAAACAAAATGTGCACTGTCCCTGCCTTCGAGGAGCTGAAATCTAGTATGAAACAGGCAATTGGATAACAGCTTCAACTGTGCTTTGCTGGGGAAAATAAAACAGCTTATGACTGTAACCAAGGAAAAGGATCTAACACAAGTTAGACAGCAATTCAAGGATGGCTATCTGAAAGTATAAACTGGGACCTGACTTGAACAAAACATAAAGAAAAGCCAAGAAAGGCCTGGTAAGGAATGTTGAAGACAGAACAAATAGGGTTTAGAGAAGTAGAGGGATACAGACGTGTTCAGGTGGCCTGAGTATAGGATGGGAGGAGTTGATTGGCGGAAGGAGTTGATTGGCGGAAGGAGTTGATTGGCGGGAAATAGCAAAAGGTGAGGCTGGAGAGGAACAGACATACATGACCAGATCATGCATGGCCTTGTGAGCAACCGTAAGGACGAAGAGTCCTTGAGGGGCTGCGTTTATGTTTCTGTGTCCAGGCATTCTGTGGCACACTGCACATGGCAGGAATTCAGCCAATCTTTGTTCAGTGAATGAATGCATGAAAGAATGAAAATTCAACACGATCAAATAAGCAAAATGTGCTTCTTTTAAAGTATCTGTGTGTAATATGCATCCACAAAGCATGCATAAAAATAATTTTATATATCTATATTTTCATAAGTATAAAACTGAAACATGTTTAATTGGTTTAGGTATAATGAAAGCTCAAGGTAAATTTTCACATTTTACATCTATTCCCAAATTCTGTAAAATGGAGTTTGTAAAGAGGTTTGTAAAGAAGCCCAATTTCACTATTTGCTGCATTTCCTTTTCAACAAAAATTGTACTAATCAATTTTCATCGAACAATGTAGTTAGCTTACTGATAACCCCCAATAGCATTGTGAAACAATAAAGTTTATAA
The DNA here is from genome assembly GCA_030848825.1 of Tadarida brasiliensis. NCBI lineage: Eukaryota > Metazoa > Chordata > Mammalia > Chiroptera > Molossidae > Tadarida > Tadarida brasiliensis. The sequence continues at coordinate 59,070,540 of CM061258.1, forward strand.
GCTATTTTAAGGCCTTTCCAGTCTCAATTCAGGCCTTAATTATTACTGTGCAAGAAAACATTTTGCTGGAATAACTGTTCTCAGCCATCTTTAAGTTCACATGGGATTCGGGCAACAGAACAGTATTTCCCATATATGTGCCACCTCTTATTCTCCCCTCCACACCCCACACTCATCTTGACTCTTCTTGCCTTTAAAAAAAGCCAATAATCTTCTACTGAGACAGTTGTGAATCACAGGTTTCTTCTACAAGAGTTCCATCCACCTTTTTTATTTCCTGAGAGTAGCAGAGAACTCTGTGGTTTACTCCCTCCCTTTCACACTTTGTCACTCATCTACTGGCCCAGACTGGATAAGCAGATCAGTAGAATCACAGTCACAGAGGAGTGAGAAGGTGCCAAGTGACACTCCTGTATGGGTTTTGTGGTTAGAAAACGTGCAGAATATGGAGGTAACCTGCCTGGGACTTCTGGGACTCCAAGGATCACCTGGAATAATCTGGTGATCACCAAACCATTTGAATAAAAGTTTTGATTAGTTGTTTAGCTTATGTCTTCCTTTCAATAGCCTGTACTACATGAATGAGGTTATTGCTCCTTTGCCCGCTACTTGTTCCTAAGCTGATTTGTATATGTTTTACATCCTTAACAAGAGTGCCTATCTTTGGGCGGCGCTTGTTAAATTGTTGCTAAGTGAAAGGATGGCCTGGAGGCATGTCCTGTGGGACCTGCACTCTTCAGGTCATCCTGATGTGCTCAACACCACACCTTCTTCCAGGAACAGAGCCAACATCAACTGTGAGGGTAGCAAGGCAGGTGCGAGAACCAGGAGTGGAGCTAGAGAGTTGGAAGATAGGAAAGGGGCAGTTCCTTAGTACCATCAGACTCCCTACTGAATTTCAGCCTCATAAACTAGCATTTTGGGTAAATATCCAGTCACAGAGTTAAATAAAATGGACTTTCTTCCAAGGAAATGTTTTTAATACAATAACTGTTTTTGTGTGTGTGTATGTGTTTTTAAAAAAACCAATGGATTAAAAATTTAACACATTTACTAAATCTGGCATATTTATATATTGTATCTAAACAGATATTCAAGCTGCATTATAATACGAAAATAAAAAAAAAAACACTCCCAGTTTATCTGTTAAGTCTTTATAAGTCTTTGTGCTATTGTAACGGCAGTGCTAATTATCAAGCAAAGACACGATAACATGATAATTACGCAGAGCTGTTTTGCTATAAGAAGGAATCTTTTTCAACACCCACACATTGTACAATTTCCTATGACCCTGTAACACTACTCTGGTATGGCCCAGAAATTTATACTTCAGTCTAAATGTCTGGAATCATATTATTTCTCTCTCCCGGCCAATCCCTTTTTCTTGTGAGTAAACTGTTTTCTGAGGGTTAAGGGAGAGGGGTAATGGTCCAAATGGGAAATATAAAACTAATGACCCTTCATGAAACATATTATGTTCCTCATTAAATTTACTCAGTTAAATGTATTCCATTAAATTAAAATAAGTAGGACTTAAAATTTTACCCAGGAGTAGTAAACTACCTTAACTCTCAACTTCACGTTAGCTCCATTGTAAGGACAGGTTCCTCAAATCCCTGATGTATCACAGGTTCCTTAGCCTCCTACACAATTTCTGTCTTAGTATTGCAGAGGTTTCCAAACTTACTGTGCATAAGAACTACTGAAAAACATGTTAATAATGCAGATTTCCACTCAGATTCCCTCTCCTCCACCAAGAACCTCAAGCATACTGGTTTCAATGAACTGCACTTTGAAAAGGACTCTGTGTGGAGGTGATGTAAATTTCACTGAGCCTAGGGCATCCCACCTCGCTTCTTCCATCAGCTCTGTGATTGGAACAAGCATGTGGATGAAGAACGTGTGATTCATGTAGTTGAGCAGGACAGACTCACGTGTGTTAAGACTTGTTATCTTCATCCAAAAAAATCAAGCCACAGAATCTTTAGATTTTAGCCTAGGAATCCCCTAATGTCTTTTTGAGAGATTCAGACCTATAATGTATTAACTGCAAGATAATAGAGCTGTTTCTCTATGCTCTTATAAAAGTATCGCTTTTTAAAGAATTATGTGGTGAAAGACTTTCAAAGTCAATGCCTTTGTTTTTTAGATGAGAAAACTTCAGCCAGAGAAGTAGCTAACTTGTCCCATAGTGAGACTGTGCAAGACGAAGGTTCAAACGCAAGCCCTCCGACTTTCACCCCAGTGCGCTCGTGGCCGTAGAGAAGTCTGGCTCAGATACTCATCTGCCCAAGAATATGAAAGTCTATACAGTGTGTGACGTTTTAAGTTGCCTTAAAGTCACACAGGATATTGTTGAGCAAACCCCTCAGCAGATACATTTTCTAGATTTTAAACTGCTTTCAGAAAGTACATTTTAAAAGTCAACAAATTTTCGACTAGTTTAATATGATTCTACTGGATTTCATATCGTTAAGGACTAGAACAGTCCAAGTCTAATGATAAATTATAAATCAAATTCTCTTGTTACTCTGAAATGTTTATTGTAATGATTTTGGTAATGAGATGAAGTTTTGTGTTTGGAACTTGTGTTTAATGTGTATGAACACATAGACACACACACACACACACACACACACACACGAAAGCACCTATGAGATTTGACAATTGACTAATGCTGTTCATATTCATGTTTCTTTATATATTTTTCACATTTATATGTGTACATGAATAAAATAGTATCTGAAATACACAGTAGGTAAGTTTTAGAAATGATCTTAAATTTCAAGATTGAAGCAAGCACTCAATTAAAATAATCAGTCAATGAAAAACAAAAATAATATGCAGTAATACAAATCTGGAAGTATTTTAAACATATACCACATTAGGTCTAGTTATCATTCACTTCTGTTTCTCTGAAATTATTTGTTTGGTCTTATTAGGCCAAAACTTTGAAAAACTGATCAGCACAATACTTTTATAAAACTTCCAAATAAAGGCAAAGGAATGAGAACTAGTCTTAGACAGTTACTACACATAAAGTGGAGATGCATAGAAGAGGCCGAATGCCCTGGCTGGTCTGTCAGCGGTTGTCAACCTGTGGGTCGCGACCCCTGTGGGGGTCGAATGACCCTTTCACAGGGGTCGCCTGAGACATAACAGTAGCGAAATTACAGTTATGAAGTAGCAACGAAAATAATTTTATGGTTGGGGGTCACCACCACATGAGGAACTGTATTAAAAGGTCACGGCATTAGGAAGGTTGAGAACCACTGTCTAAGAGCGTTGGCCCGAGGACCAAAAAGAGTCTCGGGTTTGATTCTGGTCAAGGGGCACGTACGTCGGTTGCGGTTCCTCCCCGCTCTGGTTGGGGTTGTGTGGGAGGCAACCAATCGATGTGTCTCTCTCACGTCAATGTTTTTCTCTCTCTCTCTCTTCCTCCCTCCCACTCCATCTGAAGCTAAATGGAAAAATATCCTCAGGTGAGGATTGAAAAAAAAGCAGAGGCCAATTAATTTGATCAGGATTAGTATTGGATTTTTTTCATAATATAGAACCAATCTAAGCAATGCTAAGAATAACATAAACTCTGGCAAACTGACTCAGATAGTATACTTCTGAAACATTCACTAATTTTCTCTTAATTCTGGGAAAGCAGTTGCAATCTAGAAAACTGCGAATAGATAGTTGAGAAAAATAGACAGATGAAGACAGTCCCCACTACACCTCTTCCTTTTTGGTTTAGTAGTCACTGCTTATGAAGGGTACTGCAAGGCCACAGCATTGAAATAAGATACATGCAAGAAAACCTAAAGTTGTATGGCAATGCTACTTATGTTAAGAAATCTAAAATATTTTTGAGTTTTATTATTTAAGTATTTATTTTTAAATATGTTTTTATTGATTTTAGAAAGAGAGGAAGGGACAGGGAGAGAGAAACATCTATGTGAGAGAGCAACATGGATTGGCTGCCTCCCGATCCACATGCACCCAGGCTGGGGACTGAATCCACACTCTGGACATGAGCCCTGACTGGGAATGGAACCGGAGACCTTTCCATGCAGGGGATGATGCTCAGCCAACTGAGCCACAGGGGCCAGGGCTAAAATATTTTTGAATTTTAATGTGCTTATTTATATTTGGCACAATAAAATGATGTTTTAAATTTGAGTGTGATAAAACACTGAGTTAACATTTAGAAATTAATTTTAATCAGATTTCTATTCCATGTATATTAACAGTTTTCATTGCTATATTAAATTATATAATTTGGAGGAAAAACATTTCTAGGAGAATAATTGTCTTTACTCTTTCAGCAAGAATGTATTAGGAAGAACAAATGAGAAAGAAGATATATAAAGTAAAACACTGAAGTGTAGCCCTAGCCAGTTTGGTTCAGCGGTTAGAGCTTCAGCCTGTGGACCAAAGAGTCGCGGGTTCGATTCTGGTGAAGGCCATGTGCCTCCGTTGGGGTTCGGTCCCCAGCCCTGGTTGGGGTTGTGCAGGAGATAACCAATCGACGTGTCTCTCTCATATCGATGTCTCTCTCTGTCTCCTCCACCCCCACTGTCTGCAGATAACCTGAAAAATATCCTCACGTGAGGATTTAAAACAAACAAAAAACACTGAAGTGTAAGGTTGGGCTGAATTTTAAATATATTTTTTTATTGACAATGCTGGGAAACTAGTCTATACTTAAAAAAAAAAATGATGAGAAGTCATCCAAAATGTGGGTGAGCTGTACCCTGGCCACAGTGATGACTCAGGAAGGATGAGGCCAATAATTTGATCCGGGGGCCTGATTTCTAGCAAGGACCAGATTTACGTTGTCCCTATCATCATGTCATTCTAACTCGAATTTTGAGGGGGAAAGAAAGGGTGGAGCATTAGACGGGGTGTTACCCCTGGGTGCACCTGTGGGAATATGAACATCTTAGGACAAGGACGGCTGTACTTGGGCGTGTGTGTGGGGAAAGGGGCGGTCCAAACAGCTCAGGGCTCGCTCTGCCGAAGCTGGGTTCACCAACCACGCATGCGCTCTCACCTCCACGATGTCTGAGTTTGTCCGGCTTTCGTGTGGCTCGTTGTACTCCGTGTACTTGAGCAACACCTTGTCCATGTCGGTGCTGGCGTACTGGAACAGCTTGTTGGTGCTGTTGAAGATGATCAGCGCGATCTCACAGTCACACAGCACGCTCAGCTCATACGCCTTCTTCATCAACCCGAATTTCCTCTTTGTAAATGTCACCTGGGAAAATGAAAGCAGGCAGGGTTTTTTTAAAGAAAAAAGAAATCATTCGTTTTTTGTTTTTTTTTTTTTCTTTTTAACAGTACTTTTTTTCTTTGTCAAACAAAGTGTGCCGTTGTCAGAGCCCTTGGGCACTAACACATTTGGAAAGGAAGCAAATAAATCTAAAACTAATTTCTGCTCAGAATTTGAAAATGTGTGATTTCTAGCTTGTTGCTGAATGTGAAACTGTAAATGCCAAATTTAATGTAGGGAATTTTAATGAAGGTGACCAGAGTACTGTTCACGTTTCTTTGAACAATGTAAGATTTAAAAAGAAGTTAATTCCAGCATGGTTAACATCCTTCCCTTATAATTAAGTTTGGAACGTTTTTTGACCACTTGAAAACTGGACATGACATTATGAACATAGCATTTTATATCTGTGTTCAAAAATTCTTAAAATTGTTTAGTCTCATGCCATTTAATTGAAAACACTTGAAGGGATATGACTAACTCTGTCTTCAGAGAGCGCTGTACTCTGTTTTCTAGAAATCCAGCGGGGAACTGGGAAGTACTTCAGCCATAATACCGTTAGGGTCTTGGTTTCATTCTTGCCTGTATCTTTCTTCCTCTCCCAGGCCAGAAACTGTACTGTTATCTTTGCCTTTTCCTTCTTTCAATCTAATCTGTTACCAAGCCCCATAAATCCTTCCCTCAAAATGTTTCTCAGGTTCACACTTTCTTGTCTATTTCCCAGGCGGCTCTATCATTCAAGTCCTTATCAGCTTCCTGTCCTAGATGATCTCCCTGTCTGGAATCATTCCGTCCTCAATTCATCCCAATCTTCAAAACCTGCTCTCCGCACTGCCTTTCTCTGATGAGTGCTCTACACAGCTCCCTTTCTCTGGCCTTGAATGCTTCCTACCTGCCAGCTACCAAATGCAAACATGTATTTCACGATTCCCAGTTTCAGTCCTCTCTTGATTAAACTCCAGTCTGCCTACCAAAAACCATGAACATCCTTAATTATTAACCCTTACATGATCCAGTGTTTCCCAGCAGGTCTTCTGTAGAATATTATTTCATAAAATACTCCTTAATAGAAAAAGTTCAATGGCCCAATACATTTGGGAAATGAGGCACATTGATATATTACAGGCCGAGAGACTTTTTAAACGTTGTTTAACCTGCCTCCCAAACCTACAGCTGACAGAACATTTGTTTCTTTGCTTATTTATTTTGAGGAGCACTTACTACCATTCTTCAGAACTAAGTTTTTGAGGAATATACTCTGGGAAATGCTGACTAACTTGATTTAGTTATTCTTCTCAAAGGGGACTAGTACTTACATTTTTTTCTCACCTTCATATTCAACCCATCTAGTAGAGGCCAGCTCAGTTTTATCTACTATCTCTTTGTGTATAATTCCTATATCTAGATTCTCACTCCTTCTCTTTCTCTTCATCTCCAGACACCCAATGGATGTCCTTCAGTCTTAAGTGTATCTGAACGTCCCAGGAATCTCAAACTCCCCAAAGCTCAAACTCATTATCTTCACACTCCAATCTGCCTCCCCCCTGGATTCCCCATCCCACCATAGACTCATTCATCCATACTAGAGACTTCAGCATGAACTCCGAATTCCCCACCCCACCCCATCTCACACACCTAAATAAATGTGTTGACAGGAACTGTGGACTACAGACAGACAACTTAGCCTCCTGGTCTCCTCCTTCCTCCACACTCTTTTTCCTTAAATATATTTTCATTGATTTTCCAGAGAGAGAGGAAGGGAGAGATAGAAAGATTGATGTGAGAGAGAAACAACGATTGGCTGCCTCCTGCACACCCCCACCAGGGATCGAGCCCGAAACCCGGGCATGTGCCCTGACCGGGAATCAAACCAGGACCTTTCAGTCCATGGGAGGACACTCAATTCACTGAGCCACTCTGGCTGGGCTCCTCCACACTTCTGTTAATACTTATTGTTTTCCCCGGCACCCTTTATTTTTCCGCAATAGCACTTGTTGTATTTTATAATTCGTATATTTTTGTGTGATCATTTGTTTAATGACTGTCTCTTCCACTACATGCACGGCCCACAAGGGCATGTGCCATTTTTGTTTTGCTCACTGCTGTATCCCCAGAACCCATGACAGGGACGGGCACAGAGTGAAGATTTCCAGTACAAAAACACCAAATAGGAAAAACTATTGTGCGACGTTTTTAGAGATATCAAATTGATGTATGCTATATAAAATTATGTGATAGCTTTTCCCATGAATTTTTTTTAGCACTTTAAAAAGATAAATCTACACTTAAAGTGATTATATTGTTTCATCATATTTGTATTGAAGGCAGCATCGTAGAAAGAGAAGAACATGGGACTCTGGATTTGAAGGCTGAATCTGCTATTTACTAGTCATGAGAATTCACTTAACTTCTTTGAGATTGATTTTTCTTTGAGTTTGATTTTTCATCTGTAAAATGAAAAGAACACCTACTTTTAGGGTTTCTGTGAGGATTACATAAAATAACGTACGTACAGTATCAAGCACTGTGCTTAAAGTGGAAGCTCAATAAATCTTAGTTCCCATTCCTTTCTGAGATGACTTACAGGAAAAGAAGAACTTACAAAATATATCTGTCTTGGTGGTTTGGAGAGTCTACTGATTAAGGCTATTTGAGGATCTTACTATTCCTGATAGAAAGATAAAGCTGAACTACAGAATCCCCACTGATCATTCTTTGGAAAATACAGCATTTAGGTATTTACCAGCCCGTATAGCTAGTCAGTATGTACTCGGATATGTTAGTTACATTTCAGCTTAGACACACAATTTTTCTTTGTAATAATTGCCAATGTTGCACCTTCTATTTTATTTTATTGATTGTCTTACTAAAGTGCTTCTAACAAAATACAACTCGTGTTTTATTTTCCTATTTAATTGTCATATTAGTTTAGAAATGTTTTATTCTGGTTCATTCAGATGAGTCATAATCAGTATTAGGGATGAGCTAAATAAAGACAGTTATTTTGGAATGGATAAAGAAGCATAATCATTAATCATACAGATTTATACAAAATGCCTTTTCATATTTCTTTTAGATGCAAGTTAGTTATGCAAGTATACCTGCACATTGGTATTTTGTTTAGTGAAATAAGCTACAGAGTAGGTTCAATATAGAAGGCAATGACCCAAAATACTTTCATATATCTAAAACCACTTTTAATCAGACTTTCATGACCACAAACTGTAGGTGGAATGTCTCAATACAGTATGGTTTCTGTTGTACCGAAACCTCAGAATTTAGCACGTTACAACACTCACCATCAAAGCACATTTCAGCACAGAAATATCATTAAAGCCACTATTTGTGTTTACTTTTAGGCACTCCTCCACTTTTGTGTAACCAAATAGGCTGCCGGATAATGCACACTTATTTAATAATACCTGTCCAAAAAGTCAGTGCATGTAGCTTCTTTTCATTAAAACTGCAAACTACAATGATGATGGCTATGCTAAGGCATTTAAGACAATATCTTCAAATCTACTCTTAATTACTCTGAATTTAATTCTGTACTATGTTCATATTCTTCATAGCATACTCAGAATGTATTTTATAATGCTTTTTCTCATTGTTCATAGTGAGATAAAACTGATTTTAAGCATTAAGCTTTCTAAAGAGACCTGGGATATTACTCTTTGTTTAAAGCATGCCACTCAATGACAGATTGCAATTCAGAGCTTTTATATTTAAATATAATAATGTATTATAATCATTACATTTTTTTATAATGTGACAATAGTTTGTAATGGGGACAAGTCCATTTCTATTTCAGGAACATATTTTGAACCTTAAGTGAGATGGAAAACTGTTTTTTACAGTAGTCAGGCAAAGAGATACTCTTTTCCAATGTTTACATCAGTTAATGTGCATTGAGAGGAGAATAAAGTCAGTATTATTTAAGTTAGTACTAGAACTTGAAATTTAGTTTTCAGAATTAGAGAGACTTACTATATAACATATGTACGGATAGCAAAATGACTGCATGAATAATGACCATTCTATGTTTTTTCTTTACCTCTTGAAACAGCCCCAAATGTAATGATGATGTTGTGCTAAGATGTTTCAGTAATAAGTTTTGTAGTAACCTCAAGTTTAAGGCCAGGCATCACGCATCTTATATCAACAATTACTATAGAACTTACTAAGTATGACCCAGGAATTGAAATTAGAATTTGAAACTGAGAAAAGGCACACTCATTAAATAGAGCTCCATGTAAATCAGTCATAAAGAAATTAGGAAAATCCATGTACATAAACAGAGATCAATCCAAGCAATTCTTATTGAGCATTTTGTACATGCCAAACCTTATACTAGGCAATATGTATGGAGCCTTCCCTATGTCAGTCATTTGTGCTAGGTCTGTGGGGCTTCGACTTTGCACGTATCTGTGTCCCTTATACATGTCTCTTTGTCAGGGCTGGAGAAAGAAATAGTCATTTAATTCCTAATGTTTAAAATTAATTTTCTTTATTTAAAACACAATGCATTACTTGGCTAATAGTGTTATATTTTCATTCCCATGTAAGTGATCTGAAATTGTGCTTTTATCTAGAGTTGGGTGATTTCAGTTTTTGTTTTCTGACCAAATTTCTCTCTAGACTAAGCAAGAAAAACAAGTAACAGCAGATGTTAACCCAATCAGGATGAACATGGAATGAAACCTACCATATTGGTTATTTCTTATCTTGTACTTAGTGAAAGCTGATGGTGGTATCAGGTCCCTCCCCCCCTGCATCGGGCGGCTGGCAGGCTCCCATCATGAGGCCGGGCTCAGTTTAAACGCCAACTTCTCCGCAGCTTTCATTGTCACATTAAGATAAAACTCACTCCTCATTATTGTCCTCTAGAACGTTTACAGACCTTTATTATGAGGTTTATTCTAATATGACAGAGTTGGTTGTTTATGAGTCTGTTTTTCCTGTTGGGCTTTTGAGTTCCCTGAAGACCCCACCTCCAGCCTCACACAGACTCTGACCAGTGGACACTCAATGGATATTTGCCGAAGGAGTGGATTATGGAATGGAAATACACTCTATTTTAAAGTTGGAATGTTTCAATATAATTTTCTGCTAAAAGTAGATTCTTTTAAACTTGCATTTTTGACAATCTCTAAATAAGAGATTTTGGATATATATGTTTTACTAAAACGTTTAACATGTTAGAGACAGGAATTTTAAGAGAAAGGAATTATACCACTTTGGAATCTATAAGAGAGAAACCAGAGAATGTCTGGTGAGAATACATATATACATATATATATGCTCTAGATTTCAAGAAAAACATATTTCAAAAAGTTCAGAGAAAGCTTCTATTCTTTGCCCAGGTGACTCATCAGGAAGGATGAAAAAGTGTGAAGATAAAATTTTAATTTGACAATCACAAGATACAAAGGAGGATCTCGAGTTTAAGATGACTGCATTTGTTCAGCAAAAATTTATTGAACTTTCTAATGAGTTTAGATTTCCAAAAAACATTTATTTGGCAAAGTATTTGAGTAAATCCTCATCACAGTATTATAGATTTGAGACTGGCTGGTAGTAATTTTGATAATTTAAATATGAATTAAATGGTCAGTGTTAAGTTTAAGGGAATGTCTCTGGAAAGGATCACAGAGTTTAAGCAACTTTCCTGTCTCAGGCAACATTTTCAGCACTGGTTAAGGTGAAGATGTAGATGGCATGCTGATCAGAGCTGCATATGACATGAATCTGGGTGATAACCCAATAGATGGCAGAGGCTCTATCCATAGCTCCCTCTACAGACTAGAAAAATGGGTCACAAACAATAAGATGAAACGGAGATAATTTTAGTCTTTGTTTGCATTTAAAAAGAAACCATGGGCTCAGGATGGAGAAAAATTAACATGATAGCTGCTTTTGGGAAAAGGATCTAAAGTTATAATCTCCAACATGGAAATTAATTATTCTAATGATTTTTGTTGTTGTTAGTCAGCACTAACTAATCTATGCTACTCTATTCAGTTCTGAGAATTACATTGTAAGAGACACTGACAAAATTCGAGAGGTTATAAGATGGCAGACAGGTAGATGTAGGGTCTGAGAACAATTCTGCATGAGAAATCAGTAAAGTTATCTGGAATGTTTAACTCAGAAGATAGAGTTAAAAGTGAAATATCACACATTTTCCAAATCTGAAGACCTGGAGCCATCTGAAGAAGCAGGTGAGTTATTCTGTTTTATTCTATGGAGCAGAATTAGAAAGTATTGTTGAAAATCATAAAGACGTTCAAATAGGAGCAAACCTAGTGATGAGAACTGCCCATGAGTGGACCAAGTCTCATGAAGTAAGAAGTAGTTCGTTCTTGAACATGTTCAAGTGAAGCTGCATATCAGGGAAGGTGAGGAGGTGTTCCTGAACTCAACAGGAAGTTGGACTAGAGATCTTTAAAACATTTATTCCAGATTTCAGGTGTTCAGATTCTATGTCTACGTAGCATAGACTTTTGGGACAAGGGAAAGATCAGAGTGATGGCAATGCAGTTCAAAACAAAAATCTATTTCTGCAATTTCATCCTATAAAATGTGTTATGTTTTGGTTACTCAGCCTCATCAATATGTTACCATAATCATCTCTAATTTCCATATTCCAAGAAATAGACAGGGTTACTTTCTCTTTGTAGTTAGAAGAGATACAAAAGAGGGCAAAAAAAAAAAAAATTGAGTAGACAGTGTTAAAATATATATAGTGCTAAAAATGCATAGAAAAAAATTGTCCAGATTGATAAAATAGGAAATTAACATTACTAAACTATTTTTTTTTTTTAATCTTCACCCGAGGACGTTTTTGCATATCTCTTCAGATAGAGCAGGAGGGAGAGATGGAGGAAGAGAGAGAGAGAGAAATATTGACGTGAGACACATCGAGTGGTTGCCACCCACACGACCCCAACCAGGGCCGGGGACAAACCAAAACCAAGGCACGTGCCCTTAGCGGGAACAGAACCCGGATCTCTCTGGTCCGTGTGCTGATGCTCTAACCACTGAGCCAGACTGGCCAAGAAGCGGTATATATGCATCATTACATAGGAACTGAAAACCAAGTCTAAGCTCCAACATTTATAAGCTGTGTGCCCTTGGGTAAACTGTTTAACTTACATGAACCCCCGTTTCCTCACCTGTAAAATGGAGGTAACAACAGGCATCTTACAGAGTTGTTATGGGACTTAAACTAAGAGACACATGTAAGTGTAAGTGAGTTGTTGCAGTGAACACTATACAAGGTAGGCAGTTTGTTACATACTGCTGCTCTCCTAGGACCTGCCACCTTGTGTTACTATTATTATGTCTAGATCAGAGTTTCTCTCTCAAGTAGATTTGAGCTTTCCTTGAAAGCCAAGAACATCTCCTGTCTGATCTCGTAACAGAAGTCCTAAAGCAATACTCAGCTAAATAGCTGAATGAATGAATGAATGAATGAACGAACGAATGAATGAATGAATGAATAGATGGATGGAGAATTGTGTGTTTTTTTGCAATCCAAAATGAATGCCTAAAAATAAATTTCTATGCGTGCTTAAACTATGTTAATAGGAAGTTTGCTTGAGAGAGCAAAAATTCACCTATTTTTCTTTTTTTTTTTTTGTCTTATTAATTTACAGTAAAAACATACATTTGGTAAAACTGAACAGGAGAAAAACTGGACTGTGGGTTTGTTGGTGAAATTGGAGCATATCATATTTCTTCTTATCATTGTTTTTAGATAAGAGTGTTGACTGTACTTGGCAATTTTTTTTCTAAGAAATTCAAAGACGTTATAATAAGTGATGTCACCACCTTCGACAGTATCTCTTTGACATCATTATTTGGCACAGTGCATGATCACCATTTTCCACATGATGCTGTAGACAAAGACGTGAACTTATCCAAGGTCACAAAACTAGTCCCTGGATGAACTAGAAATAGAATCTTCTTCACACAAAATTCATCTTTCTTTCCCTTAGTCAGTGTTCCTTCCCTCTTTCTAGATAACTGAAATTCAGCACAGCATGGACCCAGTCAACCGTTCATTCAGCTGTGTACAGGTCCATTAAGAACTGTCAGCAATTCTGATGAGTACATGCAAAGTAGTGCATAGCATATTAATTAATGTTAGAGGAGTTATCTAGGTTAAAGTAAAAAAAAGTATTAATAATACTAAAATTGAGAAGAAGTTGGTTTCTGGGTTTGGACAGTAACCCAAAGCTCCTTTTGTGTGAACTCCACAGACAACTCTGCCCTCAGACCTCCAGCCGTTCCTACTAAAGCTGGTGAGAACCACATGCATGCACTAGTGGGCACACACCAGTTCTATATTTATGGCTGTTTATTTAAATTTCACAAACTGAGAAACAGTTTGGTTGGTAGCAAATACAATTCTGTTAACAACCAGAATAAAAAAGATGGGTCTCTGATTTACACACAGGCAATGTAAATAACTAGTTCTAAAAACAGAGACAAACTCCTGTATCATTTCCTACAGGGCAGGGAAATTAGTCTGACTACTGTGTAATGGACAGGACATTTAATAATGAGTCTCCACACCACACACATGGCTCCTCCATTCACCCTCCTAATCCCGCTCCATTCATTAAGTCACCTCAGGAGAACTTGCTGCCACATACTGTGGGAGTCTGCACCTTACAGGAAAGGGTTCTGAATCAGTGAAAGCCAAAGGCCTTTGGAATCACGTGGAGAACTATTGAAGCCTAACTCTAACCGACTTCAGGTGCATTAATTACTAAGGGAAGCAACAATTTTATCTCTGAGTCCCCAGTATTTCTTTCCACCAATCAGAATACTTTTGGCCCAATCTTAATTCAACCGCTCAGTGAGTCTGATCAGTGAGTGGAGAACTTTTTACTCATTTCTTCACCTCTTAAAGTAATATTAGTTTCTTTGTTTTAGAATGTTTGGGACGGTGGTGGGAAAAGACTTGACTCTGGGTGGTGAGTGTACAATGCAGTGTGCAGAGGATATGTTATAGAGTTGTACACTTGAAGCCTGTGTGGTTTCATTAACCAATGTCACCGCAATAAATCCAATAAAAATATTTCATTAATTGTTAATTTTCTGGCACAGAAGATGGTACCCTGTGGAAAAACTAGGGCATGGATGACTCTGAGTTGAAGAATGATTTAGAATAACTGGATACAGGGTGAAGAAGTTTTAGGAATGTCTTAAAACAATTATTTACCTTAAACTTTCCTTCTACTGTAAAAGAATGCCATGATAAAAATCTAAGTGTAGATAAATCTAAAAGAGTGATTTCAATTTTAAAAAGCAAATTTGAAGGGATAGGGGAAAAAAGAACCTGTTTGGAACTATTAATATACTCAGCTAAATCGATTTTCAGTTTTGAAGTTATCTTTTTTTTTTTTTTGTCTAAATAGAGTAATGATTAATATAACCCTCATCCTATGAAAATATTTTAGATTGACTCCTCCTCACCCCCAGTCTTGATAATCTGTTTCCTCCCAGTTAAGGAAACGGAGTGACTAATGAGTGACAAGACAGACAGTTCATAGACACAATGAACTCTCTAATCCAGAGCCACTGGGTCTTCCTATGTGTTTAAAGGGTTAGGGATGGAGTCAAGAGTCTGCAACGACAATCTCTAATTGAAAAAAAGGGAAATGCCCTCTTAAATGCTCTTTTTCTTCCTCTGGCTTGTTCCTGACAGTAAGTAATGGTACAACTGTTCTAAAGTATTCCTCTTCAATTTTTATTTTGTTTAATTCAGTCTGTCATTAGAAAGGCTTGCGAGCTTTGGGCTTGGTGATTACTCTCGGTGGGAGGAAGTAATGCCACTGCAGACTTGTGTTCTAGACAAGCGCCCCTTTATACAATGACGGGGCCTGCCTTGGTAAATGAAAGGCTCTTTAAAGAGCAGTGAGGGACTCTTTTAAGCAGACTGCTACCATGTGCTTGTAACCCTCCAGCATAACTTGCGAGGATGAGACAACAGTGTATTCGGCTGCAAAGAGGACTATTGTCCTCATTAGCCTCAAGCGACTCAGGCTGGGTCTCGCTGCAATGCTGGGATTTCCAAAGGGGTTTTGAGCAGTAGTTCCAAAAATTCTGAACACAATAAAAGGATTAAAATAAGGGGCTTAGAGTGTGGAATTTAGAACTCTACCAACCCCTCATCCTAAATCAACACCCCAAACCCCAAAATAAAACTTTAAATCTTAAGCATTGTACATTATTTGGGGGTGGGGGGGGAAGAATAAACAATAGGTTAGATCACAAGTAAATAATTAAGTGCATATTAATAAGCTTGAGTGTTTAATTACAAACTCATAGAGTCTGGGTTTCAAACTTTGTGATAGCTGATTTCTGATATATTTGTCTACATGAGACAAAGAAAGAAGGATGATCTACGATTATTAAACTTATCAGGATTTCAAAGATTCTATCGTGGTCCATTTTTAAGCTTAAGAATGTTTTGGATTTTAAAAAGAGAAGACTACAGCACAATATACTTTTAATTTTTTATATGTGCTGTTCAGGTCTGCTTGGTTTAATAAAGAGCTGATTTAGATTCTAAACCCAATCTGTAAATGCAGCCAGAATAAATACCTCTATTTCTCTAGACCTCATGTATATATAATATGTAATTTGAATCTGAGAAGAATCAAATAAACCAGATTCATATTTGGGGGGCAAAAACATGTTTACTAGTTTAACAAAGCCAAAATGTACCTAAGGTAAAGGTCAAAGACTGCTTCATTCCCTGCTGAGCAAATGCTCAGGAAGCACATTTGTCTACATTTCCTGTCATAACAGGAAGAGTGTAACTTCTTCCTTTCCACAATGGCTTCACGTTTACCTCCTAACTCCAATATTTTCTCCCTCAGGGCCTTCCAAATCAATCCTTGCAAGACAGAAGGCAGGAGGCTGTCTCCGTTGTAGTTTCCAAACAGTTACATTTGTTGAAATGTTATTTAAATGTTAGTGATTTCTTAAGCTAAACTGTTCCAACTTAAAATTAAAAGTCAGATTTCCAAACATTTAGAGTGGTTCTCTTATTCCTATCAGTGGTCCAATGTATTTCAAAGAAATGCAAATATAAATCCATATTATGGAATTTCATGTAGCTCAATTTAATCATGTAATTTTTTAAACCAAAGTAATTATTCGGGGTTGAGGGGGGGGGGGAGTTGTTCCAAATTTTCTTCAGTAAGAGTATGTTGGGATATAAATTTTCAAAATACTTTCACCATAATAATTTTTAAAGGAGCTCATTTTAAATGAATAAATTACAAAGTTAAAGTAAGTCTTGACTGCAAAGGACATGGTTTTGAAACAATCAGCAACATGTTCTTTAATCTACAGTTTGGAAGAAACCTTTTGGGTTATGTGGTCTATTTATATTGTTAATATTTTTAGTGTTGGTTTCTTAGTAATACGTTGTCACATAGAGTTTGTGCATTTGCAAAGCCATAGGTGAATTGTAGCAAACAAGCTGTGTGCATGCATTCACAAAAGTGGAAGGTGCCATTCAACGTCCACTCCACACAAAAGGATTGAGATATAATAAGCCCAGACACAAGCATTTTTATAAATTACAGTTTTAAGTGGAAATTATAAGAGACACACAAATTAGACAAACAAAAACAAGTCTCGAAGCCCTCAAGTTTAAGTGGAGCTTATTTCTTAAGTCCAGTGATAGAATCCTACAGGAATGGTTTCCTTTTCCTTGTGAACATTTTGGCCTCCCTTTGATTTTCTACAAAGGAAAGCTCAGTGAGTCTGACTACGGTTGAGATAATACTTTCTTGGCAGTAAAGGAGTAGAACTGGTTGACATAAATATAAAATGTCCCACGTCTATGGGATGTATAATAAGTGTGTGGTGCAGGGGGCAGACCATTTGTGACTTGTTTTCACATTGCTAGGAACACAATACAAATGAATGGCCTGATGTCATAGCTGTTAAACAGACATCTGAGCATTTTGGCTACTGCTTTCTTTGATTTGAAAATTCCCCAAAGTACACTTCATCATTTTTCTTTTAGGTTTTCTTTTTCAGTCTCTTCAATCACCAGTAACTCCAACAAAATCTTTTCCTCTTGGTGACTTTAAGATTAATGAAAGAATGGTTTAACATATACGCATGGGGAATCTTTAGGCATCCACAGGATGCATCAATGCACCCTATAACTCAATTCTGAAATGTACTACTATGTCCTGATACATTACTATGATACATGCTAATTTCATTTATATAAGATGAGTTTAATATAAATTTTAATACAAGTTTAGGGGAGGTAGTCAGCTGTTAAGAAATGATACTGCAGGGAAAAAGGCATAAAAATATTCATTATGAGGTATTTGCAGGTTTATTTGGGATTTAGACGTAGAAAAATCTACACTTTAGAGGTAGAAAAATCAACACTGATCAACAAAAGTTCAGATCAAGTGAAGTTTTTATCCACTTGATCCGAAACAAGGTTCCAGATATTCATTGCCAAACATGGATAACTCTTCTGTAGTATTTAAAGTACAATTTCCTCTCAAGTAGTATTCACTTACATGATACACACACAAGCAACTGACAAGTCTGGAAGTCTTGTTTGTGGACAAGGGAACAGTGTGACTAGATTACCCTGTTCTTTTAACTCATGGTCCACAATTCCTCAGTTATTTTCTTGAAGCAATTTATTTGTATTTCTAAATTATCCAGTTCATCACATTTAAAGAGTGAATCTACCTCAATTTCAACATATTTTATGTTAGATTAGTGGGTTGTAACTCTCAAGTTTACAACTGTGATTAGCCCTTTTATTTATTGATATACTGGATTATCACCTTGAAGGAATGAATATTACAGGAAAAATTCCACTGAAATTTTAACGAACATTCTAAGAAGAACCTAAAATAGTGGAAGACTGGAGAATGCAGTAACATTTGTTTCTTTTTAAAAGAGAGTCACTTGAGGAAATCAATACATCTCAAGAGAAAAAGTTAAAAAATTTAACTGCTATGAACTCTGAATTCTTTTTAGTCATAAGGGGATTCTGCTGTTCTATTAACAGGAGAATGTTGCTAATTGTCTTTAATTTGTGCTCCAGTTATTGCACTGATAATTATATAACATTTTGTTTGCTGGCAAAAACTATTAGTGTGCCAGATCTGATGGAAGAAAAGAACTTAAGACATTTAAAAATCTGTTTCCTCTAACACTACTACATTAGGCTCTAACTGTGTTAGTTGTCAAATATTTTTCCCTTTTAGTTATTCAAACACTTAAATGTCTTTTCATAACAAGTCACAACATAAATTGGGGTTTACCACTCCTATCCTTTCAAAGTGGGAAAAGTGAACATTTTAAATACAAACATACAAGTAAACAGGTTTAGGGTAAGCGTGCCTAATTGACATGGCTTTCTTCTCCATACAACAGATTTCTAGGTAGATTGTTTGTAAAAAGAGCCATACAAGGACAAAGCTCATTTAAAAATCTGGCTGTTTCAGAGTATAGTAATAACCGGTATTATATGAAGGAGGGTAAGACTGTTGCCTAACTGATGAACGTAATGGGTAAAAACAAAAATGCAGATGGAGAGATTGAAATTGCAGGGTTAAATAAGATAGAAGTTGGAAATGATAAAAATGGTAATCAGTAGTTCGAAATAATTTGGTTAGTACCATACATTTGAAAATAAGTCCCACAGCATAGAACTTAGGAAACCGCTTCTCCCCATCCGTGTCACAAGCCCAGCCTGCTCATGTTCTGTGTGATTTTTCTTCCGGTCCACCAGCCATGCTCTTCCATCAGCCAGCTCTTGCTCTGAAATGACTCTCTCACCCTTTAGTTTCCAAAGGCTCCTTTGTGCTCCTGCTCTGTTCTGTTCCACTTTCCCTCCATCTCCCGGATACCCTTTTTAAGGTAAAACCCTCATGAAATGAAGGTTCAGGTACTATTCTTTAGTGTGCTACACACAGCAGGAATTGCTTGGATGGAAATCACATTAACCAGAATATAATAGCTCATGGTTCAGAGAGCTTAATAAGGACATTTATTGAGCACTTATTATATGTTAGGTGCTTTACTTTTATCTTCTAATTTAATTATCTCAATGACATAATGAGGTGGGTACTATTTTTTTAATCCTCACTCTACTACTGATGAGCTGAGAGAGCTTAAGGCACTTGCTGGAGAGTCATACAGCTCGTAGGTGGCAGACCTGGGCCAGATCTAGGTTTGTGTGTCTCTAAAACCACGCTCATCGCCATTATATTACACTGGATGCAGTGTGACGTAACTGGAGAAAGCTATGACCTAAAACTACGCTCTTAGCCATTATATTATACAGGATGGAGCAATATTTAATTGAGAAAATCATGTTTGTTTTGTGTTTTAATCGGAAAGATTTGGGCTCAAATCTTGGCCATTTCCTAGTATTTAACTGACTTCAAAGCTTTGCATGATCTGGGCTCTGCCTAGAATCCAATCTCTTCTCTCATTTCTTTAAAGTTATACAAACCAGGGTCAAGTTCCATGGGCTTTCCTTCAGCATCTTAGCAAGCTCCTTCCCTTCTTAAGGAGTTCTGCAAATACAGTTTCCTCTGGAATGTTGTCACCTGCCTGACTCTATCTTAATGCCCCCATCTTTAGCATTTCCTCAGAGAAGCGTTTCCCTGACCTCTAATCTAAATAAAGCACCTCCTGTTATTCCATCTAGCACTTTGATAGTTGCATTCATAACACATATGAACAAAAGTTTGTTATATATTTGTATATTTCATGGCTGATTCATTCTACCAGGCCAGAGGGCCACAAACTACAGCCCACAGGGCCAAATCCAGCCGGCCTCCCTCCCCCACCCCACTTTTTGTCAGTAAAGTTTTATTCAACACAGGCACATTCGTTCACCTGCACCTTGTCCATGGCTGCCTTCATGACTAGGGCAGAGCTGAGTAGTTGAGGCAGATACTGTGTGGATCACAAAGCCAAAAATATTTGCTATCTGGCCCTTTACAGAAAAAGTTTGCTGACTTCTGCAGCAGTTAATAAGCTGGATGAGATTCTTCTTGTTTACCACTAAATCTTAATGCTCGGCACATTGCAATTTAATAGTATTTGTTGATTTAATAAATAAGTGATTCAGCTGTAAATGGGGTTGATAAGGATGAAATGGAATAATATATATATAGTTCTTGGAACCTGTAGCTGCTTTATTAAGTTATCGGAAAGTTTCTGCAAGACAAATTGAGAATCCAGGATTTTATTTATTTTTATATATTAGCTTAAGAAATCCACCTTGGTTAGGTTAGAAATTGAGAAATAAGTAGTTTTCATAAACTTAGAAACTCTGGAAAATGTTTAAAAAATTTAAAGAGCTGTTAATATTTTCCCTCCCCAAACTATTACATGTATACAATTAGAGTTTCTGAATTTTTAGCTGTTCCCTACTTCCATTATGAAAGATAAAATAAGGGCAAAATTCAATTTAAACAGTAAGCTGCTCTGTTTTACAACAGTCTTATTTCTTAATGATATACAATTTATCACATCAGCTCTGCAATATTTCATTTCACACTTTACTCCAGTATTTCTTATTCTGTAAAAAAACACCCTGTTCTCTGTATTGCCAAATAAACACCAGCAACGGCAGAGCAGGCTTTACTACTGTTAAGAAAAAACGACTGTGAGCCATTGTGAGCCGCCATGAAGGAGCCTACAGTGGGGGAGCTTCAGAAAGGGCAAAGCAGTTACCTTTCGCTTTTCAACGTGTGAACGCCAAGCTTAAAGGAAGCCCAGTTTAGGTGTGTCTCCACAGTTCGTCTGATATGTTACAGCAGATTTGCTGGTGTTGATTATTAGAAGTGACCTACCTCTTTTAAGTTCTCTCCCACATGGTTCTCATGACCACTCTTACAGTAGGTGAGGCGTGTGGCCGACATTTGCAAGAGGGCTGTTGAAGATGGTCAATGGCCATCTAAAATAACCACTGAAATGTATGTTAAAAATGGCAGTTTTCAATTTTACTAATCCCATTTAAGAGTATTCAGTGAAAGGGCCTACTGTACCTAAAGACTAAAGAGAAAAAAAAAGACTAAATAGATCCTAAATTCTGTAGAATAAAATAAGAAATTTGTCTTCAGGATTAACGAAAAGATAAACTAAGTGGAATTTAAATAATTTTTCTTCTCCTAAAGTTAGTATGGCTTCCAACATGGGTAAGAGTCATAGCAATTGTAGACACAACTATATTTAAATCAAGAAAAGACGTTCAATTATTAGCTCAAAAGTATGGTGTTAAAACTCTTGTATCCCAGTGTGAGTTTTAAGTTCCTTTATAAAGCATAATGAAAGCTCATGAATTCCACCTGCAAAATTTTTCTTCTCTCTTTGCAAGCAAAAGGAAGATACAATGAATTTCATGAACCTAAAAATTACTTGGTGTTAATGAAGTGTAGGGGTTAATTCATATAAGTTTTGACTGTACCCAAAATAGATTCTAGCCCAAATAACTGGGTCTAAACAGTCAATGAATGGTACATGATGTTCAATATTTCAGTTTTAATTTTAATTTCAAGCTATAAACCACTTTAAAAATACTGTGGTTTTACATTGAAAAAATTATTGCTTTTTGGCTTGACCCATAGCAATAAACAATATGTAGAAAAACACTGAAGGAATGCATTATAAATTTTAGCATTATTCATCCTTTAGCTCAATCTTCAGCCAAAAATAGTTCAAGTCATATGTACCTTAAATATAACAATTTAAATAATTATAAACATAAAAATCTAAAAAGTTTCTTTACCTCTTAATAGCATACTGGCTTTGACAGCATAAATAACAACTTCTATTCATAATAATTTACACATGTAGTAACATAACATTTTAAACCATGAATCAATTCTAGTCTCACAGTTCCAAGAAGATAGAAAGGGACAATACAGGAGATAGAGTGTCTTTATTTGGGGGAAATTACTATCTTGTGGGACATCTGCAAAGCTGTCCTCTTAGCTTTCCCTAGTGTAAGTGGGGAATATACAAACGATTCTTCTTTTCCATGGTCAAGGAATGCCTGCTTTATAGGTTCCATTATCCATTTGCAATGGTTGGGATCTGGCAGTACTGTCATTTCTCCCAGAAAACATTATTTGATATTTAACATCAAAATAAACCCAAACCACCTACCTCTCCTTACATTGCCAGCTAAATCCACTCTCCCCAAGCGTGGGGGAAAAAAAAGAGTCAAATTACGACATTTATGATATACAAGTCTTTGTTGAATAGAATTTGGATGTATAACCTCTTTAGTACAGGTTATCATTGGAGTTCTAGGAGATTATAACATCATCTGCCTCTATGTTTATAAAAGTCAGGGTTTAGAGAAAATGGTATGAATTAATTAATACTTCTTGCCTACATGTTTTAAGTTCCTAATATTTTTTGTGGGTGTTTTCTTTCTTGTTGTCAGGCCATGTTAAATATTTTGTATGTATTTTAAAGTCTGTGAATAGAATGAAAGCCATTTTTATTCAGGATGTTTAGCCTATAATATAAACCTTTTAAATGGATGACCACAAAAGGCCTTGTGCCCATGAATATAAGAATATCTTTGTTTGATGATGCGCGCAATGTAGCAATGTTATGCTTATTAACTCTTAATTATTAAGCTATTTCTATTACACTAGTACAGCTCCCACTTAGAATTCAGGTTGAAGTAAAAAGTGAATAATCATGAATGTGTAAACTATATTTCCAAAACATAAGGTGATTTGTTTCTCTTTACATATAAGAGACTATCAGCAGTTAAATTGGCCATGTTTAATTCACTAAAACTTCTCTTATTGGATGTTTGTAAGTTAAAAATGTTCTCAGGACCCTTAACACCTCTGGGGGAAATGTAATACATAGTCCATGTAAATAATGATACAAAAAAGTTTACCCCACTCACCTGTCTGTTACGTTCATCCATAATCCTCGTAATCTGAATCTTTTTTCTCCCCATAGTCCCCGTTTTTCTTCTCTCTCTCGTCCCTGAAATTATGTATTTTTTCCTTCCTTTTCTCTCTCTTTCCTGTTTCCTCCAAACAAATCTCCTTCTTCAGCACTTGCACTGCTCAGTTCCCAAAGTCCTGCATTCGTTCCTGCTGAACAAAAAAAATTCAATGCCCCTTTAACAGCAAGTCAGTTTCATAAGAACTATCATATTCTAATTATTAAAAAATAAAACTACATGGCAGTAAGCCAATCAAATGAATGAAAACAAGTGCTTATTAAAAAGTTCACGGTATATCATATGCAGGAGCACATCAAGTAGGATCGGTTTGTTTTTATAATTAAAATAATCTCATAAGTAATTTAACAAGTCATTTAAATGATGAAAACCATCTTTAAAGCCGACAGTTGAAATGTATCTTTTGCAGTTTCTTAATATTTTTAAATAAAATTAGGTGACTATTTTCACCTTTCTGTTGTGAAAAATTACCTAAATCAGAGAGTTAATGAACCTTTATGTACCTGTGTATGCTAAGTAGGGCAGCTAATTCATTTCTGAAGGGAAAACAATCTCATGTTTTGACAGCAGAGGTGATAACGTCCCTCGTTATGCAAATAGGATGGACTATTATGAAAGTGCTATTTGATATATGTAAATGTCAACTAATTTAAATCTAAATCCTTTAATCTTATTTTTAAAAAGTCACTGCTATGAGAACACCTTAAAAAAAAAAAGGCTATGGGATATTTAATCTTTTATAACAAGCAGCTATCAGCAGTGAGATCTCTTTTCCTTTTGAAAGCCCTTAAGCTACATCTTCAATACAAGATTCCAAAAAGATAAATCATTCATAAAAAGAAAAAAAAAATGGTGCAAAAATTAGAGTATTATTTCATGTATAGCGACACTTTTCACAATAAGCCATCAGTCCTCTAAATTTAAATATTTTAAAAAGACATGTCATATCTCTTTGGGGAGTAAGACACAAAATTACAGAAACTTGCTATTATACACTGGATGTCTTTAGGTCATGAATTAATACTAAAGAAATGATCATCAGTAATATAAGATAAACCCAGAAAATCCAGAGTATTAACAGTACATATTTTACTTTGTTTTGAAGTACATCTGAAAATATCTGAGTGTAATGAAAGCGAATTGCCGTGAAATGTGGAAGTTAACCAGAAAGCATTCCACAATGGCTTCTTCATTTGCAAGCAACAGCTTCAATTGTTCTATCCTAGCTCATGTCAAAGAATGCAACCCCTTTACACATTGCTCAGTATTTCCCTGTTTATTTTAGTTGGTGTCTGACAAGCAACCTGATAAATTCCCACACGTATTATGTAATGTTAAGCCAATGTCCTGGCTATTTAATAGATTAGTTGGCTCCAATTCAAAGTTATTGGAACAGGAAAGCTGTTATATACTTGGTCTGATCATCAGCTCTCTTTTGAATTGTTTAATTTAATTTCTAAATTCTTTATCACCTTGAGTAATTTTTTTTTAATTTTAAGTTTTCTGTGATTATCTAATTGCAGAAGCTATTATAATATAATTAGTTCTGGTGGATTAGGTGCTGCTTAAATACTAAGACCATCTATTATCTTTTGCCCAATGCCTTTCTATCAAACTGCAGCTCACTCCTGCCTCTGAGAATACATGTATTGAGTAACATCATGACCACACAGTACTCATCAAAAACTATTTATTACTCCAGCGGTAATTTTAAATGTTGGCAGTAGTTCAAAAGTTTTAAAGAGTTATATAAATAACACACATTTGACAAACACACATGAAAAAGTTAGTTATACTAAGACATCTTAAATCACATTAAAATATGAAAAATCCACAAAGCACAACTGCATCATAGAGTCACTGTTGCCACTGTCCATTCATCTATTTTTAGAAACGGTCTTAAATATCACTCAACTGGGCAACTTTCCTGTGTTTCCTATAGTCTTACCTCAGAAGCAAGCAGCATGTTGGAATGGTATTTCCCATGCATGTGCAAGACCCCAAAGAGACTAACAGGCTTCCTCTATCACAGAAAAGCCAACCCATGAATCCACAGCAAATGCAAATGGGACAATTTCCTTTCTTTCATTTAGCTGAGGCCAGAGGCACTATCGGCTTACAGGACTATGCCTGCCTAAGCGCTTATTCACTTTAAGGTGGAAGGTCAGGGTGAACAGATTAGAGTGTGGTGACAAGGCGGCAAGACTTCTACAGATCCCGATTTCAAAATATAGATAACCAGATGAGTAGAGAAACATCCCTGGAGAAAAGCCTCCTCAGAAACAGAGAGTTCCCGATGCACCAAACTTAGAAGAGTTCCTCCACATCACCACCCCAGTATTTCACAACTTTGAAACGAGAGAGACACTTTTTAAAAAGAGCAGAGCAAGGATTTTTTTTTTCATTCTCAAAACATGATGGGAAATGTTTTGCTAGGGAAAAAAAAGTATATGTCTATGTCAAATACATATAATAGTTTATAAAAATGTCACTGAATATATTTTCCCTTTTGAAATTTGCAAGCTAATATATAGAAAAGCAAGTGTAAATTTCAAAGAAATTAAAATATTGTCCTTTTTTCTGTAAAAATGAGTATTTCTTCATTTGCTTTTTGAACATTTCATAATGTAAAATTTTGTATTAAGTATATATGCAGAATACTCTGTGGTGACTATGTGACTGTTTTCTTGAAGTAAAATGTGTCATGGAACACATGGCTTGGAACATTTGATTATGAGTCACCACATTCAAGGCTGTCAGTAAAAATTCAAAGAGCTAGGAAGGTCAAGAACAGCTCCGTAGTTGTTGTTTTAGCATAATCATTTCTTTAACCTGATTTTCACGCAAACATTATATTGTAAGGTTGGTTCCAAGTATTCATTTGTAGGAAGCCTAGAGAGGCTGAAAAAGAGATTATATAACTTTAGTAATCCGTAAAATTGTTTTGTATGCATATGAAGAAAAGAATAAAATAGCTAAACTACATATAGTAGAATTTCAAGTTATGCTGAAAACTTTCATTATGTATAATCAACCATAAGCTTAAAATAATTCCAGCAGGCTTGCTGCTACTTCTTTCCACATGAAAGAAGCATTCTTGGAAAATGACAGAGTTCCATAGAAACAATCAGTAATTAAAAAAAAGAAAGAATGAAAAAGAAATGCTCTACCATAGTTACACTCTACAGAGTTCCAGTCTTCTGCATTGTTTTTCTGTTTGCCAACCTAAATATGAGAAAAATAAAATCAGGCTGCTTACTAAAAAGGGGAACTTCATTATGGCAGGCTTCTGTTCACTTTGAGTGTGGCATAAGCAGACAGATGAAGGCAAAGTGGTGTGAGACCCAAGTAGAGAAGTTCTCGTGGACAGATGCTAGAGATCCTTCTCCCACTGGCGCTCTCATTTATAAACAAGTTCCCTTGAGTGATACACACCTCCCCCCTCCCTTCCTCCTTCTCTCTCCCTCCTTCTTTCTTGCTGCCTTCCTCCCTCCCTCCTACAAATCCCTCCCAGTAACACAGAAGAGTCCTGACAGAATGGCAGGAAACACGCACAGACTGGTCAGGGAAGGATATGATGTCAGCAACCACGAACAATAAAAGGTGTAAAGGTGCTTCCTTCCCTAAACTGTTCCAGAAGTGTAAAATGGGAACCAAAACTCTTCACTTCCTTCTCTGCGCTGAACTGTCTGAGTGTGCTGCACACCCCGCAGAGGCCTTGGGAGGTTCAGATAAGGGACAATGAGTGAAATCCAGACGCAGGGACACATTTTTAATTTCTATTTCTAAAACACCTGAGAAGAATCGTTCTTAGCTCTAGGTTAGTATTTTTGCCTGATTGCTTTCAGAAATAAAAATTAGAAAACCAACACGCTCACTTTGGTGAAGAAGATACATCGCAATTACCATTTATCGTGCCTCAGAAAAATCGACTCAGTATGCGGCCACATAATCTTAATTTACCCTTCGAGGCAAATGCAGAATTTTATGCAGGCAAACAGTCATCATATAGATACATCATATTTTTGGTGAAAAATAAAATCACAAAAATTGTCCAAAAAAAAATCAATGTTGGTAAAATGAAGTGATTACTTCTTTGTCCCCATGGTTAAAAAGAGGACGTACTGGGTGGGTGGAATAGGTTCCTATGGTACTGAAGCCCTCAAAATTATTTTTAAAAATTCAAACTAAGAACTAAAGTAACTAACATAAACTTCCAGTATATAGTGAAAGTATTCATTTTAATCGCATCACTGTTAGGTTCTTTCTAACATGGAAATGGCAGTCTACCATAAGGTTACTGTAGGAAGAAAACCACATATCAAGTGATCTGAGTCATCTTCATATTTCAATCATCTTCCCACAACACTCTGATTTAGAAATTAAACATAACCTTCAGTTATGTGTTTTGATCTTCGAGTGAAACTGCCATGCCACATTAAAAGATGTGGGAAGAAATTAATTCTCTCCTGCTAAACTTATCTTTGCAAAGCATGTATTTTGCTATAATAAGCACAATGCAGTCACTTAAATAAAAACAGCCTGTGAATAATGATAAAACATTAAATATGTGATGTCAATTTGCAAAGAAAGAATTCTGGTTTTCTTTTACTCATATTGGCAAATAACTTTTTCATTGACTCATATTTTCGCTAACACTAGCATCTTCATATAATGTTTTGTAAAAACTCAAGGCTGAAAACCAAACACACTGTATCACAAAAGACATTATATTGTTAAGTAAACACAAGCTGGATACTTAGTAAGGGACAAAAATGATCATAAACTCAGTTGCTGCAAGCCTGGTATTACTGATTCAAACAATTAAATGATTCAATATTACTTTAGGTGGATAACATCACTCATTATTGTACGTCGAGATACATTTAACTCTCTACTTTATAGTATGTTTGAAAGACATATGAGACATCTAATTATATCTTGGTTAAAAGGAACAAGTAGAATTTTTACTTTTTTTTTCCTTAAGAGGTATTCTGAACTTCAAAAGATATACTTATTATTGTTCTTATTGTTACTCAACTATATTATGTTTTATGAGTTGGGGAATAGTTCAATATTTCCTTGGTCCTAAAAGTCAATCCATATCTGTCTAAGCTTACTATATTACCCCAGCTATGAATGCAAGCTGAGTTCACTTTAAAGACACATAGCCAAGACTCACCCTCTTATGAGTAATAAAAGAACAGCCATTCTTTCCTGCTGGATAAATACCATCATGCCAAACAGTTATTTTCTCTATTACAATTTAGTGCCAACATGATGAATTCTGAGTCATCTTCAAGTTTCAGTAACATAATATCACACATACAAATAATAAATTATCTTGACAGTCTCTCCTGCTATGCTCCTTCCTACCACTTGACAAACTCCTTCCTACCACAGGGCCTTAGCATATGCAACTCTGCCTGGGATGCTCCTCCTTCCCCTCTATGCCTCCATAACTTCTTCCCTTCCTTTCTGTCTCACCTCCTCAGGAAGCATCCCATGTTCTCTTGATCACTTCAAATTCCTGTAAAAGGACTCACAGCACCATGTCCTCCTTTGTAGCACTTGTCACAATGGAAATCAAATGTTTGCCTGTCTTATTCAACACCTGTGGGCCAGGTATGTTTTGCCTCACTTTTGTATTTCCAGTATCTACCTCAATGCCAGGCATGCAGTAGTATTATACTAAGTAGTATTATACTATTAGTAGCATACTATTAGTTGATTAATATATTAAAGATTTTTATCAGGTGAGTATTTTCTGCAGTCACTGGTTTTTTTTTTTTTTTTAAATCCTCACCCAAGGCTATGTTTTTTTGTTTTGTTTTGATCAATTTTGGAGAGAGAGGAAGGGAGGGAGAGAGAGAGAGAGAGAGAAACATCAAAACATTGATGTAAGAGAGAAAAATCAATTGGCTGCAGCCCCTGCACAGGCCCCAACCGAGGGATCAAACCCAAAACCCAGGTATGTGCCCTAACTGGGAACTGAACCCATAACCCTTTGGTGTATGTGACAATGATGCTCCAACCAGCTGAGCCACCCCACCAGGGCCGCGGTCGCTCTTTTTAATGGCTACTACTAAGAACATTTTTATACTTTTGTTTATACAGAAGCAGACTGCTAACTGATAATCTGATACTTAATCCTTTGTCATATTTATATAGCATCTCATATATGGAATAAGAATAATTTATACTGAGAAGTGGAAGCTGAATGGATTTTGAAGCCAGGAAGCTCAGGGTTTGAACTCTAGCTTGGTACTTAGAAGCTGAGTGACCACAGATTGATGATTTGATCCCTGGGAACCCTACTTCCTTGGCCTACAAAAAGGTGGGAACACACTTCTTCATTTGCAGGATGGTTATGATCATTAAATCTGGTATTATAGGTAAAGTGCTAGGCACAGAGTGGTACTGGGAACCCAGCCTACTATTTGTAAGACTGCTTCTGTTTTGAAATACAAATTCAGTCCCATCATACAGTAAGTAAATTGTAGTCCTTACATACACCACGAAGACCTCACGTTGCAGAGCTAATGATGAAAATCTGCTAACAGGTAACGCTTCATTTATCCCTTAACAGTAATCATTATACAAAGAAAAAATTTACAGGGCTACAAAAATTAAGAAGTTTCTCTTAAGTATCAGTCATGGAAGAGCTTCAGGCTGCAAAAGTAGAAATAACTAGGGAAATATATCAATTTTCCCAATGACCACGGCTGCTGAAAACTCTACATTAATGCTTCTAGTCCTACTTTAATATCTTTCCCCAAGGACAAAAGGAGATGAAATGTATGTCAGAAATATAATAAGGCTAAAAAGGAACTCGTTTTGAAAACCCCTGCAATTAATTTAATAAGTGGGCCTAACCTGCCATTAACACTGACATAAATCATTTTATTTACACAGTTCTAGAATTTAGGAGACACATACCTTGAAACAATTGTATTGCATTGTAAACAATTTAATAAACACGAGGGAGGCATAGCTTCCCTGTCATGGTTATCCATGGAGATTTTTTTCACACTGCAGCTCAAACAGCATCTCCATTCTCCATAAATAAACTCCAAATAACCGCCAAAATAAACTCCAAATGTTCTAAATATGTCGAGAGCCTCGTGCTATTCAACCACACCACAGTGTTTTAGTCTTTCCGCATCATATGAAGTAGTTAATTCAGGGTTTTATCATGTCTTTGATTTCCTAATTTTTCACAATGGGGCAGCCACCACATTTTCTCTCAAAGGCCACTTAGTGAGGTGGCAGGGCTTACCACAAAGGTAAATTCTACACTGTCCCCATCTCAAAGCAAGAGCTGCTATGCTGCATCCAGAATGTGTTCTGTTCCCCAGCTGTAGCCTCTCAATGAGCACATGCAGCTGGATTTTTTGTTGCTGTTATTGAACAAAGCAAGTTAAGCACTGTACAACACCGATAGCATGCAACGAAACTGTCAGCCTTCAAAGCAAGCGAGGCTGTAAGTGGGCGATGTTGCTATTATACATTTTCTTATTATTATGACAAAAATCTGAATTCCCAGGGATCTCTTGATCCTGTCAGAAAAAAAGTCTTATGTTCATTATTTTCTTAATCTTTCTTTAATATATCATATTTCATTATTAAAATGGAAATATTCTACAAATTTTTTCTCTCAAAAGTCTGTATGTATTGGACACCAGTTTCAGCCTTACTGATACATTTGTGTGTGTGTGTGTGTGTGTGTGTGTGTGTGTGTGTGTGCGCGTGCCTGCGTGCAGGGAGAACATTTTCCTGCAAAACTGCAGCAAATGGGGGAAAAAAAAACACATTTTGGTTTTCATAAATGTGTAGCTAAAATAAAAGTACATTTTAAGACACCGGAGTAGTCCTGAGTGTTCTCACCAGTAAATAATAACATTATTAAGTTTTCGATATGGTTAAAAGGACACTCTCAGGAAAGGCTTTGTTTTATAATGTATTCAAATACTATGTTAAATAATTGAAACTTACGTACTTGAAAATAATTTGCCTGTTATTTACTGTTCCAATTTATTTAACATTTAAAAATGACCTTAAAATAAGAAGAAATACAATTGTCCTGCCAATATTTTTGTTATGCATTATGGAGAAAATGCTTGATAAATCATCTGTTATTTATATTGAATATCATTTATTTTTGTCTCTAGTTAAACTTTAGAAATTTACAAAGTTTACATAAAAATCTTCCATGCTAATATACATAATATTCAAAATGCCATAATACTATCTCTCAAAATATAGATATTTGATATTTCTGTCAGATGTGGCTCAACATGAAGCCCAGTGATTCATCAATTTTTCTATTTCTCTTCATCTTTTTTATAGCATCCTAATCAACCTAATTAAGGCTTTGTTCATCTGAAACCTCTGATGGCAATTTGTTTAACTCGATCCCACTGTGGTCTTCTTATAAGGAGAATTAAATCTGATCTTCTGACAGCAATCATTAAATGATCCCAACTGGCCCCAATTAAGCCACATGGCTCATGGGCTTCCATACAGTCAAGTGCCAAGTTCTCTGTTTCATTTACACATCATTCTTTACCTTGGTTTATTTTCTTAAAGCCAATTAAGTATGTGTCTTATCAAGCGGAACTGAATTTCCTTGTGTATACTAACTCAAGACAGTGCACCAAGTGACCTTGCAGTCACACTGAAGTATCACGCAGGACTCCTGAAGCCACTCTCTCTAGCTGTAGTGCTAGTAATGAAAACCAAAGAAACTTTCATGTATTTACGCATGCTGAAACTGACCCAAAATAACAGACATGTTTCAACAGTTCTAATTAACATAAATCAATAATAATTTTAATTTGACTTATTTACTACAATCTTTCATAGAGTATCGGCACTTCGTTCCGTTTAATATCCCTTTTTTAACATTTGAAATGATCTCTTTATGACCTTCCAAAAGAGTAGTACCAAAGTAAGCCTTCTGAAGTTAACCTTTCTTCCCTTTAATTTATGCTCTAATTTTTTCACATATGCTCAGTTGTAAGTCCTGTAATGATGTTCCCAGGCCTTCCTCTGAGCGCAGGTAGCCTCAGGATTTAGAGCTCATTGATTGTGTGCTACTCCAGGGACATGGCTGATTAAAAACAGCCTCTCGAGGAGGAGTGGCTCCTACTCACATCCGGCTCATCTTATTTTAAACTCTAATACCTGTACGGAGATTTGACCCCCAGCTGCAGCTTCGGAGAACCACAGTTTATGGAGTCCTTCACCTTAGACGGCAAGGCAGAAACGCAGCTAAATAAATCCCAATGTGACTGCTGTTTGACACAGTTTCTGAAGGCCTTAATCAATTACTCTGACTACTTTCCTGTGAATTGAAACAAATGCGCTGTATTTTTTATATCTATTCTAATTATAGCTATCACTGATCATCTGTTGGTATCTGATGCAGGCTATCTATCACAGTTCTTAGAGCAGACGGATTAGAACCTATCTGCTCATCCTAATCATACATTACAAACTGACGTTAGGATAGGGAACTCAAATGGATGCTATGCATCTTATAGGACATTAACCTTGATGGAACATGTAATTCTTCTTATTACTTGACCAACAGATGTAACCGCAAAGAAAAGATACAGTGAGATTGTTAACATGCTTATGTTTGGCAACACCTAGAAAAGACAGTATTTGCATTGAGAGCTAAATATATACTCGGATCATCTCAATAAGTAATTGTTTTCCTCAAAAGAGGAAAATTCAAAAATTGATTACAAAAGGCTAATGATTTAGAAAACGCTTACCGACCTCACAACTGACTGACTTAAAAAAAAAAAGGATAGTAAATAGACTAAAATTTTTGTAAAGCAAAACAGGCTCTGGGGTGTTTGTTGTATTATGAAATATTCCTCACTGTATTATAGTAATCTCCAATAAGATTTGATGTTAATTTTAGAGCATGCTTCTGCTAAAAAGGGCAAATCCTGCAACAGATTTAGTACAAAGAAGCTGAAAATATCCTGTGGAAAAAAAATCTGTAGTGAAATCAGCCAGCCCAAATCCTGCCATTACTCAGCACTGCAGTGACGTGCGGATGTTTGTAGTGGTTTGAGGAACCAGCAGGGGTGGAAACTCTACATACTCGACTCCAACATGATTGCAATTGAACCTCATCAAAGTAAGAGCTCATAATTTGTCACAGAAAACAGCCAATTAACATATGTTAGAAAAAGGCTTCATAAAGATAATATATGATTAAAGACCCAGTGCAGCTGTTGGAAATCAAAACTATGCATTTAAAAAAGAAATCTCAGTCTGAGCTTCTGTATGGTTAAACTGATAATGGCTACTATGATTTTTTTTTTAAGTAGAAAAATATAATTACAGTGCTTTTCATAAGTTTGGGGTTATGGCAAAGGAGAACTGGGGACTGTGGCACTATTTACTATGCCTTACTTAGTTCTATAAATAGTCGAAGCCCTTGCCAAAACTCTGTAGTTACTTTGTTATAGTGCTATTTTAAAACACAGACCTTCATTGTGAGCTAAATGGCCTTCAGGATGCACTTTGTAGTTATAGCATTCCTCTCAAAACTATATCCTCCCTTTATCTGTGTATAACTCCAGGACGAGAGGATTCTACATGACTGCCCCGGTCACCGTGAAACACGCTAGGGCTGTGTAACACATGGTTTTAATACTTCAGAACTTTTGTCAGGGTTGGTGGTGAGGAAGAGTGAGAGTTAACTGTCAGAAAAGAGATTAAGGTGCATGTACGCAGTGCAGATCCTCTAACAGGACACCGTGCAGGCCAGCTGCCACAGCTCTGGAACCGATGAACTACATGTAACTATGCATTTGGTGTATTCGCATCACAGATTTTAAACTTAAACTTCAGCCTGGACCGTGTAGGCAAGCAAATCCTGGCTAAACAGACTTCAGTGGAGACCATGAGCCAAAATCATGATGATATTACAGCTAACAATGGAAAAGTTTGATCATTAGTCAGAGACATAAGAGTCAAGCATGATAGTAGGTGCCAGGGACACCACTGTGAACAAAACAAAGGTCCTGGTAGTCACCAAACACAGTTTAAAGAGGCAATAAACAAGTGCACTAATACGATAACTTTAGAGAAGTGCTGTAAAGCAAACACCACGGCAGAACAGGCTAGGGGGAACTGAACAGGCAAGGGCAGAGGTGGACAGTGCTGTCAGGGGAAGGTTATTTGAGATGACATGTGAGGAGAGATCTAAACCATGGACGGAGCCAGGCGTATTAGGAGGATGAATACTCCAGCACTCAGTCACTGGCGGTACAAACTTTGCTAGTTTCCTAAACCTCCATTTTCTCATCTATAGAATGGGAATAATAGTGCACATATTCTATGATGAGGCTGTGAAGTTCCAATTAAAATCAGAGCCACATCCACCTGTGAAAATTCAGCTGGACTTAATTCCATTTCAAAAATTCTCTGTGCCAACTTGTTTTCTTTACTTCAACATTATATAATTGTATAAAAGTTATAAATACTTTAAAGCATTGAGGATATAAAATAATGAGGATTTAATAATGCAAAAGGTTTCTAATGATATTACTTGAATCCAAAGGAGTGTCTTCCCTGAAAATGTGGACTATTTCATTACAAATGCCCACTAGTTGAAATAAGTTCATTTTGCAATAGCACCATGAAGAATCTGACAAATACAACTTTTCTGCAAATGTAAAATAGAATATTTTAAAAATCAAACCTTTTATCTCTTAGAAATAAACAATTTTATAGTATTACTAATGTGACTGAGTCATTGGGTTAGGTTGAGTTATTTCCTCTCATAGGGCCCAACTCCCAAGCAATCAGCACAGTTTTGATTAAGATCTCAGCAATATTTGAAATCCCAGTGTCTCACTGTATGGGAAATACTCACGTATCTTTGGACATATCCATCTAATGAGAGTAAGCTATATAGCCTTAAGCCAAACAGATTAATTTCCAACTTAGAATGAATAGACAAATTGAATCATCTAGTATTTTTTAAATGAAAGCATTTTTAAGAGAAAAAATACAAAATTTAAGAAGTATGAATATTTATGTAGAAAATCAGCAGGACAATAGACACACTTTAATTTGAAAAGTTGTGAAATAGAAATGTCCATTTAAAAACTATAGTATTTTAAGTAAGGGGAGGGGGTCAAAATTTCCTATGCAATATAACTTTATTTAAGGAATAATGGGTATACATTTTTAATTCTCCCTCCTCTGCCATTTTTCAGGGGAGTGGTATAAATTTGATCCTTTATTTCATCATTTCCTTTTTATTTCTTATTTGGTGAGCATAATTTTTCAGCTTTAAAATAATCTGTGTAATTTACAAAACCTAAACTAACAGTAATCTATTTTCATTTGCAATTGACCAAATGATGTATAGAAGAATCATATATTTGAGAAGTTCTTTTAAATCAAAACTATTGTCTCTCCTTCCTGAACTGAATCATGGTACAGCTATTTATTCTAATAAAAACCAGCACAGTGTTCGGTTTTATTCTCAATACTAACCAATATTTCACATCGCATACTCACCTTCCTCCCTCCCTATCTTACAAAATGACCTCTGGAAGACACTTCCTTCCCCCTCCAAAACCTAGTCATAATCGCATACAAAGCAGGCATGGAAATACAAGTTTCTTCTATTTGTAGCATTCCACACTCCATTTTTTCATTTCATCACCTTTCTTTATCTCTTTTTCCACATGTTTAGAACTGAGGGGATATGGAAAGTGAAACTGTCAAAGAGCTAGGAATAGAGGTGTTTTCAGACGAACAGAACGTCTCCTCCATGCGACGGGCAGAGCAGCGCAGGCTGCTGGTGAGGCGGTTCCCAGACCCAAGGCCTGGAGGAAGCCTCCTAATCTCAGCATGTCTACACATTCCGTCCCAGGCTGTTTTCAAGGATAGCCCAAGTCCTCCTTGGCAGATACTACTACATGGAAAGTATTACAGTACTTCCCCTGGAAAAAAAATAAAGTGCTACTATGGATCAGAACTTACTGAAATGGACAGTTTTTTTTTTTACCGATTCTCTAAAACCTGGGACCCAAAAAGAAAGCGCCCATCCATACAAGCAAGTTCATGACTCTCTTGAGAAACACCGAAGTGGATGCCAAAGATCACTGGTTCCTAAGGATGCTAACAAGCTATTCCTTCAAAAAATAAAGAAAGAAATGAACAACTACAGCAGGAAGATTTTAAAAATTAGGAAAATGGGTTTCTTTGCTGCAGGACTTTTCATAATCTCCAATATGCCAGAATCTGGAGTATTTTCAAATTTATCTGGAAAATCCTTTGGGAAATGCTAGATTTAAAGAGAGGAACAAGCTTCTTCCCTCTGTACTGAATACACTGCACTGTTGAAATGGCCCAAAACATTTCATTAAGCTCAGTGCCTGGCTCAAGGAAAACGTAACAGTATTGTTGAATAATTGATCAAACAAGAAAAGGTATTCTTTTAGCTATACAAAGAAACACAAACATGGTATCAGGTGCAGAAAATTGCTGCTCTTTGGAAGTAAAAATAGTAATAAAATATTTAGCATTGAGTACAGTTTGTTTCCAAAGCCCACGGCACCGTGGCGTGGTGGAGTGCTGTGGAAAGAAAGCTCCGTCTGGAATGAGGCTCTTGGTTGGGTTCTGCCAACCACCAGCTGCATGTCTTTGGCCAGTCAACTCCTTTGAGTCTCATTTTCCTCGGACACATAAAGGGAGCTGGGTTCAATTTCTAAAGGGCCATTGCAAGTTCCTCAGTGATATAAATTCAATAAAGGTGTAAGACAAAATGAGGTCAGAATGCTTCTCCAAAGGATATAGTTCTAGAAAAATGAATTTTTTTTTTTTTTTGGCATTGAAGAGTTGTTTCACTTCAGCTTCAAGCAATATAAGCAGTTAAGATTAATTTGGACCACTAATCATATTTAGAATTGTAATGAATAATAGCTACAAATTATAAAGTACTGTGGCACTAAAAGCTTTACATATATTAACTCTAATCCTCATAACAGCCTATGAAGAAAGCACTATTATCATTTCCATTTTATAGGAAAGGAGGACAGAGAGGTTAAGTTATTTGCCGGGTCACACAGCTCATGTTACAGTTATAATTTTAAGCCCTATAAATTCAGTCCCAGACTTGTACTTAAACCATATATTCTGCTACTTCTCCATGCTGCAAGGTGATATTCAAAAGAGGACTTTAAAGTTAAAATTATATGCAAAAAATGTGATGTTCAGAGGGATTTAGTGGAATCTAAGAAGTACTTTTAAAGTCAGTGTTCTTTAATTCATCTAACATTCTCTTATTCTTGATGGCAAAAGAACACTGTGCTAGTAGGGGAAAACAATGAAACTCGAGTTAGAGACTAGCCAGTCATTAGAATATCAGAATTTACTGTCTGATCAGCACCAGCAGTCTGCCCTCCAGATTTCTAAAAAGGGAATGTGGTTTCACATAAAGAAAACCAGGTGAATGTATATGAATGAGCATATCTTCATTAATACCCCTGGGGAAAAAACGTCAAAACAGGTGTCTTCCTGAGGATGGGTCAGGAGAGTCAACTTCATTTCTGATGAAGACGAGAACTACACAGATAATTACAGATATCTTGTCTCCAGGACTGAGGCAGTCATTCGGCTCTCCTTCAAAGTACCTTGGGTAGGTTTCTAACCCAGACCTCATCAACCTTGGTATGACCCTGGTCATTATCTCCCCCACCCCCTTTCCTCTTGTTCTTCCTTCTCTTTGTGTTCTCTCTCTTCCTTCTCCTTCATCTCCTCAGATTATGGTCTACTACAATATTCTTCTATATGCATTGGAGTTTCCACTTTAGAGTTTAATACATTTACCTACTTATTTAGTATTCTTTGTGTTTGGGACCTCTGGGTATAATTGTGCAATTCAAGCTCTTTAAATACATTATTTTAGAAGTAATTTTATGGCTATCAGCTTTATAAGACACACACCTAATAAAATGTACTAATTAATTATATAAAAACAGTTGACATAATTGGCAATATGTTTATAATTGTTGAAGGAAAATCACATACTTTGGTGTATTACAGACGTTCACACCAGTTGTTTCACAATGTATGGTGTAGCCACACTCTAGCAGAACCTACAGAGTGAGAGGAAGTAATAATATGTATATTTTAGTCATATATCAGACTTTTCTCCTACATTCATAGGCAGAACACTGTGGTACAGATACAGGTACATATATACTCCTTTATGCATATATATATGTTATTGTACCAGTCGATGAGCACACAGTGGGTCAGAGCCATTCAAAAATTCCCTAATCAACAATGACACATTATACCCCGGCCTAAATTCAATCTGAGATGCTGGGCAGCTCCCTGTGCAAAGTGAAAGATCAAAGTGGCTGCTTTTTTAGCCCATGCGCTTTAAGAGGGTTTTCGGCAAACAGGAAATCTCTAAAATTTCTAATCCAGTAAAGAAGGTCCTGTTGTCAAATACTGCCTGTCACAGTGAAGAAACCTCTGGAATCATTTTTATATCAGTGTCACTCATGCCTGTCAGTGGATCCGGTAATTAAAGTGTTCTGAGAAATGTAGGGGGTGACATGACTTTTGGATGCTGGAAAAGTGGACATGACCATCAACTAATACCTAGTCAACAGCCTAGTCATTGTTTCGCCTGAGATTCTAAAATTCAAAATGATATTAAAATGTTCACCTTTTATATTTTATGCACTGAAAAACAATGACTGTAGCATAGTCACTATCAAGATCTTTCAAAAAAAATTGGTTAAGATGAATATTTAAGAAATGTCTCCCTAAACTTATTATGAGAATTTCAGGATGAGCTTAGAAATTTCACTTGCCTTAAGCTGGATCTTTATGAGATCCATTCATTTTGCCATGTTGGAAAAGAGTGAACAAAAATTTTTTTGAAATACATATCTGTATTTCCATTCAGCCAAGGTAAGAGTAGACATAGCTGATATAATACTGGCAGGGGCCATGCAAGGTCATATCATTTTCCCCTCCTTCAGATAATACCATACCCAAATTATTTCACAAAGATTCCACCTCTCCTATTTTTAAGGCCTTCCGGAAAAGGAGCAACATAACCTTCCTCAGTAACCTATTTTGATATTTCACAACTCTCACCCTCAGGAAATTCTTACTTATAGCTAATCCCCCACAGAATACTTTATGTCCAGTCCTCTTGTTCTCGCCTTTGTACAGAGAACAACACTGGATGATCACAGCCTCATTTCATATACTTGAAGATTATGTATTTAATTATTCCTATTTTTGTTATCCTTTACTTGCTTTACTTTTTTTTTCCCCTCATATTGGTGGCTCTTCATTTCAAGTCATATCTGCCATTAGCTCTGCAGTCTTTAAATTATATAATACTCAAAAAAGGCTCCTTTGTCTGCTCCTATCAAATACATATTTTTAATTATCCACACACTGCATAAAATTTTAAAATGTTTACGTTCTCATTTATTTCAATTTTGCATTTTTCCCTTGTCGGATTTGTTTCTAGACAACTCCTCTGTTTTGTATTTAAAGCATGTGTTTCTTCCTGGCTTCATGATTCCTGACCACTTCTCCAGTTTACCAAGGTCACGCTGAGTTCTGATCCTATCTTTCAAGGGTCAGGCTTTGCACGCTCTCTTTACACAAGACTGGTTGGCATTTTGAAATTGAATGAACAAATTATTCATTTCACTATTCCTTCAGCTACCATTCAAATCTGTGTGGTTTAGAGGCTATTTCCCCAATTTATGGATGAGGACATCTTAAAGCACAAAACCTGAAGAAGCCTTGAGAAGTTGAGATTATACCTTCTTGTCCTTCACACTCTGTAGAAAAGGTTTAAGTATTCTCATAGGACCAGTTTTTTATGATGATGTCTTGGTTCATACTCACACCCAGGGTATTCCAGGATGTATAACAAGTGTATAACGTATAACAAATCATTGTGATTTTTTCCTTGCGTATATTTAAGCCTGCACAAAAGACAGTTACCAACCGTGGTTCCCTGGATCATCCTTCATCTTCCTTTAAAAATGTTATCACTGATAGTTACCTTCTAGTCTTTATTCAAAAATTCTAGTGATGGCGGTAACATGAAATGAACATGTCCCAGAAATAGTATTTCTATTATTTCAACTGGATCTTATACCTGGATAAATTTGTGCTGTCATGATTATACTTCATATTACATTTCTATTCAGAAAAAAAAAAAAATCAAGGCACAGAAAAAATACAGAACATGCCCTACTTTACACTGCAAATAAGCAGCAAAACTAGGTTTTGAGATAAGGGAACGTGACTCCATATCTCAAACTAGTATTCCTCTGCTGTGAGGCCACACGTGTCCGGAGGCCTTACCGATTCCAAGGAAATGTTTTCATCTTCATCATCTAGTTTTCAAATTTATGTCAGAATCCTACATCAGCTGGTAGTGAAATATATCAAATTCAATACATCCACGATCTTAGCTTTTATGTAAAAATAAACCTAAAAGTTTGATTCTCACTAGAAAAGGGTGTTTCATATTGTTTGTTTGGCTTTTCCACTACATCCTTTGAAAACTGGCTTAAATATGTTGCTATTTATAGCTTAAATATATAATACACCAAAATACTAAGTAACTTTCTGCTCTGATTTAAAATTTATTTCTTAATGTACTTCTATTTACAGTTATTTCAAGGGCAACTCTTTTCCCTAAGGTTAAGATTTTAAATAGTTATAAGCTACCTCGACCATCTACCTATAATTTGTAGCTAGGGATAAGATACTTCTAATTTTCCATTTGGTGTAGGCTTTAGTAATGTAAACATAATAAGGAATTCTTATTATATAGATCAGCTTGGCAATGAATTAAAAATAGATGTTGCTAAAGGTTAAATTTTCAGGTGAATTGATAAAAAATGCAGTATGCTCTAATTTACTGAACATGCCATACCTAATACATTTCTATGTCCTTCTTATCAAATGATTCTCAAGGGTTCTATGCATGAAAATAATTCACCTTATGTACTTATAATGATCATTAATTGGAAGCCGCTTTCCAATACTCTACAGACACATACATACATGTAATTTGCAAAAATGTTAATGGCCAGTAACAGTGAATTTGCTTTAATTCCAGAAATTAACTAATTTGGACTGCTTGTAAAAGTTTCAACTAGAATGTACATTATAAATAATGAACACTGAACCAAAACTGTCATATCCTCCAGTGTCAATGGCTCCTATAAATGCTGTTGTTAACAGCTGGTTCAAATTGCAAAAGACCCCAGAAACAGTTCAGGAAGAAATTGTTTTTTAAAATGGATCCATATTATGAGGGGAAAAAAATGCTCTTCTTTTATAGTCATTGTTCATTTCCTGTATTGAAATATGATGTAAAACCAAGTCTAAGATATTCTGACTTGCTTATAGGCTTTTTACCAAGCCCGAACTCCATTGTACACAGTGTCTTTATTATAGGGGTTTCAGTATATATTGTTACTAAATATGAGATTACAATGGCAGTAGAATGTTTTTATAAGATTATAACTTGACTCTTTGTCATGATCTTTTCGATTTGTTTACCTGAATTTTCTATGCACCTCAGTTCCCCTCTTTCGTGGCAAACCCAGTTGAAGTAGGAAATAAGCAAGATGTGCTTGAATCTTTTACTGCAAAGTCTAAGTTGTGATAAAAATCCATTTAGGTTATCTTATGTAACCTAAGTAAGTCCTAAGTAGTAATAGTAATTATGGAACTGAAGGTTTATATAAAACATAATGAAAATTTTCTTTAACATCAAGTTTTCAACCTACAACTCTCTGTATGCTTTCTGCTTTTCAGAACTTTCGTTATCAGCTGGTATAATGAAATTTGACCACAGATTAATGCCTACAATAAAAATAAAATTGACTTCAACCCTTTATGAAAGTGCTACCAAATACGTAGCAGTCTCCCATTATGACAGAAAAATGACAGCAACAATGCGTAGGAGTGAACTGACACTTGAAAGAGCCAAGGGAAAAAGAAAATCATTAAGGGATGATGTTAAAAATATTTTTGTTAGGATAAAAGAAAATTAAGAGGTAAAGTTTCAAAGAGAACCCTCTTTGTGCTTAACATGGTAGAAATATCATTCAAATAGTTTATCCCTGCAAGGAGACTACCTGTAATGCTGCCAAGGTCACTGCCAAGTTGTATTAATGGTCATGTTCAGTGTATGTCAGTCACAGGAGTTAGAGCTGCCTTCTTCTTCCTTTTCTACTGCATAATGACCTACCTCTTAATGCACACTGACAAATTGAGGTGAGTGAATATGTTTTTCCAAAATATAGATGGAAGAGTTCCATTCCACCACTCTTCTATTTTAATTGTACCAAACATGTGGAATGTAAAGTCTGGCAGCAAAGAGGTTTTAAATACTCTATTTTGAAAATTGAGCCGTTTTTGAAAATGGCACTTTGAATCTTAAAGGGAATTATTCGTGCTCCATTGTAAATTTTCTTTCAAGTGCACATTTGCTTACATTGCTGCAAAAGTACAAAATATTTTTTAAATGTAGGAATAACATTTTTTTAAATATAGAAAATGTCGTTGGAACACAGAGTTAGTAACAGAATGATTTAGTATTCAATAGTTAAGCTCTATTGCAGATTTGTAATTTTCATTTATCAATATTATTCATCATTTACAGAAGAAATGTGAGAGTCTAGGCATATTGGCTTCTGAATATACAACTACTGACTAGAGTGTAGCAGACATATTTATGTAGTTAGAATAAAAATAGATTAACACATCTCCTTTACAGGGCTTATATTTAAATAGAATAAATCACACCCTTAAAGAATAAATGATATTCTAGTATGTTATAATAAGACTTGCTCATAAGAGATATCTCTATTAAAAATTTACCACTTTAGTCCTAGAATACCAATTTAGTCCTGGCTTTGAGATGAGCAATATATTAAAAATATCAGGGGAATTAGCAATTTCAATTATCAATTTGATATTAGAACTTGGCGCTCATATTTTTGTTTCTCCTATATACATGAATTCATCAAAACATTATTGAAATGATTGGGAAAGAAAGAAGATATGAAAAAGCACTCCACTGCTTACATATCAGCTGACCTGAACAATATTTTAAAACTATATATAGAAAAAGATAAAAAGAGCTGAGTACAGTGACAATTCTCCATGCCAGCTTCCTCTATTACCACTTTTTTTTTTTCCATTTAGTAACTCATCTATAAAACAATGGCATTAAAAAAAGAGAGAGAATAATTCCAGGACCTCTAGGTAGAATTTTAATAGGCTGATTAGATGCATAATTAGGAGATTAGATCAGCCACCAATCTATAGCTTTCACATAAAACCACTACTTCTATTTTATCTCATTTATAGTTACACAGTTTTTGGTAATGACTTGGATCACAAATTCTTTACAAAGGAGTTTCTCAAATTGGAAGTTGAATACAAACAACTATTATCTAAATTACAAAAATCAGATTCAAATATATTGCATTTATAAAGTACATGAGTAGCCCAGTGGTGTGGCTCAGTGGATTGAGCATTGTCCAATGGACTGAGAGGTCCCGGTTTGATTCCTGGTCAGGGCACATGCCCAGGTTTCAGGCTCGATCCCCAGTAGGGGGCATGCAGGAGGCAGCCGATTGATGTTTCTCTTTCACATCGATGTTTCTATTTCTCTCTCCCTTCCTCTCTCTCTCTAAAAAAAAAGATAAATCAATAAAAACATATTAAAAAAATAAAGTACATGAGTAAATATTGTCAATGCACAGTAAATATTGGCAGTGCAAACAAATTCCATTCTGCAAACTTATATTAATTGTAACTAATAACTGGTGAGGTGAGTAACTAAAATTCATATATAATATATTAGCTCAGATTCATAATCTTATTATTAAAACTTTCTCAAAGATTATATAGAG
Organism: Tadarida brasiliensis; assembly: GCA_030848825.1. Classification (NCBI taxonomy): domain Eukaryota; kingdom Metazoa; phylum Chordata; class Mammalia; order Chiroptera; family Molossidae; genus Tadarida; species Tadarida brasiliensis. The sequence continues at coordinate 59,114,791 of CM061258.1, forward strand.
TAATTTGCTATTAAAAAAAATTCCCCAGCCTGGCTGGTGTGGCTCAGTGGTTGAGCATCTACCCATGCACCAGAGGTCACCGGTTCGATTCCAGGTCAGGGCACATGCCCAGGTTGTGGGCCTGATCCCCAGTAGAGGGCATGCAGGAGGCGGCCAATCGATGTTCTCTCTCATCGACATTTCTATCTCTTGCTCCCTCTCCCTTTTCTCTCTAAAATCAATAAAGAAAAAAACATTCCCCAAAGACAAAGTAACAGAAGGAGGTGATGGAGAGAATCTGTGTGATTTAAAAACCTAATAACAATCTGTATTTGAAAGTCCAAAGCTATAGTGGCTGAAAACAGTTTAGGAGAAAATAACAAACTTACTTCCAGAATTTGATTGAATGGGTATACTTTTCTAGTTATGTCCTATCTCTTACTTGGTAGACTACTGGGAAATCTTAAGTGGATGAAACCTATTCCTTTAAGATAAAAATTCACATTTTTATTCATTTCCATCTTTCTACATAGCAATAATGATAGGCAATATGCTAAGTGCTTTACATATATTATTTAATATTTATAGTAATTATTTTAGTCATAATAAGGTAGATAAACTGAGATCTATTTTGAAAACTTAAGCAGTGTAACTTCTCACTCTATACTGTTAACCAGGGATTTGCAACTTAGGTAAACACATAAAAAATGTCATTAATTCATCCCACCTCCACTGATGAAAGGGGTGCACTAATGTGAAAAATAAAGTTCAGATTTTTAGTAAAAAATTGACATATTTGGGGATAAAAATTCTGTTTCCTAATGTCACTGTTCTCTGTGAAAAGAGCTGGTTAAAAGACTGGTTAGTTAGAGTTCTAGGTGGGCCATGTTGGAATATGTGGTTTTCTCAGATAGATACAGAAATTCTTCAATATAGTAAAATATTCCTTAAAAAAATATGTTAGTGCCAAGCACTTTAAAGTACAGTGGACCCTTGAACAGTGTGGGGGTCAGGGATACCGACCACCACCCCCCTCCCTGCACAGTCGAAAATGTACACATAACTTTTGACTCCTCAAAAACTTGTCTCCTAATAGCCTGCTGCTGACCAGAAGCCTTTACCAATAACATAAACAGTTGATTAACACATATTTTATGTTATATGTATTATATACTGTATTCTTACAATAAAATAGGCTAGAGTAAAGAAAATGTTAAGAAAATCACAAGAAAAAGAAAATACGTTAACATTTATTAATTGAAAAAAATCTGTGTTTAAAAAGACCTGTGCAGTTCAAACATGTGTTCAATTTACTTGTGTTTTTGTGTTTTTAATTTACTTATTTTTAAACTGTGTTTAATTTACTTATTAAACTGTGTTTTTAATTTACTTATTTCTAAATCAGTTAATTTGAAAAACAAAGGTATTCATAAATAGACATGCTCCAACTGTCTAAATCTTAAGATTCATCTATCTAAGGCCAGCTATACAATGATTTTACAAACAAATTTATCCACTGACTTGTGTTTAAGTGTTTTCTTTATATCAATGGGATTAATGATTGACCACTATTAAGGTTCAGTTTTCTCTGATGTTTCAGGAAGATGAATCTGAAAATTTCTTCAGGAAATTATCTATTATTAATCAACATTTCAAAACTCAGAAACTTCCAGAAATTGGTATATCTGGTATTCCCAAGTTCTATTTTATTTTTTGAATTTTTATAAGAATTTATTTGAGCCAAACTAATGACATATGTCAGGGAGCAAGATCGAAAATGCTTCCTCCCTAGTTCTATTTTTTTTTTTACCCTCACCCAAGGACATTTTTGCATTTATCTTCAGATAGAGCGAGAGGGAGAGAGGGAGGAAGAGAGAGAGAGAAACACATCAAGTGGTTGCCACCCACACAACCCCAACCGGGGCCGGGGACAAACTGCAACCGAGGTACGTGCCCTTAACAAGAACCGAACCCGGGACTCTCTGGTCCACAGGCCAACGCTCTAACCACTGAGCCAAACTGGCCAGGGCCCTAGTTCTATTTTTAATTTAACAATATAAATTAAAACTATTAAAATTCCACAAAAATGTTTTTCTTTAAATCCTAGAAAATAGTCTGGCCGGCGTGGCTCAGTGGTTGAGCATCAACCCATGCACCAAGAGGTTGCTGGTTCGATTCCCGGTCAGGGCACATGCCCAGGTTGTGGGCCCGATCCCCAGTGGGGGGCATGCGGGAGGCGGCCAATCGATGTTCTCTCTCATCGATGTTTCTGTCTCTCTCTCCCTCTCACTTCCTCTCTCTCTAAAATCAATAAAGGAAAAAAAAACAAAAAACACCTAGGAAATAAAAAAATCAAATAGTAAAGTTGTCTTTAGTTTATAAGTCTATTTCCCTAAACCACATCCCCAAATAGCTGAAACCAAAAGTGTTTCAAATCAAAATTTCTTGATTGTAAAAGTTAAAAAAGAATAATGATCGTGAATTTTTGTTTTATGCCATGCATTGCCCTCTTTACATAAACTAATTTATCCTCATAACAAACATACTGTTGCATTATTATGTCCATTTTACATAAGAGGAAAATGAGGCAAAGAGGACTTCTCTTGCCCAAGGTATGTGCGGCTCTGGGATTGGAACTTATGCAATGTGACTCCAACCTCTGCCCTTCATGTCATGCTAAAAAGAATCCAACATTTTAATGAAAAATGATGGCTATTTTGATTGCTTTAAGTGCACAACATATGAATGATAACTGCCAAAGTAGATGAGAGAATGGAGAAATTTAAGTGTTAGAGCAGAGCACAGAAGCCCATTGCTCTTCAGGGCCACCATAATGCCCAGAACGCCCGTCAGTTTATCATGGGGTAGTGAGTAAAGCTTCCAGGCCTCACGTACTCGCTCTGACCTTGTTGATTCCTTTGATACACACACAAACATCCATATATATGTATCTATATGTATGCATGTGTGTATATATATTTTATATATATAACTTATAGATCACTAAGAAGATATAGTATATAATGAAATTTTTGATGAAGAATATTTTTTTCACGAACTTGGCTTTGTTTCATTATTAGAATAATGCTAAGACTTTGCTTTGTCTTCCAGTAAACATCACACATTTTGATATCACTCAATCTGTTTAGCTAGTATGGGATATAGATTTAGTGAATTCACTCAGCTTTAGCTAATTTTATTTTACTAACTTTTAGCTTCTACATGCTAACATTCTGTAAGCCATCAATGTTAATAATTTCACATTCTGGTTGACCAGCTAGCTACCTTAAGGTGTGAACATTCAATATTTACTAATGTACTCTTCTCTATCTTATATTTTTAAAATAGTATATTCATTTATAGTCAAGTGACTAGACTATCATATTTATCCTAGGTACTTGAAATTATAAAATCTTTTCAGCATCTCAAAAACACCGAAAGCATTCTAATTGTATTAAAACATACCGGTATAATTATTGCTTGAAGCTTTATAATGCAACCAATACAAGCAAGCTCAATCCATAAGTGCTTTAGATAGCTACATTATAAATCTCCTTGACTTATAATGGGGTTAGGTCCTAATAAATTCATTGTAAAAGTTGAAAAATATCTTAAATTCAAAACGCATTTAATATGTGCTCAGAACCTAACCTATAGAACATCATAGCTAAGCCTACCTTGAACATGCTTAGAACACTTACATTAGCCTACTGTTGTCATCTGTTAAATAAACTATCAAACTGTATTTGTATTTTAGGTTGCAACATTTCCAAGAGGACAAACGAAAATTTAAATGACCAAAAGTGACTGTATATGTTAGTAATTTTACAGAATTCTCTATATCCCTTAGCATTATAATGGCAAACAAGAAGTGATTAGTATCTTCGTAGATATGATAACAAGATTCAAACAGTTTTAGAACTGTGTATTAAAGTGTGTGTTCAACATTCATTAACAAAGGTAAAATTTATATTTAAAAATCATACCCCTTTACTATGTATTTTAAATCTCTTCTATATAATTTAAAAAGTGAATGTAAAGCTATTTTTATTAATAAAGACCAGGAAAAGCATATTTAAACATACCAGTGGTAGAGATGAAAGCGGAGATGAAGAAAATATATGAAACATGATGAAAGAAGGTGGTCAGAGTCATATTCTAAAGTCATTTCCTGTAAACATTAAAGGCAATGTTCAATTTATTTAAGAACTGGTTTCTGGTTGTATTAACCATCATTTGAAATGAGTGTACTATATAACAAGCAAAATTTTTGAACAAGGATTTTAATCATAAGTATTATATTTTCCAAGTGATAACTAAAATGGTACCTGTGCTACTCTTAAGAAGGTAGTGTTAAAATGCAGCTGTAGCTGAGGTGGCTACCTAATGTATAATGAGGTCTTCTAGGCTGGACTTGTACACCCTTGAACGAGTCAATTATCAAACAGCTGTGTACTAAGAAATGTTCCATTTAGTTACATAATACCTAGACATTCAATAAATTGAAACTGTAATAAGTCACTATACTTAAATGGATACAGGTAATTAGAAATGGCCTGAATAAATGAAATCTATGCAAAATAAAATGACTATCCTATTTAGATGAAATATTAATATAACAAACATATCATGAAGATTGCCAGTAAAGAGTAAAACCTGTGATTTGACTATCATTTTGTTTTCCTTATAAACTAACGCTAACAAGAAGTATAATAGATAAAAGGCTTGAGTTAGGTTTTGTTAGATGTCTACATAATGGATTTACAAAAGATATAAACCCTTTCCAATGTATTTGTTCTTCATATATTTACAGGAATAAGAGATCAATCTAGTCAGATGCTTATCACAAAACAAAACAAAAAAACCCAACTTACTTGAATCGATTGAATAAAACTTGAATTTCAACTAGGGCCAATGAGATACACCGTCTTTTAATGACTCATAATGTTATCTTTCAACATTGTTCTATCAATTACAACAGTATTGTCTCATGACTTTCACAACAAAACAAGAACCACAAAATTGATAATTTTTTCATGAGGCACAAAATCTGAGAAAGAAATATAATTTTTACAAGATGCAAAACCATTATTCATCAATTACCTGCATATGAAATAAAATAAAGGTCACCGATGCAGCTTTCTGTAGGTATATAAGAACCATGCTTTCCAATCAGAAACCCAAGTTTTAACCTATGTATGTAACTTTTAAACTTCAGTCTCCCCAGCTGTCATGTGTATTCGTATACAATAAATAAACATTACTGTGATGGGTTCACAGAGTAGTGGGCAATAGCATTTCACAACAGGAACTGAATGCATATACAAAGGAAGAATTTTCGGTTATGATCAACACCGTTCAGCCAATCAGGTACTATGGCAGATCTAGTTCAAAAAGTAATTTGTTAATTGAGACATTGTAAGTCCATTAGACAGTATATTCTGAATACAAAGATGAATAAAACTTAATCTCTGCCATCCAAAGAACTTAATTTTTGCCAAATTGGGAAAGACACTTTAAATACTTACTTTAGTCCAAGACAGAAATTAATCAACATAAAATAAGTGTACATAAAATCTTCTGAAAGGCAGACATGGGAAAAGCTAACTCCAAAAGGAAAGTCCCATGATGGAAGTACTTGTTTTTCCTAGGTCTCTCTCATTTGAATTAGGCACAGTTATTACCCTTCATTCACTTGTTTCAGTTTAATTCAGCAACATTTATGGAACATCTATTCCGTGTAAAACATTCATTTAAATGAGAGCGAACACAAAGCTCCTCGAATACGGTACAGTCCCCAAGCTCAAGGAGTTTACAACAAAGTGAGTTACGAATAACTTTCATTTGTACAGTATTTCCGACTTTACCATGCTATTGTACGGGTATCATTTCATTAAATACTCGAGAACCATGGTTACTGAAGATACAAAAGTGGACATTCTTTCTACCGTGAGAGGAAAAAATGACTGCAATGAATCATGATTGTCTTCAGTTGAGTCTGTAGGGTTTTATTTTTGTGTTTCTGAAAACACATTTTAATTTTAGTATGTATGTGAATATACTGACCCATTCTAGAATAGTTTGTGGGTGCTACTCTGCAAAGTGGCTTTGCGTGCAGGCAGGGAGATGAATGAGCAGGGTCGAACTCTCCCTGCGGGGTGCCAGCCCCAGTGCTCTCCTTACTGAAGAAATCTGAAGAACAGACACGGATTTATAAAGGAACTCTGGAATTATTTCTCAGACTTATACTTTATTTTTTAATTGCCATTATTAATTTTGGAGATTTGAGTCTTGATAAATGCTACGAGAATACTTTGAGAGGCACTAATAATGTATCCCATATTCAAGTTTCTTTTCTTAAATAATATGAAAATATTTTTATCCCTAAAACAAATTACTTCACTTTTTAGCAAAGCATCATTAAAGTTTCAAGGACAGAACTACATAGAATAATAAGATGATACATTTCATTTTAATAACGTGGGGTATTTTTTTCTTAACTATTTACAGATTCTTTTTCTAATACAAGAGAATAAAATAACTAGTTGAGTTGATAAGCAGAGTAATTTAAAAGGCAGTAACATAATGCACTTCACGTAACATGAACTTTCATTCTTTTCCTCCATGTTTCTTATAAAGTAGTTGAATGTGCATCAATTACGGTCCACGTCTAGATAGTACAGAGAAAAATCTCAAAGGAGAATTTTTAAAACTGCAAAGTTAAAAAAGCACTACTCCCAACTCTTTGAGTTAAATACATGAAGTATTGTTTTTAGACTCATAAAACTATTCAAGAAAGTACTCTCTTCTTACTAACTCAATCTCAATATGTTTAGGCATTTCCCGATAATGAAATCCATCTTGTGAATGTGTACTTCAAATAAACTCGATGCATATATCTCTATTTCTGTACATAAGCAAAACACTTCGTGTCCAGGGCTTAGAAGGGATTCTAACTAAAGTCCCACCAATTTTTTTTTCTCAATTCAAGTCAATTCTTGTGTATTATCCAGCTACAATATATTCTAGGCACTTTCCTAGTCATATCAGGGAACCCTAAAATGAACAGGACTCCACTGAGATTATAATTCAAAAGAAAGAAAGTGGCAGAATTCATTGCTCATTTATTTAACAAGTACCTATTAACCATGTGCCTGGCAGAGACTAGATTTTGGACACATGGGCAGCGAAACTCAAAGTTGGCCTGGGACATCCTGGAGGAGGGTAGCCCAGTAAGAGTTCATCAGAGGCCATGGAAAGCAGCATCGTGTAGCCAATAAAGGTATGGAGTTCGGAGTCCAGCTGTCTGAATCCTAATGCTAGTTCAGTCAAAGCCTTCTCAGGCACTCTCATCATGCACACATCCTTGCTAATCCCCTCTGTCCTCTTCTTTAGTTCTTATTCAGTCATCCCTTGGGGGAACGCTTCCTCATATGTTCTACATGTTAGCTAATGATAACGAATAAATATTTAGAGTGATGCTTATTATATATCAGAATTAAGAAACAGAAAAAAAGCTATTTTAAAAAGAAATTATAAACTAAGAATACTTGCAATCTTTCAGCAGTAACCCTCAAACTTCAATATGCAGCTAAATATTCTGTCGAAAGGTCTCCCAGGAAGGTGGTGGTGGAAAATCTGCACTTTGAAGGAACACTGCCTAGGATCCTGAGGTCTGTACGTGGCAGACTACATCTTGAAACTTAGAAATTGTTTTCATTTTTTTCCACAAAAATTCCACCTGCCATATCAAAGAATGCTTTGGCCAGGCATTACTGGCTAAGGAAACTTCGAACAATCTAATTCAGTTATTTGTGTTACAACACCCGTTTGGCTTCCTACTATTTTTAAAAATTTGATTGTAACTGTACAATGGGTTGTTGTGAGCACAATGTGAGAAGCTAACCATTTAAAAAACTGTTTCCACGTAAAGTAAACCCTGGGCTTTCCAATTTTAAGCCAGATTTTTAGGACATAAATTATTTGTGTTGGGAATGTGACTGTGTTATTGGGTGTAGAGTGTATGTTAGAGTCTACCCCAAAGGCAAGACATGTAGCAACAAGATGGGACACACTCAAGCTCTTCCTTTAAGATCCAGCTCAAGTGTTTTCCCCTCTGTGAAGTATTTCCAGGCCGACTAGGTCTTTTATTTCCTGTGTTATCGAAGAATGTAGAACCAGCATGCAAGAAAAATAAAAAAAGCATGTCATTTAGCACACGAATGTTCCTACATTAAGTAACTGAAGAATAAAGTATTCTATAATAGAAAAAAAGCATTTATTTTTTTCTAACTCCTACAGGATATTCCAGTTCAGTTCATAGCAGATAGAACACCGAATATCCACTGCTACCTCATCCTAAGAGATGCCAATAGCGTGGAAACTAGACGATACAATTAACTGCACACATTGGAAAGCTGCTCTGGAAGAGAAGAACTTCTTCTTGTATTAATAGATAGGGCACAGATGTAATGCTAATGGCTAAAACACCATCAGCTGCAGATATATGTGTTCATTTAGGAACAAGCCCAAAAATTTGAGATTTTTCTTTTTTGGTAAGACTAAATTCTATAGTGTTCAACAAAGGTATACTTTAGTTTTTTGTTTTTTTTTCTTTGAGGACAGAACAAACACATGGGGTACTATAATAGACATTAATACTTTCCTTACACAACTTGATAAAGTTCTCTAGTGCATTCCATAATAAAGTGTATTAAAACTTTACAAGCCTTATCATTTTATTAAATACTTTCTGCAAGTAGGAAAGAGTATAAATTTCTTTTATGTAATGGAAATAAGTTATATTTTTATGGCCCAGTTCAACATTCAAATAATGAATAGAAACACCAATGAAATGCTATGTTCTGCAGGGAGGAAAAAAGCAGCAGTTTCTTTTACATAATGGAAATACACTGGATATTTTTCTATTTATCTTCAGACAGAGTGGGAGGGAGAGAGAGGGAGAGATAGGGAGAGAGAGAGAAACATAGATGTGAGAGGGACACATCGACTGGTTGCCTCCCACACGACCTGGACCAGGGCCGGGGACAAACCGAAACCAAGGTACAGGCCCTTGGCTGGAATCGAACCTGCGACTCACTGGTCTGCAGCCGACGCTCTACTGCTGAGCCAAAGCAGCCACGACCAGAGCATCAAGTTTCTAATACTGATAAGTACCAATGAAATGAACGAAGTGCCTTCTACTTTTCTTCCACATCCCTCATGGCTGCAAAAAGAACAACCCTGCCACTTCTAATGTGAACAGGTGAATAAATGAATGAAACTTACTGCCTCGATTTCTTTCTTTTTAATGGTAAGGTTAATTCTTTGGCAAAGTCCTCCCAATCATGAGCATGGATGGCATGCCTGCTGTCCACTCGTGTGGATTTGTCTATTCCCTGTTTCCTTTAGTATTTCCCCCTTCTAGAATTATAAAACAAAATGAATTGTGATTTTTTTTTTTTAAACTGTAAAAATTTTTTTTCACCTTAAAAATGCTAGATTCCAGAACATACCTTTCAGACACAAACTTAGGTCACGTCTGCGTGCCAACGGCAGCTCGCCTGGTGGAGCAGACCCAGTCGCAGAGCTGGCCTGCTCCTCACAGCTCCACAGCCGTGATCGGGAAGCGCGGCCCCACCACGTGCGTGACATTAAGATGATCCACAGCAATCCTGCAGACTACATTTTAAGTAGAGCTTCCAATTTGCTGTGGTTGGCATGACCTAATTTTGGCTCGAAAGGTACATTTTTTTCCCCTCTGGGTTTTACTGACTACACATTGGAAAGAAAAAAAAAATTATGTTCTTAAAGGGATTCTTACTGTTCCCTTTCTTAAGGAAATTTAGAGAATTTAACAACTGTTGGCCTCTGGCTAATACACAAACTAAAATCTTTTTCCAGCTTCGCCTACATCTTGACCCCTCATGCCAAATATTTCAGGCAGACTATTTATAAAGTTCATCACTTCCCCTGTTACTTCATCTTTAGAAATGCCAATAATTTAGAAACTGGAATGATACAGCTGGTCTCATAAACCAGGAAAAAAAAGATTCTATGGAAGAGATAACTTCCCTGTTATAATTTAAGAATTCAATTTATTTTCTTCTCAATTTTATAGTTGGAAGGGAAGTAATGCTAATGTCCCTTATTTACTTCACCTTAGTGTTCAAAGATGATTCCAAGTTCTAAAGATTGTGAATGCTCACAGAAGCTCTTAACCCCGACTGCTCATCTGAATCACTGGAAATACTTTTAAAAGTTAATGATATGTAAACTCATCCCAGACCAATGAAATCAGAAACACTGAAGCATTGTTATTTTTAAAAAGCTCTCCAAGAATTCGAATGTGAAGCCAGATCTTAAAATCTACTGTATTAAACTGTATGTATGTACAGGTATGTACCCTAATACAGGTATATTGAAGCATTATCTTATTTGCATGTAGTACGTTCTTGAAATTTACTAGTCTATCCATTTCTGAGCTATTGCGTGGTGTGAGAGAAAGATTCATCTGGATAACCTCGCTGACTCTCAATAAATTTATAAGTTGCAATCACAGAAAGTTCTGCCTTTCAGAGATAAAACGGTCCTGATGAATATGCCCCTTTCCTGCAAAACCAGCACTGTGGGCTTCCAAGGGCTTGAAAATCACGTGTTTTCTACTGAATCTTTGGAAGGTTTCCAACTGCATTAAAAAAATAAATCTCACCTTATGATATTTACTGACTTGTAAATCTCTAATAATACACTAATTTAACTCAATGCTGTATACTTAATTTACTCAAGGTGATAATTTTCTAATTGCATGTGCGATGTTAATGTATTATCTATTTGAGATCAAATTCAGTACATTTTATTACTTCCAAAAAAGGCAATTCATTAGATCAAAGTTTTCAGTCTTTCATAACAAATTTAATTCTCTACTCCAATCACTGGGAAATGATATAATCAAGCAGGGCAGCCCAGTTCCCCTTCCTCCTTCCCAATATGAAACTAGGTTTATCTAATGAAGAATCTGGTTTGTGGAGGTAACATGGTCTAGTAGTTGGAATGAAAAGTTGCTTTACAGACTTGGAATTTTATTCCATTATGTAACTAAGATAACCATCTAGCCCCTCCCAACCCCTACCCAATGATAACTGGATGTGGCTTATTTTACAGTAAGGCTTCCTAGGAAATAATGCAATATGTTTCTTTGTAACCTATGGAACTACCATATGTATTTTCTAGTCATGTCTTGCTTTTTCTGCCCTCTGATATACACAAAGAAGTGTGTGTGTGTGTGTGTGTGTGTGTGTGTGTGTGTGTGCGCTGTATGCACGTGTCTTAGAAGACCATGGTTTGTCTTATAGGTTTATTACCTTCTAATAGCATACCTCATTCTTACACTACACAGGATTTTTTCCTAAGGGTATGACATCCCTAAAGTACATGTATTTATCTATTTTTGCATTTTCCTAAAAAAAATAAGAAATAGCCTTGAAGTTTTTATAAAACTATTTTTTCTAAGCGATAAAAGTCTCCACAGTGTAAAGTATTCTTATGGTGGTATCTCCCTGTTGGTGCTCTTCTCCCTCATTCATAACTGGTCCCATATCCTTATCAAGCAGGGAATTGCAGGGGAGGGCCTGGATCAGCCATCCTTCCTTTCACCTGTGTCTAGGAAATCAGGTGGGAGTGGAAGAGGAGCAAGTCCTCGAGGTCATCTCGAGATCCGTAATAGTGAGGTTTTCTGTCACACGAGAGAATGGAAAGGGATTAGCTAGACTCTTCCTACTTTTTTTTTTAATATTTTTTTCTTTATTGATTTTAGAGAATGAGGAAGGGAGGGAGAGAGAGAGAGAGAAACATCAATGAGAGAGAACATCGAGTGGCCACCTCCTGCATGCCCCCCACTGGGGATTGGGCCCACAACCTGGGCATGTGCCCTGACGGAATCGAACCAGGGACCTCTAGTGCAAGGGTCAACACTCAACCACTGAGCTACACCAGCCGAGCAGATTCTTACTACTTTTGATACCATCCTCATAGCTTCATTAGCTGCCCCTGATTTCAACAGAACTCAAGTCCTGGACAAGGCCTGGGCAGCTTCTCCAAATGGGAAGGCAAAGTTGAGAATATGGGGGTTCGTATAAAAACTCAAAAAAGTCTGTTATGCTTTCAGAGGGGAGATGAATTTTAAAAATCCCCTTTTCCAGAACACCGCCAGGATTTGACTCACCTTAGGTGCCCTTTCTCCTACTGAAGACTGACATGATCTGCCATCTTCCGAAAAAGTTGAACATTGCATCAATTAAGTATCCATTTTACCGACGACCTAGCTGCAGTACAGTTCTTACCACATTACATTCATAATTGCATTTGGTATGTTCGTCAGCCTCATCAGACTGAATTCCTCAGAGATGCCCCCCCACCTTTCACTTTTGTATCCCTAACATCTAGCAACCCATCGCCTGTTGCATACTTAGTGAATGAACTGGCTGATTAATATATCTGCAGTGGATGTACGAAGGGGAAGTTTTGAGAAACAGCGGTAAATGTTTTATGGGCAGAGCTTATTTGTTTCTTTAACTTTCAGAATGCATGCAGTTACATGACCAAAGTTCCAGATTTACATTTATCTTCTAAATAGTGGTTGTCACCCAGGCTTCACATTAAAATCACCAGGCAGCTTTGAGAAACAACAATGCTTACATGGCAGTCCATTTTAATTCAAATCTGGAGGTGAGACCTGGATACCAATATTTTTTAAAAGCTCCCCATATAGCCAGGATTTAGAACCACTGCTCTTAAATAACTATAAGAAGGGCATGCACCCAGCCGGTGCTGCTCAGTGGTTGAGCATTGACCCATGCACCAAGAGGTCGCTGGTTCAACCCCCAGTGGGGGGCATGCAGGAGGCAGCTAATCGATGTTCTCTCTCATCGATGCTTCTATCTCTCTCTCCCTCTCCCTTGTTCTCTCTCTAAAATCAATAAAGAAAAAAATTAAAAAAAAAAAGAAGGGCATGCAATGTTTTATACCTGTGACCCTGTCACTTAACATATACATAAAATCCGTTACAGTTGATGTTTTTTTGAATGGATTCTGTTTGTGAAAACTGTTAGTTGATTTTAGTCCTTGGATAATCACAATTCTTGAAAAGGCTTTCGAAATGCAATATTAGCTACATCACAATCTTCCTCTGGAATTATTACTAATAACTTTACGTAATTATCCTTTCTAGAATTAGCCCACAGATATGACTTCCTCCTCAGTCTTTGGGTAATCCAGGCCTTTATAGTGAATACCTGTTTCCTGTATATTTAGAACTCAAATGGATACTAAATATAAATCTGGTGTTTTATGGAGTCTTAAGAGTGTGCTTTACAGTTGGAAGGTTCCAAAGAGGGAATTCAAATAACTATAGTCAAAATCACATTAGGAAGTAGACATAACTAGCTTCAGTGGTTTCATTAGAAAGAGAGAAACGAACTCTGAGCATTACCCGTGGCATTTAATATTGCACAGAGCAAACTAAACTCCCCTTGCCAGTGGGCACCACAAGGTGACATGGAGGCCATTTATCATTGTAAGTAATTAATTCCAAAGCACACATCTAATTCCAAAATCTTCAAGTCACATTTCTAATAAAACGCACTTTTAAATACAGAGAACACAGGTTATTTTGGTGTTTGCACGGTAATCCAAATAAGCATTTGCTTCTCTTCAATAGCAAAATAAAGCGGAACCAAATGTAGTTACTAAAATTCACTGTGGAAGTTTGGCAAGGAATTCATGACTTTAAAGATATGGTAGCTATTAATTTTGAAGTCCAAAGCATATACATTTGGTAATTCATAAATATGTGAGTCTTGTTTGATCTCTGACCAGCCTCTCTGTCCTTACTTCTAGTCAAGGGCACAGTAATTCTTTTATGAAAAAACAAGAAAACTATAATATGAACGCGAAAGTTCATATTATTTCTCACAGTAAAAATTCTAAAAGTAATCCTTTTCCTTTTTTAAAAGTCCTTTTACTGAACACAGAAATATTCAATTAAAAACCAAAAGCCATGCATTTGATGAATAAATTAGATATAACAGTTCCTAGTTTTCAAATATAATGCAAATTGTTCTAACTTGTCAGTATTTACTTCATATCTATCTCTGGTTTTAAAGTTTTGTTGTTTGTTTTCTTTTTCACTACAAAGAGAAAGTTAAAAAGTATGCTTGAATTCAAATTCTCCAGAAAATCCATCTGCACTAATTAAATTAACTGAAACCCATTTAATATCCATTTATATATTCTGTCATACAGCTCACATTCTTAAATTAAAATTATATAAAATTATATAAATTACTATGGCTCCTACAAGTAAAGGTTAAAAATTAAAACAGCTCAAAAAGTGAGAAGCAAATTGGAGGTCACTATACAGAGATGAGATAAAACTAGATGTTCACATTTCTATCAAAAAAAAAAAAAAAATATATATATATATATATATATATATATATATATATATATATTTCCCCTCCAGATTAACAATGTGGAACTGTACCATAAAGCAAGAATTAGTTCACTTCTCTTTCAATACTATACAAACACATCACACAAACATGGTTTTAAACATGTCATTCTGGGGTTACTGAATATTTTCCCCAAGATGCCATGAGAAATTAAGTTTCTATAGTTTAGTCATTCTTGTCTAATTGCTGAGATAATGTATGTGAGATTTTGGTTTAGTGGGTAAGACAGTGGACTCTGGAGACCGATTACGTTTGAGGTTCTAGCTCTGCCATTAGGAAAGTGGATAACTTTAGGCAAGTGCTTAAAATTATTTTGCCCTAGTTCTTCATCTGTAAAATGGGGTTAGTAACAGTGCCTATCTCATCTGGTTTTGAGGAATAAACGAGTTAATGCATGTAAAGCCTCAAGCCCTCAGTACAGTGTCCAAATGTACAGTAAGCTCTCAAAAAGTGTTAGCTATGATTATTATTGTGTAAAAATAGCTGTAATTAATACTACTTTCAAATTCATAATACACATTTTTACACATATCATGAAAGTTATTAGAATTACTAGAGATATCTTGAGTAGCGACGCTGGATAAAAGTGAGAGTGGGATTTCTAAGTCACAGTTGAAAATATCAGTTATATTTATAGAAGATCAGTCTTACTTCGAACCACCAAGCCAGCAAGAATTGAAAACCAACTGGTCAACATGTGTTGATGCAGATGGAAAAAGGATACGACTGTCTAAATTCCCTAAAGAAAGCCCTTCTGGTCACTGCAGTCCAACCTATCATTATCCGTGCACCAAGACTCTTTGATGGGCTTCGCAGTCTATGAATAATACATATTTTGGGGACAGCTTCACAAAAATAGTCTGTCTTTGCTCCAAAAAGACCTATGACTAAGCAAATGCAAAGAAAGAACTACCTCCAAACCACAAAGGAGGGTGGTACCCATGTTGGAAATTGAGGCAACTGGCAAAATTCAGAAATGTATTTTTGAGATAAACTGGCCCCATCGTTCATACCCTAGAGAACCAGGAAAATTTCCAGTTTCAAAACTACTCTTCCCTTAATTTTTAAAAATAAAGTAGAAAAAAATCTGATTATTTCTTTATAAAGCATTATAAATAAAAGGGCCTACCTTTTTAGAAGCTCCGGTACTGAGAAGTATTTCACAAGGTAAACCCTATTTGCAAATATTCAAGTTCTGTGAACCTCACTAAGAGGAGTCATCTTTTTTCTCCCCCCCGCAATGAAATTTAGGATTGTATTAACACTTTGAGTAATAAATAGAAGAGTTTAAGGATTAGTCATTCAGGATAAGTACAATTAAGTTTGCCTATGGAGTTTTGTCTCAAAATGGTGTTGCATATATTCAAATTGTAACAAAAGAAGAGTCTGGTTGTCCTCCAGTACCTGTGACTGCTCCCCTACTACCAGCAGTAGTAGGTTAGCAAGTCCATCATATTGTAATGGACGGTGGCAAATCCCACCCATCCTTCTGCTGATGGCTTTGAGGGGAAGAGTAGGAGGCTCTCACATCCCATGGGATTCAACCAAACATTTTTTTCAGTTCAACACCTGTGATTCTTGGTGTAGTATTTATCCCAAGAGCAAATATTCAGGACAACCAAAAATGAAACAATTTCGAGTACCTACAAACTGATTAAAAAGTAAAGTTATTCCTGAAATATCCTTTATCACTCAGCTTAAACCTGTGCCCTGCTCACATCATCAAAAACATTACAAAATCAACTTATGATAGATGTATACATTTCTATATTTAAAATATTATGAAAAAGAATTCTTTCTATAGGAATTAAGAAAACTTATTATAACAATCATTTGATACAACTCTAGACAAGATAATTTAGCAGTTAATCTTTATTATGTGACAACAGAGCCAATAAAGTCCAAGTAAATTATTTTCTTGCTAAAATGTGCAAAGTTGTTTCATAAAGGTTTCTTAATGTATATTGCCTGAGTCAACTATGTGGCAATATATGTTCTGACAGAAATTATGCCTTAAAATGTATTTCATAAATTTTCTTTATGAAAAAATATAACAACTGGCTATCCTATATAAATATATATAATTAATGCTTAATTTGTATGTGATTATTCATTAATATAGTTTCTTAATCTTCATGTTTAGCTCGTGAATTATTTATAACTGATAAAAATGCTTAATTTTCCTGAACTTTGAGTTGTTCTTCATGTCAAAAATTATTTTAAAAATCTAAAATTAGCACTTAAGTACATTTTAAAATCTTCAATTCTGGGAGATATTTAAATACCATGATATGTATACAAAATGTAAATTTATCCACCATCTTTCTGCATGTGCCCACTACACATACTTAAAACTTCAAATTCTGCTAATTTATTAAGCTCATTATTTTAGGAATGAATGCAGGTTTCCATTGCTCAATTTCTTTTTATTCATACAAAACCAGAGAAATTGTTTCCTATGGAAAAGAAAACAAAAAATTGACTTTTTATTTAGAATACTTGATAGGAATAGAGACACTTTAATAAATAAAAATCAGTTCAGAAACATTTACCTATTATGTTTTTAAAATGTGAACATCTACAAAAGAAAAATGTCACATTATTTTCAGAGAGTACAGTTTATCAAGTATCTCCATAGGATAAGATAGTTTAACTGCCTTTGGTTTAATTTAATGGTGCTAAAGATTTAAGAAAACCCATATTACCTATGAAGTCAAATAACTATTATGACCATACCCTAAACAGTATATCACAATATTTTAAAATAAAGCTTTGATTTGAGTAGGAAAGTAGGTTTGTTTTTAGTAGGAGGAATGTATTTAATGATTATGAAGTAAATTTTGTAATTGGAAATTTGATCTTTTCATAAAAATATTCAGTTGATTTTAAACATTACTATAAAAGCCAACTCTTAAATTTAAATACAATACATAGTGCTCATCATTAAAGATGTTTGTGAACTTTAAAATTTTTATTTTTAATGGAAAGTAAATATTTGGTCAAAAATATGTTTGGAAGAAAGCTTTTGGTTTAGGAATGTTATAAAAGTTTCTTAGAAATCTCCTGAAGGCTGAGTACAATAAAACTAGGGCGATGCATATATTCTCAGTTACTCTTTTAAAAAAACCTGTAAAAGTGACTACAGTGGCATGTTCTGACACATTCTTTTCATAAACCGAACCCTGTTAGTGACAGCAGAACAGATTGTGTGCATCTGCTGGGAATGAGCCAGATGACAGTGGAGAAACGCACATGGATACCTTGGCACAGCAAATAAAAAAATGAAGAAAAAAAGACCTGGAAGAGAAAGTGCTCAACTTTAATTGAAACATTCTTTCCAACATGATGAACTTCATCCAACCAACCTCTTGTAGCCTGTCAATTTTACATATAAGAATGTGTTTTAAAAAGGTCTTTTGTGAATTAGAGCTGTTTTGTCCTCTCTTAGCACTAAATATTGACGCGGGTTTTGGATTATTTCTTCAAATTATGGCAAATGTAATAAGCATTAAGGTAGAAACAGAGGCCAAACCACTCTACCGCAGTCTGGTACAAGAATGCTAAACTTCTAAAACACTTTGAGGTTCAAATCAAAATTTAAATATCTGGGTTAACTTTTGAATTATGTGGGTATTATACTGCCACGCGTTAGAGATGCCACAATTCAAATATTCTGCAAATGTGACTATTGTAAATGCTGCTTGAACTCAATAGTGCTACAATATTTTATTTTATGCTGATCAACCACAGTATTGTTTAAACAGTTGGCTCAATAGCACTAGAGAGGTCCATACATAAAAACAAATGTGCTTCTATAAATCATATCAGGAAGTTCTCTTGGATGTTGTGATTACAATGAAAATTTATTCTATACAGTATACAATGCAAATTTTAAACTGGAGACCAAGTTGTTTAATAGATTACTAGTCTGACTGAAGCAGCTGCAGGAAAAAAAAAATCTGGTGATTAACAGCCATTTTCCAGTAATCATAACCCTGGAAAGGGCTACTAAGCAGGGGGAGGGGGTTGCAGATGGGATAATTCTCTAAGCCCATGTGCTTCAGAGGGCTCCATCATCTTCATGCAGACTTATTATTATTATTATTATTTTTAAATTAAAGCTTTTAGAGGCATCCTTGATTGCAGTGTTGGGAGCCGTCCATGCTGTTTTACCAGAGGGAAGTCCACTCTGCAAGTATTCCTTGCACTGAGCACTCTTTAGCCAGGCATTAAAGCAGGGCTAGAGAAGAGAGCTGAATGCAAGGTGCACACTAGAGGGGCATTATTCAAGAGCATGAGAATAATTTCAGGACGTTGCAACTCCACAGGCTGTCTAAAGTGGGCAGGCCTCATCAACATTACCTGTCATCCAAAATATGAATTTCTTTGAGAAATTAAGTGACTATAAAAGCTGAACATAAAGGTGGTAAACAGACTCTGAGACCAGAAGTAGTCCCGTTTTCATCCACCTCTTACCTAAATTTGTTTATTTGTGCAATCCTCAGGTAAAATTCTGCATTTTCTGTATTGTTATATGTCTTCTCACATGAAGAAAAAGATCCAAATTAAGATAAGTTCACCTGTTTATCATCTCAAAGTTGATAAACTACAATGAAAACAAACAATCTCTCAATTCCGGAAAATAAATGACAATGGGAGTGCCGTTTACTTATTTTGTAGCTATTCAAATAAAAAATGCATTTTATCTTTACTAGTCAATACAATTCATTATTCAACAAATATCTAGAGACAACCTATTTTTTACAAGCTTGATTGTGAAGGAATAGAAAAATGAGCAAAATGGCACTCAGTCACAAATTTATTCCATCGATCAGATTACATACAATCAAAATTGAATAAGAAAAATAAGAAATATTAATGTATCCTTCAAAAGTGGTTAATACTAATGCTAAAGAAAAAAAAAAACCTTGAGAACTCTTGGTGAGGCTGTTTTCACTATTAAACCACCTAATAATCTATGTATATCAAACACTTTTTCCACACTGAATTTTTATTAAAACTAAGCAATAATCTACCCAAAATTCAGAAGTTTCAATAAATGACTTTTAAAACTATAAATGCAATAATTTTGTTTCTTTCATTCCATTTATGGTTCTAAAAATAATAGAGTATTTATTTAATAACATCTGATTCTGTGAAAAGTTTTAATGTTCTTGAAGAAGTGTATTGTACTTAGCGATCATTAACACTGGCCTAACAGCATCCAAATTAGAGACCTGCCCTGAAAGGAACCCAATTAACAGAATGAAAGTTTTGTTTTGTTTTTAATT
Source organism: Tadarida brasiliensis (assembly GCA_030848825.1). NCBI lineage: Eukaryota > Metazoa > Chordata > Mammalia > Chiroptera > Molossidae > Tadarida > Tadarida brasiliensis. The sequence continues at coordinate 59,134,571 of CM061258.1, forward strand.
CAAAATAAATATCCCGCCAAGCACTTCTAAGTGATCATCATTGACAGGAAGATAAAATAATTAAAATACAATATAGTGCTAGGATAATAATTTACTAATTACTGACTACTTACATTGTGCTTTTGTATGTATCATCATGTTTAATCCTTACAACTCTAAAGGGGGGTGGTATTATCATCCCCATTTTACAGATGCTGAAACTGAGGTTTTCTGGTGGTTAAATAACCTGCCTTAGGCCACTAACCAGTAAATGGGAGGCAGGATTCTGAACCCAGTTTGGTCTTTGTTCTTAACCATTACTCTCTATTGCTTATGGGCCACTTGGTCTAATAGCACATATATGTATAATTAAAGAAACGATATTAAGTATGGTGATGAGGTCCCCCAACTCTTTATGCTTGCGAATCAAAATAACTGATTTTTCTCTTTCTTTTGCAGTCATCCTCATCCTCTCATGCTTTTTGTCTCTCACTCTCTCTGCTCTCTCCCTCCTATCTCTCCCTCAATACACACACACCCCAAGCACGCACACGCACACCCCTTGGACTTTTGGCCCAACATGATGTTTTCACAGAACATCATGAAAGCCATAACTTGGTTCAACTAGTCCAATAACCGTTACTCCCTCCTGAGACTTCATAATGCTGTGCATTTTTGCCGTAAACGTACCATCCACAGACTCTAAAGCTGTCAGCAGTTCCTTACAAAGACACCATCCTGTAGTCTGCTGTTTCAAGATCAGCGTCTGGAGCTCTTTCATGGCATGGCACTGGGGTGTGATGAACCACATCAATCTCTCAAGTGTAAGGATAAGTCAACACCTGAAACAGTGCTATGATCTCACATGTGTAGTCAAAACAATTAAAAGTACACTTGCTTTCTCACAATACCAAATATTTTGAAGCAGGAAGGGAACTCAGGAGAGAATCCAAAAACAATAAAAATTGAGAAAAAAGAGTGAAGTCAAGAATTCTTTGATTTTTGAAGTTATAAAATGAGAGAAGGGGGAAAATAATCACAGAGCGTTCACTCTAACTCAAGTCAAGAGAGATCAAACAGCCCTAGAAGGGACATTGTCCATTCATTTCAACCAAAGGGCCGTAGGGAAGCAAGCAATGGGACTGAGTGTATTACCCGGCCCTTTGCAAATCTATTAATGTTATCGTGGGAATTTCTTTTTAGTTTATGTAAGGGAAGAAAAATTCAACCGTGAAAGAAAAGAAAGATGTAGTCAAAATTATTTCCTTAACCTATAACCTATGGAGACTTTAAGTGGTCTTTGGATAAATACCAGAAATGAACAAATGGATACACTTTTTTTTATTATTATTTTTTAATATCCTGATTTGTTAGTCTTAATTTAGTTAAGAAAAAAATCCTGATGGAATTAGGTCCGGATTTATACCTTTTTAACACATTAACTGTTACAGAAGAAGGGTGAAAAGATCTACTTTCTGGACCACAATACCTTTCCTTAAAGACCACCCAAACTTAACGAGGTTCCTCAAATGTGAATGGAAATCAGGCACCTTAAAAAAGTACAGTACTTGGTAATTTATTGGTTAACAGTTAAAAATATTTTTAAATTCTTGCCCAGAGAATTACCTACTACGGGAACCTCCAAGAGATTCAAGTTTTAATCAGGTATAGTTTTATAATATTTAAAAAGCAAAAAAAAAAAAAATTCATTTTCTATTCAAAAATTTTTATCCAGAACACCTTAAACAACTAGAACTGTACAATGTGTATAACAATATTTATCAAGTGGTAATGATTCAAATTATCCTACAGCTCAGGAGAATTCCAAGAAGATAAAGAAGCCTTGTACCATATCCTAAATAAAAGCAGTTTTAAAGGTTGAATCTGAATTTTAAACAGAATGCTTAATTTAAAAAAAAAATTAAATGTCAAAATTACTGACTCCTATGTATATTAATATATGCAAAAAAAGTTTAACATTTTTTCCCCTTGCTAATGAGCCTTGAAACTGTGCCAGGTGTAGGGCCCTTGCTCATAACACCTATGGCAAGAATAGACCATTGTGATCATATTGTTAGGATTACATTTACATTTTAAGATCTATATTGTATTAATTTCTTAACACTATTAGGAAACATTTGCATCCATAGAAAAAATAGTGGCTTGATATTTAAACATAATTAAAATGATCTTTCTTACCCATTTTAAAAAGAAAATTAAATTATATTTAACTGTTGGTCTGACTTGGTAAATTTTACATAAGCAATTAATTGGTTTAGTGGGTTAATGACTAAACTAACATTTAAACACTATTTGTACATTGCCAAATCAATAATTTAGTATAGAAATAAAGTTTCAATGAATATTTATTATACAGTAACACTTACTACTTAAGGCTCCCACTTAATACATTTTTATCAGAGAAGGCTAGTTTTAGAAAGGTGTGCTGGCAATAATCTGACTACACTTCACACAAATGAGAATTCTACTACTGATTGAAAGGAACCATGGCAGCTAGAAATTATTTTTTAATAGGATTTTTAAAAATCACATTGGTAATGACTGAAAATGTAACTGGTAATTAAAGACCGGTTTTAACAGTTTTTTACTTTATTTTACAAAGAGAAGTGTGAGTTTTCAGATTACAGCTTTAAATGCAAAGAATATTAATGCAGATATTTGTAAGTTAATTTATTTTACATGGTAATAAGCTACTTACATCGGACCTTTAAAACGAAGAGCATAAACCGAATCTGAAAACTAAAACCCCTATTTTTTCTTTGCACTCTGTCTTTTGACCTAGCAATCATTAAAAGTGTGAGTGTTTATCAATAAAAATGTCTGTAGTGCCATATATTGTGGTGGAACATCACTATTTCCCCGAGATAAGTACAAAAAACACTCAGTGTTGATTTGCATCACAAAATGACCTAACATATCTGGAATATAATGCACAGGCTTCATTAAAAAGAAACCATTATATTCTTCTCTGCAAAACAAACAAACAAACAAACAAACAAACAAAAATAGAGACATGTGATTGGGCCTGCATGCATGTGCTGGGGGGAGGAGGGGGATGCAGAGGTCTAATTTTCTATCCTACACCTATTGTTTTATGCATTCTAAACTGCTTTATGGGAAGAAAAAGGAAATATAGTGAATCCACTTTGCAGTTAATGCCTTAGTGATTTAAGAGGCTGAATTTTCAAGTTAAAGAAGGGAAACATGCTTTTTCTTTACCAAAGTGACTGCCCAGGAAGAAGGTCCTCTGCTCCTTAGCCCATGCAAGGGGAAGAAAGGACATGACTTGGGGTTGCAATCACTCTGAGACAGAAGGGGGAAGTTTATGATGTGGCACTGTGCATGCATCTGGTCTGCAGCCAGCAAGTTTTCATTTTGTAGCTCTGCTGCCAGTACCTGCCCTGAATGTTCAGAAATAAAACTGCACCACCAGAGCTCTACCTTAGAAACTGGATGTTACAAAGAATTAAAAGAGTTTATTTTACTCTCTTTATCCTGAGTATAATTACTGTTTTTAAAAAGAAAGAGCTGAAACTATAGTAACTGAAGGTTTTTTTTTTTTCTTTTTAAACTCCTCAAACTACCTTCCCACAAAGCCATTTAAGTTAAATGGGACATTTACAGACTCACCTACATGAAGGCTATAACTTAAAACATCTGCTTAGACACATACGTTCTGTTCAGATATAAAGAATGTGGCAAAAAACTGAAAAGTACAGGCACATTATATTCTTAAAATGTGTGCTCTTCTCTCTCTCTCTCTCTCTCTCTCTCTCTCTCTCTCTCTCTCTCTCTCTCTCTGTGTGTGTGTGTGTTTGTGTGTGTGTGTGTTCATTCAAGAGATTTTGACTGCAATTAGGTAGTCGGTCCTATAAAGGCTTCCTTGTGTGACCATGATTTCTAAAAATAAAATGCTCCAGTGAATATTTCTGCTAAATAATCACATCTTCAAAATTACTTTAAAGAAATCCCAATTCCCTCATGTTACATTAAGCAATAATACCAGCTTTCCATAATAAGCCTTGGTTGTACACCTCATGCATGGTCAACAATTAATTAGAAGGTTTAAAAAAGTCATGTTTACTCTAGTAAGTAGTAGACTAATTTCCTTGTCTGTCCTTACTTATTTACATCAGTGAATCTATTTTCTAATTTTGCAAATACATAAGCATATCTGAGCCAAAGCTGCCTATCTTCGGGGTTCGGGGAAAGATGCATTCTCTTCCTTATCATTCTAACTGCTGAAAGAATCACAGACATAAAATAAAAAGAGAAAGGTCGCAGTTAGCTGTTAAAAAAAAACAACACTTTGCATTCTATCAAAGAACCATATCCACCACTTTTAAAAACCAATATGCTATATAGATCCACAGTTTTTGAGAACAATTTATATGAATTCTTCATGTGCATCTTATCTATGACAACAAGATACAAGAAGGAAACCAGACCACACTCAGGATGCTATTTGGAAAAAGCAGGTTCTCACCAGGGACTGCTTCAGAGATCAGTTTCTCTAGTGTATAAAAACAAGTTTAAGGTACTTTACTTAAATAAATTTACTAGAAGATTTGCATAGTCATTCCACACGAATAGCAACCACTTGCAGGATGAACAATATTGCTCCATTCATTTCAAATTTACAGCATTAACAATTAATAAAGTCTCTATAACATCTGCATTATTAAATAGTAATGATTCCTGCAGAAATCTGCCCGTAATAAGTTTACTGTTTTTATCGTTTGTAATATAGCCAATTTCCTTAATAATGTCCTCAAAAGACTCTCTTTATGTATACTTTGAACTTAGTTTACACTAGTCACTATAATTTAAAAATAATTACAGGGATTTAATTTGGGCAATACAGTGACAATGTACAACAAATGCATTATGGTGATGACAAATCAATGTTACTCATATTATTTGAAATCAGGACATGGATTTATATAACAGGTATCATATAATATCCACGGTTAATAGGAATATAGCTTTTCTTTCTGTAGTCAATGTTAAAATAATACAAATAAATGTGAAATAATACTATTTGGGATAATCTTTTTTATAATCTTATCTTTTACAAGGGTACTCTTTTTTTTATAGAATTTTCTTTACTTGCATGAAAACAACTACTACAAAAAAGCATTGATGCTATCTACTCATTCTTAAAAGGCAGAGATAGGGAATGGGTGCTTCTAGCTCCTTTCTTTAGGCCTCAATACGTCTGTAAAATAACTCTTATTAAATTCTTGTTTTGAAAAAAATTAATTCTAGTGCACTTTATAGAAGTTAAATAATATTAAAATAACAAAACTTTCATAGACTTTGTTCAGCAGTCAGTGTGAGAAGCGTTATCAATAACTGCTTTTAGAAAAAACACTGACAGCTTCCTTTGCTTACTAACTAGAGCAGACCATTAGAAATTATTATTTTCTCATGCTGTTATTCACTTACATGCTGCATATTTGCTTCAATTCTCCAAGGGAAGAAATGTGGCTCTTGTGGGAAAGGTCCACCCCTTTCTACATGTTTGCTTCCTTGAACGAAAGGAATACACCCCCTTACATTCTTTGAAATGTGTCCAACATGCACAGAATCGTAACAGCACTGTATTATTAACCAAATTAGAAAATCTTAAATGAGAGTTAAATATTGTTAAAATGCGGTGCGTTTTGAACCAGGAGAACTAAATGATGCCTATGTATATAGGTAATAACAATGAACTACATTCATTCAGTCTTCGTGTCTAAGTTTGGGATCTCAGAATACTTGTCTTAATGGAAGAAATTTGTGAATGTTTTTGTGCATGTGTGTGTTGTATGACAACTCAGGAAGAGGCCCATAAATGTTACAGGTTTTTGAGTGCATCCTTTGGATTTAAGACCCATTAGGGGAATGCCTCCTCCCTTTCATAAATATTTTAAAGAAGAAACATTGAGAAACTAAAGTATCCATCTTCATAAGTAGAGTCAGAAAGCTGTTTGAAATCACAGAAGTGCAAGAATATCGAAAGCCTATGCTCATTATCCTAATGACAGAAAATTCACACCAAGTTGGTATCCACTAACTTCAACCTCATTAAGACAATCTGCTGGTCATGAGAAGTTATGTTCTAACAAGTCTTCTTTCAATTATGTAGAATAACATATAGTCTAGGCAAGTATTATTTTGCTGTTATTTTCTAATAAAGTGGAAATCTGTGCATTTATCTTTACTTTTAAAAAAAAATAAACCCTATTTTTTCTTTATTGGACTTTTACAAAGAAATCTGCAAGGGTCAAGACACAGTAGGCAAATTTTTTATCTCTTTTAAGATATTTTAGTGTTTAAATGGTTAGTGCCTTTGAAATTCGTTCATCAGGCATTTCTGAATGAACACAACTATATTAATTTCCAGGCCTACAAAATGGAAGCTATGCTATTCTGCCTGGGTTTTTCACCTGGAATAAGAGTGAACATAAACAGTGAATATATAAACTGGAACTGAAGGTAATAAACTTATTAAAACTTGGTAAGATATTGTATGGTCAAAGAAAACCTGCAAGTGTGTGCCACAAATCCACTCAGATGAAACATCTCATTCACTAGAATTTCCTATCTTATTATAATGCACAGAAAATTAAACACATAAATATTAATTTTATGTATCACAGAAGATGTAGGCAATGAAAATGCAATGTTTACATTTATGGATGACTCATTAGTGTTTTATTGTGTGAAACACTAGGAGGCATCAGTTGGGTAAAAAAGGACTTCAATTTTTAAAGAAGCAAGAAATTACTGTAGAGTTGGATGTGTAAGAAGTTAGGGTTTTCAAAATGTTATTACATAAACCAAACTTTATTCTCTGATATAGACTCTGAAAAAATCATATTTTGTTGTACAGAATGATCTTTATATAACATTCATGAAATATATATATAATATGACCAATAAACACCTATTAAGACATATTTCAAATGTATGGATTCATAACTATGTAATTACACATTTTTATGAAGAATACACTTGGTAACAGAATAACATAATGGCTATTGAATATTATGCATTTTCTGCTCAGTTACTCAATACCATCAGTATATGTTTTATTTCTCGCAAATTCTGTTTTGTGCTCTCTACAACGCCTCTGAAAATGTCTACTGCAATTAAGCCTTATAATAACTGCTTCCCATACGCAGCCAGAACTTGATGTCTGTTCATAAAGAAGTGATGGAACTTAAAATTTAAACAATGAAGACATATATTAAAAAGACATTTTCTCTTATTTCACCATTGAAAGCCTGTCATTTGAAAACTGAGTTTTCCGATGTTTGAATGGCTCTTCATAAAGATGAAGCAACAGGGTCGTGGTGTACTTAGCTAGCAATCATTTGAAATTGGAGTGTCTTGCCATTTCCCAACAATCAGCTTTTATCTCTGACCTATCAAAATAACACATGAACTGGGTAATCCGCCCTTTGTAAGGTGCACAGACCCTGTTGTCGCTCCTGGTTTTGTGAATCGCCTCTGTAATCTGGTTTGATTTCCTAAAGATGACAGATCTCAGTGAACAGTCAGGCTTTACTGAGTGCAAGGCAGTCCACGCGCCCATGAGATTAATGTACAGTGCTGAGGACGGGGATCTTAATCACCTATCCTTCCACATGCAGCACAGACTGAACATCAGTGATTAAATCTTTTCATTGTGTCCAGGCAATCATTACATTCTTAAAATGAATATGTGCATTTTTTATAAGTTTTACATATTAATTTGTGTGGTGTTTTCTCAGAGGCTGTGCTTTTGAAAAATAAGTAGCACTTTATTAATAATCTCTTTAAAGTCCACTCTGTGACCCTTAATTGCATGGGAAATTCTTCCATGTTGTTTAGAATCATGTCCTTGAAGCCAGGGTTCCCTGTTTAATAACTACTTTTTTGTTGTTATGTAGCACAAGTGTTGCTGCACAGATATTTCCCCATTTTTGTCACTTTCTGAGATTTCATAGACTCAAAATATACCGCACATAGAATTGGGAAATAAAACCACAAAATATAATACAATAAACAGAAGAAAGTTTTGAAATATAATATTAACATATGCCAAGGAGTTATTTAGCTTGTCTTTTTATAAAAGAAATTTAAATACAATAAATCACTTATTAGAAAGATATGGTTGTAATGTTATGCAATTTATTGATTCAATAAAGTGAGGGCAAAGGAAGAAATTCATAGGAATCTGAAAAATATAAAACATGACGCTTTTTCAATTTCAATTTTGAATCATTAGCTAGCCCTTTTCCCTATTGGAATGAACCATTTCTCTCAAATATTGAAAACTGAATATGTTGACAAAGAGGAAAAGAGGCAAGATGCAGTGAAGTTCTTATTATTTATATTTCATGTATTTTAATGTTAATGTGTTTCGATTCTGAAAAGTTAATATATGTGATTGCATACTTTTAAAGTATGAACAGCTCAGGAAAGGTGGACAATTGACTTTTTAATATAAAGTGCTCATTTTTTATTTAACTGAAGGAACAAATTAATATTTAATAAAAGTTACATCTTTAATACTGTCTTTCACTATATTCCACATACATACACAGCCATCAGAATATAAATAGCATAATTAATGAAATAAAATACTGTCTTTAGTAAGAAGTCTGGAAAATGTGACTCCCAAGTTGTGTGAATTATATTAATTAAAAAAAACCCAGTAGATTTTTATAAAGTTTAGCAAAATTTAAAGTAAAGATAACTGCCAACTATTTTCTCCTTAACTTGACTGGGGGATCCTATTTAAATCAAACATTGAATTTAAAGTTTCTTCTGACAAAAACTTTTAGAATTGCGATATTAGTCTAATATATAACCAAATGTACTTTCCTATAAATAGAATTCGATATTTTAGAGACTTTTTTCCCTCTGGAGATAAGATATTGGATATGTACATTTCATTTTACCTGTCAAGTTCTGAAGAACTTGCCTTAGAACTAATTCTTTTAACTTCATAAATAACTCTATGCATACACTGAGAGTAAGTAATATGGCTTATTAACTGCATTATATTTAACCAAAACTGATGGAGAAATAAAAATACTGCTTGTACCATATTGGTACATACGGAATGTTTCCAAAGACTAGCCAAAACTGACATTATTTTTAAAAATTAAATAAGATACTTTAGTTCCAAATAGGAGATTGTTCATCTACTTAAAGCAAAATTAGTATTCAATTCAGAGGTTAAATGGGGTTCACAGGTGGTCACATTTCCATGTCTTACCAAGTCTCTAGGGATTCAAGTTATTATACTCTACATAAACATCTTTACTCTGCAACCACAATTCCATTGCAAGGTGCCAGTGAAAAAGCAGCCGGTCACTCTTTTTGACTGGTATAATGAGGTGGCTGGAGTTCCCTTTATAGCACTTAGAAAATATATGCAGTCACTAGCCATTTCACAAGACAGTTACTATTAGAGTTAGTTTCAGATTCACAATAGTAAAACCCACTTTGTGTCAACGCAGTTCTTCACTGAGGACCGGTTAAAGAACTGGCAGAGAGCCCAATTCCAGTTATTATAGTCAGCATTTACATATAAAGGCATTTTATACAAAAGACACACATTTCTAAATTGTTAAGAAAAAGAGCTTTTCCCAAAAAATAACTGCTGGAGCTAGAACAGTCAGAAATGTTTGAGATATAAAATTTCGATTAATAATTAGTAGCCATATTCTGGGAAGGAAATAACATTAGTATTAAATTTAAATACTTGCATACTATTTAATAATACCATAAACAATGGGCCATGTCAATATATACCTCCTTTGTGCCAAACTTTATCACTGAGTTTGGTAACTTTCACCCAAAGTCCAAACAGAAGGCAATTTAAGAGATTCAACCTTGTTTGTTTTAAAACAGCTGTGTATTTGACTTGACCTAAGCAGCAGTGCATATACTGAAATCCCAATACGAATTGTGAAATGTATAGACTACCATAGCCAGGGTGTTACTTTTTGTCCACACCAATTAAGAAGCCCTCTATAAAGCCAGCACGTTGGTAAGGGAAGGAGATGCACAAAGGTATACTCTGACAGACAGCCATGCTTTAGTTCAAACTAATCCCAAGAATTAGCAGCTCAAAAGCATAACCCAAAGCAAATCAGTCTTGGGAGACTCAGAGGAGCATCTTTCCACAGTGAACTAAAGGCTAAATCTTAAGGCATGTATGTACTTCAAGGTCACAGAACATTCCATGAAATATTAAAATCTACCAGGCTCCACATGCTCCACCATATCAAACATGCTAATGACGTGAACTAACTTCATGAAACTTTAAACACATTGATGTGACAAGAACGAGTCAGGAGTGATTTCAATAACTGATGGCAAACGGATAAGACTATCTAAAAAGTTACTTTTAGCAACAGACAAGGAAATCATGGAATCTAACGAAAAGAATGGACAACAACCCTCAACTTCAGCCTTCAAAAAGGCACAAGGATAGACCCAGTGCTGTGGAATATACTGATGCAGATTTCTGAGACAATACCCAGGCTACTTCTATTTTCCTCGAGAAATGTCAGAGGTACTCACATGAAGGAAGACCAGATCAGATTAGTCCTTGGGATATTTTCCTTTCTTAAGAGAGGGAGAGAGAAAAAAAAAATAACAACAATAATCTTTACTTCGTCCAGCCTCGAAGTGCTTCTCCACCTGATTCAAACATGCAGCCACGGCGACCCACAATCTTCAAAGTCAATCCAATAGCAGCCCGAAGATGTCTGGGTGTACGCGTGTGCTCAAGTGTCTGTGACTGCGAGCAGAGCAAGCAGAGAGCTGGAGACGATGTGTGTGTGTGCGCGCGCGCGCGAAGGGAGCGCGCGCGGGGGTGGCGCGCTCGGGGATGCGCATTCGCGCGCGCCAAGGCGGCTCGGAGGAGGAGGAGGAGGAGGAGGAGGAGGAGGAGGAGGAGGAGGAAGAGGAGGAGGAGGGGAAAGTGGCTCTCAGCGGCCGGCGGATTAAAAGTAACCAGACTCGTCCAGAAAACTGCGTCCAGGAAGGAAGTGACAGAAGACGAATGGGAAAAGGAGAGCCGCTCACAGCCTTTGAAACATCGCGTAAAAAAGGCGGGGGGCTGGGGGAGTGGTGGAAGGATATTGGGAGGGGAGGCGGGGGTGGCAGGGAAAGCGGAGCACACGGGCTTGGGGGTTCTAAGCAGCACGAACCATGAAGTGCCTCTTGCCTTCTTTTTTTCCTTTATTTTGTCCTTGCCTTTGCCTTTGCCTCGCGCTGCCTTTCCTCTCCGCGTCTCTCTCCCTCACAATCCCAAACCGTTGACTCTCCTCGCGAGCTGGAGAAATCATCAGTTTCACTCTTGCAAAAGGGGGGCGGGACTAGACCTCGGAGCATTTTAATAAAACAAACATACAGCAGTTCGCTCCTCACCCCTCCAGTCTCAACTAGATTGATAAATTACTCCACTACACTACTTTAATTATGTATATGGTATGCAGAATAAATCACTGAACATCAGTACCTCAATCAAGCACTTTTAAATGATAATTGCATCTTGGTGGAATCAATCTTTCCATTCCTGACATTTTGCTAATTTTAGTTTTACGGTGGGGTAACGGCACATGCCATACGCAAACCTAATGACAATTCTTTATTGCACGAAATGAAGACAACACCGCAAGCGGCAGCTCCCTGCTCTGTGCCGGCGCCGGCGCCGCCACCGAGGACGCTCGGAGAACCGAGTCTCCGGCTGCCGCGCGCTTGCTCCCCGGGGACGCTGCGAGCCAGCCAGCAGGAAAGTCCTAAAGTTGGGATCTTCCCTCTGACCAATAGGAGCGCGACCTAATAGTTGCTCTTGTGACTTTTCTCCCGTTTAGAGACGCGTTAACCTCTTCATTCTTCCACCGTCCGAGCGCTCCGTTACTTACGCGTGGACGCCACCGTCCAGGATGTCTGCAACACTCGATTCCAGCGCGCTTTTCCTGAACGCCCAGAATACGCGGTTTTCGGCCCTGAGAGGTTGGAGGGCTAGAAAGTTAGCCTAAAGGCTTCTCAAGTGTTAGTAATGTGCAAAATAATAAAAGACTTACCAGTATTTGAAATCTCGACCTCATCGCGGGGCAGTGAACTTTCTAATCAGTTTAGAAATATTTACCGAGGCGGCAGCTTCCTCAGAGATTTTCCCCTCCCTCCTCCCACTCTATCTCTTGTACACCTTACTGGATTTTATCCAGGGTATTTCACTTGTAAACCAAACTAACTTCCCAAATGCATTGTTTCCCAATTCAATAGCTGATGAATTCACTCATCCTGAAGAGTTTCAGCTGCATAGGAAGCAGGAATAGAGACTGATAAGGAAGATACTACTTACGTTAAATTTTAAAAAGTTAATATTAAAGACTTAGGACAGGTTACTCGGGATTGGGCACCTCCCTTCCCTAGCCAAATTACACACGCCCAATAAAGCCAAAGATAAAATACACCAACTAATACACAAACCTGGAAAAGATAAGATTGTATGACAGTAGAACTATAGGTTATATAAAATGTTTCAATCAAATTAGAACATTTTAAAAGGTGGAAGGGAAAATAAAAACATGGAATGTTCAAGAGTAGACAATAGGAAGGAGTAGACTGAAATACCTAGCTAATTAAAGATATTTCCTCACTTAAAAAAATTCCTTTCAGCACTCTGTGTTTAACCCAATGACTAGTTGCATTTCCTGTTAAGTTCTGCACTGTGCCTTCCTTCTAGACTATTTTAGTGCGGGAGGACAGTGTGATTCAAAAAGCCTCCTGCTTCATTGTTGAGGCTATTTGATATAAGTAACTTTTCAAATAAGAGTAGGCTCAACATTTAGGTGTCTACCCCAAGGCTTCACTTGAAAAGGGGAAGGTTGATTTTACAGGCAAGTACAACTAGATCTGAACAATCTTCAGGCTTTTGGCTCATCACCATTGTGACTATCAGCACAGCTAAAATGAAACTCTAGCTTTTGTTATAGGAAAGCATGGCAAACTGTCACAAAGCAGCAATCATCTGAGTTTATTTCTTGCATATTGGTATCTACAATTCATTTGTCTGCCTGTTTGTTTTTCATCTAGTGAGCTTGGTATTACCATGAATTCATTTTAATATGGCAGAGGTAATCTGTATTAAGTTTTCATTTAAGGTACAACTTCTATAAAAAAAAAAATCTAAAGGTTGCATAAACATTTTGAATACTAAGATACATCTGTGTATGGGGTAAAAGTGAAATTTCATTTTTTCCAGATTCACAAACATCCTGACAAAGCAAAAACATTTGCAGGAATATCTAAGTTTATTGCCATAATGCCTGAAATGAATGTAATGAATCCTTAACAGTCCATTTTACATGGGCAAATAGACATAGGCAATTCATGACTTTCAACCCTCATGGATCATAGAGAGTATTTAATACAGTACACTTCAGTTTCACATTGTTTTCCTTCTAAAAGAAACTATCTTACCTTTCAACATTTTAAAGAAACATTTCATAATAAACATTTTAACAAACCCATAATTATCAGTGATAGTACAAGCATTCAAAAATATATATAACCTCACACTGGATAATGTGAAAATGATTTGGATCTGGGATGTATTACAATTGGCCTTTGAAAATATAAGATATTCCCCTCAGCAGATTAATTTTTTAAAATTATGTGTGACCCTAACTTAATACTAGCATTCGTTTCTTTCCCATTAGCTTATATAGTTGAAGCGGAACAAAAGAGGTTGTACAGAAATATACAACAGAGTCACCTGGTATTTGAAATTACTCATTGGTCATCCACAAAGTGGTTAATCCAAAATGTGCTTTGTATTCTTCTTTAAATACTTCAGGATTTTGTTTTTAAACCAAAATCATCCTTATCCTTGCCATCTAATGGTACTTCGCTAGGATCAGAATATTTTCTGGTGTATGGAGAAGCTGGTACTAGGTGGTAGGAGGCCTGGATTATCTGGTTCAAGATTGGTGCCTAACTAATGAGTGTGTCTTTTGTGGGTTTCAGTTTGCTTATGTGTTAAATGAATTTTCCAGTCTATTCCAGTTCTATGATTGCAAAGTAGAAAATTCTTTTACCCTTTAAAGCCCGTTGGAAGCTTGTGGCCTACCTATCCTGCTAAGTAAAAGGTGACACTCCCTTTAAGAGAAAATCATGTCTGGGATTGATGTACTATTTAAACCAGCTCCCCCCCCCCCCATCACCAAATATTTCCTTCATTAAGTAATTATCATGTGCTTTATTATACATGTAAATATATATTAACTTATTTTTCCCACAAAAGAATTGTTTGACAATATATTTAATTAAAGTGCCACAGAAGTTACAGAGAAAGTTAATTTCTAATTTCTGTTCAGGGTTGCATACCATTTTACTCCACCCTCCTCTCTTTACTACTTAAATCAGCAGTCTGCTAAAACCTTGTGCAGTGGGTCTGCCTGCTTTCAAGCTTGGCCCACGCTGGGTGTAGTTCTTGAAATAAGCTTAAAAAAATTATTTTAAAGTAAGCTGGGCGGTTGCCACAGCAACCCACCCTAAAATGAAGAAAGGCTGTAGATTAATCTACCCCTCAAGATTATCCAACTATATAGTATATTGTATAGTATTAAACTGTACAGAATACTTTCAACACAAACATGATAAGTCAACATAGAAGTACAGAAAAATAGAAAAATATATACAAATTCAATAGCATTAAAATGTTATCTTTTTATAGTTAGAGATGACAAACATAACTTGCCCTAAATTGGATTAATTGTAAAAGAGACTTGCAAAGATGGTGACATGAGCTTAAAGTAAAATGGTATGATATTGCTTATAATATAAAGCATATAATGGTTATATAGCTCTTTATCACGTTTATACATGTCTATATCATAAATACCTAGTAACAACTTGGCAATTTTACTTCCATGAATTAACTGTGGTAGATGATATAACAAATGTTAAGCACTCACCACATACACATACAGTCATTTGCCTTCCATTCTTTACTTCATCTCTTCATAGAAGTTACTTCACAGTTTGCAACTCTTCTTTGGCACCTTAAAATGTGTAAGTACAACAAGGTATATAGTTTTAAAAAATTTAAAAATTTTTATATTAAAGTACATTTGAATACATTTATTTCTAAAACTTAAACTATAGAACATTAATGTTAATTCTAGTATTAAACCAAGTGAATGTGTATTGAACATAAAATAATTAAAATTATCATTAAATGTGGTAATACATATATCCTTTAATATATGCAGTGCCAAATATCTAAATTTCAAAAATTCTTTAGATGCAGCTTTATCCCATGCACAGTATACATCATATGGACAGCTTGTGATTGAAAATCTGCAACATACAAAGGATTTGTCATTTGAAGCCAAGGTTTAACCGTATCTTTTATCTCATATCTAAAGATCCTACATATATTTATAATTTTTGTACCTTTAATTTTATATCTGATGAAGAATTACAAGACAGCCAGCCAAATCCATGATATCTCATGCTAACAAAATTTGAAGTTGCAACTGAAGTTGTTGAGAGGGCATGATTTATATGTTGCCTAAAGGCCAATTTTTAATATTTTGTGATTAGTGATGTAGATTCAGTACCCTTTATGAATTCTACTACCAAGAATACCTTATCCTTCCAGGCACTGTTTAACTGCATGGCAACAAATGCCCCTGTACCCTAATCTGTTTGAAACTAGCTGTCTTTGACTTTGAGAACACAAATGAACTTTTTCCTTGGCTTCAGGATGGGTCTAGTCTGCCCAACCTTGAGACATACCAAAACATGATGGTCAGTATCCATCCTCTCATTTGTATTAGCCAGAAGACTTTTGATAGTGAAGTCATTAAGATTTATGAAGTCTGTATATTTGGTTTGACATCCAGAAGATTTATTTTTATTTTTTAAGTTGCTTCAGAGTCAAGGAGAACTGAAGAATTCTGGACACTTTTATTTCAGAGGTGTTAGTTGAGTTTAAGTTATTTAGGCTCAGGCGCACAGTGAGTTAGTCTCAACATGGTGACTGGTAGCCAGAGGTGACCTGGTGAATTCTCTTTTTCCCAACTCTGTTTGGTTTTACAGTCTATTAAATGGGGACCATTATACACATCTCCCAGGGCCTTTTCACCTTACAGAAATGCAATCTTCATGAAGCAATGTCTGAAAGATATGCTAAAGTTTTTAAAAATGCCACCACAAATTATGATACATTTCTTCCTTTTCCTGGATCAGTATGCCCAAGAAAGTCTTGATGAGTAATTTGCTTGCGAATGAATGTGTGGCTGATTTTAAAGTTATCCATATGCACGGCTAAATTTAATGGACTTTACCTTTACTTACAAAATTGTTAAATGTTCATCGGAACATTGATTCTATCCCATTTCTTGAAATATCACAGAAACCTTCAATTCAAAGAACGGATTTTCATACTTCCTCTTTTAACTATTTCTTCTAGATACCTCTGTGTGTGTGTGTGTGTGCCCTTTAATGTTTAAAGATCTTTACCCGGGATCAGGGTAGGGGGTGGGGGTTAAAAAACTCCTCTTGTGTTTTGGTGCCCACTTCTTTGTCTGGAAAGCAGAGGGCTGGGAATCAGTCCCGACGGCCTCTTAAAGACCCAGACGGGGGACGCCTCTGATTTCAGCAGCTCACTTCGCTAAGTTATTGATTGCAGGCAGCAACAAATCCCTCAGGATGATTTGTGTGTAAAGTGAATCCGCGCTAGCTGGGCGTTCAGCAGAGGCGCAACAGCCACAACGCCATCAAATTATTGCCCGTCCTCCCCTCAATAATGCTCTCACCACCTATGTACTCTTTTTTCTGTCCGGCTCCGCTTCCCTTCCCCCTCCTCACTACTTTTCTCCGGGCGGACGGAGAGAGGGGTAGGGGCTCCCTCCTGGGAGTGTTTCTGGAGCTTGGAGGGTGGGGGGGTGGTCAGTGCGCCACGTGCGTGCGCTACGTGCGAGGAGCAGGCGGGTTTGGAGCCCTTCTGGGGGCCCTTTCGGCCTGGGCGTACGGGTGGGGGTTGCTGTCTTGGCAATGGGTGTGTCAGGTTGTGACCAGAGTGGGGATCTCAGAGCTTGGAGGAATGCGGCCGGTGATTTGGTGAAGAGGCCGCGTGGTAGGTTCTGGGGAATGGAGGAAGGCGCAGCGGTGGTGTTTGGGCTTTAGAAACGGGCGGTGTCGGTGTCAGGGGAGTTGCCCTGCTGGTCTGGTTTGGGGATCTTGGGGATATTTCCCCTTGGTTGGCGAAAGATGATTCCAAAGATCTGGGAATGAGCTCGGAACGACGCATATAGTGAACTCATCCACGCACCGTGCACAAAGCGCTGGCACGCAGTCCGCGTCCGGCGGCACAAGCTTCTAGGAGTGCTCCGAGCATTCTGCAAGCCTGGGACAGGCAGAGTGGCGCGAGTCCGGCTGCCCACCCCGTCCGGCACCAGCCAGCCTGGCTTTTCACCTGACAGACCAATAGGAAAGGGCGGGGTCCCGAAGCTGGATTTTATAGCCTAAACTCTCAGGGTCTTCAGGATTATTTTTAAAACTAACAGCCAACCACTGCCTCTAGTAGTTAAGCTGCCTCGGTGGATGTGTGCGCGCTTTGGCTAGGGAAAGGCCACAAACCCAACGAGAAATGGGATGCTAGGGAGGACGCCCTCCTCCCTCCCGCCCCCGCCCCTGCCCCCAACTTCCTTTCCCCTTCCACTCTCCTTTATTTTTTAGCACGCGAGAACAGTGCCGGGAACTCTTGCAAAAATGCCATCACAGCCTGTGCTGTTCTTTGATCTGTGTGTGGAGCTGTATCAAGGGCACCAAGCGTGGTGGAAAGATCAATGCTCCAACGGCATTCTGGAGTACTCTGCAGAATAAATCAAAAGTGTAAAGTGTTTATAATCGTCATGTTTTTAAGGCTATGAGCTGCTAGCAGTTGTAGCCAATAGCCACATGTAGCCTTTTAAAGGTTAAATTAATTAAAATTAAATAAAAATTAACATTCAGTTTCTTGGTTACACTAGCCACATATCAAATGCTCAAGAGCCACAGGCGGCTAGTGGCTACCTTATTTGACTGCAATGTTGACTGTTTTCATCTTTGCATAAAATTCTATTGGAACATGCTGCTATAGAGTTTTAAATTAATGCTGTTTAAAAAAGGAAGGAAGGAAGGAAGGAAGGAAGGAAGGAAGGAAGGAAGGAAGGAAGGAAGGAAGGAAGGAACTGCTTTATGATACCAGCTACATTTTAGGACACTTTCAGGCTTTGCATTTCTTGGCACTAGTGTGTAAAGTTTTAAAGTCACAATTTCAGTATCTCCTTCATGAAAGAGATGCTAGGGAATACTTAACAAGCACCTAATTTTTTTACAGGGAAGAGAAGTCGGGCCCACAGAAGTTAAGAGATGTAACCCCAAAACATGCTGTAAATTTGGAAATGGATAAAGTCACAGGGCCGAGTCTAGTATACTTTGAACTAGACCAGGGCACCTTGCCTGGGGTTGGCTAGGCAAACGAGCTCTACAGAAAGGTGAACTGACAGAAGATTTTAGATAGGAGTACCCATTTACAAGAGAAAATACTTCTTAGCATTCCTCTAGGAAGAAACTCCATTTGGAATCACATTTTGGTGGTGTCAGAATCATATAATGCCTTTTTAAAGAAACTAGTTGGGGTAACATTGTGCTCACTTATACTTAAAACATTCTGAGGAAATGGAATTACTCTTTTAAAATATGAGCTAGAAAGCACTCTGAAGGTCTGGGAGGAAAGGTGTTACATACAGTGAGAATTAGCAAAGCATAATCTTCAAATTCTATGAAGATATTATCAGCTACATTGATTATGTCTTAGACGGATGTCACCAGGGTGAAATTTGACCAGAAATGTTAATAACATGAACAAAGCTTAATTATAAATTACACTATCTGAGACATGTAAGGCAACAGAATACATCATAAAGATTTAGAGACAGAGCACTAACTTTCTAACTTCAATTATTTGTTTGTTTGGGTGGTTGATTTTTGCTATGATTATCCCCTGTATTTTAAATTGTTAGTTAAGGGTGATATTTTGGTATTAATTCTGGCTATTTATGACAATTAGCTGATAATGCTTAGTGAAGGACCCTTAAAGGTTTGGATAGGAGGACTCATGAATAAGAAATAATTTAAAAATAATAACAGGAAAAGGTTTTTTAAAGCTTGGATTTCCCCTGAGCTGAAACATATTTGAATTATTATCTTTATTCCTCTTATTAATTTACCATTTTATGTGGTTCAAGGTAGAAAGTGTTCTTCTTATTCTCCCTGAAATCTAACAACCTAAGGTAAAATCTTTTCATTCTTCAACTGCTTGCAGACACACTAGAAGACCTCAGTCTCTCCATGGCTGACTACTGAAAAGGCGGGTCTGCCTAGGAAGAGGCTGAAGCCAAAAACCAGTTGGCTCTATCATGTGGTAACTGTATGATTATGCAGAAGTTACTGACCCTTCCTTTGCCTCAGTTTCCTCATCTATAAAATGTGGAACATAAAGTACTACCCTCAGACCTTTGCTATGAGGATTAAACCAGCTACTCAGTGTAGATGCAGGGCTGGGAAAGTTGTAAACTACAGTAAAAGCCATTCTTATTCTCTTTCAAAGAAATTCTACTTCTGTATCATTAAGTCTCATATTCACCCATCCTGGAGGTGTCACAACAGAAGTTGGAGAAGTAGGTTGTCAGAGGGTTTGGAATTGGTTCAGGATGAGAACTGTTCATTTCACCTTTAAAAGGTAGAGATCTCTTCAGTTCTAAAATTCCCTGATTTAGTGGGTACAGGTTGTCTCATTTCTCTTTCACAGGATGGTGCGTTCAGGATACTTTTGGTCTGGCTCTTTCTTTCCTTCCTTCCTTCCTTCCTTCCTTCCTTCCTTCCTTCCTTCCTTCCTTCCTTCCTTCCTTCCTCCCTTCTTTCCTCCCTCCTTCCTCCTCCCTCTCCTTCCTTCCTTCCTTCCTTCCTTCCTTCCTTCCTTCCTTCCTTCCTTCCTTCCTTCCTTTCTTTCTTCCTTTCTTCCTTTCTTTCTTTCTTTCTTTCTCTCTTTCTTCATTCTTGAGGGATGGTTCCTTATCCTTGTTAGCTGCTTGGTTGTTGAAAAGGCACTGGAAACTCCAAGTCCATCCTCTTTTCACCCTGGTTGACCTTTGGAATGCTGTTGTCAGCCAAGAAGACATTGATATCTTCAGTCTCCTGCTAACTTGAATTCTTTAGGGCAGAGCCTGCTCAGATTATCTCCTGATGTCATTCCAAATGTCTGATGGCCATCTATGGCAACAGTTAGGGCAGTGGCCTGCTGGGAAGGGAGAGTCTGTGGAGTGCCTAACCAACCTAGAAGTAGTTGTCTGTTGGACATATGATCACATTACAGTTATGTCTAGGGACTGTTTGCCATTTTTTGAAAAACAGAAGACATAGATATTTGCATTTTTGGTTTTAATAAAGTCGCACTTGGAATGTATATGATTCCTATGTCTGGTATTCATGATAACTTTCCTTATTAAGAATACCAAGTTAAGACAAAGAGTCTAGCAAGGAGATAATAAAACCACCACGGTGCAAAATGTACCTTATTTCCTATGTAGCTCTAGGTTATTTTCCAAATGATGGTATTTAACTTAGCTGAGAACTTATACAATTATTTTTAAATATTTTATTTGTAACCTAAAATGTTAAACCAAGCAAAATAATATAAAATTATAATTTTTCAAGAAGGCAAGATCATGCACAGATTTATATGCTTACAATACATAATAGATATAAAAATAGGGAGATACATAATTATATCCATATTCTAGTTTACTGGAAATAGAGATAATTAATTTTTAATATTTGGGATGAAGTCTCTGTTATTTTGGAATACAATGAGCATTACAAGTAACATAATAAGACTCTTAAATTTAAGTCAGTGATTAAAACTTTTTTTTTTTTATACCAATGTATGCAGTTCACGGAGTCAAAAACCCAACCAAAGAGGTCTGGGTATAGCTTACTATAGACGATTTTTTAAAAACTAAATTTGTTGTTAAATATTTCTATAGCAATAATATTCATATTTGTAATGTGATGATATTTGTAGTATATGTGCAAAGCTAATACTATCATATTAAAATGTGCATCAAAAGAAATGTTTAAGTGCCTAACATTTAATGGCCACTCACTATTTGTCAGTGTTGTATTAACTGCTTTAATTAATTTAATTATATTGTATTAACTGCTTTATAAACTTTATTTCTTCTTATTGGAAAAGCAACCTCTCAGACAGGTACTACTATTCTCCCCACTTTACAGATTTTAAAACTAAAGCTTAGAGAGGTGATATCACATAGCTTGTCAGTGCAAGACAAAGGACATGACACCAGGTTTTTTCCAATAGATGTCCTTAACTACAATGCTACACTGCTTCCTTGTAGTCATAACCTTTGCTCATCATCCCTATGATGAGAACAGGGCATGACATAATTAATATTTTTCCCCACCAGAAAATATTTCAGAAATACCTGTCTAAACATGTGTTACCTTCTTCAAGGTAGACACTTTAGGAAATTATTTGCTTATTTCAGTAATGTTGTCTTGGTGCAAGTCAAATCTCCTTGGAATTTGTCATGTAGTCTTAAGATCAATCTTATTGTTGGCAAATCTTATCCTTAAGGATGAATTTGTTGCTGAAACTAAATCCAATCCAAGTGTAGTAAACAAGGTGCTTGCTAGCAACTATGGCATCATTACAAAGCAGCTGATTACTTCATATCTGGTTTATAAACTGACACTAATTGCAGATACAAAAGGGGAATTTCAAGGGTATCCCTGATACAAATGTGTAGCTTTTAAGGAGACACTTTGGTGAGTAACACTCATAAAAGGTCTGATAATTTTTAAAAACATCAGTTTCACTAATTAAAAGTTATACATCATGTATTGTGGGAAATACTTTTCAGAGAATGTATAACAGGCAGGGAAGGGTAAATCAGAGTCTCTGGTTTAGAATCCAGACTCAGACACTTAATAACAATTTGACCTTAATTTTCTAAATGTCCTTGTGGTAGAATGGGTTAAGTGGCAGCACCTACCCAGGATGGTGGTTTTAGTGAGAGGAAGACAAGAAATTGTACTGCTCTAGCCACTTAGTGCCTGGGGTGTAGAAAACACTCAATAAATGTTAGCTACTATTGTATTATTTCACTTTCAAGGACTATCCTGTATTTCTGAAAAACATCTCAATGTCTCAGTTATCTAACAATATTTTAGAAGATGTTTTCTTCTCTATCAGCTTACATGCTTCAAAGTAGCTATTATTTCATAAAAAAACATTTATATTTGAAATAAATATAAAACCTATTTATGATATGTTGATCACACTGATATATAGTATATAAAAAAATCTCGCATTATGGGATTGCCAATTTATATTATACTTGTCCATTCAATGTTCTTTTTAGAGAAACTTTTTTTGTATTCATATTTGTTTTTGTCAGACTTATGAAAATAATTATATACGTATTTGCCCAGAATAAGGCTAAAAGATTTTATTTTTTAGTTATGTCAGACCTATTCTAAATTGCAGATTGATTACATAATCTTACACTTAAATTCAAGGAACCTTAGCATAAATATATAGAATTAGTGGCTTCCTATTCAACTGGAGTTTTTAACTCCCTTTAAATCAATATTATCTATGTGGGGTAGGCACAACTGGAAGGTTGCTGGAGCTTGTCTTTGTGTCACCAACTTCCCTATACTCACCTTCAACTTCTCCTCTCTTCCTCTGGCATGGCCCACTCACCCAGCAGCAATTTTTAAAATCAGTAAGAGCTCTTTATTGAGTGTCTCTGTCTCCTCACCCACAAGGTCCTTTCATTCCTCAGCAACCTCTGTGCTTCAGAATTCTCCTGGACTATGCTCTATCAGAGGAACCAGCCACTTCAACAGCTTGCTTCATGACACAAAGCAACATGTTGCTTCTTTAAGTGAACTTTTCTTCAAAAGTTTTCTGAAAACAGTTCTTAATCCAAAGGAGTATCCATGACTACACAAATTCCACAAATTCCCTGCTGTTTCGGTCAGGAGATGCTGTCCGGGGGAGACTGTCAGCATGTCTCAGTCTCCCCCCACCCCCCAAAGTCACTCCATTGGCCAACATATAGGTAAGCCCTGGGTTCAAGTCAATGGGAAGCCTGGCTCTTACTTGAAGAAGAAGTTTTACTGTTTTTGGAAAGGTTGGGATTGGAAGATGAGCTCTCTATCGGCAAAATGTCATGATCTCCTTGAAAATTTGTCTACTTATTGTTTTTTAAATAATGTACACTTTGGTATTCATTGTTTTACGCTCTTTCTATTCCCTCTTTGTATAAGACGTGCACAGTTACTGCATGGCCCTTGTGCCATAGCTCCCAGGTTGTCACTTGATCTCACCCTATGTGCACTTTCTTCTGTCCCACCTCTTAGTGATATACCTTCAGAAACATCTTGAAGGAGATGTAAAAAATGTGAGGACAATATGTGTTGCTTCCTGGATGAAGGGAAGAATTTGGAAGAGTTGGGTGGAGGTTCAAGGTTGGAGGGCAAAATGCATTCTGCCCTTTATCTCCTCTATGAAATCACTGATAAAGCATCATCCTATGTGCAAAGATGGGGCATATAAATTAATCATTTCCCAAGTCTGTATAGCATTAAACCTGTAAATACAGAGTATCTATAGCAAATGGAATGCACTTTATGTTAACAATCATCACTCTGAAGAGATTCAGAAATGAAGAAATATGGTTCTAAGTAAAATATTTTAAATACTGCTTAAAGAGGGGTAAGAAACATTCTATAATTTTCTTGTTCCTTTTGACCACCATTAGTAATAGCTAAATAGCTAGTTAATAGATTTACTTCCATCTTTTCCATTTTCTTCTTTTTTCCTTCATTTTTTTCTGCTCCATCTCTTCATCTTCAGTTGTAAATTTTTTATTTTCAGTTATAAATTCAGTAAAGGTACACACACACACATGACTTATTATTAACAATCAGATTTTTCCCCCTTCTGATTTGGAGGTTACACTTTCTGTTTCAGACCATAGGATATTATTAATAATTTTTTTTTCTATTTATCTGAATCACTTCAAAAGAAAATACTACTAACAAAGGAACTTATTTCTAAACAATTGATATATGCTATAGACAATATAGCTATAGAAGAGTTTCTGTGACTATTTTTGTTATTAGTCATTATAATTACTCTTTATAAAATGATTGTGAACTCACAACAAATAAGATATATACTGTGTTGTTTATCTAGTATTTGCGAAGGATTTATGTTCATCCATCCACACATTCTCACCTCAAACTTATGTAGCTAGAAGATTCAGGCTTGTTCAGCCTATGGTCACAGAATGACTCCCACACAGGAGAATAAAGCCTGTGGTTTCCCTTACATTATTGCTAGTCTATAACCTCTTAAACTCTCTAGGTCAGTGATGATTGAGTATTCTAAAACTTGAATGTGTATAGCATACCGACTTCTCATCAAGTACTGTCTATGCTGTTTTCTTATGACATTCTTGAAAAGTCAGTTCAAGCCACTTTTCATATTTCAAGCTGTGTTATTTAGTGCCTGAAACTCAGATAGAACTTGAGAATGAGTTTTGGCTTATACTAGTATTGGGTGAACCTTATTATTCGCCAATCCACATAAAAATCATTTAAATAAATGAACTACTTAAGTGCTAGTTTTCTTGCTATTGTAGGGGAGAACTGACCCTCTTAAAGAAAAGGCTTTTGTGAGGACAGAACAATCTAATGCAAAGAAGAGTGTATCAGAGTGCCATAAATTCATTCTGATTCCTGGGCCCCATCTCAGGCCCACTGACCCACAGGCTCAGGAATCGGCATTTTATCTAGCTTCTCATGTGCTTCTTATATACATTTTGCTTGCAAGCCACTGCCTTAGGGTCAGAGGAATCATACAATCTTCAAAGGCCTTCTAATTTAATAACCTTGACTTTTCCCCATTATTTGTTCCTGTTTTCTCAACAATTTTTAACAGGTTTTATAGAACTTTACATTAGAGAACACCTTTCAAAATAGAAAGAATGAGAGTTCAAAATGACAAAATTCTTTCCATTGCCTGAATTGGTTCATATTGTAAACAAGCAAATAGACATGCCACATATACAGCGTGTGGCAAAAGTAGGTTTACAGTTGTTTGCATGGAAAACAATACAATAATTAAGAAATAATAATGCAAGACTAAACTCTGTGCTTTGTGTACTCACAGCTGTAAACCTGCTTTTGCCACACCTTGTATGCTGTCCACTGTAATTAGAAAACTGATTAACCAATAGGAAGACCCAATTCTCTCAAATTTATGAACAATTGTTTATTTTTATTTATCTGAGGGGTACCTTTTTTGTGGGGTGGAATATGGTGCTTGGATCCTGGTATCTCAGGAAAACCTGTACTGTGGGCTTCAGATCCATGTATGTCTACCATCAGTGACCAAGACATGTTCATGCTTCAGCGACTGCCAGCATAGATTCTTTGCAACCAGGCATAGCACTGTTCATGATCATCTGAGAAAGGTGGCTTTTCACTGAAGAGACTTTCAATCAATATAAGTGTTCCTTGTGACCTTGGTAATTACCTCTGTCTGCCGAGCAATTTTAAAGGCAACGTGGTGATCCATATTCCCAGTCTTTTAACCTCTCCCCATACTCAGCTGTTGCCATTAACCTCTCTCGGATCCAGATATTTTTAACACTTCAGATTAGGGGTTCTCTGATGCTTCTGTTTCTTATTATATTTTTTTTTGTTGTCGTCGTCGTTTTTTCTTACACAAACACATTCTCATACTGGCTTACATGCAGCAGTGAGTGTGGTAAATATTTTTTTGTTGTTTAAAAAATTTTCTCCCATTTTATAAAACTAAAAAACATTAAGTGACCATTAAGTCCTTTGTGTTAACTTAGCCCTGCAGAGCTATGTGCGGTAATACAATTTTGAGGGTGAGACCTCTCATGTTTTGTTACCAGGGTACCCAAGTGGGAAAAATATGGCCAGCTGGTTGGTGGTGTACTGCAGAGTGATTTTGTTTTGCCCACTGATTTCACGGGCTAAATACTGTTGTTACTTCTAATTATTTGGAATGCTGACATGGTGGGCTACTTATAGCAGTAGGGAGAGGGCAAGGCATGCTGTTGCAGACTGAAAGCCACCAATATGGTCTAAGGTTCTTCTGGGACTTCACATGAAGCAGAGGAAACATCTTTTATTGGATAACTAAAACTTCCTTTCCCATGATCTACACATAGCCCAATAGAGTCTCATTCATTTAGTAGGCTCACAGAGGTTGCATGGCTTGCTTCCAATCACAAAATTACAAAGCAGTGAAACAGAGACTACAACTCAGAGCTGCCTGCTTCTGCTCCGGTGCTCTTTGGACAGCACTCTTCAACTCTCAAGAGAAAACATTTATGATCCTTCAAAGGCCAACGAGGCACAACTTACTCACTTTCACTAACACCCCTTGGAAATACAGGGAGATCACTGAATTTTTTGAAAGTCTTGCAATTTTGCATATTTTGTTATGATACCCGTGTCTTTCACAGTTGTTAAAAATGGATATCATTTAGTCATTATTTTGCTTGCAATTGATTTACACACTGTTATTGCGTATTGTTGAATGATTTGCTGATTAGTAACTGATGTTGATTTGTACTAAATGTAGTGGAATAAGCAAATACATTTGTAAATTTAGATATATAATTTAGTTGCTAAATTGTGTTATAGAGCCGTTGGAGGTTATTTTAGACCAGTTTCTTCCAGGGAAACCCTGTCCACAATTTTCTTCCATATCCTATATCAATGTTTTGAGCTGCCACCTCCCCCCCTTTATTAAATTCATTTGCATGTCTGGGTTTTAAAACAAATACTGCTGTAAGGCCTAGGGTTAAGATATATTCTTTTAAATTCAGAACAAGGTAGACATCTCCTAAACAGTTTCTTTTCTGAGGGTCAGAAAATAATTCAATATTTAGTTTGAATATATTTTCATGACCTTGACTGAATCAATATGTTGCATAGCATTACGAACAAATTCTGTTATAGCAATATAAAATATGTATTAATATAATTAATAATATTTGAATAAATATATGATACTTATATTAATACAGGATTATTGAGTCATAGAATTTGTGAGCTATTTCAAAACACTTGCTGATGAGGCCTTTGGGGTCTCTCACACACACACACACAAGCTAGTTAGTTGTTGAGTCAGTTATATGCACTGTTTAATATATTCTGTACTTGAGTACTATACATATGCTTATACTTTGGTATATTTGGTATTTTTGATTATCCCCTAGTATTTGAAAAAAATTTTCAATCTCAACATTTTTTTTTCTTTATTGATTTTAGAGAGAGAGGAAGGGAGAGGAAGAGAAAGATGGAAACATCGATGAGAGAGAACATCGATTGGCCACCTCCTGCATGCCCCACACTGGGGATCTGGCCCACAACCTGGGCATGTGCCCTGACCAGGAATCAAACTGGTGACCTCTTGGTGCATGGGTCGATGCTCAACCAGTGAGCCATACCGGCCAGGTAACCTCAACTTTTGATTCCTGCTTTCATTTTCTAAACATATAAATTGTCACTGATTTTTAAAAAAATTTCTGCTATTTTATATACACCACCAATATTTTCTGCTTGGAAATCAATTTAACTGGTAAAGAGAATTTTTAAAAAGAATATACCATAAATATTTTAATGTGTTTATGCCCCTTTTTAATGCTACATTTTAATATGTTCTGATAAAAGTGTGTATTTCTCCAAGAAGGTATTAAGTTTGGTGACTGAAAACAGTTCTCCAAAAGAATGTAACTCACTTTAATTTTCCATGTTCTCTTTTTTATTTATAGTTTGATAGTCCATACGTTTAAAGTCTAACAGAAAAAAAAAAAAAGACTGGATATGAAGTTGGGAGACAGACCCAAGTCTGCATCTACATCCTCATGTTGGTGACTTAAGGTAAATTTCAATGACAGAATTTCATTGTTTCAGTTTCTTTAAAATGAGTAGTTGAAAGCTTCAAAGATGCTTTCCCACAACTCTAAGATTTCATGAGCCCAAAAGATTTGATTGAAGGAAATGTGTGAGCATCATCATTTGGCTTCCCAGTATTTTCATGGACATACACTTGTTACATATATTTGAATTGCATGTAAGGAAATTAAGTCTTTGTAAGTGTGAGATGTGAACATCAATAGAAGTGGGATAAATAGGAACAGGAAGGGGAAATAAGTTATTGACAAAGGAGGAATGGTAGGTTTTTGAAATGATTCCTCTCTTACTTCTTTATATGTACAGTCTAGTTATTCCTATCTGAAAACCTACTGGCACCAGGTATTATCAACAGGGATGAGTAATATGTAATTTTTATCTTTACTGGGTTACATTTGGCCCCAGGACAGTTGACAGCTGTCAGTCAGGTGGCTGGTCAATGAGGAGATACATATAAAGCTGCCAAAATATTTTTGTTTCTTTAAATACTTACAAGTAAATCATTTTAGCTAGAAACTTCATTGTCCTGAAATTAAATAGATTGATACTCAGAATATAAGTTATTGAAGTTAATTGCTGGAGAATAAAAATTGTCTTTATTAATATATAGGGTAAACAAAATGTTTTTCTAAAACGGGAATAATTACTTTTTCTCTACTTTAAATAAGCTGGCCTTAAGATATGAAGATGTATTGCAACTAATGCTTAAAATGCATATTTTCAAATGAACCTTTTAGGGCATGTATGAGTCATTGCAACTTTAAGCCACAATTTCTGACTAGGACTTATTAAAAGAAACCATTCCTATATATGGAAGGAGTTGGCATAGGTATTTTAGTGACATGAAAGTTGAAGATTTATCAGAAAAGGACATACATGTAGCTGCATGTCAAACTAGACATTAAAACTTCTTCTTGTAATTAAAAGAAAAAAAAATACGGAATTTTAGATTAAGCCCATAATTCAGGGAGTGGTTAAAATAATAAATTTTAGTTATTCAGAATTTTTTGGGCAAACCTAACATTGTTACTAATAGGTTCAGTCACACTTTAATAATTCACAAGTGTCATAAAAATAGTTTGGAAGAAGTTTTTTTTTTTTACTGCTTGTACTTGGTGTGGATTATAAATAGTACAATAATTCTAGCCAATAGTAATGCACATAAAACATAACAAATATAATTCTGAAGTTGACTTAAGAGTATATGTTCAGTTGTGTAGTATTTAGTTATCCCTAAAAGTGAATGCTATGATTCTTTAGGAATACAGTATTTAGCTGACCAGATAAATAAAAAGAAATCATCAACTGCATGGAGTACATATTCAGTTTTAAAGGACTAATGAAGTTATCTAAAAAATGTAGCAGCCATGGTTACTCAGGTGCCAGAATCAATATAATGAAGAAAGATAGCACACAAACTAGCACTTTAAAACCACAATATATTCTTAAAAAAAAATATGCTTTAATTTTCTGAACCATATTCTACATATAATAATTTATAATGAAAATCAGATTTGGGTTTTCATTTTTAAAATATGAGTTCATTAAATGTAGATAAGGTTTTGTTTTTAAAATATTAGGGGTTTTGGTTAGGTGGATCCTTTCTGGGAATTTTTTAAACCACAAATATTTCATAATTTTAAACAGCAAGTGTTATTCTAAAAGAATATGATACTTATAAATTTGTGGCATATCTGTGTCATCATTGATTCGAAAATTTCTTTAGATACAGTAGTTATTTAAAAAAAGTTAAATCTTGTTATTTTCCCAGTATACAACTATGTGTTAAACATGTAGATTGAAAATTATTTATGGGATCATCAGAATAAAACAATTGCCTCATAGTGTTAGTGATTTATATTGGTGGGCCTTTCTCTTCTTAAGTACCAATTCTACCCCCTTCAGCCCAGAAAATTGATTTTATGCATAATAATTTATAGCATTCTTGATCGATGTATGCTGTGTGTCTCTTACATTCATTAGTCCATGTTGCTTGTGAATATGGAATTTGGTTATTAAAACGGTTTCATATGTTTACTATGTATAGTCCCTAGCTTTGAGCTCCTTACTTGCTTAAATAAATGTTTTCAATTTGCTAGAATACAACAATTTGTAGAGTAATGCTTGAAGCATAGTTAAAAGAATGAGTACTTGAAATAAAATCACTTTTTAAAAATGTGTCTTAACATGTGGTCTTGTTTTTCCATGTTTTGCATTAATTAAAGTCCTATTCTAAAAATAAAAATATTTTTGCCTAAACTTTTGAATTCACAAAATAAAAATACCAAATATATAAATGTACTAATTTTGGAAATCAATGACGTAAAAACATGCTTTAGAACTGTCTTGGTTGTTTATTTCAAAGAATTTTCTCTAAAGAAACTCTTTGTAAAGTAATGAGAAAATGTTTCCACTTTTAATTATTAAATATTCTGTGCAATACATGTTTTTAAACAGTGTATTAAAAATAAAATTAACTTAATATTCTCCCTAATCATATTCCTGTCACATGCACACATAAAAAATACTAGCACATGAAATGTTTAAAAAACAGCATGTACTATTTCACATTTTTATTTGGAGATTTATTGAAAAATAACATTTTATTCATAACAGATGATGACAAAATTAGAAAAAAAGAGATGCAATGATACTTGTGTTTATTTAAATAGTCTAATATCATATATGTAATTAATTCTTCATCTTTCAGATGTTGAAAATAGTAATGAAAGAGACCAACATTAAAAATATATTCACTTAAAAAAAACTTTTTTTAATCTAAAAAACTGTCAAATGCTAACAACTCCACTTTCTACACTAGGCAAACCCACTGTTGAGTTAGTTGGTCTGATTCCAATGGTCTCATCAGCTTTCTGAATGTAGGTACCTCAGCAGTGCCTCTTCTAGGATAACAAAATCAACTTTTAGATATTAAAAAATATATTTTGGCAATTGAAACTCACCAGTGCCTTTCTGCTTCTCCAGGAAGTTGTACCCGTCAGCACCTGCTGAGGGCTTTGTTGTCCAAACTCTGACAGGTAAAAAAATTCCTGTAGAATAAAGCCAGACCAGCTGGCTTTGAAGAGAAACCCCCCAGTTTGGGCTGCGTTTGCCTCCTCTCCTTTTCTATGAAGACCCAGGCTTTCCCCCCTTGATCGTCAAGCCGTAAGATGCGTGATCCCTGTGCACAAGTGTCTGGCAGGCCGAGGTGCACCTGTTCCTGTCACTCTGGAGTAAATTTAGCTGTAAAGGTATCACTGACAACCAGACCTTTGTCAGTGCTGGCAAAAGAACACAGAACTGCTTCCCTCCCCTCCCCCCCTTCCAAGCCCCTAGGCTGCTTGTTCAAATGGAAAATATCAAATCGGAAGTCTATCCAAAAATCATTCCTAAAAAAAAAAAAAAAAATGAGATTGCTTTCATATGGTAAAAAAGTAAGTTTTCTTATTTCATACAGACTTCAAAATTACATTTCCAAGAATAATCTTGGAACAAGACAAGTTTTTGTTCAATTAATTGTGGCTGGAAACTTTTTAATGGAAACATACCACACACTTCCTTCATTTCAGGTTATTTAATTGTGTTAAGCATTAAAGTTAGTTGCCATTTGTTCTTTTCGATCCAAAGAAATATTAGAAGGTTAAAACTTATCACATAGGAGGATTAATCATGCTACCAAAATTAGAAAGCGTGTAGTTCTGAGAGACTGAATGTCAAAATTGTATGCTCATAGCATTTAAACGATTGGGAATCTAGGACCCCACTACAACATTTAAAATGGCAGCTAATGTCTGTGGGTGTTCAGGCGCTGGCTAAAGCTGGCATTCTTTTACTCTTTGATTAAGGTAAGGACATTTATCATTTATGTGAATTTTTTAAAGATTAATTTCTTTCCTGATGGTTTGAGAACAATTCCTTTGGAAGGAAAGTAGAGAAGCAGGCAGTGTTCATTGGTACATCTGACATAAATATAGTGGTCAAGATATTTAAGCAGCCCAAGGAGTAATGTGCTTAGCCAAAGGATTCTGAGCTTCTCTTTAATAATTACGACTTCTTAAGTGGTGTTAAAAAGAGTTGTGCGAAGTACCAGTTCTACCATATTATTGCTGTTTATAAGGGTTGAGTGTGATGAGAAAAAGAAATCTGGGTCAAAATAAAAAAATGCTTTGTAAAATAAACAAAGTTCCTATTTACTTACTATGTATAAACAGCCACTCACCAAACCTCATTTCTCCACAGGGCACCACTTTCAGATAAAACATAGACCTGAATGGCATCATCCAGTATCCAAGGAAACCATGTAAGTACCTCTCTCACTGTGTACTTCTCTTATTCAGAATTTAAAAGCTAGCTGAGTACTGAATAAGTGAATGTTTTTATTTAATAATTATACGGGAGGTACTTTTTAGGAGCCAGCTAAAAAGAAACAGGTTCTTGATTACTACGTGCGTCATAACAAAACCCTTATGTTTTCATCATATTTCATAAAAGTATGTGTTTGGTCCCAACGTCTCCATCAATACTCATTCTTAGGTACAAAACAGCTACTCAAGTCCTAATGAATTGAGAGTTTCAAACTTTTCCAAGACCCATTAGTGTCTGAGAAACAACATTTCAGAGGCCTTGTGCCAGGAGTACGTAGTTACCTAATTGTAATAAAACTCTTTAAATTTTAAAAATAAGAAAAAATTGCTGGGAAAATATTTTATTGGTAAACATTCATAGCAATTTATTGGGTTTTAGACTTGCTTAGGGAGCAAGCAAATGAACAAAGAGATGAGGTTATGAATTTAAACAATGCAAAGAATCTTGAAAGTAAGTGTAATTTCCAAGATAAAAAAATATGTTTGCAGGAAAGATTGGGAAGTTGACATATTATGTTCTCTTTTTTTGTCTGCCCGCAAACTAATGTACATTTTTGTAGCTAATTTCAAGGTTCTAATTAATTTTCAGAACTATGGAATCTGCTGTGGAAATTCAGTTTCCAAAGAATACACTGTTCTGGAAAATGATCCATTTCTAAAATATTTAGAATATTCTTTTAGGTATTTCTTTACCTAGACTTTATTATTTTTTATAGTTGCACTATTTTCTTTTAAAGTCAAGTTTTCAATAATAAATGATTGTTTATTATTATTTACTTTTTCATGAAAATACTTAAAATTCTCTCTACACTTATGTAATTATAGATCTCTCTCTCTCTCTTTTTTACCATCTGGATCAGCTATATGGTTTATCTAGTCTTTTAAATACAGACATTTTACTTTTCATCAAATTGCATAAATGCAATCAGTTTAGCCCTGTGGTTTGAGAGTTTTTCATATCATTTTTTTTTTTTTTGCATTTATCTTCAGATAGAGTGGGAGGAGAGAGTGGGGGGGGGGGGAGAGAGAAACATCGATGTGAGAGAGACACATCGACTGGTTGCCACCCACGCGACCCCAACCAGGGTGGGAACAAACTGCAACCAAGGTACGTGCCCTTAACGGGAACTGAACCCGGGACTCTGGTCGGCAGGCCAACGCTCTAACCGCTGAGCCAAACTGGCCAGGGCTTCATATCATTTTCATTTACTTTGGTTACTGTTGTATTTCTGTCTTTCCTCTTCAACACAGTTCCTTGCGAAGCATAAATGGTAGAGAGAATCTCACTCAGTTTCTCTGTAGAATCAGACCAACCTTCTTATGCAAGTTTTAACTGCAGGAGCATTTCACTTTCTCACATAAGAATGTCAAATTGCATTGTTTTTGCATTTCTATGTTTCCATCTTTCTATGTATATTACAAAATGCATCTTTCTGAATTGAGAGGTGAGCAGTTGTTAGACGAAGGAATTTGCTGGAACTTTCGAAGGGTATAAGAGCTTCCTCCTCTGGTAGGAGGACCTGGCTAGGAAGTGTTTTTTTATGTGAGTTACAAATTTCACAAGTGTATAGTTTGAGGCCTGAAGTACTGTCTTCTAAAATAGGAATTCCTTGCCACAAAATAAGGGTTGGGCCATTGCTGGGTAAAGTTGGAAGCAGAGCAAGGTTAGAATAGGTCTTTATAAAGAAAGAAAATGCAAATTGAAGGGGAGGACTGGTTAATGTTATAATTCCCTATCTTGAGGAAATGGAATCTTTTGAAATTTCATTCTCCTGTAGGGAGGAAAAAAAAAGAAAATCTACACTGCAATGACTGTGGTACATTTTAAACTATTTACATTAGAATATAGACATTTTAGAAAAAATATTTAAGTTTGATGTGATTAATTTAACTTCCTATACTGAAGGAAAAATGACTTGATAGAAATAAATTAATACATGCACATCCATTCATCAGTAGTGGCCTCTTTAACAAAGACAGTCATTATTCAATAGGACTTGCTGTGATGATGGACATGTTCTATGTCTGTACTGTCCAATATGGTAACCAGTAGCCTCTTGTGGCTCTTGAGCACTTGAAATATGGGTAGTGCAATGGAGAAACTAAATTTTGAATTTTATTTAAATAAATTTACATGGGGCACATGTGACTAGTGTCTACTGTACTAGTATTTTGCTTTTATTAGAATTCAAAATACCCTCTTATAAAGAATTTTTAATCTGTTGATATTCTATCATGCAATAACATTTTTATATTTACTTTAATATTTGAGTTATCATTGCAATGGAATTTCTTTATAACATTTTCCAGAGATGAATGTTTTTAATACTGTTGATAGGAAGACATTATAACATTGTTTTATAAGCCTGGGGTAGCAACTTTTAAATGACCATTATAAACAAGACTGTGTCTAAAAAGAAAAACATTCTAATGAAAGTTCTAAGTATGGTGATAAATATTTTGTAAAGTTCAGTTACAACTTCTGCAATATACTCTTGTAAATAATTCCCAAAATTTAATCAGCCTACAAAAATGCTCACTATCCTTGATTCCTCAAAGCTAATTCTGCTCTCAAAGCACACATCAGGTTTTAAATCTGCTCCCATGACCTTTTCAAGCATTTAGTGAAAATGAACATTAGGATGCATGATGATTATTTTAATAATATTATTAGTATATTAATATAGGCAGAATAATTACCCAAAATATATTGAAATTTTTAAATTTACTTTGTAGTTTATTGGTTATTGGCAGGATATTGAACTAGAGACAATGAGGGATTTAAAAAAAAATAGAAGATGTAACACTCACCTTCTTAGGGACTCCACTTGTTGGATTTGGGAATATCCTTTCAGATGGGTAGGATTCATATAAGTTAAGAAGAGTTCTTCTTTTGGCAGAACCTTGGACAAGCAATCCAGAGTGTCCCTCTTACTGCAAAACAATCAGATCCTAGATAAAACATACTTTCTAATGAATTATTTGACTTGAAAAAAATTGGACATCTCCAGGGATTCTTCTTGCTAACATCAAAACCAAAAGACTGAAAAGTATGAATGGTGAGTGGAGTTGAGAGTAATACGCACACAGGAAATGCAGGAATGGCCAAATAGTTTTGGATGAATTGTATTGTGAGGGTGATCTTGGAAGGATAGCAGCCATATGCTCTATTAGACTTTTCATAAACCTAGCCTTATTAAAAGAATAGGAAGAAGTAACAACCACATATATAGACCCAGTTTTTTGTCTCCTTTGATGTCTTTTGGTGTCTTCAATTAGGTAGTCAACCATTCACATACTGCCAGATCTATTTTCTGAAAAAATGTCTATTCTGAAAAGCCACTGACTTGTGTGGGGAAAACATGGTCTCCATTAAGGCAATCCTACGAATCACAGTCTTCAGTGTCCTCATAAAATATCATCTCTGGAATCTCTGTGCCTAAGAAGTTGTCTTCATTTAGAAACATGTACTGTGACCTGTGAGTCCTTAACCACTGCTTCAATTTATTATGTATTTATTTATGTATTTTAATATAATGTACTTCCACACAACTACACCTACCTTCAATAACTATCATCTCATGGGCAATTTTGTTTCATCATTTCCACTTCCCACCCCACCCCAAATTATTTTGAAGCCAGTCCCAGATCTGACATCATTTCATCCTTTAATATTTCAGAGGTATCTTTAAAAGATACTTGTTTTTTAACTGAAAATATGAACCACATCTAAACAATGAATTGTATCTAGAAAGTCAGTATTTCCTTTTTATTACCCAATATGTACAATCAGTATTCAAATTTTCCCAGTTATCTCATAAATTAAAAAATTTTGTTTTCTTTATTGATTTTAGAGAGAGAGGAAGGGAGAAGAAGAGAGAGAACATCGATTGGCCGCCTCCTGCATGCCCCCCACTGGGGCATGGGTCGACGCTCAACCACTAAGCCACACTGGCCAGGCTCATACATTTTTTATAATTACTTTTTACTGTTTGAAAAAAAATACAAACAAGATCCATGCATTGTAACTGGTTGATATTTCTTTTCTCTTTTAATCTATGGGTCCCCCCTCCACCCCTTACCATCTATTGATTTTTTGTATTGAGGAAACTGGATTATTTGTGCTGTAAAAATTTCCATAGTTCATATTTGCTGATGTATTCCTGGGGAGTTGTTTAATAAGCCCGTCTGTCCCAGGTCTTTCTGATTAATTGATAATTAGGAGTAGGAACTTGACCAGATTTATTTGGAGGAGGCTGGGCAAGACTACTGGTTCTTTCTCTTTTTGTGATGTTAGCAGGTGTTGATCAACACTTACATCCATTTATTCCTTAGGGTTAAGGAATACCCATGGTAGTTTTCTCACACATTTGCCCAGATCAATAATCTGCTAAATTCTTGAATAGGATTCTCTACAGATCTCAGGTCTTTCTCTGTGTAGCACCTCTTTGCCAAGTGCCCTGTCCTGTGAACTGTGGCCACCTTATTTTCCCATATTTCTAGTTCTGTTTCCTCAACTCAGGCAGTTTGCCACCTGCCTCTTGAGTTACCCTCCCCATGCCATGGCTGAAAAACCCTCAAAATGGTAAGCAAGGCAATCATAAGATTCACCTCCTTTGCTTTTCATCTCTCAGGGATTATTGCTCTTTGTTGCCTAATGTTCCATGTCTTAAAAATCATTGTTTCATGTACTTTTTAAGTTTTGTTGTTATTGTTATTACTGTTGTTTTAGGAATAAGGGTATATCCAGCCCCTTTTAGTCCATCTTGGCTAGAATAGAAAGTCTCCCCATTTTTTTCTAAAAAAATAGATCGTTCGTAGCTTTTTATTCTAAACAACATCTTACTATGAAGCTCAATAGTTAACACACACTGAAAAATGTTCTAATTGAAGAGAGTGTGTGTGTCCCCTTGGAGTACTGCTATAGTCCTACCATTGCCAGTGTAATTTTCAGGACCTCTTGCTGACATTTTCCCTCCCAACTAATTATGTTTTTCCCATAAGATGAGCCCTATTTTATTTTCTGCCATTTATAGGCAGTTTTGTGGTTCTTTCATTCTTTTCTTCCACAGATATTTTTGAGTACCTACCATGTGCTCTATACAGTGTTAGAGGTAGAGTGATGAACAAGACACTATTATCCCTTTAAAAAGCCTTACAATTTATTTTCATACAGAAACTTGTACATGAATGTTCTTAACAGCTTTGTTAGTAATAACCCCAAACCAGAAATACTCAAATGTCTGTCAATGGATGCATGGTTAAAGAGACTGTGATATATCCATAGTATGGAATACCACTCAGCAATGAAGAGTGATGAACTGTTGATATGGGCAACAACTTGGATGAACCCGAAGAAATTATGCTGAGTTGAAAAAAGTTTGTTTTAATAGTATACCTTATTGTTTATATCAATTTATACAACATTCATAAAATAAACATAATTACAGGGATAGGGGACAGATTAGTGGTTGCTGGGGTGAGAGGGGAGGAGAGAGAGTAGGTGTGGACATAAAAGGGTAACATAAGGGAGTCTTGTGATGATGGTACAGTTTAAGTGTCTTGATTGTGGTGGTTTCTCCAAGCTACCCATGTGATCAAGTTGCATACAGCTATATACACACGAACACGAATAAGTACATGTATAATTGATGAAATATGAATAAACTCTATGGATTATACCAATGTCAATTACCTGGTTTTGACTATAGTTATGCAAGATGTTAACACTGGGAAAAGGGTACACATTATAATACATTTCTTTGTACCGTCTTGTGAACTTTTAATTATTTCAAAATAAAATGTTTTTTCTTAAAAATCTTGCAATTTCATGGTAAATACAAAGAACTAAACAGCCAGTTACAATACACTGTACTAATGCTCAGTTAAGGAGGAGTTCTGTAGAGTATATGTATGGAGGAATACCTCATTCCCAAGTCCCGACTACTCTCTTGTCTCCTAAAACTTCCCAGTCAGGTCCTGCTTCTGCTTGAGGGGCATGTATTTGCAGAAATGGACTTGCGGGATGTGTGTGGTTGGCCCTTGCCCCTTTCACCACACATAATGACGTGCCCTACGCAGTAAGTCCTCAGCAAAATACATGAAGTGTACAAGGCAAACATTTTATAATGAGCGTGTGTAAAATAACAGGAGTCTCGTGTTCTCACAACATGTCCAAATGTAAGTTCAAAGAGCCATTCTAAATTAAAAAATCAGTGAGTTTCGGATTACACGTGGATTTGGCTCTTCTCAGACCCTATTCTGCCATCAGTACTCATCAGCCAAAGCTTTACTCAGACCTGTTTAGTAATAGACTTTGTATGTGAAGACGAACACATAGCTGCCGTGGGTTTTGTACATATATTGTCACTTGTTACTGAAACTTATTTTAACTCAGTGACAGATTGTCACATCCTTTGAGATTTCATAAGTTATAAAAGTTTTTTTCCCCCCTGGGAATTAAGTAGAAAATATATTATTGCTGATATGTTGGGGGACATATTTTGGTTTTGTTGGTGTTTAGTAGAAAGCAGTAGAAAAACCACTCAACATGAATTTATGGTCTTGTCACATTGCAACAACTCAGTTGTCTTAACATTTTTATTAGGCTGTGTCTAAGTTTCACAAATCCATGAATAGATGGCTTATAATATATAAGCTGGAAATATTTAGATATTTTGTCTTGTTGTTGCAGAAACTTACTCCTCCTCTCAGTGTGAGGAAAACCTCCTAGCAGTTGCCGCTGGAGTAAGGAGGGTGTCTGAGTCTGTACCTGTGTGGCACTGGGATATTCACCGGGTGGAAAACATTCTTAGAGTTTTTAATATGATCTGAGTCTCTCTGAAATAGAATCTCAAGGTGTGTGTATAGGCAGCTTTGGTTTTTGTCATTTACCTTTATCACCATAGTAGCCAATTTGAAATCACCTACATCTTCTTTGTAAAATTCACATGTACTTTTATCTTTTGACCTCATTTTTTTAAAAAAAAATGATGAAATAGTAGGGTCTTGAATCTTTTTATTTATTTTTTCAAATTTTGCTATGATAGAAATAATGTATTTTAGATTTAACAGGTCATTTATTATTGATCAGATCCTGAGACTTTTCTTCACTTTTTTTGTTGTGGCCAACTGTGTACTACTTTTCACTTTTAACATTTTGTTAATTTTGATTTTCTGAAATAAAAACACTATTTGTGTGCTAAATCATTTAAAACCATTTAACAAATATACTAGAATGTCAATAGTATAGCTGACTTTCTGTATTTCTGTCTCATCTTCTGGCAATTTGTAGTGGTTGTATGTCCTGAATTTTATGTGGTCATGGTCTTTTCTGTATCTCCTATCTCTCTATATCTGAGAAAATTCTTATTTATATCCTTCTTTCTTTTTTTAAAACTTATCTTTATTGTTGAATGTATTACAGATGTTCACCCTTTCCGCCCTCATTGACCCCCTCCTCTCTGATCCCGCCCCCCTCCTGCCTTCCCCTCACTATTGTCTGTGTCCATTGGTTATGCATATATGCATATAAGTTCTTTGGTTTATCTCCCCCCCCTTCCCTTTGAGGTTCATCAGTCTAACAACTAATTTGTACTTCTTAATTCCTTCACCTTTTTTGCCCATCCCCCCAGCTCCCTACCATCTGGCAACCAACAAAAAGTTCTCTGTATCTATTAGTGGCTTATTTCTTTCTTTAAAATATAATTATAAGGACTGTTTAGGTTACATAACATATTATTAAATTATTTTAACATGTGTCTTTTTATTTTGTACTGTGGATACTAGGAAATTATTGGACAGTACCAGTCTAAAGGCATTCTGAAGAAGAATACTTTTTTGAAATGTTTCAGGATAGAAAGAGAAGATAACATTCAGCAACATACACTGATATTTTACTATGATTATCTGATATAATAAAGTTTATACAATGAGCCACTCCATCCAGTCCTCCCAATAATGCACAGCTAGGAAAACAGGAGCATTTCTCCTGATGAACTGAATCTCCTGCCCGCTCTGTTCTGATATAAGTGACGTCAGTATTGATGCCTCCCTTCTGAACGATGGAACAATTACTCAGCTGTAGGCTCTTCAGGGAAGGCCTTGGATTCCTGGTATAGTTTTACCCCACCTTCTCTGTATTACTTGCCTCCATGCTGCCCCTTATTTTAATAATTTTATTATAAGTTACAAAATAAGCTTTGTGGAAGTAAGAAAAGCTAAAGATCAAGCAAGAGAGTGCGTGAGCCTCTCATGATGGTGCAGTCAGTGAGACACCACTGTCCAGAACGTGGGGAGATCCAGTCTGTGGCCTTTCCCCTGTTACACATGTGAGGCTCGATGCATGTGGCAATACCAGGCCAGTACTCACATTTGGGGTAATAAATACAGAGCTGACCCAGTCCATGGCTGTCACGGCTGTCACCCAAGGTGATAGGAACAACATTCAAAGGGCATAGAGAGTGCAAGCAGCTATAGGTAATATGGTATGAAATCAGGCAGTGGAAAAAATGACTATCTGAAATACCTTAAAATCAGGTGGTCATGATCACATCTGATCATATCTGTGACACACCACAGTGTGGAATAAGGACATAGAGATGACATCTAAAGATCCAAGGAGACTAGCAGAAACTCAGTCTCATAAAGAGAGAAAGGGAATAATGTATAAGCAATGGAGTCACACAGGCCCCTGGAACTAGGCCTACAGTCACGGCCTCCCAGCTCTATGGACTACACAGATTCGAGCTGAGAATGCGCAGTAACGTGGGAGCCCAGCAGTGGTAGCTGGGCCACCAGATGTACCCAGTAAGGAAGAGAAAAGCAAAGGCTCTAAATATGCTTCTTATTATTGTTGTGTTTGGTTCAGAGATTGATGGGCCTGGCAGCAGGTGGGAGCATCAATAACATTCATCTCAACTTTGCTTCAGCAGACGGAGGGCAAAGAAAGGAGGTGATGACAGTGCCTGTCTATAAACTGGAGGGATTATATTGGGATCTATGCAACTCTTACTCCAAAATTAATGTTTCAAGGATATTTAGGCTACTTAGAAGAAAAAACAGTCTAGTAGCTTTCCAAATCTATGAAAAAGCCACTGCTTCTTATTAATCCCTATTGTTCTCCCCAAAATGCTTATTTAATAGTATTAAAAATCTGACCTAACACAAGTACAATATTAAGATTATTGGTATAGTTGTATTTACTAGCATAGTGCAGAGTATGCTGTTGGTGCTTAATGAATTCTTGCTGACTGGACCTAGGACTAATAATTGACCTTCCTAGTCTTGGTACAAAACTATATCCATCAAATTGTTAAATTACATCTTTGAAAAGAAAATCACTATTTTCATTTGGAAGAAGAAATATGAACACACAGTCACCAACCTTCCTTGCTGGTTCCTAACTGGTTCTATGAAAAAAGGAGAGAATAAAAAGCGTGTTACTACGTTTAGTTAAATACTAATAACGTATAATAAATGCGATGTGGTCTTTTTGCCAGAAAAAAAAGAATGAGTGATTATTGTTATAGGTCCTAACCATTATAATGAAATAATCTAGTTTGTGGATATTTGAATCTTTTATTCTTTCATTCAGTAAACACCTACTGAACGCCTGTTATGATTAAGACATTGTGCTGGTCACAGGGGATCAAAAGCTATAATTTTGACCCTCAAGTTGCTCGCATTTTATTTGGAAAGTCAGATGTGCCAAAGACCTCTTTAAAACATTGGGAAGTTTAGAGCTGGAAACTAGCTACAAATGGGAAAAAGATTCGCTAAGTATAATGTTCACTCTGTTTTTCCTTCAATGGTATTGGTGAGTAAGTATTTTTAGGATAAATGTGTAGAGAGTGGTGTTTTTAAAAAAGTTACGTTATTTGGCACTTATTACATTTTATTTATTTCCTTGATTGATTAATTGCAGTTAAATTACCTTAGCATGCTAGAACAGATTTTACAGATTCTCACATATGATTAAACAGCACAAAGCATAACTAATGTGGTTTTAGTGGCATGCTATGTATTAAAGCATAAAATTTAAACACACACTTCATCAGGAATTTTTGCAGTTACAGTGAATTAGAAGGATTCAGATATTGGGACTCCCCCATACCCCTTGTTAAGGAGGGGCAGGGATTTTATAATTGAGATTATTATAGAAGAGTATCCTGACATAACTGATTGACTTTAGTGATGTGTCTTGAAAGTTCAAATTCAAGGTGTGCACTTATTTCAGTCGGCTCATTCTGCATGTTTAAATAAGAAATACTATTTCTGGGTATTCTGAATAACTCGTACATTTATTCCTAATAGTGAGCATTTGGACTAATGATGGATTACTAATGAGCATGTAAATGTACCACCTGATTACATTAATATATGATCTTCCATGACGAGGTCTGAAATGAACAGTTCTAATATGTATTTCTTTTCCCCAAATGGCACTGTGGTGTATACTGAGCAGGACTGAGACAAGGGTGTTTTCTTAAGAGCCACTGATTTAGTCAATTATCAAAAATCACATTATAATAAATGCTGTTCTAAGAATTTTGATTAACCTTTAAATAAATGTTACTTTGGGAAAAAAAAAACCTGCCAAATGTGTTAATGATAAATTGTGAAGTGGTAGTAATTGCAAGTATGGCTTTATAGGTAATATAGTTAATTGATACAACCCTCTCAAACATATATAGCACATCAGCTGCTATGAGGCTGGGTGATTGTAATGGTGTCTACGACATTTTTGATGCATTGAGGATGACATGAGTACAATGGAAACTTAGAGTGCTCACCAGGGTTATACTCTCATGGACATCTGATGCCCATGGTCAAGTAAATTTTTAATGACACATAGTCACTGCACACCTTTCAGCTTTCTAGAGAGGTAAGTGTACATTGATCTGTCTAATTAGCCTTGCAGAGTACTTCAGACATCCCTGCATGAGCACTATTATTTAATAAAATAATGGGAGCTGGATTTTTTTTTACAAGCTCAGCACTAGCTCCTTGGATGGCTGTATTGTTGTTGTTTTTAAACTTAATTCTCATGTTCATGCTTGTCTTTGTCTGACAATGTAGTCTTAATGCAGCTGCATAAAAAAGTAAGCAAAATTAAGAAATGGGTCTGATTATGAAGGTTCATTGCTATTATAAGAAACCCATAGAGCACACATCCATTCCTTCCCTAATGTATAGGGTGCTGACTGCATACAATTGCTTGGAAAGACATTAAGGATGTACAGGCGATTGTGTTGAGGTGTGCAGTAGGATGCTTTTATGTTTGGCAGGAAAGGTGGCTCTGGAATATCTGATTTGCAAAATAAAATGAGACCAAAGCAGTTTGTAATTGCTCTAGATTGGAACATTTATGTAGGGACATCTACTTGTTTTGAAGAGTTTAGTTTTCATCTGAGTTTGGGGTATATAACAAAGAACCATGAGTTCATCATCATGGGAATAAATCAA
The DNA here is from genome assembly GCA_030848825.1 of Tadarida brasiliensis. Taxonomy (NCBI): domain Eukaryota; kingdom Metazoa; phylum Chordata; class Mammalia; order Chiroptera; family Molossidae; genus Tadarida; species Tadarida brasiliensis. The sequence goes on from CM061258.1 coordinate 59,178,505, forward strand.
GCATTGTTTATAATTAGCTGATAGGATTTGTGGCTAGGGGAATTTCTAATATAGATGCTTCTTATAATTGTGAAAGTATTAAGTTCCAAATGGGATACAGACTAGATGGTGTTAAATCCCATCCCATGGATAAAGTCTACAGCCAGAACTTCTTAGGGGCACGAATATCGCTTGGTGGACATGGTTCTCTGGTTACTAGATTTAATTGCTCTTAAGAAAATGGAACAGGAGTGGGTTCCTGTTGAGCTATAGGGCTGGCCATCAATGACAATGTCTGGAGTCGCCCTCATGTACAAGGAAATAAGGCATCTCTTCCTGATTTTTCATGACCACAGATGAGTCTACCAGGCTCTATAGATGCCTCTTTTACCTGCTTTCTGATGCCAGAAGATGCATAACTAGAGATTAAAATCTTCATACTTTATAAATATCCCTAGAAGCAATAGCATTTGTTTAAATCAGGGCCATAGAATTTAGCATGAAGAAGTTCACTAGCTTTTTCAGGAGAACAGGTTTTGAAGGTGAGGTGGGTACATAAATATGAGGACACGGGGAATCAGAAGAACTGCTCCATGGGCATGAAGGGGAGAGTAGGGGAGATGAAAGGCACTGAGTAAGCAGAGGCCAAGATTTACTTTCTTTACAATATAGAGAAACCTCTAAAAATAGTAGGCCTTCTGAATATTGTTTTAAAACACCCTTTAAAAACCTGGTTGAAAACTGGATTTGTTTTCAGTTTTATTTAGGTATAAAATTCTAAATTTTATTGTTATCAAATATATTCTTTGAATTACCCAGTTTATTTATTTCAGAAGCATTTATTGAACAACTACTATGGGCTAATGTCATGTTAGATGCTAAGGAAAAAGAACATGATTTCCATCCATAATGTCTTATCAGTCACCACGGCTTTGGTAATAAAGGAATTTCTTGGCTCACATCACTGAAAGTCCAGTGGTAGAGTGGAATTCAGGGGCATTTTGATCCAGTAGTTTTGTCTTAGTTTTCCTTCCATTTTTTCCCGTCTGTATGGATAGCTTCACCAGTGGCTAGTAGCAAGATGACTATCAAGTGAAAGGGGCTATTTCAGAGACTTTCTAGAAGAGATAGAAAAGCTTTCCCAGAAGCATCAAAGAAACCTCTTCTTAGATTTTATTAACCTAAGAGACCAAGATTATGCAGGCAATTACGGGACTGGTGGTTGCAGATATGTATGGGTTCAGTGACATTACTGGGGGGGGGGCAATCCACTCTAGACTAATGAAGATGGGGGATTCAGAGAAGACTCCATTGAAAAGATGCTGCCCAAACTAAATCCAAGAGGATGAGAAGGAATGAGGAGGTTAGAAGGGCATGCAGGGAATGAGGTAGGTGGGGGCATAGGCACAGAAGTAAGAGGACTCATTGCACTGAAGCAGGTACCCTTACTTATCCTCCAGGTCTCAGCATTACCTCATCTTCCCTAGGAGGTTAACAGAGCCTCATGTGGTTTCAGTTTCCTGTACTTCTCCCATCGTAACACTCACCAAACTTCATTGTTATTCATTCAACTGCCTGCCCTTCCCCACTGGACTCTGTGAGGGCAGGGTCCATGTCTAGTGCCCTCTCTATTCCTGGTGCCTAGCACAGTGCCTGGCATATGATAGTTAATAAGTATTCAGTAAAAGTATGAATAAATGAATTATTTATTATTGTTTTCTTAAATGATAGCATTTGGACCTATTATTTACTACATTAAAAACTTCTATGGCCCTGATTAGACTTCTTATAACTAGTCATAAAATGTAGGCAGTAAAACTGAGTCTTGAGGATTCTGAGGAGTTTTTGGACTCTTCTATGACTATTTTGAATAGAATTTTCTTGAGCATAGTTATGTGTTTTTATACATTATATAATCCCAAAGCAGGATGAGACTTTAAAAATCATAAAGATTCTTGTTTGTTGTATACTGAGTCTTTTATTATTTTATTGGAAGATTGAGTCTTCACTCACTACATCTTCAAAAGATTAGCCCCATACTTATAAAGCTCCAGGCTAGGTGACTTCCTGATGTTTTTTTCTAGTTTTATGATCTTTGAAATTTTTAATTAAATAAATAATACATTATTCTATTGACATTAATCAGAAATTACCCTTCTGTTTTCTCTGTTATGTGAAGTGAGTTGGGAAAAGATTCTGCTAGATTCCACTGCAGTGTTTTTCCACTTGAAGTTTTAAGCCTCATATATTGAAATGACTTAATGAAAGGCTGATTTTGGATGGAGTTGTGTATAGTACCTGCTGTTCATTATCATCAGTATTATAATTTGCAAATATACAACATACCAAATATTAAAAATCTTAAATATTTAATTTCAAGAAAAAGAATATAAGAATGGAAGAAAATATAATGATATCTCATGGTGAAATTAATCCAAAATTCTATTTGTGATGTTAAGGCCCTTCTGTGGGGCAGCACGGTTGGCTAGTGGGTCTTTAAGTGTAAAGATCTTTAAGGCAAATTTGTTGTTTTCCTGGAGTGTCACAATTGTGTTTTATATAGTATTTTTTTTAAATACTTAAAAGATTTGTTTATCCTTACAAGTTTGAAATCTCTTAATTTAATGTATTCCTTATGATGCCATCCAGACAGAATGGCTTTATTGATTAAGGCCTCATTTTTGTGTGTTTATTTAGATTTCTCCAAGTTATAAAAACTATTTTTGAAATGGAAATAATTGTTTCATTAATTATAAATAATTTTTGCATATATTTTTACCTTACCTATAATATATTTGGGACACTTCCAATTGAAAGATGTTTTTGAGCAGTTCATGGAGCATCACACAAACTATACCTTAAGATTTCTGCTTCCTGGAAGAAATGATGGGACAATGTAAACAAGAGAATAATAATAAGACAAAAATTGCTTTCACTTCATTTTAAATTTAGAATTGAGTATCATCATAAAAGACTGCACTTGCCCTTATATGAAGAAATGTCATTTTCCTATAATAAGTTATTTACAGTAATCCCCCTTATCTGCAGTGTCACTTTCTGTGGTTTAGTTACCTATGATCAACCATGGCTCAAAATTATTACATTGAAAATTCTAGAAACAACTTATAAGTTCTAAATTGCTCACCATTCTGAGTAGTATGATTAAATCTTTTGCTTACCTGCTCCATACTGCCTGGGATGTGAATCATCCCTTTGTCCAGCATCTCCTCACTCTATACATCCTGCCTGTTAGTCACTTAGCAGCCATCTTTGCAATCAGATTGACTGTCCAGGTATGGCAGTGCAAGTGTTCAAGTACCGAATAGCCGCCTAAAACTATGTCACAAGGCCTATGTCATTCCCCTCACTGCATCTCATCACATAGGCATTGCATCAGCTCACATCATCATCAGAAGAAGGGTGAATACAGTACAATAAGATATCTTGAGCCCGGCCAGTGTAGCTTAGTGGTTGAGCATCGACTCATGCACCAAGAGGTCGCAGGTTTGATTCCTGGTCAGGGCACATGCCCAAGTTGTGGGCCCAATCCCCAGAGGGGGGCGTGCAGGAGGCGGCCAATCGATGTTCTCTCTCATTGATGTTTCTATCTCTCTCTCCCTCTCCTATCCTCTCTTTCTAAGACCAACAAAGAAAAAAAATAAAAATAAAAAGATATCTTGAGAGGCCAAATTTACATCATTTTTATTATAGTATATTGTTATATTGTTCTACAGTAGGTCCTCAAAGATTAACATCGTTTTGTTCAAAGCCACTTCATTATAATGCTGATGAGGAAAAAAAGTCAGCTCCTGGCCAGGGCTCCTGTCTGTGTGGAGTTCACATGCCCCACCCCATGTCTGGGGGGGTTTTCTCCAGGTACCCTCTGGTTTTCTCTCATATACCAAAGACATGCATGTGATGCAGACTAGCGTGTCTCAGTTGTCCCAGGGTGAGTGACGGGTGTGTGTGTGAGTATACCCGCCGATGGTAAAGTAGCCTGTCCAGGGTTGGGTCCCACCTTGCTCCCTGAGCTGATGGCACAGCCTCTGGCCACTTGTGACCCTAAGCTGGAGTAAGTGGGTTGGAAAATCATTATCTTACTTGTTTTCATTCATCTTTCTTAAGTGTATGTGAATATGTTTAATAAATAGCTCACATTGAATTATTTATATATGATTATTTAATTATTTAATATGAGAAGTGTTTTAGGTCTTTATTTAGAAGTTTGGTGATATTTTTGTAACCAGAAATGTGGGAACTCAACTCTTGTTTATATCAATTAGCCTGTGGCAAAATTGGTTTCATTATAGGTTTTGCTTAAAGTGAGGACTTTCTGTATTTTTTTATTGTTGTTGTTAATCTCTTAACATGCCTAATTTATAAAGTAAACTTTATCATAGGTGTGTATGTACAGGAAAAAAAACCATAATATATGTAGGAGTTGGTACTACTGTGGTTTCAGGTATCCCCTGGGGGTCTTGGAGTATCCTCCTTGGATAATGGGCTACTACTGTATTGTCATTAAGAATCAACTTTTTAAAGATAAATTGTGATTTATGCAGTTATATGTAAGAAATAAAGAGATCTTGATAATTAATGAACGCTGCGAATAACTGTATATTTCCAATGTAATTATATTACATCATAGGGAGAAGGCATATTTCTCTAACTTAAGGGAATGAAGGAGATGAGTGACATGAGCCATTATAAAGTGGTTAGTTGGGACAGCCCCTGTTTACGAGCCTGGGAAGGAGAGGAAGTAATCTTTATTGAGGAGCTTTCTGGAGGTTCCGCTGTTTGGAGCAGAATCACAGGACTGGAAGAATTCTTTAGAAAATATCTGGTTCACGCTTCTCCTTCTACAGAGAAGTGGGCTTGGGTTAGCAAGGTTAAGAGACTGACCAAAAGCTGTGCATGATTAATGAGCCTGCAGAAGAGATGGAGCTAGTGCTCATGTCTCCTGCTTCTCAAACTTATGGTTGTGCTTTGAACAGTCATGCTGCTCTCTTGGACTCTATGATCTGAAAGAAAACTTAACCAGATGTAAGAAGCAAAATACTTTTGTGTGAATTCATTAGAAAAAAAATACACACACACACACACACACACATACACACTATATATATATATATATATATATATATATATATATATATATATATATAATGTTGGTTTTGTAGTTTTACAGAATGGAGATTTATTGGAAAATTGAGTTAAGCCTCCCACATACTAAATTAAATCTACTCATAATTTTAAAAAAGCAAAACTTATTTAGCAAACTTTTCCTAAGTTCCAGGGAAGCCCAGACTCCTCTCGGAAAGAAAGCAGGTTGAGGCGGTTCGCTAGGCTGTGCATTGTGTTTTTCTCCTCCGCGAGCTCGCAGATTGGCATTGCTCCACAGCAGTGTCGCAGCCCGCAGTCATTTAATGCCTCTTCTTGTGAGGCCAGGATTCCACGCCCAAGTGCATTTAGTAGGTCAGTACAGTAATTTTAAATGTCTTTCTTTCAATCTTTTGCCATCTTCAATTATACCTTTCCACCCTACTATTTGTGTAATTTTCTTCTGTCTGAAGTCTCTTTACTGTTGTTCTCTATGGCACAGCATGACAAATTACCCATCAAGCCATATCTTTTCAGCCCAGAAATGCGCAATAACACGGAGTCATGGCATTATCGCATGTTGTGCACTTTATTTCCTCACAGTTCATTCAAGTGTGTCACTTTATTTTCCTGGCTTCCTTTTGTCATCATGGAGATTAACCATTTTATCCGTCCTAAACTTTAGAAACAATTAGAATTTCATTATAGTGGAAGCTGAGAGTGAATGCTTGCTCAGTACTGTACGGAGTATACTTTTTCATATTATCAGTGGCAAAATTAAAGTCATGAATCCTGAGTCCTCTATGAAGGAGAGACTTTAGAGCTTATTATACAGCTGAGTAACCCTGGCTCTGGACAAGAGAATGATTTGAGCCTGTGACCACCAAACGCATTAACCGTAAGAGACCATTTAGTCTGACATTGAATACCTGATTCTCCTGTTCTCTTGGGAATTATGAAACTCTCTGGGGCCCATGGGTTCTGTACACAAACTCTTTTTCCCCCCTGTTAGCTTTGGCTAAATACCAATAGTGTACAGTGTAGAATGAGATACAATAGACATTGAAAGTATGTGTTAGAAAATCAATTGGTATTGATGTTCTAATCAGCAGGGCTGCAGCTGGTATGTAGCCACATCACTGGAAATGGTGATTAAGATCATATTCAAATGCATTAAAAAAACCTTGTAACATTTAGATCACTGTTCAGATAGACTGCTGTTTTTAGATGAGTTGGGCAGCCAGTGATACTTCTAGATTCTGCCAGATTAAAGTGCAAGATGTTTTATAATGTAATATATTTTATATGTTAAATTTATAATTTATTTTAAATTATATATTTCTAGGATATAAGCTGGTGGTTGTTGGTAAACAAATAGACAAAAAGTTCAAAGTTCTTTTTCTGTAGCTCACTTACAGCCTGCCAGATACTAAATACAAGCTGCTCTAGGGAAAGGGTAGAGAAAGGAAAGAGGTGTGGTTACAGTTGAGCTTAAGTCTGAAAATAAGTAAGGAGATTGAGCGGGCAGGGGAAGAGAGAGACAGAAAGAGAAAGAGGGAAGGAGGTAAGCAAAAAAGGAGGGAGGGAGGGGATGGAAATAAATGTGAAACCATCTAGAGGAGAACAGGCAGTAAGACTCAAGGGAGGAAGTTTTCAGAACTTAAAGAAATGAAACAATAGGAATATGAGACAGGGTTTCCTACCTGGGCATTTGCTACCTGTGAGAAAGTAATTAGCTAAAAAATATTAGCAAAGGAGTTCTTTTAGGAAAACTTATGGATGAAAAGAGATTTGAACTAGAAAGTGTGGTTGCTTTCATAAAACATTTCATTTTCTAATCTAGAACCACATTTTCCTATGAATACCTTTAGGTGGTTCTAAAAATATAGCCATTGAAAGTTCAACCATGGAAATAATTTTTAATTTTAAGTATTTTTATAAATAGAGAATAACCTGGATATTTAAAATAAATATAAGTACAGAGGTCCTGTCTTTCTATTTCTACATTATCTTAAAAATTATTTTTAATTAAATTTATTGGAGTGACATTGGTTAATAAAATTATGAAGTTTTCAAGTGTACAATTCTATAATATTGGTATATTGCATTGTGTGTCTACGTTATCTTTGACACTAGCTAAGCTCTAGTTTAGAAATAACAAAGCCCAACAGAAGGGTCCCAAAACTATTGAATGTGTCTTTCAGAAATAGTGACTATCACAGAAAAGGCAAGCTATTGATATTATCCTAAACTTGGGATTTCATGAAGGCAAACAGCTATTGGAAGGAGGAAAAAAAAACTGGTACTTTGCAACAGACAGTAGTTTTTTCAACCATAAAACACATTGAGCCTTCCCATATATAATTGTAACTAGCAGCCAGTAACTTAAAGAAAAGAAGGAAAGTGAGGGAATTCTGGAAAATGAAAGGAGAAATAGCAGCAAAAAGTTAAAACCGAGAACTTCCTAGTTTTCAAACTACTTTTAAATGTATTTCTCCAAGTGTTAACACAAACTACCTGCAGATAAAATAGAACAGAAATTATTAAAACCCTTTTAATACTTGAAGAAAATGAGAATCAACCGAAAAGGGACTTAAATGAAGTCACATAAGCAGATAGACAAAGAAGTACTAGAACTGAGGTCTTTGGAATTCTGCTGTCCAGCATGGCAGCCACTAGCCACATGGGCTATTGAGCACTTGAAATGTACCTAGTTCTATTTGAGATGTGCTGTCTCTGTTCATTTATCATTTCAATTCGATTCAATAAAAAAAAAGAGAGAACCTAATATTTATAAGGGTGGTTCTAGGCATTATGTTCAGTATGTTTTGAAGAGACGGGAAAAGGATCATAACAGAGAGAGAATATCTTTTCTGGAATTCTCTAACCAGATCCACATGACAGAAAACATACAAACTATTCTTTCATTAGACTTTGTCAAATCCGTTCTAAAGGAGCCATAACTAGCATAGATGTGAAGAACCTGAGCTTTTCTTGGCTGGGTGAGCACTCTGGTCTAACACACCCAAGGGCATTCTGGCAGGTGCACAGGGTGAAGATGTGTGGTTTGTCATACATCAAGTCCAAGTGGACTCCACCCACACAGAGGAGGACCTTGGCGTAGGACAAATGAGTGAAGCACATCAAGGAATAGCTGTATGAAAAATGCAGCTCAGAGTAGGAATAAAGGAACTGTTGAAAAACTACCGAACCATAAGATCGCTCTAATCGTCTCTTAGTAGGTAAATTGTTGAATAACAATGGTGTGCTGCTAGGTTAGCTATACTTTGCTATATCCGATTTCGTGAACTATATGGCAATGAGCACTTAGTTCTTGCGGAAAGGACAGAAACCACTGTTGTCACTTAGAGCTCACCCTACTAATTACTGTTATAGATTCCAGTCCCAGAAAACACTAATATTTTTACTATAACGGTTTTCAAAATCTGAGGTGCAACAAAGGAAAATCAAGCAACTATTACACTTTTTCAAGTTTTGAGCAGAAGGGGGAAATAGGCTTGTATGGTATTTTAAATGAAATTCCACTTTTAAAATTCTGAATCTATTTGATACCTGTCATTTAAAAATTAGTAATTGTTTTCCTTTAACATAGTCTGTGTAAAGAAATCCCATCCACTTCGGAACAGTTCTCCTGCCTTCCCAGATACATGGAAATTCACTACTGTTGCTGACAAACAAAATGCCACAAGATTTGTCATACAAATCACATTATAAGAGGTTCCAAAAACTTGACAACGTTGACAGTTGTTTTCAGCAAATGGCTGCTTTACTCTGTACTGTCAATGTTGATGTCCTTGTGCACATGTAAAAGAGCAATGTGATTAAGGCAAGCTTGTCCACGCTATATCTGAGCCAAGTTTTCCGTCTCCGCGTGGCACTGAAAGATTGCTCAGCTGTTGCAGATAACGCAGGAATAGCTAGCAGATTTCTGCCATTTAAAAAAAAATTCTCTGGGCATGCATTTCTGTAGGAATTTACCAACATCTGCTGCTGACCTAAAGTTTTCTATAGAAGTGGCATATTTAATTTATATAAGTAATTCACAATGGTGTTGGTCAAGCCTGATTTCCTTAGGAAATAATGAGTTGTGTTTACAAAGAGGAGATGAATTGAAGTTTAATAACATTTCTATTCACTAAATTGTCATTGGCGCTTCAGGCCTCATACTTTTTTGGCCCATCTTACATTTATTTTCTGCATGTTCTCTAAATTATATTTCAGCAGAGAAACTTTTTAGAAAGAAGAATAAAGAGCTAAGAGATTTTGGTGATTCCACAGAAGGCCTACACTTCACACTTATCTTTTTTTTTTTTATAGGCTCTCTGAAAATGTTTGATTTTTGGAAGCTAATTTATTCTGGGAGAATTTTGTAGTTGAATTTTAGTGTGATTTAAAATGGTCATATGTGCTATCCTCAAAAGAACATATAGAATTTAGGTGCTTCTCGCTTTCAAGGTAGCTTTTGATAACCTCTAATTCTTTTGATTTTAGGCATCACTTATGTAGCATTTTATTTTCCAGTGCTCATTTTTGAAATTTGTTCTCTATGTTTATATTATTTAATTCAGGTTCTTTAGAAACATGAGTGTTCTTCAGGTAAAAATAAAAAACTTATGTTAGTTCTGGCAATTCAAACCTGTCTTGTAATGCATTTGTTATTTGATTCATCTATTCTTATTCTTGGTCACCTTCTAGTACAGCTGCATGCTTTAACTGTCTGACTTGTCTTTGAAAATCTTAAGCCACATTCTTTGGAACAGTTGCTTCATGTTGGTTGAAATTCTCCGTGGCACTTTTTTCCATTCATAGGAGCCAACAGCCACCATAGCAGACACATAGTTTCCAAGAACTTAGGCATGGTTTATGATTCCTGAATCTCAACAATTTCTTGTAGGAATTGCAATACCATGTACAGAGTCTGAAATCTTTGTGCTGTGAATTATAATAAAGAATATACATTTATACTGTAAAGTTAAATTGGCATCCATCATTTAAACATATTTCCATTCTTGTAGCTAGCAGAGGGACACAATTTGAATACCCACTAATAAAATAAAATCAATCCAATGGCTATGAGCAAGTAATTAGCTAAAGATATTAGTGAAAAAAATTGTTTTAGGAAAAATAAAGAATGAAAAGAGATTTGAACTATATTTTCTAATCTAGATCCATATTTTCCTGTGAGCACCTTTAGGTTGTACCAAAAATATGGCAATTACAAGTTCAAATTTTAAGCTCCAAATTACTGTCGTTAGATCCATTGAGGCATCTAAACAATGGGTCAAGGTAACAATGCATAATTTGAAAAATTAACAAAAAGTTGCTAATGCAAATAAAATGAAGATCAATATAATTGTGATAATCTTTAACACTTGTCATATTTCCATTGTCAGTTAGACATTTTAGGAAGCAGACATTTTTATGAAATATTTGCCACAAATAAAGCTAGCATCTTTATTTTCACGTAACCAAGAGAAGAAAGGAGAAAATTCTCATAGAGTGTTTAGGTCCTCTGATTAAGCAATGATTAAAAAACATGAGTGATTTATAAAAACAGAGTTGGATACAGAGAAGCCAAATGTGTATCGACAGAGAAGTGCATGCAGGCAGGAAAACATGGACATGCGCTTTCTTTTTGTTCCTGCTGATTTTTATTTTCACAACTTTTTATTTTGTAAACTTTCATTAAAATCATATTGAGGATGACTTTTTATATTTGCATGACAGCATATGAATTGGAAATAAGATAATATCTCATTGATGATATTTATGAAGTTCTGGCCTTAGCTTCTCCCTCAATTTTTATTTTGTGTTTAATTCCAGAAGGGCACAGTCTGTTAGGACCTCAGGTCTGTTCACTGCCAATATCTTCCCAAAGCTTTGGTGTAACTCATTTATAGATATGCTATTGAGAGACAAAAACAGAGTATGAGGGAAATTAAACCATTATTTATGTATACACAAATTTTAAAAGAAATTCCTTTCTCTAAATACATAATCACATTCTTCATCCACATTTTTAGTTCACCTTTTGGCACAATAGCTGTCAGGAGAGAAGTGAGGATAAGCTGTTCTTCACAGACATTTGCGAGATATCAGAAATATATCATGTAAGTGGCTCAAACATTTGCATTTCCCTTTACCCTACCACTCCTCAAAGCCATAAAAGCCAATCTACAAGGTGAATGGGTTTTACTGGTGGATGAAGGAGGCTGTGGTGGCTTCTCATTTGCTTTTGAACTTTCTCATGATACTGAGAATTTCATGAGAAAAAGTGATGCTATCAGTCATTCTATAAAGACTTATGTGAAAGCTTTATTGTGTTTTTCTGGGGTGTGCAAGATGAAATCCCTTATACTGAATATTTCTAGTGTTGGAAAGTATTTTCCTGGTGGATTGGAGTCTATGTTATTTGGGTATGCTGCAAAATATCAGGCAGGGTTTGAGAATGAAAGGATGTTTAACATAAAAGGCCTACTGAGGACTGGAGAGTCTTTCTGTCTAGAGCCGGAATTCTCCATAAAAGGCCCAGGGCCACTCTACTCTGGTTATATTTCTTGGGTGTGGTAGTAGGCAAAGATTTATAAAGGGGGTGAGGTAGAGGGTAGCTAAGTACATAACTAAAATTTAAAATTGTATGTTTTGTTCTTTTGACTAGGTTATTGAATATGCTTAGGAAACTACAATCACCTGCTTCACCTCCAGGATAAAGTCTAGGTTCCTTAGTTTGGCACAAAAAGACTTCATACACCATCTGCTTTTCAGACTCTTCTACATTACTTTTTTTTTTTTCTTAACCTTCACCTGTGGATTGAATTTTTTTTTAGAGAGAGAGGAGAGGAGAGAGCGCGAGGGAAGGAAACATCGATGTGAGAGAGAAACATCAGTTGGTTGCCTCCCGTACACATCTGACCGGGGATCGAACCCAAAATCTTTTGGTGTACAAGACTATGCTCCAACCAGCTGAGCCACCCAGCCAGGGCTACATTACCACTTCATAGCTATACCAACTTGTGAATTACCAAGTAGTAAACCATGTTCTGACCATAGCTAGAATGTCTTCTTGCAGTTTTATCTGAACATATATTCACTCTTTCAAGATAGCGTTCAAATTACATCTTGATGAAACATCCCCTGACTATTCAAGGAAGTCGGTAGGTCCTTTTGCTTCCCCCTATTTTTGGCATTTATTCATACTGTATCACACTGTGTAATATTTGAAGATATATTTATCTCCCAAACTAAAAGACTGTAAACCTTTTGAGGGTAGGGATTGTATCATACCCATATTCATTGGCTATTGCATAGTACCTGGCCTATGATAGATGCTGTATAAATATTTGTGGAAGGAGATGTAGGTCTGTACAACATCTGTGCCCCAGCCTCTGATCATTAATGAGAGTTCACTTGTCATAAGAATCTCTCATACTAGACACATTGGGAAATCTATCTACAAATGAAACACTCTCCATGAATATCATTGACATTCAAGAGCACTTACAGGTTCTTTTTCCTTAAATAATACCTATGTTCATGTAAAGTTCATTTTGTGGAGCCAGCATCATTGTTTTGAGCATCACACCTTATATAGATACACTAATTTGGATACATTGCAGCTCATAAAGAAGTAGAAGAAACACCTGCCCACCATTTTTACTTAAAAGTATTCATCGTGGTTCAGAACTGAAGTGGGTAGGGAAAACTAACTATAAACCCTGAAATACTGATACCTCACGTAACAACTGGTCAATATTGCAAACATTCAGACCATAGCTAGGAATTTAAAATATTCGAAGGGGTATAGAAATCCAAAAGAATAAAGCCCACAATGTCAGTATTAGTAGAAGAGTACTTCATTCTACTCAGACAGAGCCTACTCATCCTTATTTTACAGTTTTACCAAATTTTTGTTTGTCTCCATACTTCTCGGAGATTAGAAGGGGTGTATTAGCCCCAGATTTGAGATGATAAGACTTTTAGATTTAGGTAAATTACAGAAACAGTAAATGCCAGCTGATAATTGGATTCTGTAATGTCAAAGAAAGCAATATAAAAAAGGTGGAAGATAAAAAGGCTTAATTGTAGGACACTTCAGTATAGTTCTAGCTCATCTAGCCTCACCTTTGAATTAAGGGCCAATTTTATTAGGCATTTATTGCCTCCTTTTCTCACACACCTACCCATTTCTCCTCTTCTCTTCTCACAATTCTGCTTTGCCTTTGTTCTGTTAAATACACACCATTCACTTTCCCAAAACTGTAATGTGGTCTTTTAGAGCTCAGTGCACATGCAAGTTCAAGCACAGGGTCAATATATGAACTAAACGTCTGGAACTTCACTACTCTGCCCCCCACCATATAAAAACATCTGCTTCTGAGTCCCCGTAGCTCCCACGAGTTCCCATGGAGCTCCGAGATATGCCCAGTCTTCACCTGACTTCTCAGTGTACCTGCTGCTTAGATGCCTCCAATAGCTGTCCTACTAAACCAGTGGGTCTGCTTGGTCTCAGGGCATGGCCATTTCTGTCTTCGACCTTTTGCTGCTGACTAATTCTGAACAACCTGACTATGGAAGTTTAGATGATGACTTTTAAGCACCTCTAGATTTTGTCACTGACTCACTGGAAATCTCCAGTGAAATATGCAGAGTGACAGTGACCTTAGAAGTTCGGGGGAGTAGGAAAGATTGTCACAGAAACCATGGAACTTTCACAGCAATATTGTCTTTTAGGCCATGGTTTACACTGGAGACAATCTCCCCTGCCCAAAGAATGATTCTCCTCTAAAAAGTGCCATGTTGTGAGTTTCTTTGCCTGTCTCACTGGCTGTCATAAACCTCCGCAGACAGAATTCTTTAGTGTGGAGTGTGTGGTTCTGTACTGCTATGCCACCCACATGAAGAGTATGCCTGGGGCTTTAATTTATGTAGCACTGCTTTGCTGACTATGAATTTTGAACTACTAGTGTTACCACCTTCCACTTAGTGATAATTTACTATTCTATTCCACGCTTGTGTTTTAGATCAAGTTCTTATGGTACAATTTAGGCGCTTTTATGTGCATTCCTGCTTGCTTAGATAAAATTACAACACATGGCTTAATTAGTAAGATGTGTATGTTCACAAAGGAAGACACACTTCCCACCGATTTCTTCTCCCATTCCCAGCAAATTGCATCATGAAAATCTGGAGAAGTAATGGAGCCATTCCCTGAGTGGCATTTACTATTGTTTAGCAGTCTATGGATTAATAATTGAATGACAAAACTGTACATTTAATCTTGGTTGCAGACGTCATCTCCATAATTCAGTAACTCCCACCATCAGGACCATCACAGGTGTGTGACTTGATGTCAACCCCTGAGGACAAAATTGAAGCTCTTTGGGAACTAAACATTTTTTCTCATTATTTGTCAACTGTTTGAAATTCTTTCATTCATTCCTTGGGGTTTCGAGAGCTTGTAGCCTTCAGTGAAAATATCTATTGCAGGGATAACATGTAAACTGCCACAGTTAATACTTTAATTGGAATCTGTGGTCAGTTTGGTGAAGACAGGCCTAAGGAAGTAGGGCACAGAGGTGTCACCTGGACGAGGCAACAGAAGATGGAGAAAGAAGATCTGAAAGTGAGAGCTGGAAGCTCTGAATTTGTCTGTTATTATTTTATGTAAGTTATAAAAATCATTAAACCCTACTTATGTAATTAATTTACTGAACCATGATGGAGCTCTCTCTAGTTTTTTCTAAAAGACCTATATTTTCAGCGTACTTGTTATGGTTTTTCCAACTCTCTTTATTCCCTGAAAATAGGTGATTTCATCACCAATGGCCTCTAAAGTTCCTTTCAGCCTTAACTTCCTGTGATTCTTTCTTTGTATTTCTTTTCTTAGGAGGTTTCTCAGGATGTTTGGTTCTGGTTCTCATTTGCGTAGTAGTGCCGAGGCGGTGGCTTATCTCACTGAAGTCATCAGTTTGGGCCCAGTCTTGATGGAGAGAGCTGATCTCACCAAGATAACCATTCAGTGATTTTTTTTTTTTTTTGGCATGAGTCTCAGGTTTCTTAATTATATTTGGCTCAGCATATGGCATTGTACATAGAATGTCTTGCCTTTCCCTCTGTTGCATTTCTAAATTTTTACAGATAATGGGAAGCACGGATATCTTTAAGAAGAACTTATAATTACACTCACTAATGTTTCTTATTATGTTTCTTAAGACCTGTGTCAGAAAATACACTGCCTAGAACTTTAATGAACCTTGTGAATATTGATCTTTTTTTTTTCATGTTAGAGTAACTCAGAATTTTTCTAATGTCTGTGCAACTTCCAATAATTTAGAACAATGAAAATTCAATATTTAGCATGAAATACATTTAAAAAAAATTCTGGAAAATGTGGATTAACTTTATAGCAGTTATTAATGTTATTGACATGAAGTAAAGTATGTCATAAATAGTATGTCATAAATGTTATGTTTTTTATTAATTTAAATGAAAATAATATAGTTTAATAAATAAACCCGCCAGATTTGAGGTTAATTAATGAATATATTATGTATAAAGTTACTGGTAAGATGGGTGGATTCTAATCAATAAAATCTTCATAATGATTTTCCAACCAATGAGCATTTATTTACTAAACAACTGTAAAATTGGTACAGTCAGCGTGACTTCTAAATATTAAAGGAAAACTGTCAGCGATGTAAGAACTTGTGGATATTTTATTTTTAATAGTATGTATGCTTTGAGTAAGTGCACAGAATCAGCTTTGCTATTTTGCAGAATAGAATGAACAGTTATGTACAAAAGTAAGTCACAAGAAATCCCCACGGAGGCAAACAATGCAACGCAACTGAAATTAAAAATGTTTTAGTACAAACTCCTTTCTGTGGGTCTACTCTCTTAACTCCACGGTGAAAGTCAATAAGAAAGCAGCATTTTGTACAAGAGCATTAACCTTAAACCAAACTTCCTCAGAACGTGTCTGCTTCATGAGTGAAGAAAAGCGCGTGTTTTCCAGTCACAGGCCAGCAGCACCCGTTCCCTAGAAGGAAGACAGGCAGCAAGTTTTCAAAGAAGCGAGCTTTCCCCTGCAGTGGCTGGGATGACTCACTCTGTCACAGGGGATAATTTCACTGCGACCATTGAGATTTTTATTTTCTTTCTGGGAGAAGGAATAGATGGGTTTATTTTAAGTACTGGGCAAAGGGATCGTTAGTGGGAGTTCTGCATAAAACTACTCAAGATGTGAGCTGGACAGGAGTCATTCATATTCTTAAGATAAGTTACTTCAAAATATGAGTATAATTGCCCTTGAAATGTTACTTTTTGGGTGTTTGTTTGTTTTTTATAAACTACCCCCCCCCCTTTTTTTTTTTCTTAGAGGGTGAAGGAAACACTTAAAATAATGGCTGGAGTTAGCAGTATTTATAGGCCAGCATTGTCTGGCAGTCCTTCATTTCATCTTCAAATAAACAGACGACCCTTTGTAAAATAACCATCATATACTGTAAGTATTTTAAATGACTTTCATGTTTGGAATGCTCCTGACATCACCTACAGGGATCAGTGCCGCTAGCCTCAAATTTCTGCTCTGCTTAAATGTCCTCAGAAGGTATAGAAAAGGAAGCTTCGTCATGTGCTCCTGCTTCCCGGCAAGAAACTCACTTCAGGCAAACGAATGCAGAGAGACAGGTCTGTGCTGTGCCAAGGTTGTAGGCAAACGGCTCAGGATCATTTGGGGCCCTACTGGCAGCTCTCAAAGCATTCCTGGCTTTACAGCCCCCAGAATATCTTGGGCAGAGCTCCTTTCCCTAGCTCCGACCTGTTACTGAGAGTCAAGCCTCTATGTGAAAAGAAGCACCTCATTTTCTCAGGGGCTGCTCTGCAGAGCAAGTGGCAAGCTCTCCTTTCCTGGGATCATAATGCTGCTTGGGTTTGTTTTCCATAAAAATGCATCGATACATTTGCAGCTGGTGGGGGCACCGCTTTATTGCCCAGTGTGGAATGCATACCAATAAAAACCACCACGATTTGTAACAGCAATCTTATATGGCTTTCCAGGTTACTCAGATATTCAAACTCGCATAACCAATCATCAGTGTAAGAAATTCTCCACTAAGCTGTTAGTGCGTTATATAGTCTGTGACTTCTCAGCTCAGGGAATGATACTCATTTCTCTATCTGTCCTGTTCAGAACAACTTCTCCTTTACTGCATTGAGAACAGTGTAACTGAGAGGCAATAAGGAAAGGCAATATCATAGAGTGGGTCACATTACGCTGAATTTTATTGTAGTCTGACATTGTGAGTGAACCTTTGGAATCCTTGAAAGCAGCGTAAAGGCAAAACCTGCTTCTAATGGACTGAAGAAAAATATTCTGACAAAGTGATAAGTGGGGTGACTTCTAGAAATCACGACTTGAAAACATTTTCTGAACCAGTGCTATTTCTGTTGTCCCAATTCACAGAATGATATTAAAACAGCCTGCCATTAGCCAGAACTACTAATTTTTTTTCCCTAAGGCCGGGGCTTCATTTTTAAAAATATAAAGTGATCTATAACTCCTCCGACTCCAGCTAAAAAAATCTTCTGTCTTCCATTCCCCTTCAGTTATTCTCCCACATGGTTATATCAAAAGTATTAGAATTTAGGTGCTGTGAGAGTATTCACTTTAATCTGTTTATTTTCTAGTTGGACACATCATTGGTGTTTATAATTATGAACGTTGTGTTTTTTCATAAAAAGCAACAGATCATTTTATCTCCATTATTCTCCTCTCTGAAGTATGTGGAATTGTATATTCATTAGGTTTAAATTATTTTAGAAAACCAGTGTAGGTATATTTTTCAACTACTATGGGAATGTCAGTGAAAATAATAAGGGGCCCATCAACATGGGGCCCTTTTACTAGGATCCTATGGTTCAAATTAGAAATGGACACAATTAATGTGACTGACTAGTTAGACACAGATTTTTATAGGATGTCAGGAAAAGAAGCTCCCTTTTCATTAATCCAAACCCAAACTATTTTTTTTTCTTTTTCCTCCCTCGCTACCACTGCCATGTCCCTGTTCTTCACTTTTCCCCAATTAACCTTTTCTGTTGTTGTGCCTGGCACATAGTAGGTGCAGAGTAAATATTTGTGTGTGTGAATGAATGAAGGACGTTCAGGACACAGAGTTTCTTGGTTCACTTGAGTCAGCTGGCTCTCAGCAGCGCTCAGTGTATAAACTGGACGTGTTGTTGACAACTCTCTTTGCTCTTTGTGTGCATAAGCTAAGAATAAACAGCACTGAAGGGAAGGGAGTGCTTCATTCATCGGAGGATTACACCATCATAAACTCACCAAAGTGTACCACACAGAGCCAGTGATCACAGAAGACAGGCAACCCAGGCCCCATCATTAAATATAGAAGCCTGTCTTCACTGTTTTTATCCAAACAGACACTGTATTTTGGAAATTTCCACCACACTTCCTTTTGAGTTGCTTCTTTTCTCAAGATACCAGGACTGGAGCTTTACAAAAGTAGACTTGCTAGGGAAGCTGGTAAAACGATGGCCATACATTCTTTTGCCCCCCACCCCCACCCCAGTCCCCTGGCACCCACAGGAGACCATTGTGTTAATGCTTCTTGGTTGACTTTTATGTCCCTGACACATTTCTATACACTGATAGAAAGACTGGAAACTCTGACATTCCAAGAGCTCAGGTTCAACAACTAAATGATTCCTTTTTCTCTAGACCAAAAAAAATAAAAAAAGTGATAATATTCAAGTCTGTATCTTTAATTAAACATCAATCATATGAAGAAACTCAGGTAGAAATGATAAAGCTATTTGTGGTTTACTAGAAATGTTTCACACCTAAAGGCTCAATATTTTTTCTTTTACTAGTGAATCCTATATGTGTGTGTGTGAGAGTGTTAAGTGCCATCTTTGTTTTAGGTTATTTCAACTATGCAGCATTTAATCCTTCATATATTATTGAAAATATTAATATATGAAGTATATATTTAGTATATTTTTATAGTTTTTAAATACTTTATATTTAATACAATATTTTATTAAATGAAAATATTTTTAAACACTGAAATATTTTTTAAATATTTTATTAAGTTGTTTTAACTATTACTAAGACTGTACTAAAATAAGAAAATAGGTGAGAATAATGGTGAAGTCACAGCAAAGAGAGAAATGTGTTCCTCTGCTGAGGTGACAATGTGACAACCAGATTGTGTGGATTCACCAAACTCTGAGCAATATTCCCATCATTGGGCAATACCCAGTGTCCATTTGGCTTATTTTAAAGATGCTTGTGTTCTTTACTTTTCTTTAATGCTTTATACTAATTTAAGGGAGCTCCAATATGTTCCTATTCCTTGTTACTTGACAAAGCCAAACATACTCATTTTATGAAGGTAAAATGGAATAGTACATTATGTAGAAGTTATTTGTAAACTGTTTATAAACCAAGCTAGTGTTCAAATATGAGGTGGGATTGGAGATGCTTAGGATATAAATTAGTCTCAAAACTTTAATGCTTATTAAGAAAACATCCATTTAATGGCCAGCTCACATTAGAGTTGTATATGTATTCCTTGACTTTGTGAAGTAGTCTAGAGGTAGTCAGAACTTGTACATTGCAATAACTTCTTACTGGACTACTGATCTTTTGGCAACTTAAGTTTTTTGGTGGAAAATGCAGTTATGAAACTTCTGGGAAATTTATATAGTAAGTCTTTATCCAGAATTATATTGCTTATTATTTAGCATAGATTGTTGAAATATTTAGATCTCTTTTTGTGTCTTAGAACAGATTGGAAGGAAGAAGGTGAAATAATAATAGACACGAGCACAGCAGTAGAAAAGTATTAACTGAGAACCTGGAACTGAAGGAGAAAATAGTCACCTTTCAGGGCACACAGGACACACAGGTATATATTAGTGGAGATTCACAATGATGACATAAGACAAAAATTTTAAATCTTCATTCCAAAAAAAATTTTTTTTTAAATGGTGGTAAGGGCATTTAGAAAACATTTTACAAACTATTTAATAAAATGTGTAAAATTAAAATGTTTAATTAGTTTATATACTCAATAAATATTTATTTGGGAAATGCATGTCTGGGGCCATCTCATTGGGTATCTGCTTAGAACTGAAGGCAGTCCCCATACATTTTTTCAAAAGGTGACCTTTTTTGTCTCTCTTACAGCCCTTCAGACTTAACTAACACAGGTTTTGACACAAATCAAAGACATTCTTTGGTTGCCCTGCCAGTGTGGCTTAATTGGTTGGCGCATTTTCCCATACACTGAAAGATGGCAGATTCGATTCCCGGGCAGGGCACATACCCAGGCTTCGGGTTCAATCCTTGGTTGGGGTGCATGCTGTTCTGGTGAGTGTAGGAGGCAACCAATCGATGTTTCTCTCTCTCTCTCTCTCTCTCTCTCTCTCTCTCTCTCTCTCTCTCTCTCCCTCTCCCCCCCTTCCTTTCTCTAAAACCAATACAAAAATAAAAATAATTAAACTAGATAAAATAAAAATAAAAAAACTAGAAGATTCTTTAAAAAAATTCTTTGGTAGATTGTAGTATTTTAAAACACCCATCAAAAGCACAAGCATCAATATCTAGGATATCTGGAAAATGTGCCATAAAATGTACATTTTTCTGCTCTTCCTTTAATGCTGGTATAGTCACTATTGTACTGATGGTGTAAACTATGCAGGTAACTGTATGCTGTTAAAACCAAGGCTACAATAAAAAATGGCTTCTGAAGAGCAATCTTGGGGATCCTGTGGATGTGACCAACCCCCACCCCAGGTTTTTGATATTATATTGAAAAAAGAATTCAATATGTAACTCATGTTTTATAGTAAAAGCTTTATTTTATTCCTTGCATGGAACCACTGCCGTGTGCAATAGCAGTACTTGTTTA
Source organism: Tadarida brasiliensis (assembly GCA_030848825.1). Classification (NCBI taxonomy): domain Eukaryota; kingdom Metazoa; phylum Chordata; class Mammalia; order Chiroptera; family Molossidae; genus Tadarida; species Tadarida brasiliensis. The sequence continues at coordinate 59,199,540 of CM061258.1, forward strand.
GTGTTTCACGTTTGAGAAGGGAACTAGAGTCAGTCTAAGGAGACTCTCAGCTGCCCATCATGCTGTGGTTTGACGGTGAAGGTATGCTTCCTCTTTGTTGTCCTCACTCTGACACACCAATCATTTGCACTTGGGAAATGTGCCTTCAACACCAAGTTACTCCTGAAAACAAAATAAAGCCACCAGCACGCACAGCCAGCAGACAGCTGGGAGGGCAGGGATGAGAATGATGCACACATACTTCCTCCATCCCCTTTCCTCCGGCCCGGCCCTTGATTGTCAATTGCCAACTAGTATAAAGAGGCTTGATTTAAACCATTTTATTTTCTGCTCTTCAGAAATTTGGGAATTTGTTTTTTATGAAGGTCATCATAACAAAACTCAACTGTATCGTAGCAAAAATTTGACTGATTCGTGAAGATTATTGTGAAGAGAATCTACCTATGATTCTGAAAAAGACTAGACCACTGCATATTCAGTTCCACGATTTTGTAATCTTGACGGGCTCTTCAGAGTGCCAAATCCCCAATCTGACTGACTCTGTGGAAAGTTGCCATCAAGATGCCCGCCTCCAACAAGCTGATGCTGTCACTCTGTGTTATCCAGCTTGGGCTTAGAGACTGAAGGCTAAAACGCATGTTGGATTTTTATGGTAAAAAGTGCATCAGGAGGGCAACTGCATACTAGGTTACCCTCCCAGATTGACCCCTGTCCTTAGGTTTTTATTGCCTGAACTGGCACCAAAGAAACTCCTTGAAAATAACACATTCCTTGTCCATTCAGTGGTTAATGATGCTTAAAAAAAAATCACAGTTTGTGACTGTGACCTAAATTATGCCAGAAGCTGTAAAACCATGGTTTCTTTAAATTCAAATATGACCCACATGCTTTAAAACCACAACACTGACCCTATAGTGCTGTTGGTGAGTGTGCATGTCCTCATATAAGCACGCACACACACAGACACACACACTCACACACACACACAACACTTGGCATTAAATGACTTGATAAAAGAAATGCTATTTTTCAGACTTCCATGTTAAAGAAAAGGCTCATGAAAGAGATGTAAGTGAGCTTTAAGCCAAACATTTGTTTGGCTTTGCTGCAGCAGGCTGCAGGAATGTAAACTTTTTTTTTCAATGACTTCAGCTCCTAATTTGAAAGCTAGGATTTTTAGGAGTGAGCAAGAGACTATATTTGGCCAAAAAATTCTGCTGGCTTTACTTAGCCACTCTGCACATTCAAAACAATACTTCTTTATCAAAAAAACAATAGTCTGTTTTATTCACAGCACATGTAGAAGTTGGAACATCGACTAAATTCCACTTTCTTCTATCGCAGTGTGTCTGCAACCAGCTAATGAGCTGCAACAGAGCCTGGCCTTCATTTTCAGCACATTAAGTTCATCCCTCATAGGAATTGTGGTCTGGCTGTGGCACCGCCCCTAGGTATGGGTGGGATTTGTTTCTTCTACCAGTGGTAGGTTAGCCACATGGGTACGTGCTGTCGCACCACACAACAAAATTTTCTCTATAATAACCAGTCTAAGTAGCCTTTTACTCCACAAAAGTAGATCCCATTTAATTTACTTTGTGTTTATAGCACTCCCTCTCAAACCGCATCATTGGCACAGACTGATATTTATACAACTTTTTATTTTAAACTATTTATTTAGAGTTGAGACTTCAGTAGCACTCCCTGTCAGATTCATTGAGCATGCTTCAATTCAGGATCCCGAAAATGTAAATTGGGAAGAGTGATGTGTGTTTGTGGGATTTGTTTCTCTAGTGTGTGGACACCCAAACAAATCTCACTGAAGTAAAGGGAGCTTACCCACGTGTTGATAAAATGGGTGATACAAATTGGCGATAGGAAATTTTATGTTGATAACTGAATAAAAATAATTGCTTTTGCTTATTGTGTCTCCATATTTCTTTGACAATATAGTTGATAAAATCAGTTATATAATGTGTCTATAATTTTCTAATTCAGAAGCAGCAGTGTCATCGGAGATCTCTTTTTACACACACTACAAGACTCTATCACTCATTTATTCTAATGGAAGTCTCTGGCCATCTAGGCACTTACCACAGAAGAAAAGGAAAATAAAGTTATTGATTTTGTATCTGACCTCTGTTTTGGGGCCTTACCTAAGTTATATTTTTCTTAAATAAAGTTTTTTTCCTCCCAGTTTTTTTTTTAACTTTTAAAATGAGGAAAGGGATATAAATTTCAAATTGACTTTCAACCACATAAAGTAGAATCTGGTCAATTTTTCCACTTATTGTGAACATTTCACACTGTTAATTATATTGAACCTTCATTTTTTTAAATGCTGTTTAAAATCCTATACTATTTCTTGATCTAACAATACAAGTAAAGTCTTGCTTGCATATTTGATCCTCTTTTACTGTCTTCTTCTGATGAACACCTGTTCATTTTCAGACCTGGCTCCTATACTGTTCCTTCAGTGAAAAAAGTCTCATCTTTCAAAGAAGAACATAGCTCTGTTAGATTGGGAGAAACTTCTGTCCTCCTGGTATTCCCTATAACCTTTACTCTTTCTCTGCATTTGGGAGACGAGGCTACTTCAGAGAAGAGACAAAAAAGAAAACAAGTGACAATAAAGGAATTAACTTCATTGTTCTTGTAACTCTATATTAAGATCTCGATTTAGAAAATAGATTTGAAAGAATAAGGGGTCAGTTTCTCTTGTGCTCTCATCAGCCCAGGGTAAAGATTTCTTGGGTCCTAGGAAGGGAAGAGAGTTGAGAAGGAACTAAAGGAGCTTAGCTGCCAGGGAAGGAGGGTCCCTGAGAAGGGGCACAGACAGTGCCTGGAATGGAAAACAAGCAGAGAAGTGCTGGGGTGAGGAGGATGTCTGAAGTCAGCACAGAGGAGATGAGGGCTTTCTCATATAGGATAGTGAGGAGGGATGATGCAGTGAGGACTGGATTCCCCTCCCAACCCTGCTCTCCGGACCCCCTGGCACTTTTTAAGCCCCTGGAAATTAGAAGCAACCCAGGAGAGAGGGGGCTAGAGGAGGCCTAATTTCTGCCACTGTGTGAGTGGGGGTTTCAAATAAAAATAAATAAATTATTATGGAACAAAGAAAAAAAAAAGAAAAAGTTTTTTGCACATCTGAGTTTGGCGGCTCCAGGTTTGTATGTATCAAAAGAAAAAAACTATGCCTTCCTCGTTGTCATGCTCCTGTGTCAGAGTGTATGACACATAGTAGGCACACAATAAACAGTTGGTAAAGAATGAATAGTATCATAGAGCCAGAGTTGTATTCCAATGGCTTCCTATCTTTTTGATCTGGTTTCTCTGTTGGGTAAAAAAAAAAAAAAAAAAAAAAAAAGCCCTGCCTTATTTTGGCTTGCTGCATGCCAGCTTGGCCTGTTTACTCCTGTGGTTTCCCGAATTCCAAAACAATGCGGCATTGCCTGAAATTACACTTCAGTGCTTTCTGGAGCATTTCTGCTGCCCACCCTACTTGCAGTGACTCCACTTCAGTTCCTTGAATGCCAGCTGCTGCGATAGCTCGCTGTCACTAAGCCTCTACGTGCATCCAACCCAGAGGAGTGAAGTGGGACCACATCAATGCTGGGGAACTGGCTGTCTTCCAGAACTGCACTGTGGGTCATTCTGTCTCATGTTTTGGTAAGGTCTATTTTCTCCATGGCCTTTCAGTGAGGAGAGGGGCCTGGGAGAGGGCAGAGCCTGGAAAATAGAAGCAGAATGCCCAGCGTGGGTGTGAAGTGTCCCCTTTCCCCTCGAGCAGAGGAGATCCATTCAGAGGACGTTCCACTTACACATCCCCTTCTAGTCTAATTTTTACTCAACTTTTTTTTTTTTTTTTTCTGGCACCTGTAAACCAGATGGGATATCCACTGACAGACTGAGCTATGTAGGATGAGGGGGCTTTCTGTTTCCCCCTTCAGCCCTTGTAAAGGCATCTGCTGTTTCCCTCCTGCACTGTTTAGACCTCAGTGGCCACGTCTTCTAAGTCACATTTGTGTGATTAGAAATGTCTACCTTCTCCAACACATTAAATACCAGTGTTGATTTGGTGCCTTTTACACCTAATTTTGAAATATGTAAAAAAGTGTAAACTGCCCCTGACTCTTACTTCTTTCCTATATCACTTTGTGTATTTTTGACTACAAGTAGCAAAATACCCAATTCAGGCTGGCTTAACAGGAATGCAAGGGCATCTGAACTGAAAGGTGGTGTCAGCTAGGTGGCTCCATTTTGACAAGAAAACTTGACTATGTCTCTTCCCACTCTGCCCTTCAGAACCTTCCTCGCTGTCACGAGATGACCGCCAGTAGCTGACTCCAGTGCGCCCTGTTTTTCTATGCATGTCCTGCAGTACCATGGAAGCCACTAAGGAACCTCCTTTTCCAGAAATCATCAGCAAATCCATCCTTATATCACATCTGCACAGTTTTGAAACACACATCATATGTGTGCAACATGTCACTTTCCTCCTCCTCCTTCCTTTCTCTCCTCGACCATCCATTTGGTTCAAGTAGATAAAAGGGAATGAGGACACTATAACATATCAAAATGGGCCTGGATGGGACTGCAATGAGGAATATAGTCTCAGTGACACAGGCTCCAGCTGTGTGCAATTGATCAACCTGTCGAAGCTGATGGGGGCTGTGAAAAGAGTTTAGTGAAGCTGTGTTCAAGACCCGGCATTGCTGTTTACTAACCAGATGGGTGGTCCCAGGCGATTTGTTCCACCTCTTGGAAGCCCAGTCTTTTTGTGAGAATCAAACGAGATGCTTATAAAAGAACACTGATAATATCTACCTTCTCCAAATGCCAAATATTATTATTACTATTTTTTATTATTCTTATTATTATTCATGTTTTAAATAAAATAGGGAAACTGGTCTTCATTATGAGAGATCTACATTGAAAGGTTTTGTAGTGTATCAGAGTCTTTACTTATTAAAAAAAATTCTTATTTTATAGTTAATTTCAAATTTTTAAACATAAAATATAAAGTTAATTGTTTTAAAACTTGGAGTTTATTTTTTTAAATCCTTACCTGAGGATACTTTCCATTTATCTTCAGATAGAGTGGGAGGGAGGGAGAGAGAGAGAGAGAGAAACATTGATGTGAGAGAGACACATCGATTTGTTGCCTCCCCCTCGACCCCAACCAGGGCTGGGGATGAACCACAACAGAGGTACGTGCCCTTGAACAGAATCAAACCCACAACTCTTTGGTCCACAGGCTGATGCTCTAACAGCTGAGCCAAACGGGCCAGGGCTAAAATTTGGAGTTTATGACCACCAGAAAGGAAACCTCCCTTTCCATGTGAACTGGCATATAGCTCAGAGTAACATTTAGACCTTAGCTGAGAAACGATCTTTTTCAGGTTCTTCTAATATTTATCTCTTTGCTCTTTTTGATTCATCTTTATCCAATTTTACCTTTAATTGATTTATGTTATATATTTCACTTAAACATTTTAAGTGTTTTTATATTCTCTATGGAACTTACAAAAAAAGAAAAAGAAATATATGGAGGGAAGGAGAAAGGAAGAGAGGAAAGAAAAATAGAGGGGAACATGGAGAAAGGAATGACCAGCTCAGAGCTGAGCAGTAGTTTGTAAACGAGGGGGAATGTAATGAGAAACTGGTAGTTGGTTAGAAGGTACATGTGTCAAAAAGAAGAAATGAGATCCAGACAGAACATTATGGCAGTTAGAGAGCAGATGAGGGGTAAGTGTAAGAACTATTTCAGGTGAAGAATAGAGAAGACTTGCCAACTCAGGGATGATGGTTTTGAAATGATGGTGATAAAAAATGGAATGTCAGTGATGCTAAAGGTTTGAACCTGGCTGATTTCAGGAAAGTTATGAACATGGGGTGGGGAAGGGGATGGAGATAATGGTGCCAGACACTGTGCTAGCCAATTTACAGAAAGCCCTTAACTTCACACAAAACATCTTATTTAATTCCCTAAATAACCGTGCTAGGTATTAGCATTCCCTTTTCAGATGAGTAAACTAAGAAAGAACAAGCTTTTTGTTTTGTTTTATTTTTTTAAACTGTTAATTCTGACTAATATATACACAGAAAAATCCGAAAAGAAATCCAGGTGGCCATTTGGTCAGTTTGATTAACATAGTCATTCAGTGTGGACAATTAGGGTCAAAAAAGGCCATCCCGCTTTCCTCATCAAATACCATGTTGTGATCCTGTATGTGTGTAAGAATGTGTGTTTGGAGAGAAATTATTTTTACCACAGAAACTTTCTTCTTTGTGTTGGCTATATAATACTGACTTCACTCACACAGCAACTTGGATATGCCTGGAAAATGTAGATCCATTATTTTGTCTATAACTACTCTGTTTCTCTTATAAATTTAAAGTCCTATGTGGTTTAAAATTTGGCCCACTCCAATAATTAAAACCATCCCTTTAGGTAATGCTGCTCCTTTAGGAAAACACGCTTTGTCTCCCAGACTTCTCAACATTCTATCCACTCCTCGGCACTCCTGCCAGTTGGTGTCTGGGTGTGTGGTGGAGGGTAAGTCTTTCAAAGCTTAGGAATGGTGGGGAAAAGCTGGCATCTTTGGGTGTGGAGCCCTCCTGAGACTTTCATTTTCATGGTGATGTCCCTTGTCTGTCATCTTGATGGCACAGCTGATGGAAGCACCTTTTTATCTTGGCTTGGTGGACTTGAGCCCCCCTTGGTTTTCTCTGCTTTATTCCCCATGTGGCAGCACCTTGCCTGCTAGCTCTCAATTCAGTTGTCAATTCCCATGGGACAGGGGTGGGGTGCTGTGGGAACATCTGGTTTCTATCCAGGCTACATTGAAATGAAGTGGAATTTAGGAAAGCTATTCCTCAAAGCTAATAGGTGAGCTCTCAGGTTGCTGATGCAGGCAGCCCTGGAGTATGGGGAGGTTGCAATTTAGTCAGATGTGGAATTTGAGGTTGTTCTTCCCTTGGGCTTTCCACACCTTACCATTCAGAAGAGTGCAAGCTAGAAAGGGAAACTGGGAGGCAGGCTCAGACTGCTTTTCACACTCGACCATCCCCATCCCCAGGAACAGAAGGGGTGGGCTTTGTTCCCTTTCCTCTTTGTCCTCAGTTCTTCTACCATGAAGCAGCCAGCCACATGGCCTGGAGAGGTCACAGGTGGAAGGCCTCCTCTCTTCATTATGTGAATTCTAGATCGAGTCCTCCAGGTTTAAGCCTTGAAATGTTAAGTAGGAACTAAAAGAATTTAGCAAATCCATTTACTGTCCACAAAGCCTTACACTCAAGCTAAATTCGTATCCTTTCCCGATCTAAGGCAATACGTTTTCTGATTCTGCCTTGAAGGTGGCAGACTGCAAAGAAATGTGATTTGGAGAATGTTGTAAATACATTGGTTTAATATTTGCAAAATACCATCTATGGTACAGTCACATAGATATAGTCAAAAGTCCAGAAATCTGTGTAGCTAAATGTTCAGTTTACACCATCTAGCTTCTGTTAAAATACATGAGAATCACTTTCTAATCCATTTTGTCTAGCAAGTAGAATAGGTGGAGAGCTGATTTTATTGTGAGCTAGTAGTGTATTTAGAATACAGCCTATAAAAAAAATAATTATAGCTATCGTGACCAAAAAACAGGCAGACACTTCTTTTATCAATAAATAACAAATTAACAAAAAGGTGACTTTCACAGTGTAGTGTGCCTGAGTTGTTTTTAAACCGGCATTTTTAGAGATTGTTTTCTAAGTGTTTTGTCAGAAAACAAACTTTAGTAAATTTTATTTTATGAATGCTACAGTTTAGAGTTCTGTTTTATGTGATAGCAAATAAACTAACTTTTTTCCCAATATGTTTTTTCCTCCATTAGATATCACTATTTGTAGCAGGCCTTGTCACATAGAGGTGAAAATTAAATTATGGTAGTATGAAAAGTGTACCTAGAAAATCCTGTGAATTCTTTAACGAAAGCTGTACATTTGCTTTACTCAAAGGAATATATCTTTTGTGGTACAAAAGGATAAAAGTATTGAATTAGATATGTGTAAAAGAATAGTGGGGATTACCTTATTGCATGCATTCTATCTCTTAGTTTCGGTATTCTGTTCTAATTACGAGCCAACATTTTCCCCAAATTCCAAATTCACCGTAAAAAGAAACATATAATGACCACATTTCCTAAAATAATCTCTGAAATTATGGACACATTTATTCTTGTTAATATGAGGTTTGCATTTGAATTTAGATGATGGCGCTGTGGATTGTTTTTCTGAATAATTTCATATAAGGACAGTTTGTAAGAACAGATAAAACCAAAGGCAATTATAACATAAACCCTTTTCTTCCTCCTGTATGCACAGAATGACATAAGGCTAGAAACTTTTTCTTTATCATACTTATCAAATCTTAATGTTTAAATTTTTTTCATTCCTGTATACATATAAAATTATACATAATGGATGGAAGAATTATGGCAGTATTCTTTATTTCCTCCTCTTCAATAATTATATGTTCATCTATCACTCACAGAAAAGTGTAGGTCTGTAACTGCTTTAGTCTTGTTTGTTGAGAGAGGCCTGTTTTCTCTTTTTCTTATGAACTTAGAAGCATAGATGTAATGTAATGTTCTCACCCATGTAATATTATTGTAGGCTTTCCCCCCTTGTTGTTTTTGGTGACTTAATCATAAAAATAAAATGTTAAAGATGATTTTTAAAAATTTCTTCCTCTGCATGTGGTAATTTAGGTAACACCTCTGGAATGCAATTTGGTTTGAGGAATTCAATACATATTTTAAGAGTGGGTAGAGGAAGAAGCGTATTTACATATGATGCTTATAATTACTTTAATTTCAAGACCGTAATTTGTCATGATTTCTGAAAATTTTTATTTTATATTTTTGGAAAAGGACCTTGTTGACTACACACTATAGTAATTATTGCTTTTAATGGAAGAAGTGTCTTAAATCTGAGTTTTCTAGTAGTCATACCTAGGCACTGGTGACATTCTTTACCGCTCCCTGCCCTCCGGGAGATAATATACAATTTAGTATCTAACACTACAGTTATGTGGCACTATAAAAAAAACAACCCTTTTTTTCTTAAACACATGAAAAATGATACATTTTCAAATAGTTATGCTTTCACTTCATAAGGTTTTATCTTAAAAGCAACACTAATATGAAAATGTGAATATGAAGATTTCCTTTTCTTAAAACTTATTATCCCTTGGTGACTTACGAGGAAATTGGTTCACATGATTTTTAATTTGTCTCAAGGCCTGTGGAAAGAAACTGGCTTTCTAGAATGTACAAGGTTGAGCATCGTACAGAAATAAATACCTCCCCCCTTGGAATTTAAATTGTATCTAGTAGTACTATTTTTATACCTCTTACTAGGAAACTAAATACCTCTAAATTTAGTGCTTTGGAATTTTATTTCTACTAAAAATTTCTTCAGATATGTGAGCACCATAGTAACAGCTTTGCAAGTTGATTCTTCATTACAGTTTCCCGATAAGAGCCTCACTCAAGACCGTTCCTTTGGGATGACTGAGACGAAAAATCAATTCTGATAACATTAGAACAAATTTAAAGATGGAGGGAAAAAAACAATCAGAGAAAGCATGCATGCTGTGGATAAACAGCTTCCCTTAATTTTTTTCTCTCCAAAGTTTAAATGCATTTTTAAAAAATTTTTTATGTCTTGTATTATTTTATATCTAAGTAGGATTTTTTCCTTCTTTGGAAAAAAATAACTCTTTTATCAGAGATATGAAAAATTTTGCTGAATATTTATGGCACAGGTAAAGGTCTTTTTCATGCTTTACAACAACATTTTAATAAAACCTATGGGTAAGTAATATCGGGTGTGAAAAGATGAATGCAATGAATCCATTTTTAAAAAAGTTAATAATTCATTATTTCCAAGAAAATCATTGCATTTAAAAAAAAAAAGTGTAGTACACTAGACTGAGCTCTGATCATCTTAGAAAGAAGTCTGTCAAAATAAATCAGGTTGATAACTGATTAGCAGAACGTGTAGTCTGTCATTTTTAAATACGTGCCCAATTTCTTCCCATAAATCTTACCTTTAAAATCTTCAAGGGGAAAATTTATTTTGGGCACATTGGCCATGAATATCAGTTGACATTTATACAGTGCACAGAATTTATACTGTGGGTTAGGATGTCGGCCATAATTCTAGGCTGATAGTTTGTAAAGGGAAGATTCCATTTTGTACTGTTTATAAAATGTTACTCTGCAGTTCCATGCTCCAAGACTAACAAAGTCTATCCAAGTATAGTCAAGCGCTACAGTTTAACTTATTACATTCATTAAACTAGGCTTAGATTGTCCTAATTATATGTTATCAACAATTAAGGAATGGATCACATGCCACAGACTGGCTGAAATATTCTGTGTTCTTGGCTGGATGCCAGTGGAGGTGCCAAGTTCCATTCTACCTTGTCATCATCTGCATCCCTGCTTTTGCAGTACAAGCAGCAGCTGTGCTAGACAAAATAATCTCAATTCTCACATGTACTTTTCCTTTAGGAAATAGCTCACACTGAATTGCATTTCTGGTGTGAAGAGTGCTACACCTGAGTGAGTTTGTGCTGAAAACGTATTTTATGCAAATATAATTTTTAACTGATATAATCTTTTGTGACTTTCAACTGCATTTGTCCTATCAAAATAATGGTCTTACTTTTCATCCTGAAATTATTACCAAATGGATTCTGCGGGCAGCAAAGTACTTTTTGCTCGTTCGGCAATGATTTTCCTATACCTCAAATTACATAATTTTATAGGTGCTCTGTTTCAAAGGAAAACAATCTTTATTGATCCAGGCAGTCAGAATTAATCATGGATCTCCAATCTCAAAACTCCTAGCAAAATCCTTTTATTCAGAACACCCGTGTGCCAGACACTCAACACTTTACAAATCCTTGTGGGATGATGGGTCTTTTCAAATAGTCTGATTGTTCAATCTAGTGTGGCTTCTGAAACGGAGATTCAGCCAGGCTTTCCCCTCAGCAGAGGCTAGTCCAGTCAATTTTATGAAGAGCTAAATTCGACCCAGCTTTTGCATCAAATTGTCACTTTGTTCTTGGTAACATAAAAGTGGGTGTCAGAAGTTGTTCGCCTTTCCATGTGTTTGGTAGAGAGAAGATCCTGGAGTAATAGGTGTGTGTCGCAACAGGGCCAGAAGGTAATGGTGCCAGGGTGCCATGCTAGGGAAATAAATCCCAACAGCCTAAGGTCCTTTGCTCCTTGAATAGTTCCTGTAATAGACAGCCATGGAAAGCTAGAGCCCATAAGAAGAAACAACTTTAAAGTTCACCACAGAGCTTACATATGGGTTGACGTGTATTTTCAGGTTACCAGTTTACTTTACTCCTTAAACACACAAATATACTAAAAGCTTTACTGCATCCTACATGAATCAAGGTGGAGGGGTCATGCTAAGTCCTTAATTAGAAAGAGAAGCTATCCAAGAAATTCAAAAGACCTAGGTAAAGTCTCTAGTTTATACAGACCTTGTCCTGTCACTTTGTAAGGCATCTGCTGAGATCATTTCTTACTGGGAAACTTAACTTTTCAAATTTTACTTCATACTATGAAATCCTTTACAATTCAAGAAATATGCCAAGAAATTCTTTGCCAAAACCAACTTCCTGGAATAATAATTTTCTTTTATTTCATAAAAGATCCCCCCCCCCCCACCTTTAGTAGATGATCAATCCAGGGATTTAGAGTAGTGTTCTGAGGGGAGAATTTATTCTGTTTGAGCTCAATAATATATTGTTTTCTCTGCTCAAGAGCCGACCACTCAGATTGTCCTGTTATCTCATCTCTTTGCTCTTGGTTTAATACTATGCACCAGGCTATAATATATTGAAATGCAAGTTTAAATAATACTCTTTTTTTTTTTCTTGGCTGTTGGGAACAAAATCTTGGTGAGAGATACATTGGTAATGGGTTTGCCTGTTAGGGTTTTCATGGCTTCCCTGCACCCACGGGAGTGTCTCCAGTAGGTTCTTGGTGATTATTTGCTGACTGAGGCTTTCATTTGACTGGCTTTCTTTTCACATAACTTCTTATCTAGGTGCATCTTTTACTCTGTGATTTTTTGACTCTTGGAGGGGAGTTCCTCCAAAGATATTCTGCCTTTTTTGAGTGGTTAAAATTCCCTTTCTTCTTCAGACTTACTTTCTTTCTGGTCTTTTGTTAGAGAGAACTTTATTTTCCCTTCATGTACTTCTTTATTATCTATTGCTTCTCCTACGTCTTTTCTCTTTTGAAACAGACTCTTTGTATTTTCCTCTGTCAGATTTTTTTTCTCCCTCTGCTCTCTTTCATGTTGCCATTTAGGCTGAGGCTAAATTGCTGGGACAGCTGTTCTCTGTGACCTGCTCTAGACTTTGCTGACCACATCACCAGCTGGCAGGGCGTGGTGCCTTACGGTCTTCCAGGAGATTTGCTTCCAAATGGAAATAATGGAGTGACATTTTTGAGTTATAATTTGTGACTGACATGATAGAATCCTAGTGCTTTTAAACATTTTAAAGCACATTCACTGTAGTAAGGAAGTGGTGATCGAAATTCTGAATCTTAAAATCAGTCTATCCCATGTTGAAACTGCATGTGAATATCTAATTTAGATAACAGTCATTGGTTTATAATAGCATCAGAAGAAGCCCTGGGGAGTCATCTAGTATACTCTTCTTCTAGGAAGCTATTCTTGGTAGAAGACTGTGTTGTCTTTAACTACTCAAAAGAATTTTTTATTTCATTTCTGACTATTATGACTTGTACAGCTACTAAATTATTTGAGCTAAATCTTATTCTTTCACTAGCTTACTCCTTCTCAAGCACCCAAATATATACACATGCTCACAATATAGTGGGAAAAATAGGCTTGCCAGTTTCTTTGTATCATTAGTAGGAAATCTATTTTTTTTTCCCTATTAAAGAATTAAAGGTTAGTTTGGTTTTCCTTCAAAATACTCAGGACTAGAACCAAAGTGCAGTTGGTTAGTGCTGAGAAACATTTTTTAAAATTATTATTCAAGAGCCCACTGGGTCATTTTGCCACTTCATGCTTCTCCTTTTTATCACAACTTTCTTTTCAGCTGCTGTGCAGTAGAAACGTGTGTGAGTGGTGCCTCGCGCCTCCACGGGGAAGCCTCACTGCTTAGGAGAACGCACAGGACAGAGGGAAGCCCTGCGCACCCTGCAGCCAGCAGGGCAAATCTCTGAAATCCTTTTAGATTTTAGAGGGGAATATCCTGAGCTACTCTGAAATCTCAAAAGGACTAACAAAGTTCATTCCATTTGTCACTGAAATGTGACAATGATATAGAACAAAACCTTTCTGCAGTGGGGGCTGGCTGCACCGAATTCCTTTTGCAACAAGGAAATTAGGTCAGAAGAAATTTAGGTCAACACCTTACAGAAATGCCCCCATGCCTGAAAGGAGCCAGGAGGACTTAAAATGTTACAAACAGAAAAGTTATTATTTTTATATTTAATTTGAAAAATGGTACCTTCCAAAGCTTAGTGTGATATAAACTCAGTTATGATTCAGCAAAGAAAATTACCTCTTGCATCACTCGCCATGCTCCTGTTAAGTCAAGGGGTGATCCCACAGCACTTCCAACCAAGCCCAGCCTAGCCAACCCAGCTCATGCACTTCAGGAAATATTTATCAAGCCTCCATGATATGCAATGAACCTATTAGATAATTTAAAGGTTATAAAGATTAATAAGCAGCCTCCTCCCACCAGCTCCATCTTTGCTATTAAGAAGCTTATAAGCTAAGGAGGAGGAGAAGGTGAGGGGGTAGATAAAAGTGCAATACAATCTATAATTCTTTGAATCACTTAGCATATAGTAAATGAGCTACTGTGTGCCAAAAGCTATGAAAAGTGATGTACAACAGCTAAAGCAAAGTGATTTCTTCTGGGTAGAGAGGAGAAAGAGACTGGGTTAGTTTGGCGTGGGCAGGAAGGAATAATTTCTTGGGAAAAGGGCAGTTTAACTAAAATTTAAATGGGTACTATTTCAACAGTTGGTAGTTCTGAGTGGAAGCATTGGGAAGAAGGGTGGTAGGGTGTTGGGGAAGGGGAAACAGGTAGAGGCAGTGGCTGAAAGTTTAGGAGGAGAAAACAGTGTGTGCAAAAACAAAGGGGTAGAAAAGAATGTGCTGTATTTATGGAACAACTAGTGTTTCATTTTTTACCACATTGAGCACAGGGGACAGAAGTTGAAGTAGTTAGAAAAGGTGAATTGGAATGCTGGTTGATCATATTTTGAATGCCAGACTGAGGAGTGGCATGCCCATGGTGGACCATTCTATACCCCTTGATTATGGTGCCTCGATGGCATTTTTGACCAATTAGATGGCTGAATAATGTCTAGCAATGTAAAGCCATAAATCTTGATCCATTGTTCTAGAATATCTCTAGATACAAAATTACTTGATCAACATCTATACTAAAAATATAGAATATATATTTTCTAAAAGAAACAAGTGGAACTTTACTAAGTTCTCTTTTTAAAGTATCTTAACTGAAGTCTAATTTGGTGTTTGGCCAGTTTAAACAAAAAAATGAATGAAAAATATAAAAAATGAGCGTGCTTTTTATTTTTTATTTTTTATTTTCATTGGTTATGTGACCACCTTCTCACTACATACATCAGTTAGCAAAGCCTGCTTTCAGCAGTGGAAATTTCATTATCACATCTAATTCTGGTTTGGTAGCACATTAAACTTTCAAACAGTTAATGACTCTGGTTTTCTTTCTGTTCAGCTTTACCTTTCATAAAAGCACCGCCAAGAGGAAAGAAATGACAGTAAGACTGAATTATGAACTTTAAAAAGTTGAGAACAAGTAACTACTTGTGCTGTGAAAGCTGCTCGCTCTGCTCTTGATTAACTGTCTGCAATAGGTCAGTGGTGAGCACTGTGTGCCGCAGGACGGCGGTTGCAGCAGACAGGCAGGTGGGGGACGTGAGGGGAGGAGCTTCTCTTAGGTTTCTATTTGACACAGAGATTAGCAAACTCTGCTTTAATAAAATGGCTTGTTTCCTAGACTTGACTTCCAATATCCTCTGCAGATTACAATTTTAACAAAAACAAACAGCATTTGTGATGAAGGATGGACTAGTTTTTTAATTGCTCACCTTGAAATCTGTTGGTACTTGGTGAATGGGCACTTCTTGAATAAAGCTTTGATCCTAGACATGAAAATGTGTGTGTGTTAGAGAGGTGTGCACTGTGTGCATGTAAATATGTGTGTGTGTGTGTATATTTTTTCTATATGTGAGATGTATCTGTATGCACAGTTTCATTTGTAACACACACACACACATATGATTTAGATGTTGATGGGAATATCAGGAAAGATGAAAGAAACTAGTGACATTAATTGATCTCTTACTGTATTTTCTCCATTGAAGTGGGTAGTAATATCTCTGCATTTTAGATGAATTTGAGGCTCAAGTCAGTTAAATAAATTACAAGTTATATAACATGCTCAAAGTGAAATACTAGAAAGGGGTGGGATTCCAGTCTGGGCCTGACAACTCCGAAACCCAGAACACACCCTCACTCTCTCCTAGCCCCCTCTCTCACTGCCTTCTTCTCATCTTTCCCCTTCTTGTCTTTTATGGAAGAGTCAAAATGTTCTGCAAAGGACTTACCATAAAGTAAGCAAAAATGACTTAATCCATTAAAAAAGATATTACATAGCCAAAATGAAGACCAAGATAAGAAAGAGGCTAGATGTGAATGAGGCTAGATGTGAATTTAAAGACAAAGATGACTCTGATTTTCTTAGTCGTCAAACTAAAGAAAACCAGAAATGGTCTTTAACTCACAAAGCAGTTATTCAGGAGTACCCAAACCAGCAAAGTCACAGCTTTTTTTATATTGCTTATTTTTAATGATGTCCTTTGGCTATAGATTTGGTACAAGTGTCTGATGATCTGGCTTAATTTTCACTTTATACTTATAATTTTATATGTAGGTTTATTCGTGGCACCCCCACATACACCTTGGCACAAAGAAACAAAATCTTGGCAAATGGGTCCACACTTCAAACTGAGTGTTCACCCTCACTGGAGAGATAAAGTGTCACCTCTAAGACATAACTGTTAAGTAAGGAGCTGACTTAACAGACTGTGTTGAGAATCCTTATACTGACTGTAGTCATGCCATGGGCATGTGTGTGTGATTGTGCGCGTCTCGCTACACCCTGCTCTGTGTCATTCTCTTACTTTGCCTGCCATCATTTGTTTCTTATTGTCTTCACTGTTGCTCATGAAAAAGCCTCTCCACAAACCTGCAATTATTTCACAATTATATACAGTTTTCATCTAGACCTTTACACACTCTGGGAATGAAGTGTATGCATGGGACACAGGTGTACTGATCACAAACGAATGCCATTTGGCATCTTGGTTAGATGGGCTAACTCATACGGATGAGTGTTTTCAAAAAGAGCATGCAGACCAAAGACCTGCTATGGAGAGTAGAAAACAAAGGTATGACCCTGCTGGTTCCCAAAGTTGTCAGGCTTGCTGCTAGTTCATAAAGAAAGAAGTGGACTTCAGGTTAATTTTGTTTGATTGTTTGCAAGGTTTCTAAGAGACAATATAAGATTACTTTCTCTCCTGTCTGCTATATTTATATACGAACTCTATAGGCAGTAATAATGATTAAAACTTGCTTTTCCTTTTTATAAATCCCATTTAATAAAAACTTACTATTTAGAAAAAATACTAAAAATGAGTTTTATTAGCCTGATTTGTTTTTATAGAAATACTGGCAATCCAATAGAATTGAAAGAGAGATCCAAATATTCTTACATCCATTCTGAAGCTAACATTCTCCAGTAAATCAGAGAAATCAGAGAACCAGGCTCTGTAAAAACCACTAAGCAAACTAGGTCACAGATAACAAGGTAGCGATTAAAATGACTGTATCAATTATTTGGTTGTTATTTCTTAATATTTCACTCTGTAGGATATTTTATATAGGACCCTCATTTAATACTCTATTTTAAAGAGAAAACTATTTTTTAACATAAAAAACTATTTATAGAATCATTACAAATACGATGAATAGAAAAGAGCACTCATTAATAAAGAGGTGAGGTAATTACCAGAGAGCTGTCATTTAGAAATCTCTTCAACTAAAACCACCAAATTATAGTGGATGTGGTTAAAAACAAATTTAATATATTACCTAAAGAATATAATTTGGAACATTCTAGTTTCCCTTATCCCCGTTCTAGGAAATATAATTCCTCTAAGAGTTTATTTCCTGCTACATTGTGCATCAGTGCTTTTTCCATTGTTGTATCTTCCTTTCTTAAGCCTAGATTAACCTATTAATTTAAAAAGCCGTGTCTTTCACAAGGTGCTAGGAAACCAAGCTTGAGCAACCAGAGACTTGCAGTGCAATAAATGATTTTATCGAATGTGTTCTGTTCATTTAACTGCCTCTATGTGCTTCTTATAATAAAATTCTTATGACCCCCTCCCCCAAAAGGCAAAACGATGTACTTTGTACCGTACTGCCATATATTAAAATGGATTGTTTACAACTTTTCCAGTATTACCGAACCTCTTTGTGGCCTTTTGGAACCACTTCCCCTGAGCTCATGGACCTCTGTTTGGAGAAAGGCTTTCAAAATGCATTAAAGAGCTGAGTAAGATTCTGCTGATTCAGCATTTGTCCTCACTGCGTTAGAGTTCACGAACATATATTTTCTAAAAAGAAAAAATTAGAGAAAGTATATTCTGCAAGATCCCACGCTGCATGCTGGGACATACAGATTTGGCCCTTGCTCGTGGGCAGTTCGCTTCTTTTGGGAAAGAGCAGACATGCCAGATCACTATGATCTGAAAGTAAGTGTGGCGATGGTGGAATGCACAGCGCTCCTCTAGCAAAGAGGAGAAGCTCCATCTGGCCAGGGGCCCGGCATGTTGGGCAAAATCAGGGACAGCTTTCTGGATGAGACCACGCCTGGGTCTTGCAGGCTGAACTGCAGTTAGACGGGTTAGAAGAGGGAGGAGCTATAAGTGAGGGAAGGAAGGGCATCCTTGTGGTGAAGGGGGAGGGCAAGACAAAAGGCAAAGAGGGAGTACTCTAAGCAAGAATAGAATTACTTCCTTCTTTGACTACTTAATAAAGCTTTTTTAGTTGAGAAAGAATCCAGTGAATAGTGAATAGTTAGGAAATATCACTTTAGCCCCTTTTGTCTTTCTTTTGTCTTTTCCATTGAAAATTAAAGGATGGCCTAGAGTATCATCAAGAGTTCTTTAGATTGTGGTATGCATATATATATATTTAACCATAAAAAGTGAGGAAATCTTATCATTTGCAACAACACGAATGTACCTTGAAGGTATTAAGATAGTAAAATACATCAGATTGAAAAAGACAAACACTGTATGATCTCACTTATATGTAGAATCTAAAAAACAAAGAAACAAACAAAAAACAAAAATGGCCCCCCTCAACAAACTTATAAAAAGAACAGACTTGTGGTAAATGGGGGAGAGGGGGCATTGGAGGAAGGTGGTCAAAAGGTATAAGCTTCCAGTTATAAAATAAATAAGTTCCAGGGATGAAATTTGCAACATGATGACTATAGGTAACATTGCTGTATAATATATAGGAAATTGTTAAGAGGGTAGGTCCTAAGAGTTCTCATTACAAGGAGAAAACATTTTTTTTCTTTTTATTGCATTTATGTGAGATGATGGATATTAACTAAACTTATTGTGGTAATCATTTTACAATATATGTAAATCAAACCATCATGCCGTACAACTTGAACTTCTACAGTGATACATGTTAATTATTTCTCAATAAAACTGGAAAAAGTTTAAACATAAAAATAGATTTCTTTAGGGCTGTGATATTATGTGATTTATGTATTTAATTAAGATAATGGAACAAAACCTTTACAGTGTTTGCTATTAACAATTGGATATTATCTTCAGGAAAACAATAAAACCTGTGTTTCCTTTTAGACACAATTTATAAATCAGAATATTGGACTAGCTCAGGTCTTTCCCTTCATGGAATCCGATTAAAGTCAATTTTACTGCACGGAGATTTTTTCCACAGGAATTTTCCAGGAGAGCATTTTTCCACATATCAAGCAAAAGCTGTGGTCCTACTGTCGCATTCAGAATTTGAGGTTCTTTTAAAAATGGGAGAAGAGTCAAACTATGTTACGACCAATGAAGTGATACATTTCTTTTGAATGAGCTTTCCACATTTGGGGTGTTTTTATTATGCTACTTTTAAACTGTGGGAGAAATTAAAAAAATGTTTACCTTATGTTTTTATACAAAGGCGTCGGATTGTGATGAACAGAAACCAACTGAGAAGAAAGCCCAAGGTTCCAGGGCTTGTGTGTCACCCTATCGTCACCCATGCCTCAGGATCCGTCTAGCCTTCTGCTCCACAGTTGTGACAGAGGAAGCTCTGTACAAAATGTGACCATTTTAGGCAGAAGAACAGGGAGGGGGAAAGGACAAATGCCTGTACCAGCTGAATCAGCCACACCCAATAGCTTCTGCTTACATTTTGTTGGCAGAACTTAGTCATAGGGCCACCCACCTGCAAGGGGGGTTGATAAATATAGTTGTTGGCTGATGGTGTTGCAACCCCCAACTAAGTTGGGCTATGTTAGGAGGGAACAAAGAGTAAATGAATATTGTTTAGGTCACTAGTTATCTCAGCTACTAAGTCTCAAAATTAAAAAAGAAAGAAAGAAAGAAAGAAATCTGGCTTAGAATTTCAAAATAAAAAAAATGTCTAAGTGGGCAAAAGAATGCAGTGTCTAAGATGAAAGTTATTACCTAACTATGCTATATTGTGGCAATCTCTTTCATATCTGTTGACTGAATTAATCTGAGGTACCACGAGGTAGATAAACAAAACCTAGATGAGCAGTTAGGAGACAGGGGTTCTACTTTCACGTCTCAGGAAATTTATCTTTCTGAGTGAGACGAAATTAGTAATTTTCAAGTTTTTCTTAAAGCCACGAAACACTTGGTTCAAATGGATGTTACCTGTAAATAGTTAAGAGCAGCACTACTTGAATGAAAGGATATGTGGTGTGATAGATCAGAAATCCCACACTTGGTTCTCCTCCCAGGGCAGCCATAGGAAGAGACAGTCTCTGAGTCTCTGTCTGGCTCATTCCACATGTCATTTGTAAGCAGGAACCAAACCCTAGTTGCCTTAAGAAGCCATGTCGTACCACTGGAATACATCTAGGCATTGTTGTAACTGTACATAAAATATATTTTTCAAACAATTATTTCTTATTGTTTTCAACAAATGATATTTCCTTGCCTTTCAACTATTCGCATCAGTCATGTAAAACTTCTTATTACATTCTTTTCAAAATGTGGAAATGCTATGAAGCTCATGGGAAATTCTCAGAAGTTTGCAATTTAGATTTTTGCATTTTTCCCTAATTTGTTTGGCCTCCTACATGGATTTTTTAAAAACTCATCTGTCCAATACTTAATTTATATTTACAACATCACACATAGCCCATAGTGGGGGGGGGGGGAGGCAGGGATATAGTAATGTTTTTGCTTCAAAGGTCACCATAACAGGAGGTCAGTGAAAAATCAAACATGACTTTAAAGCCATGAGAACAGAAAGATACCCACAAGACTGAGCATGTGAACTGAGAACTAGATGGGTGGTCAACCCAACCCAGACAAGCCAGCAATAGTCCAACCACATAACATACCGGGAAACTCCAAAGTTGCTAACTAAGAAGCCAGTTTTATGTTATTTAATTTTTTTTCAAGAATTCTATTTCTAGTCACTACTATCAAGGGGTAGAAAATGTGCTGATTTCTTTTATTACTTCTTATTGGCCTTTTATATAAGTGATTTTATGAAGATATAAAATACATTTACATTTTGGAGTATTACAAACAGAAAGCAATACTTAGTATTTTCCTGCTATACCAATTGAAATAATAAATATTCCTTAATTTATGCATAATAAATGTTTAGAAATGAAAACTTTTAATTAATTAGTGGTTAGTACAGTTTTATTAGTTTAAGTCTTAATAGTCTGAGTAGAATCTTAGACTTATAAAATCTTATTACTTTAAATTTGCCTGTTAAATCAACGTTTAATGAAGTATACCCTTTTGAGGTGGGGTGGGATGGAAAGAAGTCTTAAGTGTCAGAGTTAATCATTTTTAAAACATTTCAAAGTTTTCAAAATTAATTTGGAAATTGGAATTTATAAAGTGTCTGAATTGCTAATCTTTTTGCATTTATTCACATAAGAAAATGTTGCATTGTGATAGTTTGGCTTTTGACCATTAAATAGAAACCCCAACATGCTTATTTATTTTCTAGGGCTCATTGTTTAGAACATTTGGCACTCACATACATTCATTTATTTTGGTCATTCACCTTTAAGATGGACTTAGAGACAATGCTTCCTTCACATGCAAAAAGTTAGAGTATGCCATAACAAAAACTTTACTTTGTGTTGTTTCTTTTAATTATAATTGAATATCTCTAGCTTAGATTTTTTTTCTTATTTCCAGACACATATATAGTAACTCCTTGACATATGTGGTAGAATTATTATCAGAGAAGCATGAGTAATCCAAAAATGCACTTATCAAAATAATTTTCCCATAAGAAATCATGGCAAAGGACTTTATGACATAATTTTCAAAGCTGTGTAGCTGCCTGTTGATTTTCTGTATGTGGCCAGACAGAACCAAAATACCAGGGACCACAGTCCCTCACCTCTGGGTACCCGCAGAAGAGATTAGCTTCCACCCCTTCCTGCCCTTACCTTGCTGTGCCCTGTGGAGAGCGGGCCGATAAACAGATAGCCTTTAGGAAAGATTTCCATGACTTTTTGTTGTTGTTCTTCCACCAGAGTTCCAGGAAGCAAGACAACGAGGACACAGTTTTTCGGCTGTGATTCAAAGCTAAATCAAAAGTGATTGAAATTCCCCAAACTTCGCAGTGTGGGTAATTCACGCATAGTACAAACTCCATTAGCCAGGCATATTACTACAGAAAAGAAGTCTGGAGTCAGCAGCAGGCTTGATGGGGACCAACTCATTCACTACTCGCAGTGAGAGCATGCAGTTCAGATGGAAACTAGGGCTGCCTAGAAGGGTGGAAAAAAAACATATAACCATAGGATCCACGAAGTGTGCTCTGGTCAGTGTTCTAGCAGCCATTTCAGCTTGTCCCAAACTGACCTTAACATCTTCCCTCCCGAACAGATTAATTTCTAAGGATTCCTTATCTCACTGGAATTACTACAATAACCCTCTACCTAGTTCTACTGTCTCCTTTGCACTTCAGCCAGAATGATTGTTCTAGTGACTCCTCATCACTTTCAGGGTAAAATCTAAACATGGTGTGAGAGACTGTTGGCCATCAGGGCCTGTCTGCTAGTCCAGCTTCACCTCTCTCTGCACCCTCATGCACACCCTTGGCTCCAGCTGCATCTAAAGCTGGAAACCTCTAAAAGTACCACTGGGCTCATGCTTTCATGCTCTAGCATCTGTGGTTCCTGATGCTTGGATTTCCCTTCCCCATTATTGGGCCTAACTCTTATTCATCCATTAAAATTTACTTAAGCATGCCCTCTTCTGGGATGATGCCTGGGAGTCTTCTCTGGAGCCCCCTTTGCTGTTCATCCAGCATCTTGTAACATCGCACTTACCTCAAGTATGTCATTGTCTGTGAATTCACTGTGGAGGCCCCTAGAGGTAATGGGTGTTCTTTGTATACTAGTACTCATAATGTATAGTTTAGTTCTTGACCCTCAGTAGAAGCTTTGTAGGTATTTGTTGAATGAGTGAATGGTCAGAAACTGTACAGTTAGGCTTCAGTCTCTCTGTTGGCTTGAAATAGGTTGTTTAGTAGTGTGTCTCTTGGGATGTGTAGATCCAAGACCCCAACCTATATCAAGATGAACTAGATTTCTTGTGTATGTTAGCTGTTAAAATCAAGGAGATTTTAGCTTGATCTCTGGGATAAGCAGATCCTAAGATTGTTCAATTACTAGTGATAATGGTAGTGGTGGAGAAATAGAACCACTCATCACAATAATGGATATTAAAAATGAAGATATGATCATGGTGCTGTGGTAAAATTAATTTAAATGTTTCCCATTCAGTTATATTCAGGAATAATAAAAATTATGGAAAATATTTTTTGTTTTTTAAAAAAATGTTCAAGTGAGAAAAGAAAGATACCAAGTGTTTGGAGGAGGGGAGTTTGGTTAATAATTTTTTGTGACATTTATACATTTATAGAAATTGTGTGAATTTCCAATAAGTTAAAAGCAGTTATTGTTTATCTGGTCCTTTTATTGTGGTGTTTTTGTTTGTTTGTTTTACATGAGAATGCCTTTAGGGAAAGATAGAGGAGCATAGAAGCCATATGAAAAAAAGTAAGTGGAATCCAAAGTATGAACAAAGTTCAGATGAATATCATGCTAGGTTGTCGAGATTTCTTGTTTGATTTCTCAGTAGTGTTAGCCAATCTTTGTTTTTCAGTCCCCAAGTCCTTATAGGAATTTGGTCCTCTGAACCTCTCAGGACCCTTCAGTTTCCATCTCATAAATCCTGAGCCTAATTCTCAGAGGTGAGCCAGCCAAGTCTCCTCCAATCTGCCCCATCCGTGTTTTCTTCAGAGCCAATTTGAAGAGCTTTGTACCAATTTTCCACTGAGTCTCCAGAAATGGTCCATAATCATGTTCAATAAATATCATCATACAACTGAAACGAATTCAGCTTGGTTCAGTTATCTTATTTGTTCATTGACTTTAATTTCCAGTCACCATATCAGGTGCTTAATAGTCTAGAGGTAGAAACGAGCTACTTGAATAAATATTTTCCAACCAATAACATGTGACATTATAGAAGTATGGCTAAGAAATGAAATTGATATGAATGAGGATGTGTTTAGTTCAGAAAAGAGGGGTGGGCTTGAAAGAGCTCATTAAAGAGAGTTTCAAAGAATAAACTGGTTTTTCAGTTAGATAAGATAGGGAAGGAATTCCAGGGAGAAAGGAAAGGTGAGAAAAGGCTCAGAAGCATGAAACAATGTGGTATAGTTTGAAGCACTGGAGTGTAAGGTTAACAAAAGGGTAGTATTTTAAATAGAGAATAGAGAAGTAATTAAGAGGCAGATCATAAAGACAATTCCAGATTAAGGTACCTGACCTTAACACTGAAGTTTACTAGAAGCTAGTAGAGCATTCATTGCGAGTGTGTGCCATGGCCATATTAGATTTATTTGAAACATCATTGCAGTAGGCATGAGAGACGTGCATCTAGAGGCAGGAAGCAGTTAGGTGTCATCGTAATATCTGACGAAGGCCTTTACTAGCCCAGTGGCTGGCATTTTTTGTTGATGTGTTTGTCTTCCTTCTTGACTGTGAACTTCTCAGTAACAAGGATGTGGTCTTCATCTGTTTCCCCACACCTGACATGCAATACCTTCGTATAACAGAAAAAATTATTTCTAAAAGTGATCTCTTATCTATTCTGTTGGACTATGAGAGTATCTTACTGGATGACCTTTTAAAATTTTTTATGAAGATAAGACTTTTTGTTAGAAGTGCTGCAATGATTTAATTGTAAGTTTCAATCATGAAATTAAGAGAATATTTTGTGTCTATAAAGATAAGATTTATTGTTCAGAATGTATATAATGCTGGCCTTCAGAAGAACAATGATCCGATGTTTCTCTGTGAGCCAAGCATGCACTTGAGGTTTTTACCCCTGTAGTGGCAAAAAAATGTATATAAATTAATACAAATCAGTTATTCCATTCCTGCTGTATAAAATAGCATGCACAACTGGTTTGTTTGAACAACTAGAACATGTTGAATGCTTCCTATGGATTAGCTCTCGCCCCATCTCTAGTTGAAATCTTTGCATTTCAAAGCTTTTTCATTCACTTTTTTATAATAAAAGAAGTACTCTATCCTGGCTGGTGTGGCTCAGTGGTGGAGCGTTGACCCATACACCAAAAGGTTGCCAGTTCAATTCCCGGTCAGGGCACATGCCCACATTATCGGCCTGATCTTCAGTGGGTGGCATGCAGGAGATGGCCAAACGATGTTCTCTCTCATTGATGTTTCTATCTTTCTCTCTCGCTCTCCCTTCCTTTCTCTCTCATATCAATAGAGAAAAAAAAATTCCCATATAGTCATAGCAACAATCCCATTTTAGTTATTAAAATGAACTCCCAAACTCATGTAAAGTTAAAAACTTCTTTCACCCTCATTTTCGTCTGCTGCAGATGAGGAAATGTCCTGCTATCCCCCTAATGACCTGCCGTAGAGTCTCACTCTTCTGTCTTGGGATGGGAGGGAGGAGAGGCAGGGCAGGTATACCTGTGATCTGTGTCGGCTTGCTGTATGTAGACAGTTGGCCCGTGGGACACTCTTGTGAGTTCCTCAAAGATTCTCTCACCAGAACCATATAATCACCTCTCTTCTGCTTGAATGCTTAACCGTTTCTCAACATTGGCATCAATTAGAACTCCACAGCTTCTCTATGCTAACATTGTCTTATCCCTAGAAAAAAATTATTTCAAAAGAACCCTTTAGCCAGCTCTCATCTTATGGATCCACACTGGGTTCACAGAAACACGAAACTACCCTTTTGTCAGAAATGCAGCTGGCTCTGAGTACAGCTGTATCTCTTTTGTCTGCCACCAAGCAGGAAGTTCCAGCTATGTAGTCTTGTGCTTGCATGTCTCAAGGCTGGACTAGACACTGGTCCTCTGTCCTACAAACTTTAAGGAATACACATCAACTGAGAGGTGCTCTCTCAAAGTTCTCTCACAGGTGAGGAAGGCAGAAAATTGTAACAGCCTCCAACAACTTTCTCCAGAGAAATTAGCTTGTCTCTTTCAGTTTCCTCAATTTCAACTCTTTGAGACCCTTGAGGTAGATGTTGAGTCACCAAGTGATTGTAATCTGGGTCCTTTTGAATCTGGCGTAGGAGGTTTAGTGCTTTATTTTGGAATGTGGGAGAACATGCCACAAAACTTAGAAAAGATCCTTGTTACATAGGCAAGTATGGCCATTAACCAGAATAAAATTAGTTTATTAATGGGGATTTAAATGCTTAATTTTTGCACACAATACACAAACAATATTGAGAATCATTTTGAAAATGTTAAGTCATCCAGAAATCAATCAATCAATTTAACAAAAAATGTTTAGTATCTTCTAAATGGTGGTGTTATCCTAGTGCTTGATGTGCAAAAATCAAACATATTGTTCTTTTCCTCATGGAACTAACCATCTAGTGAGAGATGCATACACTGAAATATGTCCAAAAGTAATCACAATACAATTTAGCATCACAATAGAAGGATCTACAAAGACCTAGGGGAGCACAGAAGACAGAGTATATGAATTTAATAAAAGCTCCAGAAAGGATGTTTGGACAAGATCTTGAATGAGATAGGGCTTCTCTAGGAAGAAAGGAAGAAAGGGCATTCCAGATGCACGATGGTTGTGTAAAGGTAAGGAAGGGAGAGTTGGGATACTACCGTGTGGGAACAGTGAAGAGGTGCAGCTGGTACATTGGCTTGTGTGATTGTGAGATAGGAATTTGGGGATTGGAAAGACTCTAGTTTATGCTAAAGAGTTTCAATTTCTTCCTGCAAATAATGGGAAGTTATAATTATTGTTTTGCTTTACAAATGTTTATTTAAAAATATTATACACATATATTAATATATATAAAGGTGATCAGATACATAGTGTTTTTTCTTTTTCCCTTTTTAATTGGGTTCGTCTTCCCACTCGTCTCTCCTTTCCATCTTTTCCCCTTCCCTATCCATATCTTTCCCTCTTTATTTCATGTTAACAGTAATTTTGTATCCTTTATTTGTTTTCTCCATGGTTACATAATCATATTCAAGTACACGGTGTGTGAATATATGTATATTCAATATCCATACACACAGTTTTTTTGGTCATTATCTCCTTTACAAAAAGAATACTTTGCATATTTTTCTGCATCTTGCTTTTCTTATTCAACTATTCTTGTAGAAAATGTCTCCAAGTCCATAGGGTTAGCTCATTGCAGGTTTTAAATACAGACTGACATGACTGGAATTTTATATCAAAGATAGGATGTTGGAGTGGAAAATGAGCTAAAAAGGAGACAGAAACTGGAGGTTGAGGGTATATTGAGAGATTAATCAGGTAGCAAATGATGGGTCATGAGCCAATGCAGTCACAAGTTTGGCAAGGTTAGATCTTTCACACATACATGTCTCATAAAAAATTAATCACCATATAACACATCTCAATAAAATGCCAGTAGCCACCATTATCTAATTCTAAAATTTTGACATTAGATCTTCTGAGTGTGCTGCTTAGAGAAGCATAGGTTCAAAATATTTACCAGCAGCTTAGCTGGAGTTTTTAGAAAGGTCCATACACCCACAATTCTCTTCTTCCTCCTTTATTCTGCACATTTTTCTACAAAATATCCTTGATCTCAAACTTACTGTAAAAATCGAAGGCTAAATCCATTTGTGGTTTAGTTTAGAATTCATGCCCACATTGTCTTTGAATAATAACAACATATTTCATCTTCTAGTAACACTGTAATCTTTCCTTTGGTTGCTCTGTATTGGATGTGTTTACACTAATTTTTATCCATATTGCAATTCATGCAGTCATGTAACACATTACTAATGCCAACTAGTAGCCTGAGCAGGGTGGGGCCACAGGGAGTGGTACGGCAGGCCAAATGATTTGACAGGTGGGGGGGGGGCACTGGCTGTATGGTTGAGGTGGGGAAGAATGGTCCCCTTTTCAAAGCTACACAGTTTAATCACTGTCTGAATCTCCATCAAGAGTTTCTCCAGAAAAAAAGCTCTCAATGGTTCCTGTCGGGTACAGCCAGCAGGACCTGAGCATGGCACAGTGGTGTCACCAGTAGTTGGAGAACAAGGTCGTGTACTCCCCAGGCTTGTGCTGTAACAATAGGAGTGCTTCACCCTGGGAAGGTGGCATCTGGGTCCTAGCAGACTCTCTTCTCTCCCAGGCAGACTGAATCCCCACCCAATGAAATGTAGGCTCTTTTTCCAGTCTCTGTTGCTCTGGGTTGGGGATCCCTTTCCATAGCTCCATGTTTCTTACCAGTGTATATGTGGCTTCTTCTGTAAATTCTTGGTTATAATATTCAGTTCAGCTAGCCTTCACTTGTTTATTCAGGTTGATTACTCTATAATTTAGCTCTAAAGCTGGTTTGGGGCTGCGATTCTGAGAGTGTAGCTTCCACCTACTTTGCAGCCATCTTGGAATCCCTATATAAAGATTTAAAATCCCAATGGAAACTTAGATCTGAATTGGTTCTGTAAGTTTTCAATGATATAAAACTGAAATTTACTAGAGAATGAATCCACAAAATTGGTATACCACCATTTATCCTCTTAACATTTAAGATTTATCATTTGCTATACAGTAAGTATAACTAAGGCAAACTCTTACAGCCAGGATTTATTAAAGCAGTAATATTGTAGAGCTCAACTTGGGGGACAGAACCTGTAGCAAAATCATAATCAATTTTAAAAGCAATTGAGAGAAGGCAAAGACATAAGAAGAGATTAATTTATTTTCTTCTCTCGAGCAATATTTTTGAATTTATATAAGTTCTTGATCAGCCATACTGTCCAAATTTGAATAACTGTGTAGTTATAAAGGCAAATTAAAACAAGAACAATAAAAACACTAGTCTCAAGTGGTAACTGAACACATCTCTACTAAGTCTTTGCTTTCCTGCTTACCACACAACTGACTGAAACATGGACTAGAAAAAATATGACCATTTAAAAAATAGTCTACATTCTATGTGGAGTGCTTTGGATGTAAAGAAATTGGGTATGACTTGAAAAGACACTTAAACTTCTATTTACATAATAATTAATATTTTTTAAAAATGAAGCTGCTTTTGTTTTAAGAGAAAGAAAATGTTGCTCCCATTAAATGAAAAGAGCCTGGGGAGGATATAGAAAATTTAGGGTAGTCTATATAAAATAATTGATTATTATAACATGAAATGGGAAATGGGCCCCATTTTTCATGGAACCCACACAATAGTTGATGATTTTCAAAATAGAGTATTTCTCCCATAGCAAAACAAAAACTTGGTTGGGGAGACTGGTGATTTTTTATTGATTTTTAATTTTAGAGAAGTATCATGAATGAGAAAGAGAGAAAGGAGGAAGGAAGGAAGGAAGGAAGGAGTGAACCAATCCTGGGAATTTTGACACTAGAATGACTTGGGTTCAAACTCTGTTCCTACTATTAATTTTTTTTTTCTGAGTAAGTCACAAAAACATTCCAAGTTTTATTTCCTTCATAAAAAAGGTAGAGAGAGCAATATACATCTTATAGTGTTCCTAGGAAAATGAACTGGGACTTTAGAAGTTGAAGTACTTATGCCTGCACACTTAGTAGCTCATTCCCTTCTATATTTTCCATTTCTAGGAGTTTAAAATATTTTTTTCACACCTATAGAGTTAAAATGAAATATTTTTCATTGTATAAATTATTTTGTATGAATTCTGGTGCTATATCTAATTGGCCTAAAACAGTAGTATTTAATCAAGTCATTAATACAAATTTATGAAAATATACTCTATTCTATACAGTTAAACTTGGCAGCATTTCTCCAGTGTGTTCCCAAGAATGTTAGTCTTATGAAATCTCCATGGAATACATTTTGTGACACATTCATGGAATTGATCTGATTCGCTCCACCAACTCTGTATGCAAATATAGCCATACTTTTTCTATTAAAAAAAATATTTGAAAGACTTGATTTGCCATTGTTAGTAAGAACTCTCTTGAGTTTGGCCAACATCTCCATCACTCCCCACCCTATCCCCATTCTGTTGAGTTGTCTAGGAACTCTGATAATTACTCAGTCCAAAAGGAGCATATTCTGCAGAGAGTGGACCATAAGCCCAACTTTCCTCTGTTGAAGGTTTGTTTTGCACAGTCCAATAGAAGCTGGTCCATGGGAAAATGCCTCTTTTTTGCCAGCCTTGGGAAAATGATTTCTTCTTAGCCTATATTTTCATAAATAGATCATAAATATTTTCATAATTCATTTGATCAATAGATATTTACTAAGTGTCAACTATGTCCTAGAAACTGTCTCAAAACTGGGATATAGCAATACACAAAACAGATAATGTTTCTGCTTTCTCAGAACTTATGTTCTCAATAAATAATATACTTTAGTTAGTGATGAATGCTATGAAGGAAGGATAAAGGGATATAGAGTGATGGAGGTAGGGTATCATTCTATATTCAATTGTCAATAAAGGCTTCTCAGAGTTCCATAGCTGAGCATAGAACTTCAGGAAGTGATATAGTAAACATTTTGAGGGAGATTTTTCTAGGCAGAGGAAAATATAATTGCAATGAGGCAGAAGGGTGCTTGGAATATCTGGGGCATATCCAAGAGTCTAGTATTACTGGATCAGTATTAGTAGAAGAATGATAGGGGATAAACTTAGAGAATTTGCAGGGTGGGTCTGAGGAGACAGTTTAGCTCTTGTATACTGTGATAAGACTTTGGGTCTCATTCTGAGTAATATGGGAATCCAATGGATAGTTGTCAACAAATGATTTAATTTATATTTCATAAATATTATTGGACTCTATATGGAGAATATACTATAAGAGTGGCATGTGTAGGAACACAGAAATTTATTTAGGAGCCCATTGCAGTAGTATAGGTGACAGATGACGATGATATCAACTAGGGTGTTAGAAGTTTTGAGAAGTAGTTGGTTAGGAATATATGTTGAAGGTACAGCTTATGAGATTTAATGATGGATTCAATGTGTGGTGTGAAAGAGAGGAGCCTATTATGACTCAAAATTTTGTGACATAAGGAACTGAAATCATGGTACTTTCTATTGAAATGAAGAAGATTAGAGGGAGTTGTAGGTTTTGAGTGTGGGAGAGGAATCAAGAGTTTATATTTGGGCACATTAAATTTGAGATATCTTTCAGACCTCTGAGTGAACATGTTAAATAGGCATTGGATTATGACTCTGGAGTTCATGAGAGAGATCAGTGATAGTGATTTAAAATTTGAGTTATTTGAGTTATTTAGAAGCACATAGATAGTATTTAAAGTCATGGTATTGGATGAGATTACATATATGGTGAGGGAAAATAGACAATGGAAGCAAAGAGCCTTTGAAATAGCCCTAGGACATTCCAATGATTCAAGTTTAGAAAGATCAATAGGTACCAGAGGGAAAGGAGGAGAATGAAAGGTAAATGGTATCCCAAGAGTCAAGTAAAGAAGGTGTTTCAAGCCCAGCCCGTGTGGCTCAGTGGATTGAGCATTGCCCCATGGACTGAGAGGTTCCAGTTTGATTTCTGGTCAGGGCACATGCCTGGGTTTCGTACTTGATCCCCAGTAGGGGAGGTGCAGGAGGCAGCAGATTGATGTATCTCTCTCACATTCATGTTTCTATCTCTCTCTTCCTTACCCTCTCTTTAAAAAAAAAAAAAATGTTTCAAAACCATATTGACCATTGACGTTGACAACATAAGGTCATTGATGATATTAATAAATAAAATTATAGTTTTATGAGTGTGTGTCAAGAAATAATGTAAAGGGAGGAAATGGATTCAGGAGGTAGGACAACTTTTTCTAAAAGAATCATGTTAAGGGAGCAGATAAATGAGGATATAGCTGGAAGGAGTGATGAGGCCATGGCATTTTATTCAAGTTGGCAGATATTCATACATAAATATATGTGAATGGGAAGGATTTAATAAACAGTGGAAATTAATGATGTGTGAGAAAGAAGGGATAATCGTACTTTAAACAGGTGAGAAATTCACTTAAATAGAGAAATAGAGAAAGGGTGATACAATGCAAAAATGGTTGGGTTGGCATTAGATGGTATTCACATATCCATTTAGATGGAATTCAGAGTATAAGAGTACAAAAAATTAAGGGGTTGTATTTGACTGAGGGGTGTATTCACTCACTCATTTATTCATTTATTTATCTAACAAGTATTTATTAAGTGCTTATGTCTTAGGCAGTTTTTCTACATATTGGGGATATAGCAGTGAACATAATAGTTACAAATTCCTGTATTTTATATCTAGTGAGGGTGGAAAGAGTAAAGGAAATAAATACATAAGTTATATAGTATGATATGTTGTACAAATGGCATGGATAAATTGTAACTTAAAAAAAACTTTGATTTTATAAATAAATGAATTTGTAGGCATATATTTTGTTGTGACTATTATAGCAATTTGATTTTTTGAGATCGTGTTAGTTAAATAGAGAAAAAATTCATGGTAAGCCTGTGGCAACCAAGGCAGTGACCAGTCAACATTCAATCTGTGGATGACTTATACTTACAACTGGCCTTCTTCCTCCTCGGTTTCCTAGTATCACAGGACACTGGTGGAGTCTCAGAGAAGCTGAAGTCTTACATTTTTCAAGTTCAGAAGTAAAATAAAGGAAGGATCTGTGTAAAGTAGAAACAGGAGAACTAGGTACATACTTTCAAAATAGCTGTTTGATGTTTTGTTTTTTTCTTCATTTTTTTAATATACCTAAATCAATCAAGATTTGTTTGGGTTAAAAATAGAAATAGCTTAAGTGTACATTAGTGTACAGAATATCCAGCAAAAACAAGGCAAATAGAGAATCCTTCATATTGGAAAAGTGATATCTTTAAGTCAGAAGCCAGAAATCTTGGAATTTGTACCCAACTCTGCTATTATCTATGTAGGTAACTTTGTACAAATCTCTTAAATTCATTGAGCCTTAATTTCCCTATTTACAGAAAGTAGGTAAAAGTACCTGCCTTGTCTAGTTGAAAAGGCAAAGATCAGTATGTTATGCACGTTTGGAAATATATGAGGAAATTCAGTCTTAGGTCAAAAAACTTGTCTAAGATCTAATAGCACATACCTTAGACGAATGTTGAACTCAGGCTTCTCTGATTCTAAAATCTAAGCTATTAATGTGTTTGGTATGGACACTCAGCTGAGATCAAGAGGACGTGAAAATGATTGGTAAACAGCTCTCATTCTCATGTTTGCTTTAGCATTTACTGTTGGTTGGTTTCAGAAGAGGGGCCCCCCAAAAAATCTCTTCAAACAATCTAACTAGGTGTCCAATATTTCATTCTCCCCTGGAAACTGCCTTGCTTTGAATTGCTTCATTCACCTGTTTTGCAGGCCACATGTAACAGGGGACTGATATCTAGTGCTTGATTACCAATTTCCTGCAAACTAAATGGGAAAGCTAAGTAATAAGCATTTTTTCTCTTTTCTTATTGTGCAAACATCTATGAGTTATTCAGGGTGTATGTCAGGACATAGCAGTGCACTTAAAGTTTGCAAATATGCACTTACAAATTAGGTTGCTGCCAAAGTCACTTGTATTTGTAACACATCTAATGCTCTTCTGCTCAGCAGCAATGTTACAGATGAACTTGAAAGACAGAAGTAGTATTTTTATGCAAATATGCCATAAAATGTCTTTGCTAAATAAGCAGTTCCTTCCGTAGCAAGGTTTATTTGCAGTGATATAATTTAGAAGCGTCCCCAGTGACAACCTTTTGAGTCATATTAGTTAAATGATAGAACATCTACAGTGTTAAATCTACAGCAATGTATTATAATGGGAAAAAATGCCTGAGCAGCAGGGAGCCTTTAATACAGAACTGCATAGGCCACTTAAATAGTGTAATCTGGCTTTCAAGTGGAGCATTCTAAAGAATCTCTATGAACCTTGCTTTAGGGTTTCAGAGAATCGGAATGATATTGAGGACAAAGCTCTCTTCTGGATCTACCTGTCACTGAAACGCTCATGCTGCTTTTCTACAAAGCCAGGTGGGATCACTTTTCTAGGAAACATCAATTACTTCTGCTTTTGCTCAGAAATGGCACAGTTATTTTTAGATATATTTTCCACCGGTCTACAAAGTATTACAATTGCCACAACATATTGGGTAGTATCATAATGGTGTAAGGATTCCTGAGCAAAATATGCCTCCCCATGATATTGTCTACTTATCTTTGAAAAGCAGTAGGATTATATATTGTATAACTCCCTGTAAAACTAGCAAGGTGCAGATATGGATGGCAAATTAGTGAGTTAGAATTTTACAGATTTCCAACATACTTACATTTACAGATGTTTTTTTCCTCTGAGGGTCAGTGTGTAAAATTAATGGTTTGAAAGAACCTTACCTGAATAAATGAACCAGGTTCTTCTAGGGGCTAATCAAACCCCTCAGAGTAAATGAGTTACCTTTGGAAGTTGCATTAACACACCAGTAGATTAATAAATTATACTCTACTGATTTGACTTCCCTTGGTACTTGTTTTACAAATGGAGATGATCTTGGTGTATGGAGAATCTCGCTTATTACGAACTAGTTGCTCATTCTAATGTAGTGCATACATCCAGCCAAGACGTATGAAACATGGTTTTGTAAAAAAAATATCAACAAATGGAGTCTTGGGAGTGTAAACATCTTAACTGAAGGATCAATACCTAGAATCATTACATCTTATTCTTTCTTGGAACCTTTTCAATTTATCTTCCATGATAATATCTATGATATATAGGAAATGAATTGTGTCATTATAGTCCCTTAAGGAAAAATTTCCCCAATTTCTCCCTCAGCTGTCTTCAACTTCCTGGCTACAGTTTCAAATAAGATACCATAAGAAGAAAGTAAAATACTTCAGTCTTTTATTTAAATAAAAATCATATTATAAATTAGAGTCTTTGAAAGGCTATTCAACTATACATTTAGTTATCCACCAATCTATTAATCAATTTATTTATTGTTTTATTCATTCAATCAATGAAGAACTCTCACTTTAATATTTTTTTTAAGTTCTTAAGTTTTGAAAAATTTAAGCCAAAAGATATATAGACCATAAAAACTACTAAATCTCTTCCTTGGCAGAGGTATTTGCTAATAATAACTTGCCTCGGCTAGACGTGGTCCTCTTTCTCTATTGCATGTTTAGCTCAGGTGGGCATTTTACTGATCTATTCTACGGATTGTAGTTGGAAGCTACAATACATTCGTATTGTGGCTGAGCGCACGATACATAACCTTTGGATAAACAGCAGATTTTGGTTTCCAAGCCTGTCAGTGTTTTAGCTGCTAAGTACACACACATCTCTTTCTGAAAACTGTAGAATTTATGTGCAGAATTCAACACCAACAAAAAAGAATGGAGTTCTCGTGTCAAACTGAAACTCAAACATTTTGGCAGGGATGTGGTGACATTTAAGTCACTTTTTATTAGTCTTTTTAGTAAAGCCTCTAACCTCTATCTCTAACTCACTCTGACCCCCTTGGTTTCTCCATTTTTAATAGGAAAAGCCGTTGTAATAAATGCAAAAGTAATTCTAATTCTCCAAATTAAGTTGTGAAATGCATTTAATTAAGTGCATGGATGCAATTTACTAAATCAATTCACTTACTTACTTCAACTCACTGAGTGGGGGATTTTAACATCTTTTTAGTTTCATTTAAGTGCATCAGGATACATGAGTCAAAGGTCTGAATCCAAGATTCTAAAGATGGTGCCAGCAGAAAACAAATGTTGTTATCAATTGCGCTTTAATTTCAGGAGACAGTTTTCCTTATAGCTGATGTGAGGCGGCTCATGTTCACTAATGGCTCTGGCTTAGACCCTTTGAGAGATGTTTATTATCATTGTCTGGACTTAGGAAATGATTTGAGACACTTGATTTCAGAGTTCCATCAAGTTCTCATGCTGCAAAGAGACATTTGATCATTTGATGTGGTCATCTCAGGCAAAGAGCAAATAACATGAAAAAATAAAAGATTTTATTTCATCTACCCATGAGATGTGTGAACTTTAATTTGCAATATATTTTATTCTTCATGGTATCATACTGAATTGTGTTCTTTCAATATAAAGGAACTTTACAAGAGCTTTTAAATTTAGGTAGCCTGAATTTAAGGGGGAAATATCCCTTAATTTGCAAATTAGTTGAACAGATACTGAACAAGAATCATGGACATGTTTTGGATATTTTATATGTTTTTAATTAAGAGCAATTATACAGAGATGTAGATGTTACAAGCCAGCTGGTATAGCGTGGAATGGTGGCATTCTGTGTTCGGCGTGGGGCTCCATGTGGCAAGACTCCAGGGTATCCACCAAAGATGCTTAAAAGCTCACTGCTCCTAGAGGCCAAATAATTTTCCAGAGAATTAATACCTCAAACATCTTAAATTGGTGAGTTGGACTATTTAGAGATGCAGATCTTATTTCTTTAGCTATTGATTTTCAAAGGTATGTTCTTTCTGGCTCTGGATAATTCTTTGATAGAAAGGAAGACTTACATGTACAGAAGGCTTATGGAAGACTTACACATAATCTTTAAAAAGTTACGCCATTTAGAAACACGATCATTTGCATTTTTTCCTTTTTGAAAGCTTAACCCCTAAATTATTGTTCTTCAGAGAGAAGTGATTTATGATTTTTTTTTCCTTTTTCCTTGGAAACTGAAATACACTCTTGTTTTTAGCATATAGCTTCTAAGGTAATGAAGAACACACCAGTACATTAAAGCAAATGTGTGTTGAATCCCCAGGGAAAACAGATGTCATGCATGCAGTATTTCCTTCAGACATCTGAAATCCAGCATCAGTGTTCTTTCAATCTGTTTTCTAAGCAAATGAAACAATGGGGAGCAAACGTAAATCCTTCTATATTAGAATTTAAAAAATGTTTCAGCTGGAAAAGTTCAAGGTTTGCATTTGATAAATCAAGATATAAAGAGTTTACGACTAGAAATCCGAGTTGGAAATGTGTATATTCCTACTGGTTATTCCAAAACTCTACATTTTCCCATTGATTTTAATAATATTTGATGAAGTATAAGCACGAAATTCTCTATAAGTAAAGTCCATTATTTTATGAATATTTTAAACAATATGCTTGAATGTTAAAGGTCATAAACTTAATGTGGTTTTCCTAATCTTAAGTAAAATTTACTGGTTATTATCATAAATGAAGATTTGGCAGTCAGCAATACATTTGGACCTTTGAAAACTGCAAACTTAAGAAAATCATCCATTCTGCATTAACAAAAGTGTGTTTATGTGTGCGCCCGTGCTTCTCTGTGTGTGTAGAATTTAGCATTTGTTGGATAGAAAAAATATAAATGACCACATAAAGGTAGATTCATATCTTCTCTAGTCTCATTTAACTTTAGAGAGTGAAAACCTTTCATTTGAAGATTGTTTCCACCCAGTTTTGAGCTGGAGAGAACTAAGGCTGAAAGAAAACTATGAGCTACATCTCCACCAGCCGGGAACCTGGCACTGGACTTATGTTCTGAGTTGGTCCCTGCTTGGGGACTGCAGCCTTTCATGCTGCAGCCTCATCTCCTGACCTGGCTGTGCCCTTCCCATGACTGGCTTTCCCGGTTGTTGTCCAGTTCTGTCTGTGGAAGAGAGTCCTGCCACAAACCCCAGGCCATGTGGTTGTCCCTTACCTCTCAGATAGCTCTTGCTGTTCTACTGTTGTTCCTGTTAAGCATAAGCTGTGGCATTGCTTCCCAGCTGTGTGGTCAGCAGTCAGGATTTACATCTGAGATTGTGAGACTTCCTTAGGCATAACACTTTGGTTCTTTGACGGCTGGCTCTACAGCTAGAGTACAGTAATTGTTTTAGGCGTGCCTCATCACAATTCCAGTTTACTGCACTTTTCATGTTACCCCACCATCGGGACCCCAGCATACCTTTGTGGCAAGGCTATACGGGTGTGGGCGGAAAAACACGTTAAATAGAAAGCTTACAAACACTTAGCTTCAAGAGCAAAATTATTACAAGGGTTATTTAGATAATTATTCCTGTATCAAGCCGTCGTTCTGCATGTAAAGTTAGTTGAGACACACTCCTCAGAACGTCATTTGGCATTGAACGTTTGTGCGTCACTGTTTGGGCACTGACAAGATCAGTTAGTGGCTTAGGAGCAGGTGTGTTTTTCCAGCAGGAGGAAAAAAAGCAAATCGTATTTCATGATACCACATCTCTAATAAAAAAGCAGACATTTTAACAAGTTTTTGCTATTTTTCTCTCTCAAGGTAAGTCAGGTGTTATCTAACCTAAAAATGTTAGACCTGAGTGTCTTCTACATGTCTCTTATCTGGTCAAAGACCAATTAGATGAGTGATTATTTTTCATTATTAACCTGCTTGCATGGTAGCAGAATCACTTATATTTTAAGTTGCTAATAATGCTTAGTATTTATAAATGGTCCATTTTTGTTTTGGATATATATATGAAAAAACAAATCATCTGAATACTATAAAATTATTTTCTTTTAATATCAGTTGTTAGTAATCAGCACATTTATTTAAATGGGACACATCTCTTTCACTGTAGATGTTTATGATATTTTATATTATTTGTAAAGGTGAAAACCCAGCAAAAATGAAGAAGCGTATCCTATAATATTATAAGTGAAAGATGCTTTTTGAAATCCATATGATGGCTTCTTTACAAAAAAAAAAAAGAAAACACTAGTTTGAGGAATAACATTTTTGTTTCAGTGAAACTGATCACTTCTTTTGGTGAAAATAAAGGTATAAAATATTTCTTTTAATTTAGGCTAATGTATTTGACCCCACTGATGAAGTCTATTAGTTAGTGCATGATGAACTTGAGCCCTCAAATATGCTGTCTGATGAGTATTGAAAATAAATAATTTAACTGTTGGTTCCCCCCTTCCCCTGCAGAGGTTTTAGAAAGGGAAAGGGGGTGAGGGGTAGGTGGAGATGGGCAAAGTGGGAGGGAAATGGGGACAGAAAGAGACTTTGCTTGGGGTGATGGGCGCACAATGCAGTGTGCAGATGATGTTTTATTGAGTTGTACACTTGAAACCTGTACGGTTTTGTGCATCAGTGTCACCTCAATAAATTAAATGAAAAAAAAAAAGAAATTGATCACTAATCTTGGAGAGTGGAAGAATATGCTCTTTTAAAGCAATGTGCCCTTTGTAAATGTATACAAAATTGGCCCAGGTAAAACAAGAGCCTAAAGGGCAATCCCCTAGAATCCAAATGCTGACTTTTGCGTGAAAAGCCCCAAGACATATGAGTTTTATGCTTCTTTTTTACGAGAGTTAGATGTTGATATTTTATCGCACCTTGAATAGGTCCTCCCTATTACTGACTGTTAAGGATCTGACTCATAGTGGAGAGATGCAATTTATGGATTCTCTGGGTATTCTGATGGTTTTCAATTCTTACTGACCATTTACGGATTTCATCTCTCTTTAACTTGTCTGTGAAGTCTCTTAATCTCTGTGTTATGTTGCCAATATAGGGTACAGAATGTAATGTGTGAGTTGGCATTATGATCCTCTACACTGATGGTATGAGTAGGTTTTATATTCTAGGAGAGATAGATAAAAAAGAAGAATTTATTTGGCCAAAGCAGTAGACTTTTATTCTTCTACGTGTCCACCTCCTCCCTATTCCTCATCCCCAGACACCAGAAGTTGAATGGGCTTAAGCAAAGCAAAGAGTAGGTGGGAAGAGTGCTCTCCCATTATCCAGTTATTTCTCTCTTTTGTGTGACCTCTAGTTCTACTTAGTTTTCCATAGTTCTTTACACAGAAGTGATACTCAGCTTTATTTTATTTTATTTTTACTGTCAACATTGCTTATCATAATTCTTCCTTGAAGGACATCCTAGACATGCAGGACAATGAGACCTCCTTTAGTTTTCTCTGAGGTTGCTATGTTTATACACAGTGACCTTGGGGATGGCCTAGCTTGACTGCAGAAAGCTTTCTAAGAGGCATTTGCAGAGAGAGGGAGCTGGCATAAGGAGTGGGGAGAGCTGGGTGTTTTATTTTTCTCTGTTTTTGCTCCACCTTGATTATTTTTCCTGCCTGGGTTTTATCTGCAGAGCAGCCAGGCAGACCCTTAGAGATGTGTTTATTTTGGGGATTGGGTGTAGAGGAGGTTGGGAGTGTATAAAATGAGAGAAGTTGAGTGAAAGGAGGAATTTTTTATGAGTAGATTGTTAGAATGCTATCATGCTAGTCTTCTTTACTTGTCTTTACTAAATTTTCCAGTCAGCAAGTATATCAAGGAAAGTAGTTTAATAATTTAATCTGCAGAATTATTTTTTCTTATTTGTCATTGCCTCTAGATTGAGTAAACTACACTATAGCCTAAGAAGCAAGAACATAAATATGTTTCTGTTGAGGACTAGAGATACCTTCATAGCCTTTTAACGCAGGCTGTTATCTTCATGAAGCCGCTGAATTAACTATATTATTTGGTTGCCTTTCATCACTATAGTCCAAAAAGCATCCTGGGTAATTTTGGGTCTTAGCTATATATGCTTTAGATCCATGTCCTCATCCTCACAGTATTACTGTCCTCTCAAATGAGTAAAATGTACCCCAGTAACAAGTTGCAGAGCATATATTCCTCTCATACTTAGTTAGATTTTAGTTGGGAATCATTTAAGGAACAGCAAAATTAGGCAGAAGAAGAAAGAGGACTTTAGACAGAATAAGTGTTTGGAACTTTACTGTGACTTCAAAAGCCAGAAATCTTGAAAGTTTGATTTTTAATTTGTTGAATACATTATCATTTTGACTTAATGTGCCAATGCTTTGTTTTATTGTCATTAAGTACTTTAGCATGATTTTATGATATCATTTAATAAGTACATCTATTACAAATTCTCATTCCCAATACAGAATTAAGCCTGTCATTAGTGCAATTGTATACTTGTAGAGGGTCTACCTACTATTTAGGCAAGGCTTTGTTTTCAGACTATTGGCTGCTTACCTAAGAACTATCCAGTCTTGTTGATACCCTAGCAAAACATACCCTGTTGGGTCTTATTGCTTAAATATCCCCACTTCTAAAATTACCACTACACCACTGGGGGTGAATGAATACATGATTACAATTTGAATTTGACAGTTTTAAAGGAAATGGCATAGGGATTTAATTAGACCTTCTCCATGTGCTTCATTGATTCTCAGATGGATTTTCATTCTAGCATAAGCAGATGTGGTTTCTAACGTAGAAGTTAGATTTCCTTGTACCTTTGTTGGGTTATTTAAACCAGTAAAAGAGCCAACAGTTAGTTGTCTGCATATGCAAAATTTAAAAGCAAACTGGTTTGGAAATGTTGAGAAATAGTTTCATTCCTTACTTCCTTTTTTTTTCTGAAATAGGAAGATTGAAGTCATCAACAAAATAATAATTTTATGGCTCTTGATCTTTATGCTGTATAATGAAGAGGGAAATTAAGTTAGTGAAATATTTTCATTTTGGGTAATAACAAAAACTTCCTGACATTATTAGAAGAGAAATATTCTAGTTATTGCTTTTTATTTTTATTTTTTTTTTGAGCTAAACAAAATGCCCAACTGAGAAAGATATGAAAGCCATTGTTAAAATTAGTTACTGGAAGTTTTAAGAGGGAAACTTATTATAACCCTTTGAAGATTTTCTTTGAAATATATTTTTTATTAAAATGAGGACAATATGCAACCTAATTTTAGAATTACAGAAATCCCACTGTTTGCTCAATAAATGCATTGTTAAGTTTCCTAAAAATTGAGTTTGGATACAAATGAGCAGAAGCAAGAAAATAATCGAAGCTGACCACAGATGTCTGAGATGGCATGCCACCACCAGTTGTCTCGTGGGCTGCACAATGGAGAGTGACATCCTAGACTCCATAGTATACCAGTTGAGAAATATAATGTAGTTAACTGTCTAGTGTCTTTAAGTCATCAGGCACTTTACAATAGGACCACAAGCATGGCTGTGACTCCTCTGTGCAGTCTTGAACCCGTTTTCACCAAGCCTTTTGGTCCTCATTCTCACCTCTGACCTTTGGCTTTACCTTCCTCACATGGACCTCATAATTGTTTTGTCTGTCTTTTTGAACCATTCCTCTTGTATCAAAATTTCTTCTCTCCCTCCTCTGGCCTCATTGTGTTAGGTAACCCTGGGTCCTGTCAGACTCTAGGCTACTGAAAACTAGGCATAATTTCTCATTCATGGAGCCCTACAGAGTTCTATTCCCTTTGGGGACTCTAGTGAGAAAATGGTGTCATTTTTTTTTCTTTTTTGTAGGAAGTATTGTAATATGGAAAAGACACAAAGATGAGAAAGTTGTCATGCAGAAAAGATGTATACCTACAAACAAGTTATTTGTATACATATGTTACATTTAAATGTTTATAATATTTAAATGCTTAAACTTCTTTCTCTCTTTTTATTTATTTATTTAAAAAACTTCACTGGCATGTATAAAATAATTGATTTTTATAGAAAAAGCTTAAAGCAATAATTCTTACAATGAGATCTCTAACTTAAAACTATTTGCTTCTTAATGTACCCATCAGAGCTGCGGTGTGTTTTCTGAAATATTAAAGCAGTGTTGTCTCTTTTCCTTGTATTCTATTTTCTAAAAAGCTGGACAAACATCTTGTACCTTGTAATCTATGTAACATGTATTATCTTTAAATTAAACATGGATGTGTATAGATGGTGTAAGTATACATGTATACATATGAATCATATTTATTTGTTATCTAAATGTCCTGTTTTTCTTAATCCTTGGTTTATCTTGTATATTGTGTTGACATATGGTAGAAATTTTTTACA
Organism: Tadarida brasiliensis; assembly: GCA_030848825.1. Classification (NCBI taxonomy): domain Eukaryota; kingdom Metazoa; phylum Chordata; class Mammalia; order Chiroptera; family Molossidae; genus Tadarida; species Tadarida brasiliensis. The sequence goes on from CM061258.1 coordinate 59,242,346, forward strand.
ATATATATTCTCCTTTTTTTGAAAAATTTTATTTTAAAAAATGTGTTAAGGCCTATCCCATGGTTTTGAAACATATGCATTCATGTGTAGATACTTTCTACCATTTGTTAGGTGGCATCTACCTGAGTAGCAAGAAGGTATGATTCTATTTCTATAGCAATAGTCTTTGCAACTAATGCTAAACATAATGAAGCATTAGGATATATCTTCATTATGATAAATTATTCCTACCACTTACAAGGTGTGGCTTCTACCTATCACAATGTAGGGGAAAAGAAGGAAAGAAATAGCGAGGCCAAGCAACACAGTGGAACGTTTGTATTATGAATAAAACAATGATAACAATCAGGGCTAGAAAATATTTTGCAACATAAAAGGCTTTTTTCTGCCTTAACATCCATCCAGTGAGGTAGGTTACACAGCTATTAACTGTCATCAGTATAAGGGAGAAGTTGAGATAGTGATTAATCCAAGACCGTTTGATATGTAAGTTAAATTATACTGATCTTAGAATCTGGCTTTTCTAACTCCTAGACCATGGGCCACAAGTAATCCAAAAAAGAGATTTAAGAAATGACATTGGAATGATCTGAAGGGCCCTCAGACCTTGGAGTCCTTGATTGCTCACTTGAGTTGACTTAAAGGAATGCCCAATCCTCTTCCTTTTCCCTTCCCTGTTTGCTTCTGTATTGGGGTAGGACCCCACACCTCCCTCCCCATATAGCCTAGAACCATGAACAGGAAGTAACTTGATGAACTCTCTGAGAGCTTGGGCTTGATTCCATGCCTAAGCCTCCTTGGAAACCCTTCTCAGAACCTTAAAAGCCTTAGCCAAACCTAGAGAACCAAATATATTGCAAGCAAATTCTCTAAAACTTGCATTCTGGCTCTAGGTTGACACCTTGGTCTCCACTGAGAAATCATAGGCCAGGACTGTTTGAACTAACTATTCTCACTATCCATCTCTGGTATTTGAGGCTCTCTGAGTGAACCATTCAGAAATCAAAGGAAGGAATTACCTCTGGACTGTGTGGAATATTCTGCCTGTGGTCTTTGGGCAGAAACAGGGTTGATGATTTTGCTGTATCATGAAAAGTCCTCTCTGAAATAATCACTGAACTGCTTTATCCTGAATTTGTAACTGCTAAGCTCTGAAAGGGCCAACATGAAATTATAGGGCACCTTTTCTTTCTGCCAAATTTCTCATCCTACCTGAAGATGCCTGGAATTCTACTTTATGTCTTCAGCTTATGTTTTTTTTTTTTTTCTGTTCACATGCAAATGGAAAGATAACAAGTTCAAATGCTACTTATCACAATGTAGTATTTAAAGTATTCTCTTCCTTCCTCCCTCCCTCCATCCTTCCCTCTCTCCCTCCCTCCCGACTCTCCTTTCTCTCTCTCCCTCCATCCCTCCTTTCTATATCTTTTTCCTTTCTTCATTTTTTTCATGCAGCTCACATTTATTGTACACGTTCTGTGTTCTAGATATAGTGCTGTATTAGCAATATTTAAAGAAAGGTGCTCAAATCCTGAAAGTTCTGAGCTTGAATCCTTTCTTTTCACTGACTGATAAATTGTATAGCCATGGAGAGTAACTCAATCCTCAGGCACCCTTCATTTTTACACCTTTAATTGGCAATGTTAATACTAATGTCCACTACATACGAAGAACACTTAGTGCTGTAGAGAATAAATAAGGCCCGGCCGGTGTGGCTCAGTGGTTGAGCATCGACCCATGCACCAAGAGGTTGCTGGTTTGATTCCTGGTCAGGGAATATGCCCAGGTTGTGGGCACAATCCCCAGTGTAGGGCATGAAGGAGGCGGTCAATCGGTGTTCTCTCTCATTGATGTTTCTCTCTCTCTCTCTCTCTCTCTCTCTCCCCCCAAAATCAATAAAGACAAAATATTTAAAAAAAAAAGAATAAATAGCCCTGGCCAGTTTGGCTCAGTGGTTAGAGCGTCGGCCTGCGGAGAATCCCGGGTTCGTTCCCGCTAAAGGCACGTAGGTTGCAGTTTGTCCCCGGCCTCTGTTGGGGTCGTGTGGGTGGCAACCAATGTGTCTCTTTCATATCGATGTTTCTCTCTCTCTCTTCCTCCCTCTCTCCCTCCCACTCTATCTGAGGATAAATGCAAAAATGTCTTCAGGTGAGGATGAAAAAAAAAAAGAATAAATAAGATCACTTGTGAAACCTTTTCTAAGAGCATAATTTAATAGAACAAGGGGGAGAGCCCATGAGGGAGGACATTGACCACTGAGTGGGGCCAGGAGCAAAAATAGCCGGACCTGGGGACAAGTATCACCCATATTATGTTGCTTAAGGAATCTCTCATAGGAAAATTGTCTTAGGTTATTTCACCTTTGCATCTTTCCATTTCCTGGACACAATACATGATAAAGCCATATGGCATCATGAAGAAGTAGTGGAGAGGGAGTTGGAAAGTTGGTGTTCCAGCCCTGACCCTGCACTGACAAGCATGTGATAGGCCGTTTTACCTTCTTAGACATCATCTTCCCCTCTAAGAAGTTACAGAGTGAAATGAAACTTATTGTACAAGACAAATGACACATGACTTTAACTTATTAAAGAGTTCCATGACTGCTTAAAGTGATGTATGTTAATGCAAGTATTGCCAGGTCTGCTACAAAAACCATATTGACTATGTATCTGTGCACAGTGATCAGAGGAGTACAAAGAACAGTTTGGAATATTGTGGTAGAATTGAGTTCTGCTTTCTTAAAACTCCTCTGAGACTTAGCACACTTTTCGGGTTCTGGCAAAGCTACAGAGAACTGCAGTTTTCTACCATGTTTAGGGAGGGAGATATTTTTTTCTCCTCCACTGAAAAATGTATTTTGTTGGAAAATAAAAGTACTGGGTTCTCCTCATGGTTCTGTCATTAATTAACTAGGCAAATGACTCTCTTCTTTGGACCTCATTTTTCTTGTCTGTAAAATGATCTAGATATTCTAGATAATCTTTGAGTCTCCTTCTATTGCCAAAATGCTCAATTACAGTGCTAGTTAGAATCATTTGATTGATTCATGACTTAAGAAAAAGGTTTAAGTTGGAAGCTCCCCCTTAATGTGTCAAAACAGGTCAAATTACAACTTTTCAATGAAAAACATTCCTTTTGCTATCACCACTGTTAACCACATGTAATCGTTTATCTTTTATGAAAAAAATAATTGTCATATTGTAGATGTCTTATGGTCTTACGGTTTCTAATGTGCTTTGAATTACGTGGAAACCACACACACACACACAGTTCTTATAAGTAGTAAATTCTCTCCCCCACAAGGATGTTACATTTAATCTGGAGATGCATTCCACAAGCTTTTTAACATAGGTCTAGTGCCTAATAGCTAAGATCACTACTATGGTACAAAATCTTTCCTTTTCTGTTTTTCCTCATTTGCTAAGATTTTTCAATATTAAGGCAAATATTGGTCCTCTCACAGGTTTTACTCTTCTTGTATTTAGCCTTTTATGTATTTGTTGAGAGTCCTTATTTTCTCGAGTCTAAAGAACCACTGATCATTTAAGAATCACCATTGATTAAATAATAAGTTTGCACAAAGGAAATATTACTATATTAAAAGTATACTGTAATTAAAAGTTGCTTCCTGATTTTGGAAACGATAATTGCAAAAACTGGGTATCTTGAATCAAGGAAACATAATCAGTCACTTGAGTAGGGAGCAGGCATATTTGAAATATTATCCAGAAGTCCCTGACTTTTTGTGGGTCTTCCCTTTGAACTCTGCATATTCTAGATACCAATAGGCAGCACTGCATCATAAGCGATGTTTGGCATTCATATCCGGAGATGCTGTGATAAGTTCCTCTGATTAAATGTGGTTGTATAATCCTACCCCCTGAAAACTGCTGGTGGAAATATTGAAACAATTGCTCAGTTTCCCGTGTTACAAACCCCTAGATCTTGTTCATTGTGCATACAAGCCTCTTCTTTCCCACAAGAAATACGAAACAGAGTGGGGTTGAAAAATTATTGAGGGGCACAACATAAATCAAGAAAAAAAAATCACAATTTTGCCAATTCATTGGCAGAAACTCATTGATACACTATTGGGAAAAATTAAACAACGATTATACGTTTAAAATTAAACTTCAGAACCTACATCATCTTGAATAAAATAACCACATAGCAAAATTAAAGATACATTCTGTTATAAGGACCTTATTGCAGATTTGAATTCAAGCTATTGTCACTTGGGAAGTGATACCATAAATCTGAAAAGTGCAATATTAGCTTAATCTTATACTTGGTGCTGATTGCTCATGTTGCAAACCAATAGCTCAATTTCTTATCATAGCTTAATTGTTCTGTGGATTCAAGATACAAACTGGGGAAGTTTTGTTAACCTGTGTCACTTAAATAATATGAAAATTACAAGCTACCTAGATAAAGTTCTGTAAATTTTTCATCTGAATTGTAGATGTCGATTTAACCTTTATGGGTTTCTAAAATGAATTAATCAGCTAAATAAAAAGAGATTAAATTTTGTAATCTCGGAAGAGAGGCAAATCTCTGGGTAGCAGTTACACAATATCACCTCTACTTTATTTTCAATATTTAGCCATGGATGTGGACACTCTCTTTACCTCTTTTTGCAGTTTCTGTTTGCTAACTGTTCATTTCCTTTCCCCTGAGCCTCAGACTTTCCCTTGAGATCTAGCTACAAAACATTTCTCTCTGACAGGATCCCAGAGGGAAAGACTGGGGCTCTCTCTTCAAGTTGATCCAACTCAACAGATATTCACTGGATGACGATTGTGGCTGGAATGTTTTAGTAGATGACTTTTCCCTCTCCACTTCAAATACAACTTCTCCGACCCTTCGTCCGCGAAGGACTCATTAGAAGGCCACAATTTATCTTTCAGGACTAATCTTACGTGATAATGATTTTATTCATTACCCGACAGATAACTTCTGCATTTAAATGGTGGTTGCCAATGCCTTTAAAATCTGGAAGTCTTAGTCACTGCGATCAAGGCAAGGCCAGCTGAAGGTGTTCAATGTGTCTCAAATTATACCATGTAGAAATTTCTCTATTTACTGAACAAGACCAAGGAGGTAAATCAGCAGCTAAATTTAGCTTTGCTTTTATTTTTAATATATAAAAAAACTAAACAAGAAAGTCCTTTTAAAATGAACTTTTTTTCTAATTTCACCATCTATCTAGTTTTTTAAAGTTATTACTTTTATGAAGTGACCACAGCAGACTGATCACAAGTTTTTAAAAAATTACCCTTGGCACAATAAAAAAGTGCCCAGAAATAATTATTTACCATTTTAAACTTTCAAGTTAAGACTACATCTGTGTAACTCTAAGAGGCTTCTCAAACCACACATTATATATATATATATATATATATATATATATATATATATATATGAACATTTTCTATAAGTATTTATCAACATGCTGTGTTGAAAATCAGATGGGGTGAAATACTGACATTTGATTGAATTGATCTAGTTAATCTTTGCACTATAAAAAGTGTAAGTCAATCTACTTATTGCCATTTAGTTGACACAGCAAATTTTACAATTGAGACTGAGAAATTCACCAATAAGAACTGGCAAAGTACAAAATACTTCTCTTTTAAACAAAGTTGTGATTTATCTGATCGAAGATTTGTTTAAGGAGAAGAGTTTGGAGAATTCTCTTCCATGCATGAAGTGAGCTGATTGTTTGTTTCAACTGCCACTCCTAGAGGAGGATAGCTAGAAAGCTCAATAGTCTTTTCCTGAATCGTGAATTATTGTGCATGATTTGTAGAGTGCAAAATAAATACAACTGCTCTTTAAAAGCCCAAATGCATTGCTCTTTAGTGTTCAAGCAACAAATGAGACAACCAGAGCTGATTTGTTTTTATTTATTTTCAAAAAGCACCTGGGGAAATCATTGATTTTGTTTATAGGATTGTTTACCTGTTTTTAAAATTAAATCTGAATTTGTATAGATAGATTTCTTCTCCAAACATAAATATTTCTTATAGTTTGCCCTTAAAAATGGTATAAAAGATTTTTATAGACAAGAAGCAAACAAGCTATAAAGAAACCCCAGAAAATTCCTCAAAATATTTTCCTTTCATTGTGAGAACTGAGTTTACCTTACAATTGCCGAAATAAATTGTTAAAGATTTTCCTAAATCAACATGGTTTTGACTTCTCTTACTGAGAATAATAGCACTTTTTATTATCTTTATTTTTTAAAGTTCCTTTAAATTTTGTGGGAAATTTTAACTTCTTGGTAAAAGGTATTTTCATTGGAATAAAAATGGGACTTTTAGATGCCTGTCATTTTCTAAAATGCTTTGAAGTTTAAATTTTCTCTATGTATCAAGAGAGTTAGTCCTTCTGAATAGAGTGTACTAATGATAAATTCAGGATTTCAAGAATCAACCTACATTACAGTTATAAAAACTATACCTGTTATTGACATCACAGTCAGCTTCTGTGCAAATTTATTTGTGACAACTATGTATTATAGTTATCAAATGGCAGGAAAAAGCCTCCAACACTGAAGTTTTAAAAATCGTGACAGGCACTGAATGTAGATGGCATTGGACCAATCAGATAATGTGATAAGATAATGCTAAGCGGTCAAAATAGTTGTAGAAAATGTAAGGAAGTTAAAGTATTCATGACTATTCAGCAGCTCATTTTTTAAATGAGTGCTATACTTCTGTGGGAAGCCTGAGAAAAGGTGCTGTAGTATGTAGAATTCCAAGATAGCTCCAAGATTTCCTTCCCCTAGTGTATTTCCTGTCCCTCTCCTTGAGTAGGAACAGGACTTGTGAATATGCTACATTATATGGCAGAAGGGATTTTGCAGATGTAGTCTGCATCCCTAATAATTTCACTTTGATTCAATCAAGATGGAGATAATCCTGGGTGAACCTGACCTACTCAAGTGAGCTCTTTTATAAAAGGTCAGAGGTTTTCCTGGCTAGCCTGGAAGAAATAAGCTTCTCTGTAGTGAGAGTGTCTATGGAGAAGCGTACAGGGCAAGGATGCCAGGGCAGCCTCTGAAAGTTGAGAGTAGTCCCTAGCAAACAGCTAGCAAGAAAATAAGATCATTGATCATACAACAGCAAGGAAATGGATTCTACTATCAACTAGTGAATTTGGAAGTAGACCGTACAGTTTCAGATGGGATTGTAGTCCCTGCTAACACCTCAGTTTTAGCACGGAGACACACTGAGCACGGACCAAGCTAACTTGTGTTCAAAATTCCTGAATACGAAAACTGTTTAATAATAAATTTATACTGTTTTAGTCTACTAAGTTTGTGATAATCTTTTACATAACAGTAGAAAATGGATATAGATGAGAATGAAGCTTTTAAGTTTCACTGAAATATTTAGAGGAGCTATCAGCTTGATAACACTGGTCTAGAGTGGAGAATCTCACTTCAGATGAGATGCGTGCCTTCCCGCCTGCCCCAGTTCCATCACTCCCAGTGGCCTGACACTGAGAGCCAGCATCAATTGCAATTCATCATTGCACTTGCTCTGTTATTCTTACAGAATGTTACAAATGTTATTCTCAAACATTTTTTCTGTACTCATTTCTCTATCAAAAGTGGAAAATGAAAGATTGAGCTCAGAGGGCTCCTTGTTTCTCAAACTCAATCTGCTTTCTTCATTTCTGATCTTGTTGGCATTTGCGATAGTGAACCCTGGAGATTAAAGAAATAATTGATTGGAAACACCTAGTATAATCTGGACCAGATGCTTAGCAAATGTTCATTTCCTTCCATTGAGCCTTTCTTATAGTTGTTTTGAGACATTTGGACGCAGAATAAAGTGCTTATAACATTCCCAGTGATTGTAAGTGGAGTACCACGACAAAATGTTGAAATCAAGCGGGAAAGACTACGATTACATTTCTAGTAAAGCGGAGAATATAAAGTGGAAAGACAGTATGATAGCCATGTAGGTGACCCCAATTCTTCCTTTCTGTCTCTACTAAAATCAATGAAATTTCTCCCCAGAGCCAGGACGGGGAGAAAACCATGCCTTGTTGCAGTGTTCAGTTTCAGTTGGCTGTGTATCCCTGGCCTCTGAATGAGGTTAACTGTGCAAAGGACAGTCACACTTTCAGAACAGTTAGATACTATTCTCACTGCACCACACTGAAGACACGGATTCCATTTCTTTCCTGGCTGTAGATAGGTGAATTAGCAGAAACCACTCCAGCACTGTCTTCTAGTCTTCAAATGAAGCCTAATTAAGGAAATATATAGTTTTTATTGAGCTGCAAGAAAAAGGGACATGGAGCATAATTAAGTTCTTATCAATAATTAAAGCTATAAAATTATTAATGCAGCAAATATTACGCATTAGTAAGAAATATATTTTGTCACCAACTGCTCCCCTTTTCATAATCTATAATCCAAAAGGAAAAATAGAGAAGGAATATACAAAAAACGTGTTCCAGCTTTAAGTTTACTGCTGCTGGAACTAAGATGTTTGCCACATTTCAATACTACCATTTCTAAGATGCAATTGTTCTGAATCAGTTAAAAAAAAAAGTGAGAATAAAGAGATATAATTTTGATCATAATGGCTTGTATATAACATGAAATTTTAGGGAGATGAAAATATTTATTAATCTGACCAATATTTTCAAGATTGAGAGGGGGGAGGGTGGCTCCATATCTTTTCTCCTTATCTCTTTTCTGGTTGAGCTGGGATCATTCTGTTCCTACCCTCTTTGGAGAGAGAGTTGATGTCAAAGTCAGCTTTCTGATTCATGGATCACCTACTGAGAAAATTCTTCTCTTAGCCATTAAAAGTACTTTGGAGAGTGTTAAGGAATTAGTATTTACCCCACCTCCCCCTACACACACCTTGTCAAAGCCCTATCACCTGCTTCTGCAATCAGCTGTTTACTTGCATGTAACCCATAGGCTTATTCAACATAGGCACTAATAACTAAAGGGATAAATGAATGAGGTAGCATGAAAGCTCTTTTGTCTAAACCAAGATTGAGATTGCATGATTTATAAGCATCTTGACTAGATTCTATTAGTGAATTCACTTTTTTTTCTTTATTGTTTTCAGAGAGAGAGGAAGGGAGAGGGAGAGAGAGAAACATCGATGAGAGAGAACGTCAATTGGCCTCCTCCTGCATGCCCTCCACTGGGGATCAGGCCCACAACTTGGGCATGTGCCCTGACCGAAAATTGAACCAGCGACCTCTTGGTGCATGGGTTGACGCTCAACCACTGAGCCACACTGGCTGGGCTAAATTCACTTTTTATTTTTTTTCCACTTTTTAAAAAGTAAGTAAATAGTTACTACCTGCATGTTGTTGGGGGTGATACAAGTTGAAGAAAGTTCAAGTTTTCTGTCTTATAATCCAAAAGGGAAAAAATAATATGTTAGTAGACTGTACGAACTGCCACAGAGAGGCACTAACAAAATGAAATGAGGTCTTCAAAAGTGGAAAATGAACAGTTAGTATGAAGATTTAGAGAGGCTTCATGGGAAAAGCAAAATTTAGAATGTGTGATAATGACTGGAAGGGATTTTAAGAAGAGGAAGGATTCTGGGTTGTTCAGTGGTTAGACGGGCAAAGAAGGATCATGAGCAAACAGAAGAGGGAAAGATGAGCACATGTTTGGGAATTACACGCTTTCCAACTTGGCTGAAAGTGTTTCCAAACAAGGCCTGGGAAATCGGAGCTCTGCTGAGGTGAGCTGAGTGATAACCCTGGGAAGGTAATAGTGATCAAGTCTGTGTGTCATCACCCAATACAGAGTGCTCCATGTTTTCACAGTTGACACTGTGTTCATTTAGTTTTGCACACTTTTTAAATAAATTACAGTCCCATTGACAACTGGCTTTCCTGGATTGGGGTCTCTGCCTATGATTTCTTTTGTATCTTTCATTTTTCTTTGTTTATAGTAAATAATATGTACCAATTTAGTATCGATTGATATTTGTACTTGACTGCTGAATTGTTTGGCTGATCTCCACCCCAAGGTGTCAGTAAGTGTTATACATCCTCTTACTTTTCTCAAGAGCATTGTGGAGTAAGTATGCTCATTTTATAACTGATCGAACCAAAGTACAGAGATTAAGATATTTGCTCAATTTCTTCCAATGAGACTTTTACACGTATATGCCGATTTTATTTTATTTTATTTTTTTAACTTATCTTTATTGTTGAATGTATTACAGATGTTCCTCATTTTTCCCCCATTGCCCCCCTCCTCCCCATTCCTGTCTCCCTCCTGCCTTTCCCCACACTGTTGTCAGTGTCCATTGGTTATGCATATATACATATAAGTTCTTTGGTTTATTTCTTCCCATCCTCCAACCCCCCTTCCCTTTGAGGTTTGTCAGTCTAACAAGCAATTTGTACTTCTTAATCCCTTCACCTTTTTCACCCATCCCCCCAGCCCCCACCCATCTGGTAACCAACAAAAGTTCTCTGTGTCTATGAGAATGTTTCTGTTCTGCTTGTTCATTTTGTTTGTAGATTCGGTTGTTGATAGATATGTGTTTATTGCCATTTAGTTTGTTCATATTTTTTTATCTTTTTCTTCAAGAAGACCCTTCAACATTTCATATAATAATGTTTTGGTGGTGATGAACTCCTTTAGCTTTTTCTTGTCTGGGAAACTCTTTATATGGCCATCGATTCTAAATGACAGCTTTGCAGGATAGAGTAATCTTGGTTGTAGGTTCTTGATTTTCATCGCTCTGAATATTTCTTGCCACTCCCTTCTGGCCTGCAAAGTTTCTTTTGAGAAATCAGCTGACAGTCTTATGGGAGCTCCCTTGTAGGTAACTAACTGCTTTTCTCTTGTGTGCTTTTAAGATTCTCTCTTTGTCTTGAACCTTTTGCATTTTGATGATGATGTGTCTTGGTGTGGGCCTCTTGGGGTTCATCTTGTTTGGGACTCTCTGTGCTTCCTGGACTTGTATGTCTGTTTCCTTCACCAAGTTCGGGAAGTTTTCTGCCATTATTGTTTCAAATAGGTTTTCGATTTCTTGTTCTCTCTCTTCTCCTTCTGGCACCCCCAAGATGCGAATGTTGGCACGCTTGAAGTTGCCCCAGAGGCTCCTTACACTATCCTCATTTTTTTGGATTCTTTTTTCTTTCTGCTGTTCTGATGATGATTTGCTTCTTGGCTTTACCTACTCTACTATTGAATCTGTGTAAACTATTCTTTATTTCAGTTAGTGCCTCCTTCATTTCTAACTGTGCATCCATCATTTATGACTGGTCCTTTTTTATGCTCTTGAGGCCCTCACTAAGTTCACTGAGGTTCTCACTAAGTCCATTGAGCATCCTTATAAGTAGTATTTTGAACTCTGCATCTGTTAGGTTGCTTAACTCCATTTCACTTAGTTCTTTTCCTGGAGTTTTGTTCTGTTCTTTCATTTGGGACCTGTTTCTTTGTCTCCTCATTTTGGCTGCCTCCTTGTGTTTGTTTCTATGTATTACTTAGAGAGAGGTATGGGGCTAGCTGAGACCAGATGCTGCTTGTTTGAAAGAATTTAGGAAAAGCTGAAGCAGGCTCCAAGACAGGCCAATCCTATGGTAAAGCAACTGGCAACAGCTTGGGTGGGCCTGAAAGTTGGGTGGGGCGGGGCCTCAGGGAATCACCAGGGCGGGGCAAACAGTGTGAGCCAGGTTGCTAGAGTCCCAGACATGGCAGTGTCTGCCGGCCCAGGGAAGGGCTCACCAAAGGAACAAAAGCCTCTGATAGCATGTCTGTCCAGGAGAAAGCTGCCTCTCCAGCCCTCGCTCCAATGCCAAACAGCCCAGTTCTTCCCCATATGACTCTGGTGCCTTTCAAGCTGCCTCCTGCTTGCTGGAGCCTGGAGGATGCGAGTCCGAGTAAGTCTGTGCGCGGGCCCTTTAAGAGGAGCTGCCCGGGGCTCCAGCCGCCTCAGCCTCAGTTCCTGCTGGTTTTTCCAGCCAGAAGTTATGGGGATTCTCTTCCTGGCACTGGAACCCTGAGCTGGGCTCCTGGTGTGGGACGGGGATCCCTCAGTCCTCAGGGAGGACCTTCCCAGCTGAGGTGTCCCTCCTAATTTTTATCTGCCACACGTGGGTGTGCGACCAGCCCCTCGCGCCTCTGCCCCTCCTACCAGTCTCGATGTGGCTTCTTCTTTAATTTCGTAGTTGTTGGACTTCTATCCAGCTTGATTTTAGGCGGTTTTGAATGATGGTTGTTCTGTAGTTTAGTTGTAACTTTGATGTGGTTGTGGGAGGACACGATTCCGCGTTTACCTATGCCGCCATTTTGACCGGAAGTCCATATATGCCGGTTTTAAATCCAGGGCTCTTTCTTTTGTATCACATTGTTGTGGTTTCTAGAACATGAAAACTCTAACACTTTATAAGGTCAACCAAATGCAAAGAAAAAAGAAGATGCATTTCTGAGATAAAAAGGGAAAAGCCAAAGAGAAACTCTCTTTCTACACAAATTGAAATTTCATTTGGATCCAAGTGTTCAGTGTGGTGCAGTGACTCTTTCTCACAGATTTTAATTTTGCCTATGATTTCTTACATCTTATCCATCCTGGATTTCCAGAAAAAAATATATTAGAAGTACTTTTTCAAACAATATTGGGCCGTCATAATAGTTTTTATTTACCCAGCACTTACCACATATTTATTACTCACTGTATAGCTGCTTTACACACTTAGATCTATTTCTATTGCAATTTTGCAAGACCATTTTACAGAAGAGTGACTGAACTAATTTTCACATCTAGTTCTGTCTTCAGATTCTGAGATCTCTTCTCCTGCCTCCAAAACTACTGGCTTCTAGCTAGGAACATGCTTACTGGTTCTAGTCTACTGCTTCTTTCTAAATCCATGATTCAAGTCAAGCTCTAATCCTACAGCCCTAGGCAAGAAGACTTCTTCAAAACCAGTTCCTTTTATTGCCCACCTTCAAAGTCCCCATTGTGTGCCTGAGTTTAGTCTAATTACAGAGGAGTTATTGAGGGACAGCAGTGTAAGATATGCTTTTTATCTTCCAGGAACTTGTACTTGTTAAATTAAACACAAAAGTAATTAGAAGAAAGAGAAGTCAATGATATATATATATATATATATATATATATATATATATATATATATATATATATATCTTCCTATTATGCATTCTATAAGATTGGTACAGGGAAAAAGGAAATGAAGGTAGAGTTGAGCCTTGAAAATTGGGTAAAATTGAGCCCGGCCGGTGTGGCTCAGTGGTTGAGCATCGATCCATGCACCAAGAGGTTGCCAGTTCGATTCCCGGTCAGGGCACATGCTCAGGTTGTGGGCCAAATCCCTAGTGGGGGCCATGCAGGAGGCGGCCAATCAATGTTCTCTCTCATCGATGTTTCTATCTCTCTCTCCCTTTCCCTTCCTCTCCCTCTAAAATCAATAGAAAAAATTGAGTAAAATTGGGGTGAACAGAAAGAAGAAATGAGCATTTGGTGGTGGTGAAAGAAAGCACCGTGAGTAAAGGTGCTGGCTTGGCTTGTGAATGTGTTTGTTTATGAAAATGCTTCTGACCCATCTTTGAATTCAGTCTTGGTTTTGCCTAGTGATCTGTCAAAAAAACTGTTTTCAAGCCACTCCACGTGCCTGTGGTATGGAAAATTATGTAGCTCAGGGTAAGACTTAGAACAATTTAAATGCACTTCAAGGTCAGAAATCAAGCAAAGCACTAATAGACCTAAAGGTAAAAGGAGAATTATGGGCAATACAAGCAAAGACTTTTGCCAGTCAGTCATTCTAACCTAAAACGCTAACCTCCATCTGGTTTGGACTACTAATTTAATGTGTGGGTGGAGGTGTGAAATTTAAAATCTTTTGAAGGAAATAGGGTAGTACTTAACCTCAAGAGAATGTGATTTCTGTTGCATAACTTGAAAAAAAATGTGGTAACAAATGTGGTAACACCACAAACATATACATCACCTCCAATCCAAATCTTGCTTGATGATATTTTCACGATTTTTTTTTTCTGCCCCAAAACAGGGATAAATCTGCTACAAAAAAGTTAAATTGCTTTAAAATTTTTCACTTATATCAGTAGTGTTCCATAAGGCTGTGGAGCATCTGGAGATAAATTCACCAACCCCAAAATACTCCCACCCTAACCCCTTTTCTTAGCTGCCTTTGGATTACACCTCTAAGTCTTCCTCACTAGTTCATCTCATATAATTTTTCAGCATTTAAAGCAATGCCAGCAGGGCCAGGGTTCTAAGTTATTGTGCATCCAGGATTGAGAACCATTGATTTAGAGACCTCACATTTAAAAAGGTAGATTTAGTGGTTTTTAGACATGATATAAATATCATAATGGAAATGCTCGTCAAGTTGAACCAGGATCAACCCTTTTAGGAAGAATGAGAAATGTTCCCAATGGGCTACCAATTGTATGCTACAAGGTAGAAATCTTTCAAGAACTTGCCTAAAGACATTTAAAAAATTAGAAACAGGAGTCTTCTGTCTCCAAATCCTGTGCCCTATCTACCAGGTTATTTAATATCTGCAATTATGTATGATTTGCTCAAGTATGACAGCTTTGGGAGAGGTTTTCTATGACTGTCCAATTCCAAAATAGTCTTTATATTATTTTTTCGTAATAATACACTATCTGAAGTCACAAAGAGTAGTTCCACGACAGCAGAGACCTGTGCCATCTTGTTTCCTGCTGTATCCCCAGCATCTAGAACAGTGATTGGTGTACAGTTGTTGAATGAATGAATCAGTGAGAAGTCTGCATTCTTGCAATATGTCAATTCCATCATGTGGCTAATGTCTTGATGGAGATGGAACAGGGACACTTTTAATAGGATAGGTGGTTTCTCAGAGTAGCAGCTGCATTTGAGGCAGAAAATCAATTTCTACCTGGATGACATTTTCAAAAGAAGTGTATCTGGTAGCATGGAATCTTCTATCTGACAGGGCTTGTGTCAAAATACTAGGATGTCTAGATGAGTGGTCCACATTCTGTAGAGAGGGTGTGGTATTCAAAGACTCCCTGAACTATACGCTCAATTTAGTCCTTGTTCCGAATTTCTGCCTGCACAAATAAGAGAGTGACTCTGGCTTTGCGAGTATACTTAACGTTCAACAAGAAAATCTGCCAGCGAATGCATATATGCACAGACATTTTATAAGCTCGGTGGGGAAGAAATATGGGATGCAGACTCCCCAAGTTAGCTAGTATTTGTAATATTTTTGGTAATAGGGTGGAGGATGCCTGTCTGGTATGTTCTCAAATATTTGAAACACAGCCATTGTTTAAGAACTAAAATTCATAAGATGGAGACAATGTCAGAAAAATGTAGATGATTAATCCCAAATTATGCAAAACATGTTGAGCAAATGAACCCAACCAGTTGCCATGTACACACCGCTGTGCTAAGGAAGGCCTTTTCTCATAGTATTCATGGCTGAGGTAAATCATTACCAAAGTGGTCTAGCCAATTCTTTCCCATGTTTGGAATTAAGTATTTTTAACAGTTATCTACTTCCCATTGTATGCCTGGGACAAGCCTTGTTTTGTCAGTATAATACTTAGCTCTCTGCCGCTGTCAGAATGGCGAGAGAGTCTTCAGAATCTTGTAAACTCCAAGAAGATAGAGACAGGACTCTGGTCTTCCCCAGGAGGGTAGAGGGGTAGAAGGAGAAGGGGCTATTTGGTTTTATGTGTAGGTGGGCTGAGTGAGGTAACTGCTTACTTGGTGCATCCTAGGACGTGTCTGTATTTCTTTCATTTTACTTCTCCCTCCCTTATTCCTCATCCAAACACACACACACACACACACACACACACACACACACACACACACCCCTTCGTTAATAGGGTGGCAAGGCTTCCATGTTATGACTAGCGAAGAAAATTATTGATTGATGTTCTCATGGATTTGAAAATAACTGATAATAGAGTCTTTCCTGAACTGGAAAAAGAAAAGAGCTAATAAATTTGGGGCTTCTACTATGTGCCCAGTTCTGTCTTAGGAGAATGAAAGACACTTTCAAAATTGTATTTATTATAAAAGTTAGAACAGAGTTTAGTAGGAGGCTGATCTTAGGCACTTGAAATCCGTTAGGCAACAGGAGACTCTCCTAAGCAGGAGGCCAGGTTTCTGCGGACAAAATGTGTCCAAGGCTCTATGCTGGACTCCCAAGACATTTTGCAGTTTGAAAACACGTAAGAAACTAAAACTAAAACTGTTAAAAATAAGTTAAAGCAATAAGAGCATGTCATCAATAAGTTAATGACTATTACAATTATAAATTAATAGAGTAGCTCTTTTTGACCTGCCCCAAATGTCATGTCAATTGATTAAATGTTCTGAAACAATGAAATAGGAAAAGACAACTTTATTATAATGCTTCAGGCAGGGAATATTTTTATGTTGCTATTAGGAGCACATCCACATGTCAATGACCAATTCCATTTGGAAAAAAGACACTTTTTGGGATATGTACAATTAGGGAAAATCTCCAAGGTGAATCTTAGGTCTGAACTAACCACCTCCGTTATTTTTAGCTGGCATTAGGAGCCATAAAAGATAGCATTTTTCTGGCTTTATTTTGACTCAGGGCAGAAGAGCTGTTGGTTCCATCTCTCATAGAAGTCACGGACTGGCATGGCCCTGCTGGGCTGGTATCCTCAGTAGACATTGCTAGGGGCGTGTTCTGCAGTGGGTCTCTGCACTGCCATGAGAGGGAGTAAATTGGAAACGGTGTCAGGGAACTAGCAGATTTTCAGCGGCAATCTCTTGCGAGCCATGCTGAGTGTGCTGGGCTTGCTTGTCCTCTTGTGGGTGATTTAGCAGCCATGAACCTGCCTTCTGGGACAGCTGTTTGAGACTCAGCTTTTCTATGGTGAATGGGTCAACTGGAGAGGGAGAGGGATCATTCCTCCCACCTCCTTTTTCACTAGAAAAGTATTTTGCTATAAAAAAATAACGGAACTTATCTTCATGACTTCTAGATAGGAGATGAGAAACCCTGGATGAAAGCGAGGTATATTTCACATTTGACTATAGCTGGCAATAAACTGAAATTGACCACATGTTGTAATTTGATCAGCTATACAAAAACTGGTTGTCTGGCAGGCAGAATTAAATCCCTAGTCACTTGAAAAATGGACTGTTGAGTGGACCCATAGACATACAATCTCATATCTCATAGCTGTTAAGTCAGGAAGCTGTTGCTTGTGGGGCCTAAACAACTTTCAAATGGCTCATGGCTCTGTCCATTCAAGAAATAGGCAGCACTTTTGTTGTGTCCCCAGAGACCAGGATTAATGTAATTGTTAGCACATCTGTTTCAGGCCACACATCATATTTCTCTGAACTTGTCTGGATTTCTATTCTAGTCATTTCTTATTTTTATTATTTTCTCCGTTACTTTAAGGAAAAAAAACAAAACGGAAACATGTCCCTTTTAAAATGTGGAAGATCTGAATTGAGCAAAATGTTTAAAATTATTTATAATGCTGTTCATGAGAAAGGAGTACAGAAAGTCATGACTTTGGAATGTTCTACTTTTTAAAACACAGACTAATTTACCATCCATTTTAGTGACCAATTTATTGCTGGATGATACAACTAGGATGATTGCACTCACTTATATTGACAGGCTTTAGAAACCAGGAACATAATTTATTCACAAATACATGATGTCCCGGGAATGTGTTTGACTCTGGAGTCAGAATGCGGTGGTCCTCACTCTTCTAGAGCTCAGGGTCAATGGGGGATGGGACTGCTAACCATGCAATCAAATCCCCATGGCATTTGTTTTTGTGGTAGAGGAAGATTAGGATGGTAAGACATATAGAAGATATCAGTGGTCAGGGAAACCTTCCTGGAGGAAGTGTTATCTAATTTGAGGACTTCAAGGACCCCTCTAGAGATCACTGGATCACGGAGATGTAGCCGATGTGATGGCAGTATATGTATAGTCACCAAATTCTGCCCACACAGTGTGTGCTGTATTTTGTTTTCACTTTAAAACAGGAACAGCAATAAGACACCAAATGATAAGAGATGCTATGATTTCCTGGGTCTCATCTATAAATTCTGCCCTATAAAAAATTACGTTTGGGTATTTGTTCTTTTTCCATGTTTATAACTGTTAAAAGTATTTATCATTTGCAACACATGACAACAGCTGCATTGTTCTTTTAGGGATAAATCCATTTCTTTTCAACAAATACTTAGGATAATTAATAAACAAGTTGCTATTATTTTTATTATTATTTGTGTGAGTATGAGGAATCCTAAGAAATATTTGAAAAATAATTTTTATCTAGAGATAATGCGGAAGAGTAAATTGTTTGGCAAAGAATTTGCTGCACATGGGCAGAGATACAAGTGTTTATTGCATTTATAAACTTCATTATGGCTCTATAAAATGCAGCATCATTTGTCAGTAAATCAAAGCTTGTAAAAGTGGCGATTGTAAACGCAGTGGTGGCAATAGCAAGAGAATGGGGATTAGGAGTGTAACTGAGATTCCTTTTATGATGAATTATCTAGCTCCTGGCTGCCGTGTACGAGCTCTATTAACTGCCTATAAATTGTTCATCATAAAATCTAGTTCATTCTTGTTAATTAGGCCAAGGCTTTTATGAAGATTTTTTTCTCTTATTTCTGAAAGCCTAGGCTGACAGGAGAGTAGCTACATCAGAATACTGAGGAAGAAAGGGATTCTCTGCTAAGCATGGTGTTATGTTCCTTAAAAATTAATAATTAAAAAAGAAATCCCTGAATTAAAATTACTTTGTCTCTTAAATGTGAGAATGGAATCTTCTATTGTACTCACAGAAGGTTAAATACAGCCAAAATAATTGCAACTTCTAACTTCAAATTCTCTCAATCAGTAACATGCAAGAAAGGAAGGGTGTATGTGTAAAAAGGACTAGATACACCCATTAGAAATGATTAATACCAAGCAAGTTCCAGAAAGACAAATAGACACATCAAATTTTTCTGGCACATCATTCCATGTCATTTTATTATGCATTTTCCCCATGAAATCGAACTTTCATGCAGAATTATCTTTGAGGAAATCTTGTATTTGTTGCAGATCCCCAGTTTTCTGTTGTATTTTGTTTTTCGTGGTGTTCACATAAGTGATCAACTGGCACTGAATGTTATGTTTATATTATCTCATATTTTGCATTGCTAACTGACTCCCTTGATACCATTTAAGGTGCATCCTTAATCAGCTCTCACATTTCACACTTCCCTTGCAATCTCTGAATTTTATGAAGAGTAGATGCACCGTGCCCCAGTTCTAGACGCCAAAGTGGTTGTGACTTCAGGAAGTCCCAATAGTCAGTGCCACAGGCAGAGCCAAGCCGTGTGATCGCTCCCCTGAGATGCAGTTAGCAAGCCTCTCTGACAGAGGCCAGAGGCAAGGAACAGTCAAAGCCTGGAAAAGTCGAGTCTGTTTGCATACACTCCTATGCTTAACACCCATTATGGTGCAATTAAGAATGGTCAGAAGCAGTATTAAATTTGGAAACCCCAAATAACAGCACAGGTTGGGGGTAAAGGAGAAGATCAGTGCAAACCAAGGAAAAGCAGTTCTTTTTATTTATTATTATTATGACTTTTTTATTGTTGAGAATATTACAGAAGTCCCCCATTTTCCCCGCCTTTTGCTCTCTCTACCCAGCTCCTGCCCCACCCCAGCCCTTCACCTCACTATTGTCTGTGTCCATGGACAATGCCTATATGCATACAAAATTTTTGGTTAATCTCTTCCTGCTCCCCCTACCCTCTTCCCTCTGAGATTCCTCAGTCTGTTCCCTGCTTCCATGTCTCTGGACCTATTTTGTTTGTCAGATTATTTCATTCATTAGATTCCACATGTAAATGAGATTATGTGATATTTGTCTTTCACTGACTGGCTTATTTTGCTTCGCATAATGGTATCCATGGTCCAAATAAAAAAGGGGCGTGGGAGGGGCTTGCTAAAGCTACTTCCTGTATTGCCTTGTAAATGCTTCTGTTAGCTAACAATGAAAGAAATTGTGGAACAGTTAGGTAAAGTGTGTTTTATTTCCAAGATCTTATGGACACATCTTTGCAATTCACAGGACCTTAACTTCATGTTTTCTCCTGGCCCAACTTCTAAGTAATGATATGGCTCCACAAGACTGCAGTACAGATAAGGGCTCATATAAGTTCATTCTAAATGAGATACTTAGGATGACAATGCAGTTCTTGGACTGAGTAGCAGTAAGGGCTTTGCAGAGGGCTTCCTTGGATGGACTGAGTAGCAGAGGGCTTTGCAGAGGGCTTCCTTGGATGGACTGTGGTTTGAAGCAGTAACTTTAACACAAGGCTACTGTAATGCCCTTTAGGCCTTACCAATGAATGCCTTGTGGGGAATAAACTGCAACAGGCCTAAACAATCTCTCCTTTCTGATAATTATAAAGAGAATTCTTAAATCGCCTAGTTCAGCTTTAATTGAGATAATAATTATTTTTTTTACCCTTTTGAAAGATCAAAAGGGAAAGCCTCTATATGGCATTTATTTTAACAAATAGTTTTAAAGAATCTCTTTTCTAAAAAAAAACAACCATTCACTCTTTATTGTTATCATCATCATCATCATTAGTTTCATTATAATCAAATGTTGAATTATGATGCATAGAGAGTAGTCTCAGTTTTCACCAGATAATTGGGCTCTTTTCTAAGCCTCCCTTTAAGCTTTAAATAGGCAAATAGAAATGAATAAATATCAGGCCTTGGTAAAAGAATCTTAGTCTATAGTCTGAATATTTATGTCCCCTCGCTGTTATATGTTGAAGCCCTAACCCCTGATGTGATGATATTAGGAGATGGAGCCTTTGGGAGATTATTAGGTTTAGAGGGCACATGATGACTGGGCTCTTGTGATTGGATAGTGTTCTTTTTTTTTATTGATTTTTATTGATTTTAGAGAGAGAGGAAGAGAGAAGGAGAGAGAGATAGAAACATCGATGAGAGAGAACATCAATTAGCCACCTCCTGCACGCCCCCCACTGGGGATCGGGCCCACAACCTGGGCTTGTGCCCCAACCGGAAATCGAACCTGGGACCTCTTGGTTTATGGGTTGATGCTCAACCACTGAGCCACAGCAGCTGGGCTGGATTAGTGTTCTTATAAGAAGAAGAGACACCAAAGCTTCCTCTCTTCCACCATTCGAGGATACAGCAAAAGGGTAGCCTTCTGCAAGCCAGGAAGAGAGTCCTTACCAAGAGCCAAATCTGTGGGAACCTTGATCTTGGACTTCTTATCTCCAGAACTGTAATAAATGAATGTCTGTTAAGTCACCCAGTCTACAGTATTTTGTTATAAGAGCCTGAACTGATGCACACTTAGCTTATGATAAAATATTTCCCAACCACAAAGAATATAGCAATGATGAAAGCATGTAAAGGAGAAGAGCCTGGGCAGATAGAGGAAGAAGGGTTGTGGAGAAAGTGCAAATGCTTTTTAACCATTTCATCTCCCAAATACCCCATACCAGTTAGGCTTTTTTTTTTTTTTTTGGACAAGAAGTAGTTACATAGCCTCACCCTAATGCAAGGAAATAGAGCCCCTGGCTAGGTCATCATTTTCCAGCACTGTGGAGGGGAACACACACCTTTGGTGGATGGCTGGTGGTCTGTGACACATTTTGTATGTTACTTTAAGCTTAGAAAATGCGTTTAAAGCTATAAACTCTTCGAATTCTAAGGCCACTCTCAGTTATGAGCAACATTTTAAAATGCCTAAACAGTGTCAGTTCAATTGACCAGCAATTAATTGAGTAAAGTCAGTCCACTTGGTTATTTACTGAATTTACAATTGTTTGGCTGAATGGGATGGTTACTTTGACATAAGAAGTTTGTGCAGGAGTCATATATAATCATATTGCAGCTGGTATAAAATTTGTCTCTGTCACAGAATTTATTTTTCTAGACACTGTCAACTTCCCTAATTTACTGTCCTAACTTCCTTTTAGAATGCTCCACTGTCCTGCATTATTCAGAAGAATGCTTCTTTTGGAGCTTAGTTGAGAGTATACCGACCAGGTTTGTCTCAGCATCTTTTAAAACAACCTACTTTGCATGTTTTATTTTTGCTGTTAATACCTGATGCAGTAAATCCTACAGATTTCTCTTTATTAAAAAAAAAGTCCTACAATTCTACAGATCTCTTGTTCAAAAAACTCTTGTAAGACTCTGGTGATAGTCAGACTATTAGCTATATTGAAAAGATGTTTTAAGACCCATAGCACACTGCTGCAGATTTTTAAAGGAATGTTAAAATTTTATCTCTACTTCATTTCTTAGGCTTTCAATCTGTATCTTTCTAACTTAGATTTTAGAGTGTTCTCTCAGGCTTACATCAATGCCTAGCAATATTCTTTTATAAAGCTAGCCTCAGTTTGGCAAAAGTCTCTACAGTTAGAGAAATTTGGAGTTGAACACTTAACATTGATTGTGCACTTATATATAAAATGTAGGAATTCAATAAAATGATCCATTAACAAATATAATGAGTGCCTTTTCTAAGCTCTGTAAAGGGTGCACATATAAATGTGTGCTTGCCTCCAAGGAACTCACGCTCTGGGACTTAATCACAGCACCTGGCAAAGTAGACTTTGGTATAGGGGATGGGACTTACCTAAAAAATGTTAACTGGCAACAAAGATAGCCCACAATAAGAGCCTAATGATAGTGTGGGTGATCAGTTCTCCAAATGATCAGAGCAGAAATGTATCATTGTGGTCTGGACAGCTGGGAGGGAAACACAGATGACAGGAGTCTTTAGGATGGATCTAAAGGGAAACTATTGCTTAGATGAGCTGAGAGGTAAGGAGGTGGTTGTCTCAAAAAGAGATACATATAAATAAAATTGTAGAACCTGGAATCCATATAATGTTTTTAAGTAAGAATGAATAGATTTTGCTAAAGGGAATTAATGGTTAGTGAATGAAAAGAGCAATTTAAATGTTGGAAAGATAGGTTGCTATCAGATTGTGGAGAGAGCTCTAAATGCCAATTTGGTAAGTGTGGCCTTTATTTTATGTTCACTATAGGACCGTTGTAGATTTTGAGATGATCTATTTATTGATAGCAATTTGGATCCTAACTTTCATTAGCTTCAGATTTATTTCCTAAGCCAGGATTTTGGAAGTTATTACAGTTTAAAGCGCACGGATGTTGGTCCCTCCCTGGACTCTACCTTCTGCTTCACCTACGAGATGCAGAGTTGAGAAGAAATGAGCTTCCCCAGGGAGATTGGTTTCTCCTAGTTTATCAAGACAGAGTGATGTCCATTCACTTTTTCTTTGGAAGCATGTGTTCCAAAAAGAAGCAGAGTTCAATCACAAAATTGAAACTGAGGGGTGTGAGGAGTATACAGGTATCTCTCCTTTGAATTTTGAAGGAGACTGTTGGCTATTAACACAAAAATAAAACTCCTCACAGATCGTTAGCTTTTAAGAAGAATGACCTAAACATTGCGAGATACTCTGCCTCTTGGACAAATATAAAAAGAATCAATTGTGGCATAGCTCTTGATGAAACAGAATCAATGATAACCACCTGCCAAGCTTGTTACACTTGAGTTGTATGCATGGTTTGCAATCGCAACCATGTGGCAAATGCAATGGGTCAACCATATTAATACTGAGTTTATCTCCACCATCTGTTGTCATATTGACATCTACTTTCTTCAACATAGCACCCTATTTTTCTTAGGCATATTCTGTTATTTCTTCTTTTCCTTCTTCATTTTAAGTTATCCCCACTGATATCTGCATTATTTCATGATATCAAAAGAGGAAGCTTTCAGTAAGGGAGTGGTAGATGGCAAGGATAAATGGTCAAAAGACTCAGTGGGAAAAAGTCGTAATTCATGGACCCTGAAAACTGTGTAAAAAGGCAAGGCTTGAGATATGAAAGTATATACAGAAAGCATGAAAGAGAAGTGATGGTTTAATTTAAGATTAACAAAAACAACAATAAAAAAAATCGAAAGAACTGCCCAAGAGGGGAGGAGAGAGGGAGGACTATTTCTGTAGAGGATAAGGGCAGAGCAGTTCACAGAGATTAAGAAGGCATTAATGTGATTATTGGAAAGACACTTCAACTTTTTGGCAACACATTCCAACAGCAATAACCTCAAGTAGCACTCTGAAATCAGGGCCCAACAGGTGAGGACTTCCTTTAACTTTATTCTTGAGTTTCTGTCAAAATTAGCTTGTATAAGCTCCATTATTTTTGGTTTTTAGTTTGTTTCCAAAGCACTGTTCCAGTTATTTTTTTTTTTTTTCACTTATCCTCACAAAGTAGCTGAGAGTTAGCTTCTCAGCATCATCAGGCACATCTCCTGTCTCCCAACTGTTAACTAATTCCATTAGAAAATACTGACTGTAATTGTGTGTGAAAGGTGAAGAAAATTCTATTAGTCACTAGATTTTTAGAACAGTAGCTAAATTTCAGAATGGGCTTGGAGTTCCAACAAATAGAAAGATATGGGAAAGAGCATATTCAGTCTAAGCCAACAGAATTAACCTGGGCGTTGTTTGAGCTTTTGGTCCCTGAAGCCATGGGTCAGTGATGCAGGGACAGACACTGGCATCTGGTGAAGAAAAAACATGGATACTGGGAGGACATGGTTCTTTTTCTTTCCATCCCAGATCAAACTTAAACCTGTGATTTGGAGCTTACTCATCAGAGGAGAAATATCATGAGCTATTTGCTCTCTCTGCTGGAACACAGCTCTGGCAAGCCTGGGAGTTGTGTTGAGATCGTCAAATCTATAGTCAAGGACCATCTTTGTGAATCATGAAACCATATGGCACTGGTTGTCTGAATTGGGAAAAAAAAACAACAAAAACAAAAAAACAAAACACCCTAACTCTACACCAATGAAACCAGTGATGTGATTAGACAGGGCTAAGGGCCATTTGACCATCTTATACCTCCTCAATCTATGCATTTAAAAAAACCATTCCTACGGCCTGAACCATGTGAAATACCAGAACTCCTGTAGTGCTAACAAGGAATAAAGATCTTGCACCAGATGGTGCCTCTTGTCTCCATCTATCTCTAGCCCAAACAATCTGCCAGAGTTTTGAAGAAAAATGCGATGTGATCGTGTTACAAAGTATATGAAGGAACAGTAAGAAAAGTAATCTGGCTTAAGCATTGGAACTCAGAAAGGAGATTATTATGACTCTGAGCCTATGGATGAGAAGGTATTGTTAACCCTACATTTTAGTCCATAAAGCAAATGGTATCTATACCCAAGCCCAGCTGGAAGATGAGTTTCTCTGCAACATATTGATACCAGTCAATATGGTAAAAATTTCAGAAATTCATCTGGATATTTTGTTTATATAACACAAAATGAACAGTTTGATCATTAAAAAAAAAAACTTACTAGCTGTAAGGGGGTAGTGCACAGAAAAATGTTATTTAAATTTTTTCTTATTGCCTTTCAGTACTGAATTTGGCCATCTTAGTGATAAGAACTTAGATACAGTTTTTATGTCCCTTTTGCAGAATATTCTTAATATTTTCTTTAATAAGCTTGGGTGGGATTTTTCTTTTTTCTTTTTGGTCATTTTCTGCTTCTTTGTAAGACTTTTGTGGTCACATGTTTTTAAGTATCCATTGCCCTCTCATACTTTGATCAAGGTACTGGTACCTCTTTGCCATAAGATATTTAACAATTTTATCTAACTCTTATAGGATCCTAAGGTGCTTTCTAATGAGAGGATATTTTATAGAAGGTAAAAAAAAATATTTCCAGGTTTTTTTCTACATGCAACTTATCTGAGTAGACAGTTTAGTTTTATGTTTACATTTGATGCTTAGACTGAAATAATGGGGGACTGGAAATAATAATAAATGATGAGCCTAGAAAATAATGGTGATTTGATAGAAGGTAGTTCATTGGTGCTACTCAGAGGTGGTCTGCAGACTGATTTATATCAGCAAACTGATAAAGACCCATGATGAACATTCACAGAAATTGAAAGTCAGAATTTAGAAACATCCAGAGCAATTTGACATCGCTCTGACATACAAACATGTGATCACGTTTCCAAAAGTTCATTTTATTTTAGTTGACCAAAATATTAGTCCATGATGGATTAGAAGAAATAAAAACCATGTTCACTAACTGTGTTCAGAGAATTTAAGGAGTATCACTTTAGAGTCCATGATTTCATCATTTTATGTAAGAGATTGAAATAGAGACATGGATCCACCCATGAAGAGGAGGTTATGGCAATCATCTTGATATGCGTTAACCGGGACTCAGGAGCTTCAGTGTTAGTTGGGCAAGGAAAGGAACACATCATGGAAACATTACACAGGAGAAGGAACAGGATGTTATCTTGAGTTGAACAGGCTGTGTGACAAGGAGACGCACGTATCCCCATGCCTGGGATCAACCTGGATGGCGTTGCTAGCAGTAGACATAGGACAGCTTCATTGGAAAAGAGAGCCTCAGAACACTAGGGACTCTTGATTTTTAGTTTTGACTTAGTGATGGCAAACCATCTGTTTAGAAATTTGCTGGGAGCCATGGAAGACTGTGGACTTCAACTGAAGAGGTTAGGATTAGAAATTTAGAACAAATGGGAAATTTTTCATGATAGAAGTTCCCCTCTTCACATTTTCTGATGTTTGAGATACCACTATTTGCAACTTTTCTTCCTTTTCCTTACAAGGTAGATGCAATACCTGGGGGTGGATCAAGGACATGTGCTCAAACCACTGCTACCTTTGCAGGAGATGTTGGCATAGTCCAAGCACTGAAAAATGCTGTAACTAGGTTAGCCCACCAAAAGTAGCAAAACTGCCTGGCCAATGTGGTTCAGTGGTTGAATGTCAACCCCTGCATCAAGAGGTTGCCGGTTTGATTCCTGGTCAGGGCACATTCCCAGGTTGTGGGCCCGATCCCCCATGGGGGGCATGCAGGAGGCAGCCAATCGATGTTCTCTCTCATCGATGTTTCTATCTATCTCTCTCTCCCTTCTTCTCTCTCTAAAAAAAAAAATCAATAAAGAAAAAAAATGTAGCAAAACTGATTTCTGATGATGTATCTAAATGATATGCCAAGTAAAAATTTTTCGGTATCTCAGATTTGAATTTTGTCAAAGAAATAATATTAGAAATGAGTAGTGGTTAGTTCTTCCAGGTTATTTCCATAAAAACTTGTCCTTTTTTCTTCTTTAACCTCTTTAAAGAGTTGAAATTATGTTTTTATTGCTAGCAAAAACATCACTATGATTTCTGATTTCTTTTTCTTTCTTTTTTTTTTTTTTTTGTATATCTTCTTTAGTGAGGTGTCTATTCAGGTTTTGGCTTATTTTTCATCAGGTTGTTTGTTTTCTTCTTGTTGACTTTGAAGAGTTCTTTGCATATTTTGTATAATAGTGTTTATCAGATATGTCTTTTGCAAATAGTTTCTTCCAGTCTGTGGCATGTCTTCTCATTCTCTTGCTGGTATTTTTTGCAAAGCAGATCTTAATTTAATGAAATCATATCTTCTTCCCCACCCCCAACAGACTGTGTGTTTGCTGTGGCATCTAAAAAGTTGTCACCAAACCCAAGATCATGTAGATTTTCTACTATATTACCTTTTAGGGGTTTAATAGTTTTACATATATAATGATGATTCATTTTGAGTTAGTTTTTGTGATGGGTGTAAGGTTCATGTCTAGATTTATTTATTTTTCATCTTTTTTAAAAATTAATTAATTTATTTTTGTTACAGATGTTTCTCCTTTTCCCCCCCGCAAACACCCTCCTCCCTATCCCGCCACCCCCCAAGCATTGTTCTCTATGTGTATTGGTTATGCATACATGCATATAATTTCTTTGGTTTATCTCATCCCTACCCCTGGCCCCCCTCCTCTGAGGTTTGGCAGTCTAAACCATACTCCTTTCTATGTCTCTGGGTCTGTTTTGCTCATCAGCTTTTTTTTTGTTCATTATATTCCACAAATAAGTGAGATCATGTGGTATTTGTCTTTCTCTGATTGGCTTATTTCACTTAGCATAATACTCTCCAGGTCCCTCCACGCCATCTCAAAGGATATGAGATCCTTCTTTCTTACAGCAGCATAGTGTGTATGAACCACAGTTTTTCTTATCCACTCATCGATTGATGGACACTTGGGCTCTTTCCAGATCTTAGCAATTGTAAATAGTGCTGCAATGAACATAGGGGTACATATATTCTTTCTGTTTGGTGTTTCAGGCTTCTTAGGATATATTCCTAGAAGTCGGATCACTGGGTCAAATGGCAGTTCAATTTTTAATTTTTTGAGGAAACACCATACTGTTTTCCATAGTGGCTGCACCAGTCTGTGTTCCCACCAGCAGTGTACTAGAGTCCCCTTTTGTCCACACCCTCGCCAGCACTTGTTGTTTGATGATTTGTTGTTGGCAGCCATTCTGGCAGGTGTGAAGTGATACCTCATAGTCGTTTTAATTTGCATCTCTCTGATGATTAGTGACGTTGAGCATTTTTTCATATGTCTCTCGGCCATTTGTATGTCCTGTTTGGATAGGTGTCTATTTAGGTCCTCTGCCTGATTTCTGATTTCTAATTGTGCTATTAGTGATATTGTTAAATTTATTTTAAACTTGTTTGTTTATAGGGTTTTTATGGACTGTGATAATGATCCATATGGACAACCATTTAACCATTTATATTGTAGCTTCTATGGAAATCCTATTGCAGAGTTATGGTTAGAGGAAAAGATAGCACTTTATCTAATTCACAACACACACACACACACACACACAGACACACACACACACACACACACACAACTACTAGATGATCTCTTTTGACTCCTTGGAGCAGGAAACAAAGGAAATGTTGAGATTCAGGTAAAGATTCGTCTCTCTAGGTGTAGGAGACACTGGAGTTCACCCAAAATATAGCGCGAATTGTTTGTTTTTAAAGTATATACCATAGATGTATTGACTTTAGAGCTGGAAAGAAGTTCTTGTCATTTTATATTCTTTTATCAAATACTTAACCCGTTCCCATTTCAGCCCTGCTGTCCAAAGCAGAGGCACAATTCTGCTTGCTCCCGGACTCGGAGGGGAGCGGGAAGCAGAATGACATCACTCTCTGAGCTTTGGGAAGTATGTTGCTTGCTGAGTGTGAACCTGACATTGAACAAATGGCAGAGACCAAAACAATGTACTAAATAATCTCCCTTTTAGCTACTAATATATACAAACTATGTAGGCAAAGTTATGATTTCCATTTATTCTTTTCCCTTTTCTTTCTTGACCATCCTTCTAAAGCCCCACACTGCCTCTTCGTTTGGTGTCTTTGAGTTCTTGCCTCTGCCTGGGCATTGTTTGATGGACAGAGTGCCTGCTTGCACATCACACGTCATTGGGGCCGTTGCTAGTGCGCCGTGTATTTCAATGCGACTGTATCTCTATTCATCTACTGACAAAAGTGGCAGTGCTGCAGACAGGGATATTTGTTATTGAAACAAGCAAAACGTGTGGTGTTATAGATTTGTATGCAAAACCTTCACAACAAAACTAAGTAGCTATTTACTTTAAATATGCCAATTAACTGTTACTAATGTACAGTGCAATTCTAGGTTAAGGATGATTGATAGTAACACGCAGTGAAATGTTCTTAAACTACAGTCAGGAAATGTAAATGCACAAAATGGAAAGAACCAGCAGCTGACAGCACTAGTTACATGTTTCAAAACAACACTTTCAAATTGTTCCTTTATTGTTCTTTCATCCTTTCTCTATTCTGTACTTCTACAGCCTGTAGCCAACAGTGTATTAAGAAAGTTTTGGAGAAAAGGAAATGTTTTAGTACGAAGTAAACATCATGGGCTGAATCTCATTTGTTTCACTCAGGCAGAACTCTTAGGAACCACAGTGGGAGTTTTGCTTGACTGCAGAGAATAGTCTTGTCTCTTTTAAATGTCTGACATCGAATCTGTCACCATTACAAAACTAATTAAAAGGAGAGATGGCTTCTCCTTCAGTTGCTATGTCCTGTCTCTGCAGACACTTCTTCATTTGCTCTAGATCAGTACCATCCAGAAGAAATACAAAGAAAGCCACAAATGCTAGCGACACATATATTTTTAAATTGTCTACCACCCCAACTTAAAAAGTAAAAAGAAGCAAATGACATTCATTTTAATAACATTTTATCCAATCCAATATATGTAAGCTATTATAATTTTAACATATAATCATTATAAAAGATGAATAAGGTATTTTGCATTTCTTTCTGCATACTGTCTTCGAAATTTGGTGTAAATTTTATGCTTACAACTTATGCAAATTCAAAAGAACCGCATCTGAAGATTTTGGTGTCTACTGTATGGGGCAGCAAGTTTTAGATGTCACCGTTTGAGAATCGGTCTAGTGTCTGCAATTAAAATGTATACTTTGGACAGTCAGGAAAAGCTGGATATATATCCTGAATCAACACAATGATGCAATTACTGTTCAATTCTGCTAATTACTGTTAAAGCCTGCCATTTTGTTGGGGAAATGTTAAATTCATAAACTCAGCCAACTGACTGATGATTTCATAAAGCTACCTGGCTGTTAAATGCTAAAATGTTTGTGCTAGGGATACTATTATAAGTATTATTTTAGTAAAATCTCAAAAGTAAACATGGAATTATTAAAAAAATAAAAATATAGCAAAGACCTTTTGATATGTACCATTTAAATATCAGTTGAAAATTTTCACGATGCATTTTGTATTCCTCACATCAATCAAAGTTGGGTGTGTGTTGTTAGAAAAACAATCAGTTAAGTGCAGGTATTGTCCAGTGAACCCAGAAGGAAGACGGGATCTACTTAACTCCAGTGAATTTTTTACTAACACCAACTGTAAACTAAAAAACGTAAGGCAAACACGGTGAAGCAGAAACTGAATGTCAAACAAAGAGGAGATAATAAAAAAGGAGCTATTTTTGGGTAACAATGGATTTTTCCCAAATCAGACAATTTTGAAAAATTTAGCGTTCTGTGTGCAACACATAGAATTAATGCTGCGGAGGTAAATGACTGCAATGATAACAACTCAGCTATGTCATACTTGTTCAGATTTGGGGAAAACATTTGTGTGAGGAGCAACCTTCAGAACCAAGCATAATAAGATAAGTGCTATGACGAAGGTAATCAACAGGAATACAGACATATTTGTTAAGTGTGTAACATTTGAAGAGTCATGTAGACTTGTGGGAGGGCACCCATGTCCATTCCTCCCTGCCCTAGCTCCCCTCCTGGCTGCATTTCCCAGATTTCTGTCAGCTGTCTCTCCAGTGGGTTTAGCTGGTGGGTAACCCCAGCGGGAGAGTACAGGGCTGTAGGACAGGGAAAGAGGTTATTTTCCCTGTTTCTCTGTGTCTCAGGTGATAGCTCTGGAAATGTCTCAAATAGTGCTTTCTCTGTAGCTACAACTCTTGCTCTATATTCACGTCAGAGTTCCGCCTTCTTCTGAGTGACCCTAACTTCTGGTCCTGGTGTCACAGGCTCCTCTCTTTCCTCCTCCAGCCTGGAAGTCCTAGTGACTTCCTGCTATTTCTGTTCCCTGGGTTCCTCATCATTCTCTCCTTGTTCTGTGAGCCCGTCTGCTTCTGCGTAGCAGCCAATTCCCTTCATAAATTCCCCCCTCTCCCCATTTTGAGTCCTTGGAACCCTTCTCCCCAGTTGAATTGTAACTGATAACAGGATGAAATATAGAGTATGGAAAAAAAAAGAGCAAAGTTCCAAATAAATTATTAAGCAGGTTGCTTATTTCCACCCCAAAGTAGGCAGTGATCAGGAAGAGACATGGTGAGTTTCTTAAGAGCCGTTATGACCCATTCACTTTGCTTATTGCATTGCTGGCTGAAGAAACACTGGCATGAGTACACGAGGAAGGCCTTTGCAGTGATCTCTCACGATGTCCTTGTGGTTAATGGACACATGTGTGCTGGATGATCAGATTTAGTCAGGTTTACAGGCTGTCCTGGAAAATACCTCGAGGGAAACATGGCTGCCTTTCTATATTTGAAGAGGGATTAGATTAAATCTTTGAAACACTGAAGGCAAGAGCCAGGATCAATGTTTGAAGTTTAGGGAATTCGATTTTGGCTCAGTAAACAGAAGTGCACTCTAAGAACTGCATTTCCTCAGACATGGAATAGGCTCTCTGTGAGGAAGATGATTTCTGCCCGCGGTTGCATCTAGACAGATTTTACCTGTGAGGAGTGGGGGGAAAGGGATCCTTGCACTGAACTTGAAATAGAGTATTTGTAAAGTTTCTTCTAACACTGGAAGCTGAAGAACTTATGGGTATGGTCATCCATGCTTGATGCTAGCATGGCACCAATGCAATTCCGTCATTTAATGAGACTTCAGAAGGAGCCCCCCAATTCCTTCTGAAATCTGCCTCTAGGAAATCACTGCTAATATAAATGATCACTGACTTGGTGAAGAAATAATTAATGGAATTTCCTGGTTTATACAAGCACAAATATGCTAGTTATTAGTTCAAATAGAAAATAATTTTCTCTCATTTTGTGTGTGTGTGTGTGGTTTTTGTTTTTTTTTTTAATCCTCACGCGAGGATATTTTTACATTTATCTTCAGACAGAGTGGGAAGGGGAGAGAGAGAGAGAAACATCGATGTGAGAGAGACACATCGATAGGTTGCCACCGGCATGACCCCAGCTGGAGCCGGGGACGAACCACAACCGAGGTATGTGCCCTTGGCCAGAATCAAACCCAGGACTCTTTGATTCACAGGCCAACACTCTAACCGCTGAGCCAAACAGGCCAGGACTTTTTCTCTCATTTTGAAAAAAATCAGCATATAAGGGAAAGGGCATAAAGCATGAATGAATACTACATAAATATCATCATCAATGGCTATATTTTTAAATATAGAATATGCATACAAGAAATGTTGAAGGTTTTATTGAGGAATGACTTCAGTCTTGTGTGGGTTAGTTGTCAGGACAAAACCTCACTTTATAGAAGTTTTTGGAGAAGATGACATTTTTAGAAGATATTTTTATCACCTGTGTTGAGAGAAAACAGTTGAACTGTATTTGTAATCAATCAATCATTCAACAAGTGTTCACCAAACACGTGCTGTATGTTTAGCATCAGATATAGCCATAGGCAACATTTTTAAGCAGAAGAAGTGATTTTCTAGTCTCTTTCTCTCTGTCCTTGTCCATTACATGATGCTATGCATTTGGAAGACTTCCAGTGACCTCTAGGTCTCTGCCCTCTACTTCTGAGGAATAGATCTGAGAAAATATTTAGCAATAAGACACAAAATATATGCTAAGGAACACTACTTGTTGAATGGAGGTGTGGATGAGTGAATATGTGAATATACTTTTATTAAGAGGATTTTATTCACTTGTTTCTGATGAGTACCTATTATAAACAAAGCACTGAATGAATTACACCTTGTCTCCACTTTCAAAAGTCTCCAGGATCGTGAAGATAGACCAAGGTACACAGAGCTAATTATAACACAACATGATAAGTGCTGTGCTACAGGTGTTAGCACAATGCTATGGTAACACAAAGGAGTGTGTGATTAATTTATCAATTCTATTGCAGTGGGGGTTGGGCAAAATTCTGAGGGGGAGAAAGGATTCAGAGAAGCCATGACATTTAAACTGAGAGTAAAAACAAAATTCTTCTTCCCACAGAAGGGAGTATGGGGAAGGACCCTGTAAGCAGCAGAAAGAGTTTGTATAGAAGCTCAAAGGTGTTTGCTTTTTAACAGCTAGAGGTTTCCACTGGCATTAACCAGGAGTTAAAGTACCATTTGTGGGAATTTAGGGAGATACTGTCTCTAAGAGACTCTTCATGGAATGTTGCTTATTCTCAAGTGTAGGGCCAGCCTGGTCCATCACTCTGCTGTACACGAATATATTAACAGTGCCTAATAATTACTCTTAGTGGTCTGATGAATTCAATGAGTAATGCACATTGAGTTTTTAGGTTTCAAACAAAAATATTCAATGTAAGCCTTGTGCATTAATTCTTCCTTTCACAAGCAACCTCTGCCGGCTCATTTTTCAGCAAGGTATTCACTTTGTAGAAATAAATTAATCTATAGCATGACATACAATAATATTAATATGCTACTAACGAGATTTTTTTTCTCCAAAAACATGTATTTATAACTTCAGCTGTGGTCTTATAGCACTCCGATCTTTTAGCACCTGCCAACTTTTATGGCAGCTCACAAAGCAAGGCCCCTCCCTCAGCTCTAGAGTTGCCTTTTCTTTCTCGGGTAGACGCATTAAAAAGAACAACTTTCAGGCTGAAAGATCCAAGGTCAAGAGACTGGATACTGAGGCCCATGTGGATTTGCTACCTCAAATCTACTTGGAGGGTCAGATTGCAGGTTTCAATAGCTATAGCCTAAAGAATTTCTGTAATAAACTAGAAATGATCATTAAAAGCAAACTCTTAGGAAAATATTAATTTCAGTTAGGAAGATGTTATAGTCAGAATTTTCCTAGGATTATTGAACCTGCAAATAATTTACACCAAGTTTTAATTTAGCTTTCAATTTTACTAGTGTCAAAATCTTGTTCTACTTTGGATCTACTGATTTTTCCATTTCAGAGTCAGTGCCATTTTTAAAGGGTGGTTTTAAAACCAATAATTTAATCCACATTCTGCTAAAACATTTAGTATAAGTGCTTTACTCAGATGTATTTTTTCTTGCTTGAAAAAAAATCTGATTTTAATTGCCAAACTCATTTTAAAAAAATCAATTCAATGACAAAAAAATGCTATGGTTTTCCATTGTTTTTCCCCCCACTTCTTTTCTTTCTTAAACCCAAGGGAAAACATGGATGAACAACAAAAAAAGTGCTCTGTGGAGAGTCTTCTTTAATGTCCCACTTTGGTGATGTATGAAATCAAAACCAAATTGTTTGAACCAGTTACAAGGCTTAGTTTGAATTATACAGAGTGCTTGTGTTTTGCAGTAATTTCTTGTGATGATTTTATTTTGTTCCTCTGGTATGTACCATCATATTAACACATGCTAAGTAATATACATGCTTTGGTTGCTAAATCTGCTTCTACTTTTGTCTGGGCCAAAAATTATTCTAGGATTTCTACTAAGAATGGTTAAGACAGGATGAGTAGAAGGAGCAACTAAAGGGCTAAATGAGACAAACATGTTTAGTGGATAAATAAAAGGCCATTTTTTTGTGATTCTGCTCTTTAGGGGAGAATGTAATATTTTCTCATTTGAATGTCTTTATGATACAAAAATATTTGGACAATTTAATCAAACTCATCATAGAACCCGAGTCATTTATCTTTGCATGTTCAGTGTATATATTACAATGCAACCACATGGACTGTCTCTAGAACTAACTGAAATCATCTGTCATCATGTCACTACCAGCAAATGACCAGAAGAACCTGAATGGTTCAGGGCCACTCACTGCAAAGCATTTTTAAGGAGAGATATCTTTCCAACATTGTGACTGTATTACTTAATTCTGTTTTGGTTATAATAACAGAGAGCCATGTCAGACTAACTTAATTAAAACATAAGAATTTATTGTACAGATACTTCACAGAGCACAAGGGCAGGAGATGCATAACGGGCCTCTGAGAGGCTGTAACTAGAAATCCAAATTGGTAGTGCTTTTCTCTCTCTCTCTGTCATCTCAGGGCCTACTTCTCTGGTTCTAGGTGCTTCAGTCTTTTCTCTCTGCTTCTCCACCCTACCTGCTGCCCCATAGCTCCCAAATTTACCTGTCTTCTGTTCAGCAAAGCAGTCCTTAGTTCAGATTTCCAGGGAAAAAAAAATCAGAGTGACTCTGACTTAGGAGAGGTGTCTATCCCTAGCTGACCAGGACAATATGGGCTCTCATGTATAAATATAGTTGCCAGGTTCTCATTTCCATGGGAAGGAGGAGAGTGTTGGCTTCAGAGAAAAGGAAACAGAGTGACTTGGCAGACCTCTCAAAGCCAACACATATAAAAATACAATAAATTCAATTCACTTCAAGACAAACACACACAGTAATAGCATATAGTTTTTCTATAGCTACAGTATACTCACTGAAACTTAGCTGTGTAAGACATTGTAAAATATTTTAGGTAATATATTTTAAGAAATTTAGTACAGGGAGGCAATGTATATTGGGAAAAGAACAAGCACTTTAGGGAATGACATATTTGAGTTTCAGCTTTGGTTCCCACATTTGGTAAGTTAGGGGGCTGTTGGCTAATTATTGCGTTTTCATGGTCTCAGTTTGCACACTTATAAATCGGGGATAATGATACCTACACCACAGGAGTTCTGATAATTAACAATAGTATATGTACAGTGACTAGAACAGTGTGTAATTCAGGTGTATGTCAATAAATGGAGCTATTATCTCTGTATTTATACTTGGTGTGATTTGGAGTTACATAGTCAGCAATATAATTTAAAATGATATACATATGTTGTTGGCTCAAGAAGGTGTACTTTGAGGCAGCTTCTGAAGAACTTGAAAACAGAGAAACAAATATTTATTCCTTAAGTTAAACTATAAAAACAACTCAAAATGAAACAGAGAGAAGTAAATCAATCTTTCCCCAACCGCACTCATTATTCCTTCCACAAACTGGTGATTTCTGCACAATACTGAAACTATTATTTCATGTTTTTCATTAAATTAACTTTACATCAAATCACCATTTTAAATTACTTAACCTCATCTTTGTAATACTATTTTTGAAATTAAGATTTGATATATGGGTTATATATTTTTTTCTGATAACCATGATCATAAATACAGAACTATTTATATAAAAATGCTCACCCTTTTACCAAATAAAATGAACTTGTAGAAGCACTTACTTTACACTATAAAATGACTCCAGAGCCTATAAAACTGACCTGAACCAGAATGAAGACTTAACCACACTTAAAGAAATAAATGTATCAACCACAAAAAGGGAGATGGTCAGGCATGGAACAGAGCAAAAGTGAGTCACCTTCGTGGAGTTCCCCGGGCTGGCGGCTTGGCACTTGCCCTGCAGGCCCAGGGATCAGCCCAAGCTGTCAGGCCCTTCCCTCTTGTCGATCATACATGTTGGGAGAAAGCCTCTTATCTTCCCTTTGGTTCAGTTTATTCATTTGTAAATAGAGTTATCATATAGTACTCAAAGTATTGATATAAGAAAGCATTAAAATAATGTCCTCAATAAAAGTTTTCTTTTTCTTTTAAATTTAAAAACAGTTCTCTTTATTCTTACTCTAATCCATGGTGGGTAGTCAACACGACTTATTAGGCTACCTGAGTTTTCTCCTGGAAAATTACATAAATTGGGAAGGAGGCCTTATATGTCCACCTTATAAGCATTGTTAGACAGCAAATAACAGTTTTATTGAATTTAATCAATTTTTATCATTTATTAACCTTCAAGTCCTAGGGAAGCCCTGGTTCATAGTAAATTCACCCAAAGTCAATTCTACATTGATGTGGATTCCTGGTGGCTAATCAACTTTCTCTAAGTATCAGGGTGCAAATGCTTTCAAGTCTTCTGCTGTATAGTATATTAAACAGATACTTACTGAAATCCAGCTGTCAATATCACATTACCAATGGGGAAATACCAAAAAGAAATCCCTAACTTTTTCATCTAACTACAGAATTCACAAGTACATGTGGGAATATTTTTCTTATATGTATGAGTACTTCTGCACATATTTCTTCACATGTTACAGTTGAAAAAAATGGAGTCACAGAGATTAAATGACTGGCTGGGAGTCCATATCAAATGTTTAATAGTAGAACTAAACCCAGAGTTCAAAGTCCAAGGTTGTTTAGACATGAATCTGAACCACAGGGCTGTCTCTAACAATGCTGATACCCAGGCCTCTCCCATAGACATTCCACATTCAGCAATTCCAGGCATGGGCTCAGGAATTTGCCTTTTAATAAAACCCCAGGTGATTCTGATGCAGATCATCTGCTTTGATAAGCATTGCATTAGATTATGCAATGTTTCCACTAAGTAACTTCAGAGCAATTTCAAAACAACACACCAACATGTGTAATATGCTAGAGTACTGAGTTATGTTGGGGTTCAGGAGCTGAGGATGTGGACTGGGGAAGGAATAAGGTCTTCTGTGCAGGCTGGTGCTGGCCAGGCACACAGAAGGGGCATTTGGGTTACCTGGGTTTCCTTCAATGACTTGAACAATGTCTGCTCATCACTACATTCAGCTCACACAAGAAATCCCAGGAGCATTTGCCCTGGAATTCTTCTTATTCCGTGTGTGTGTGTGTGTGTGTGTGTGTGTGTGTGTGTGTGTGTGTGTGTTTTAAAATAAGAACTGGACTCAAAATGTCTTAAATTAGGAAAGAATTCAGCATCAAATGTTTCTTTTTGCCCTTATATGGATTTTTCTGAAAGCTCTGTCTAAAATACCATGCTCTTTCTATGTCGTATTCATTGTGAACACAGGCAATGGGATTCGGCCCTTGGACGGCTTTCAGGGGAAAAGACAGAACAAAACAACAAAACACTTTATGTTTCTTTTCAACGGCACAGATTTTTATCATGTTAGGGTCAGGGTTGAGTTCAAAATGTTGCTCATTTGGGAGTGAAGAATTTCTGTTTCTCAGATGATATGAAAAATCATAGAGTCAACAAAGTATAGAAAAACATACACAACTATTTGCAATGATTGTGAATTGAAAAATTGTACAGATTGCATTATATTTGAGTGGACATTTAAGCATGAACATTTATCTTTAATTCATCCCTGAACCCCAAAGTAGAGGCCTACGGTTCTGCGAGGCAGGCATTTGTTGGGAAGCCTGGCTTTCAACATAGCCATCACTGTGCACTGGGAGCCAGTATGGGATTGCCCCTCAGGGATATGGAAAGTGGCAGGAAGTGACCTTTCAATCGGGCCATTGTCTAAGGAAATGTTCCAGCCATCTTTCCCTCAGCCTAGTTGGTTTCACATAATCAACACATTTGTGCAGAAAGGGGGAGCCCCAGCCAGGGCCAGTCAGGGCCATACAGCCCCGCCTCATCTGTCATTCTCTCTTGCCTAGCTTCCATCTAGCTTTGGGAAATCTCTGTGATTCAGCACTTACATGAATGGCTATTCCCATTTCCCAAATCATACTTTCCTTCATCCAACTCGCAGCATATCTAAGCCTATTGGACTAGATACAAGGCATGGACATTTGCTATGCATAGCCTTTGCCATCTCTTATGTATTCCTTACTTTTAATGAACATGTTTCTCTTCTCCTAGGTAGAGTGTGTGCTGCTGGAGGGTACACATCATTCTTATAATTTTGAAATGGTTTTTAATTCAGAGCTTCATACAGAGTGGTCCTTCCATTAATTAACACATAAATGCATTTTTCAGTATCAGTGATTATCATCAGTGTCTTTCCGTTTTTCCTCTGTGTGAACCTCTAGGAGGACTTCTGAGAAACTCGTCCTTGAAATGCCATCTGGCTTCAGGCTTGTGTCTTTATTTCTAGCATAACTGCCATGATATACCTTATATACATGGTCACCTTATCACAAGACAGAGACCAATGTGGGTGAACTAAGGCAGGGCCAGAGGTGCTGGTCAAAATGATCTTCCAACATCTCTGCCAAGGTCATCGAATCCCTCCAGGTGGCCTCTGCTTTACCAGGGTAAAGCTTTTATCATGTTTACCAAAATATTCATTGACATTAGCAATAGACCTTATTCAAAATTTTTGTTTTTTATCCTCACCCGAGGAAATTTTTGCATTTATCTTCAGACAGAGCGGGAAGGAGAGAGGGTGGAAGAGAGAGAGAAACATCAATGTGAAAAAGACACATAGAGGGGCTGCCACCCACACAACCCCAACCGGGGCTGAGGACAATCTGCAACCAAAGTATGTGCCCTTTTGGGAACCGAACCCAGGACTTTCTGGTCCACAGGCCGACGCTCTAACCGCTGAGCCAAACTGGCTAGGGCTTTATCTATAATTTTTCGGAACTTACCTACATTCTATTTCAAATGCCCTCTTACCTTGCTGTCTGCTAGGTGCAATGCTTGGTAATGGATATGTGGAATAAACAAATCTTTGCTAATGTAAGACTAGCCAATACGATACCCTTCTTAAGAATCAAAATGTCTCAACTCTGCACTACATCATATGTCATCAGGAAAATGCAAGTGAAGGCAATAATGTGATACTACTACGTGTGTATCTGAAGGACCAAAATCCAGAACACTGACAACACCAAATCCTGGCAAGGATGTGAAACAACAGGAACTCTCATTCATTGCTGGTGGGACTGAAAATGGTACAGCCACTTTGGAGAACAAATTGTCAGTTTCTTACAAAAATAAACATACTATTATCATATAATTTAACAATTGTGCTCCTTGGTAATTTACCCCAGAGAGGAAAAAAAACACACAAAACTTATGTCCACACGAAAACCTGCCCATGGATGTTTGTAGCAGCTTCATTCATAATTGCCAGAACTTGGAAGCAAACAAGTGTCCTTCAGTAGGTGAATGGGGAAATAAACTGTGGTACATCCAGACAATGGAATAGTATTCAGCTCTAAAAAGAAATGAGCTACCAAGCTCATTCTAATGGAGGAAAATTAAGTGCATATTTCTAAGTGAAAGAAGCTAATCTGAAAAGCTACATACTATATGACTCAAACAATATGACATTCTGGAAAAGATAAAACTATGGAGACAGTAAAACTGACAAACCTCAGAAGAGGGGGACGGGGGCAGGGAAGAGATAAACCACAGAACTTATATGCATGTATGTGTAACCATGGACATAGACAACAATGCGGGGTATAGGGCGGGGGGATAGGAAGGAGGGTGTCAATTGGGGAAAAAGGAGAAACATTTGTAACAAAATAAATTAATAAAAAAAATAAAAATTAAAAAAAAAATCAATGGTTGCCTGGGGCTAGAGAGGAGGGAATAGGCAGAGCACAGATATTTTTAGGGCAGTGAAACTACTCTGTGTGATACTGTAATGGTGGATACATATCATTATACATTTGTCCAAACCTGTAGAATGTACAGCTCCAAAAATGGATTGTAATATGAACTGTGGACTTTGGGTGATTGTGATCTGTCAATGTTGGTTCATCAATTGTAACTAATGTGCCACTCTGGTGGGGGTTGTTGATAATGAGGGAGGCTATGCCTGTGTGGGGGCAGAGGGAGTATGGGAAACCCCTTATCTTCTGCTCCATATTGGTGCGAATTTAAAACTGCTCTAAAAAAGACAGTCTATTGAAAATACCCTAACTCTTTTTAAAGGCTCTTCAGAAGTCATGTTAAGTACATCGATTTGTTCTTACAATCTCTTAAATGTGTTCCTTTTATGTTTGCATTGTTGCTGTCCTGGTTTCAGCAAAAACCTCTGAAGTGGCTTTCTTGACTCCTCTCTTCTTTCAGCAGCCCATCCTATGATCTGTTGCCAAATTAAACTTTTAAAACATCTCTTTTATCGTGTCACTCTTTGGACAGAATTGCCCTCCTTGACCTTCATTGTTTACATTGCCTGGATGGCAGACATACAGCATGTAAACCACTTCTTTCTCTTTCCTCATAGTAGACATTAATCCTCAATCATTCTTTGTTTTCCTGAGAGCCAGGGGCCTCAGAATCCTCGACAGAGAGTTCTAATGAACCCCTGTCAATTGCTAGGAGATAGTTTTCCAGATGAAGCTCCTTTGTCATACCTGGGTCACAATAAGAAATTAAAAGTAAAATCCCACACTCAGTGAAGACAGCATTAGCTGATCCTGCTCTGGCTTCCACTGGATGTAGGTATGAAATAGTCCTACTTTACACTGGCAAAATTCAGAACGTAACTATCTACTGAACACACTCTATTTTGCCCAGACTCTGGGCTACTGTTTCTGAAATTTCCCTGCTGTCAATGTTCAGCCTGCTCCTTATCTGATCCAAATAGGCCCATGTTTCAAGGTTCAGCTTTAATTCTCTTGCTCCATGAATTCTTCCTAGACCACGTCAAGTAGTTGTCTTAACTGTCAGGAACTGTGCCACTCATTTAATCAATGACTAATAGAGGTCTGCGAGATGGCTCCAATGTGGCTAGATTTCAGAGGGCAGGAACTAGGTTCCTACCTCTTCCTGTCATTCATAGAGCTGGTTGACAGCATCTCACAAAATGCAACACTTATTGCTTGATTTCAGACATGGCAAGCAGGTCAGTAAAAGATAAATTCAAAAAAGTACACACACACACACACACACACACGTGCATACCTTTCCATGTTGCTCATACTATAGAATAAAATGTTCCTGAAAATGAAATGGTGTAGTAGAATAATAATCCTCAAATACATTTGGGGTCTGAGGATGTAACCTTCAGTTAAACAATTGTGTATGTTTTTGTTTTGTAGCTAACATTTATTAAGAATCCATTTAACAGGCACTATGCTAAGTTATACGCAGGCTTTCGTTCAATCTTCATAGCTACCCTGTAAAGACTATCGTGTTGTCAATTTGCATATGGGGAAAATGAGGCACACAGAGCTCATGACACCCAGCTGGAATGGAGCAGAACTGATATTTTTACCTGGCTGTCTGCAGTCTGACCACAAGGGCTTTGTTCTTTATCACCAAAAATCCAACCATGCGCCTGGAGAGCCTTTTTTTTTCTTTCTCAAGACTGATTTGGTGACTGCTTTTAGAATTTCAGTGAGTAACACAAAATCTTGAAGGAAAGTGGTAAATGTCAGGATGATTCAAAAGAAATGTGATGGTTTGGTTTGTCATAAGTGAGCAGATAGTGCTTAGAGATTGGATTGGTATTTTGTCAGTAGAAATATGAAGTCATGGCAACAGATTGAAGGGATAGAGTAGAGAAAGGCAGAGAGGGTCCTGGAGGCTACTGATGATAGTTTTGAGGAAAATAAGTGAAAAAGGCTGAAAGCTTTCTAGAATAGGTACACAGAAAGACAAGGTAGAAGGATAGAATAGATAGCCTGTTTTAAGAGAGAGTATAATGTGACAATGGGCGATGTGGAATGACCTACTCAGCCCAAATGAAGAGTGTAGGTCATACTTCATGTCTCCTACACACAAAAACTGCTTTCTCCTAAACCGTTTGCTAAATGGCAATGGCTAAGAAGCCAGAGCAAGTTGGGGACAAAGGAGAGATCTTTCCGTTTTACATTTTAGATATTTGCACTTATGAAAGTTGAAGTGAACCAGCAGTTGTCAAATGAGAGAGTGCTGGGTTCAACCTCCTAGTTTAGTCTTGTATCACAAGCTCTCAAACGTCCTCCTACACAGGACTGGTCCTGGAAACAGATATTACTTGGGAGGAAAAGGTGAGGACATGCCTCTTCTTCTCTGTGCCCCGTAGTTTTAATTGAGCCTCAAGTGAATTTCCTTAGAAGTCAATGGCGGCTCTGTGTCCCAGAAGGGACAGGGGAAGTGTGTGAAACAAGACGAGAGGTGGGATCATTATTCCCAGAACTCTTCTGACTTCTTTTTAGACGCTGGTCAAGGATAGAGCTGTTTGTTGTAATAAAATATCCAGTAGCAGGAAGTTGAATTGGAGGTTATACTAAAAAAAAACAAAAAAACAAACAAAAAAAAAACAACCCAAACAAAACAAAATAAAAGACATGCTAATTTTAGCTCCATTCAAAACCCAGGGGGAAAAAAATCAATGTTTACAAAATTAAGATTAATGGACTGCCAAAATTCAACTCATTAGCAACACTACAGGGTAGTGACGAAGTTGGTGCTGGTTGGACTTAAAGGGAATTACAACTATATAGTTGGGAATGTTTCTTCCCTTACATTTGGCTTAAAAATTATGGATTTTTCTACAGAACGTTCTAGTAGCTAAGGAATGGGTCTAAAAATCCCTACCTAAGAGTTGACCCACTTCACTGGACTTAGAGGGCGGTCTTGTCAGAATATATTGAGTGCTGAAAATCATGGTTATTATAGCTTAAGAGCTTTTGCAGATATTGATTTAAACACTCCTTGTGTAGATAAAATAATCCCAGAGACTTGAAGGAAGTGCACCAGGAAAAAAACAAACACTGAGACTTCTTTACTTTTTGACAAATATGGTGCTCTTTCCCTCCCATCAGGAAGTAATGTGTTGAGACCGAGGCTATGGCAGTCCTGAGGGTGCATTTGGACAGGTTGGGTGTGCTTGTGCATAAAGGTCTTGCCTTACACAAAAATCTCCGTGCAGGAGGTGGACATATGGCAAGCCGTCCCAAGGGGATAATTGGGGAACAGAATGAGAGGACAGAGTGTGTTTATAATGCTAAGCCGGGATAACACATGTAGAAATCCTGAGCTCAGTGTCTGGCACAAAATAAGGACTAAAGTGTTCATTTGGTGTTTCTATTGTTGTAGTTATATTTATTTATTTATTTAGTTCAACTTTCAGAGTTGCTGTAACGCTGTGCAGAGGAATTTAACCTTCTGACCGCTGGTCAGTGTATTGGAAAAATGATATTTTATTTCATGTAAGTCTTATAACCAGCATCGACCTGCAAGACCTCTCTTGATTTCAGAAAAAAAGTGGTAGACATGTGTCTTTAAGAATTCCCTTAAAGTCCTATGAAATATAAGTCTGGGTATCTTGAGTCTGCTTCCTCCAGCTTGTATGTGCACAGAAGACAGCAGCTGGTCTTCAAAGGAGAAAATGGGAGAACACATTTCTTCACAGAACCTTCTTTACAGGTGGAAGGGGCCTTAACGATCCTCTGACTTAATGTTCATAAGAAGAAACTCTTTTCTCCCAAGTCA
This sequence comes from Tadarida brasiliensis, assembly GCA_030848825.1. Lineage (NCBI taxonomy): Eukaryota > Metazoa > Chordata > Mammalia > Chiroptera > Molossidae > Tadarida > Tadarida brasiliensis. The sequence goes on from CM061258.1 coordinate 59,287,217, forward strand.
CTAAACTAATTAACGGCAGAGAAGAGATTAGAGGCCAGCTCTCTTGATTTCTGGGCCAATATTCTCTTTCCTTAATATAAGATGAAAGATTTTTATTTCTTGTCTAAGTCTGCTGAATCCTTTCAGACCACGTACACTGTAAGCTGGATGGCATAGGTTGTCCTGAAAGGATGCTTCCCTTCCAGGCTGGTGGGAGAGAGGTCAGTAGGAACGAGTGAGCTTTTATTGCAACTTCCCAGACCCACTTGCTGACTGTCACGGGCTAGCCCAGGAGCATGGACAGCTGTGCACGATTAAGGCATCTATAGCTGGTCCCTCCCGGGACTGTCATATAACCGCAGGTGTGTTTTTCCTTATACAGCAGATCAGCTACCAAGATACCACACCAAACAGAAACAGTTCCCTTGAGCAGTGTGGAAAAGTGGGAGAGGACTGCATAAGATTCTGAGGCACCAAAAGAGCGTTCTCGGAGACAGTGGAGTCCCTGTACTTTCCCCTTTCTTCGCCCATCATCAACCTGCCCTGGCTTCTGAGGCAAAAGAAGGATGATTCCCCACACTGACCCCTTCAGTGTATTTGTGCTCTTTTGGGGAGCAGAGAGGGATGCTGGTTAAATGAAATTTCTATGTTTTAAGCAGAGGTTAGAGGGTTTAACTGGGAGAAAGTATAGAATACATAAATGGAGAGGGGAAAAGAATAAATAAGAACTAGAGCTGAAAATAATTACAGGTTACTAATCATTATAAAGCTGATTAATTTCAAAGAAGAGAAAAGAACAGATAAGCTCCTGGGTAGCTACATCGTCACAGAATCTTCGAGGCCATAGTTTCCAGTCACTAGATGTTACCAGAAGAGTTAATTAGCCCAGACTGTGGCTGCTTGCTGCTAGTTGCTTTAGCTGTCTTCAACTTGAAGTTGTTTTTTTTTTTTTTTTTTTTTTTATACATGTAAGTATTAAAGCTAATTAGGATACACCTGGGATTCATGGTTAAAGCCAATAGTTTCCCCTAGGGGGTTGTATTTTTATACACCAAAATTTAGAAAAAGGAAAAATGTCAGAGGGAAAACATAATCTTTAGATTCAGAGGGAAAAATGGCATAACCATTTCAACTCAGCAGACCACAAGGCCAAACAAGCTTTGGCTGGAATTGGATGCTGTGTGCTTCTGTTCAGAGAAGAGGATGCTTCCCAGATGTGTCTGGGGGACTCCCTGCCTCACTCCTATTTATCATCAGCCTGACACAGGATGTAGTGTCACTGGCTGGTAATCTGGAAATGGCCCGTTTATTTTTACAGATCTGTCGAAGCGATTCAATAGTTGTAAAGGATGGAGGGGTACAAAGCAGCTTGGAACTCACAACAAAGGAAAGCAGAAGGAAAAAAATGAGATAAAACAACTTGTGACCATGAGGTCTGCTCCTTGTGTCTGTTGAACAAAGGTGGCAAATGGATTTTCTAGTTAAAAAAAAAAAAAAAAAAGCCAGTTCTTTTTCCCAATCCTGTAGCCCATGGTCTCAAAACATCCAGACATATTTCCCGCCCTCCCCCTCTTTTTGTTAATTCAGGGAACATTTGTATTCTTTCAGATACTAGGACTGGTTCCTCTATGAGTTTCATAAGGAAGAGAACTTTGCTCAGAGGTAGTGGTTCTCTGTTTCTCCCAGTCCTTTCTGGATAACATGGCTCCACTGGAAGTCCCCCTGGAGGCTGGAGAAAGAGGATTCTCCGATACAGGACGGGGATAGTGTTACTTCTCACTTCCTGACTCTGCGGCAAGGTTATCCTGGTTGTAAGTCTCCTCTCTAGTGAGAAGGGATGTGCCTGAAGTGGGTCAACCCTGGGACCTCCTGTCAGCCCTCTAGAAGATGGGAAAGCTGATTTCCAGTTGAATTCTTTTGAAGACTGAAACTTGCTTGCTACAAATTATTGCTTTCTAGTAGAGTCAGGGGTTACAGAAGTTTGGGAGAGATACTTTCTATCTTCAGGAAACAAACACACAAGTAAGTCCCAGTGCCCAATACCCAGAGAAGAATAAGATGAAAAGCATGGATGGGCCAAGGGAGCTGAACACGTGGGCTTGAGTTACAGAGCTGGAATCAGAACTTGGGTCTCTTTGCTTCCGGTTTCATGCTCTTCCCACCATGAGGTGCCACGTGGCCTCCGGTGTTGTTGCATAGTAGTCAGGAAGGAAAAGCCCGAGCAATGCAGGACAGAGCTGTACTGTTGAGAAGCTTTGCCTTGTGTAAGCACAGTCGGCTCGTATATAGTTGACTTTCCCCAAGAGGGAGCTGGGGGAAGCCAGGGTGTATTTATCAGCTCTATCTGTTTCTCCCCTGCCTTTCCCACTCCAGAACGGGTGTGTGGTTGCTCCCTGGCTCAGGGAATGCTAGGGTATGATGGACCACCCAGGCGGCAGGCCTGTGACCACTGCAGAGTCACCACCGCAGAAGCAGGGGAGAATGGGCTGGCTTTGAAGTTCAGGGGTGGGAGGACCAGGACTATTTTGGGTTTGGCCTGAGGTAACTCACACTTTGGGTAACCCATCCCCCGATATTTGCATATAGGAGACTTCATACTATATCAACTACATTAAAAAAAATTAAAAACCCCCACAAATCACAAAAAATGATTCGCAATGTGAGTGTACAGCAGTCCTATTTTTTTCTCGCTGCTGGTGGAGGTGGTGGTGGCAGAGGATGGGGGGCAGGGTTAGTCATCGATCGCATGTTTATGAACCTCAGGTGTCTGTGCATCTGACGGGAGTGATTCATTTCCCAGTTGGATCCTTTAGGAAATGTTGGGCAGCCTTCACATGTTGCAGTGACCTGGAGCTTTCTAAATTTCCAAAAGTAGCAGTCCTAATTTGTCAGGAAATTTGCCTCAAAGTGTGGCAGAAGAACACCCTGTGACCCTGCAGCAATTAAAAAGCAGTGGACAGACTCAAGGTCCCACTATTTGCTAACTCTGTGACCTTGGGAAAGTCCTAACCTCTCTGCCTCAACTCCCTTATCTGTAAAATGGGTCTAATGCTAGCTACCTCAGTATGTTCTGAGGATTAAATGCCGTATGGTGTGTAACTCCCTAAGCACAGTGACTGGCCCATAGAACTGCTTCAGAAATGCTGATTCTTATCACTCATTAGGTAGGTGGCTTTATTATATATTAAGCCTTTTGTGAGAGTGGCTTTTAATATGTGGAAGTCATTGAAAGTCCAGCCAAGCTTGAGACCAACCAAAGGGATATGGTTTGGCTCCATTATCTAAGCTCTGAGCCAAGCCATCAAAAAGGATGGAACACATATTAGGAGAAAAAATATATTAAATGATGAGGTGGGTGTGACTGAGACCATAAAGAATCAATGCCACAATATTATTATTGGTTTGGCTCTTCTTCATTTATAAACATCGAGCCTGGTTTGAGTGGTTCAATTTTAGCCTCATTGACAGGTTCTTCATTTTACTTTTAAAATATCGGGCAAATTAAGGAAAATATTTACACGTTTCTGTGCTCTATTTTTGTCACCCTGCATGGCTCAGACATACTCTTTTTATCTTTGTCCTGTAGTCTGTGAAGCATCTCAGGATTCTGAACTAATAAGTGTTGTGTTTTTTAAATCAAATACAGTTTGAGATGGAATGTAATGACAAATAATGAAGTGGCTTTATCACATTACACCAGGATCTCAGAGAATGGAAGCTTAGCCCCTGTTGCTTCTATTCCCAGGTTCTATGCTCTCTGAGGGTAGTGGTGGGCATGAACAACCCTTTCCTCTCCACTCATTTGGGTTCTTCGGGAAAGCACAGTATACCAGTGAAAGAAATCTCAAAACATTCTTTCGGGAAGAAGCGTTGTACTTGTGTTACTTAGAACTTGTACCTATTGGAGGACCATGCATGTCTTTGGGTTAGTAGGTCAGAAGCTAGTTAGGAAAAAGAGAAGTAACAATAATCCTGACCTTGTAGGAAACTGAGGCAGGTCTTTGACCAAAGAGGCAATCTAACAGGGTAGAGAGGGAAAAGAAAGACCCAGTATCACACTGAGAAGTTTGAAAAGATATTTGAATGATTCTCTAGAATGTTTATTTTCTTTTTAATGCCTTTACTCAAATTTCTCTAGTTTTTAACCACGTATCCTTTACTCTCTGGAGGGTTTATAACTTATATCTGTGAACAGACATCTATAAGGACAGGGTCTATTTCTATCTGTGTTTGTTTAGAGCCCAAGTTCAGTATCTGGTATTTACTGAACTTTATAATAACTTAGTGGATAAGAGAACTCTTTGACTGATTACAAATAAATACTCTCCGAATTGTTGTGGGATTTGGCCACAGTCCCCAGTCCTTAAATTCTGAACCAACTAAAACATCTTAGGTGCTCACAATTTTATATTTTTGTTTCCTCTGCTCATGTTCTCAGCATGTTTTAAAATCATTCTTTACAAGCAAAAAGCTCATCTAGCCATCCTTATTCTCTTGTGAGATTCACAACTTTCTTTAAATCTCTTGTTTTTATTTTTAGAGGTGATTCAACATATCAGATAACTTGTAAGTATCAGGCCAACTCATCTGTCTTGCTTCAGTTTAGAAAAATGCTAGTACCAAGTTCCCTTGCTGCCAATGCATAGACTTCGTGCTGTTCCATAGTCGTTCCTACCGAGGGGAGAATATGCACTCAACTGCCAACACTCTACTGGGACGCCTGACAAAGGAATTGTATTAGGCCCACTTTCAATTGGATGCAATGAAACCCTTGCCAGGAGTATGGCAGTGGCTACTGCTCATGCTCCAGAATTGCTGTGTGGTCAGGTCAGGGCTTTTTTCTTAATAGGCGCTGGGTCAGACTTTCTTGTGGGTTTGTGTGTGGGAGGCAGGGCAGACAGTGTGTGTCAAGGAGAGGCCCTCTGCCTCTTGTGTAGGAAAATTACTGCCACATGAAGGTAGGGCAGGAAGCCAGGGGCTATCCCATAGCCTTCCCCTTTGACTAATTTGCCCCCTCTCCTGTGTGCAAGAGCACTGTGCTCGAGTGAGAGAACTGTGTTCCTGGAATACGACCTCCCGACTGCTAACCACTCACAAGTTGAAAGTCAAGCATTTTTGGATGCTGCATTAAGTCATATATTGTAACCAGATTGCAGGAAGGATTTCAACTCTTGAAAACGGTTGCCTAACTTAGCTGTGTATTTGAGGTAACCAATCGAAATTAAGAGTAAATATTTCGAACAAATCTAGTCATCCCTTCTTGGGCGTACAGAATCATTTTAGTAGGAACTGTAACTAATACTATTAATTCAGTGTGAATGTATGTATGTTCCTGTTCAAACTGAAGAGAACCCAGAAGTGGCTGTTAGTGTCCTTCAAGGGATGGTAAAATTCCAAATCCATGTCATAAATACCCATACATGTGGTCAAGACTGACCAGATCAAAGATCTTTAATTCTAATTTCAAAGGAGTAGCCTTGCTAAATATAGGCTCAATACCTGAAAGTAGATTAAATACAGAGCTAATTATACATAATAATTGTAGCTGTGGCTTACATTATACAGAATAACCAGTTAATAAACTCAGCACTTTATTGGATCAAACTGACCAACTATTTATATGTGAACATAGTTACCCTCCTGGTTGAAAAATCACAATTTTTAGTTTGGGAATTTAGGAATCATTTGCCAAGAGTGAAAAGTATGCACTTAGCAAAGAAAGCAGGCAATTCTCCTTGTCCTTGTGACCATTGCTTCCAACCTTAGGTGCCTTGATTTTAAAATGATAAAGGAATAAAAATAATCAGATAGACTCTGCATTACTGGAAGAATCTTGAGATTAAGCGGGAGCTATGTAGAGGATTTCTGCTGCGCTAGAGAATAATTTCCTCTGCCTTTGCATTATTCATCTCACGTAAATTTTGATGAAGTTCATCACTATGATTATTATTTCATTTACCACATTTTATATGTTTATAGCACAATTTCCATAGTAGGATCTTTTCCTTTTTCCAGATTAACATAAACTTTTGTGTTCTTGATGGAAAAGGGAGGTAATTGACATACATTACTTAGCTCACTGCTTCAGAACTTAGTACAATATGATCATCTTCCACCAGGATGTCCAGGAGTGGGCTTTCTTGGCTATTATATCTCGGTACCAACGGAGATATAATACCTACAGTACCTGCCTCATACACCAGGGAATATACAGATGATTTTATATGCTCATAACTGCCCTATGAGGTGGGAATAATCCTCAGTTTTATGACTGAGATTCTTAGGTTCATCTTTGACCTCCTCAGTTTTTACAAGTAGTCTAATGGAAGAGCCAAGATTCTAAGCCAGGGTCCTCTGGTTGTGGAATCCATGTTCTTTTCACAATCACATTCACCACAGGGGATTCAGACTCCTTGAAAGAAATCCTGGGCTTAGGAAGGACCACAATGAGATTATGCCTAGTTGGGATGCCTGTCAGAGTATCCAGATACTGCTCAGTGAGACTCATGGCACTCCCTCAGCTTGGTTGGTTTTGTAGATTCATACAACTTCAGCACTGGGAAGAGGCTTGAAGGTCATCTAACCCAACTCCCAAGAGGCCATCTAGCCTATGCCTGGATGCTGCCTAGGTTATCTTGAGGCAGTCGGTCCATTCTTTTTTGGGACAGCAAAAACTCATAGAAAATTATTTACATTCAGCCAAACACTTTATTCCATGATGCTTCCATGCAAATTAACCCCCATCTACCTCTGCTTAACAGTCCTTAAGATATCTGAAAGGGATTCCAAATCCCACCCCCTGCCCATTTTTTAGGCAGTCTCAGTGCTTTCAGCTTCGATCTCTAGGATATGCTTGTATTTCCCCTATGACCATGCATTCTCTTTCCTGAATGTGGTGCAGTCTTATAATGTAGCAGTAAGATCTAAGCACAGTACATCCAGGGCTGATTTAACCAGTGCCAGTTAGAGTGGGACTACCACCTGGGAATTTTAGAGAATGTGCACCTGAAATTACATTCGGCAGCTGCACAAAGTATTGTGATTTCGTTCTAGCTGAGCTCCCTTCACACTATCCCCTCGCCTCAACCAATGCAAGTCTCAGGCTCCAGCAAACTCAAGCATTCTGAAATCTTGTCATAGCATCGGGAAAGAACCCTCAGGCAAGAGAGTCAAAGCGCACACGTTAGTTGCCAGGAAAACAGGCAAGGAGATGGAGGGGCCATTTTTAGCACAGCAGGGGTTTGTCACTTACTTTGACACTCTGAACTTGTGCCTGAGTTTTCGTGGAATAAGGTGTGGAGTGACTGGTCAGAAGCACATGAATAGAAATTTTATTTCTGCAAATGTCTGAGAGATATTAAGAAACAGAAGGCAGTATTTCTTCTAACTCTAATTCCAACATAGGGGTCAGCGATCACGCTCATTTGTTCGTCCTTGCTGTACCCTGGGACGGAATTCACCATGGCCACGATGGGTTTGCTATACGTGGGAGTGAGCCTTCTAATCTGCCATGTACATAGGTGACAATCTAGGATGAAAGAATTATATCCTGTGGGTTCCTACTCGGAGGGTCCGGGATATATTATTTGTGTCCTGTGGAGCACGTCAGGGTGTTATTGACATGATGAATTTCTATTTGTTTTATGAAAATGTAAGATGGTATAGAATAGTTTTCAAAAGTCTAAACTGAATACACAAATAGTGTATTATGTCCCATTTCAATGAGCAGAGTAGGTATAAAACTTGCATGGAAATGCAGTCAGATATTTATTTGTTGCATTCATTTTCGACACTCATGATAGACAGCTGTAGGGTATTCCGATTTGAATTGGTGACCCAGTTGCACAAACCCTGTTCCATGTTCATCAAACATATCTTTGTATTTAAATTTCTAGCATTTGAAACAAATTATATTTTCATTTTAAAGGATTGTTTTAATCTTTTAAAATAGCATGTCTCTTTCAACATTTTAAGAATAAATGCAATAAAAATACTTAAAAGTGAACTACTTTAACACATTTAAATATGAGATGTAAACATTATCTCTCTCACACATGCAAATAAATTTTATCTCTTCTAAGCTGTATTTAGAGATGAGATAGAAAGACATACAAGCACCTGTTTTGCATTCAGAGATTTCAATAGGCATTTTATGTGGGAGTAAACAATTGGACCCATTAAAAGATTGATATGTTTCTATCCCGAAAAGGAATCCTACAATGTTTCTGTATCTGGACTTGCCAAAAATGTCCATACTTCCCACCTCCTCAATATAAACCAGACTCAGGCACAAGCACCATGTGCAGAAAGACTCTGACAGAGAAAACTTTTGAAAGACATAGAACAAAGAAAGAGGAGACCTTTGACTGTAAAGCTGCCTTTTATTAAGTGTCTTTAGAATTCTTGTAAGGGGCCTCTCTGTTTTTGTTCTTCTCTGGTAGGTCTCTAACTCCACTGATGACAGGAAAGTCTTCAGTGGTTCCAGAGACAAGCTGCTGGAAATCCTGCACATTTATTTACTAGGAGGAAATGAGCTGATTAAGAGAGTGATCTCTTTGGAGAGATTCTCCCTTTAAACATGTTTAAAGGATTCCAAATTAAGCCATATTAATTTCTGGGGCCCCAATGTGGTTCACCAAAACCAAGGGCCACCAGCTCAATGTTAGGTGATTTCCAAAGCCTTAATAAAGGGAGAACAAAGATGGGGACAGGGATGTGAAAAAATCGTGAGAACCTCCCAAGTAACGGGACACCTCTTTCATTCCTAACATGTTCTATTTCATTTGGTATCTTTCAATTAAACAAAGGAAAGTGTGTCTTTTCTAAGAAAAGATATGTTTTTCTCTATTAATATTCAGTACTTTATATCTGAGTATGGATTCATCATTCATTAGGTCTAGGGTAGATCACAACATAATTTAAAAATTCAAAAGTATAACTCACATCAACTCAATCGCTCAAGGCAAGTCAGAGCATGCACTGGACATTTCCTCCCTTGGAGTGGTGGACTGGGCAATGCCACTGCTCTGTAAGAATTTGTTTACATCTTCCATTTAACACAAAATTGGTTATCAGTTGAAAATGTTTCACCTACGTCAACTGAAGTAATATGAAATATAAAATTACCCAATGATCTAGAAAATCCAGGGTACAGTAGTTTAAATCACTTGGCTCTTCCTAGAGATTCTGATTTTTTTTTTTTCAAACCCTGAAAAAAAGGTAATTACTCGATAGCCTTAGCTCTAAAATATATCTGACAGGTTATTTTTATTTGTTTGGTTTTCAGAAATCGTATCCATGTTTTCGACTCGGTAGTCTCCAGCAGAATGAACCAAAGCCACTCTGTACCCAGAGCTAACACCCGTGGTGCTTTTATTTAACATTGCAGGGCTTTACCTCAAGTGCTATGCAGTAAATTTAGAGGGAAAGAAAAATTTTATTAAATTATAACTGAGAGGAGCTGATTTTTTTTTTTTACATAGCAAACAAAAAATTCCTTCATGAAAGGCCATAAAACCCATATTATTTACCAGAGAGACCTTTCCTGTCTCCCAGGTAAACACTTACAGTGTGTAGACTTGTGTAAATACATATTTAGGAGTGGCTAAATATGGCGAGGTATTTTTAAAGGTGTATTTACAAAGCTGAATACATATATTGGCATTTTGTAAACTGTCCATGCTGCTCTGCTGTCTAGAGCAGGACTCTGGTGGGTACACCTTGGATATAGAGCCCGAGTTTCAAAACATTCATCTTTAATCAAAATTACTATGGACAGGTCCTTAAATCATTTCAAAAGGGCAAAATTTTTTAACTAATGGAGTTCAAGTCTTTCTTGGCAGTTTGACTTGAGAAAAAATTTTCAGAAATGCAGGCATCATTCACGGAAGTAAATCTCCTTTCTGAACATCCTTGTGCATAAAATAACCATCATTTCACATGCAGCTCAGAATATTACCAACGCCTCAAAGATACGGATCATATGATGAATGGATCAACTAGGAAATTTTAATCAAGAGGGAAATGCTATTAAGATATTTAAAAAATACTTTAAATACACATGAAAATGTCAGTGATAAAATTCTGTTTGTCATTAATTCCATGGCAGGCAGCTTCTTATGATAATGCAGTGAAACTCTGTCTAGAGGATTCACGATGTCTGTTTCTTCCTCCCTTCTTGGGCAATGTATTCTGCATGAGAAAAGACTGAGCTGGGAAGAGAGGTTGTAGATAGACGAAAGAGCACTACCTACACTCCTGCGGTGTGCCGTACCCCAGAATGCACGAGGATCCCATTTGTATAAAAGCCCTTGTTAAGAGGAGAAGTCGAGAGTCTAAATAACTCTAGAGCTTGGGCTATCTCAGGAGCCTTTAGCTAAGAAGTCTAAACAATACTTCTACTTCATTTTTAATGCAGTATGCAGCTATTTCTAAATGCTCTCAATAACCTGCAATGGAATAATTGAAAAGCTTATTATGGTAAACCATATGTGGGACAGAGAGTATTTATTTAGTAAAATGATATCTCCAATCAAATTTGCAGTGGACTGAGTTTTTTTAACTTTACAAAAATATATATCATATGGACATTTTTTCCTAAGGTACAAACACCACACATTTTGATGAAATATTCTGGCTTCTAAAACTTTAAAAACCGTTTTAATTTAAAATCTTATGACAGTGCTATAAGGCCTCCGGAATGTAGAAGCTTCTAATCCTAGTGCTGACACAGTTTTAGCTCCTACTGTGAATGGATGCACTCTGTACATATTACTTGTACCAGTATTTTAGACTTGGGAAACAAGCTTTCTCGGCAAAAGACAATCCTTCTTTTACAATTTTTTAAGGACACGAGCAGGCACAAGCACCTTTGCATTACAGTTTGTGTTCGTTTTATCCCATCCTTAATTTGACTCTGTGGCTCAGTATCTCATTCCCATGTAAACTTCCATTAGGAACACAAATTGCTGACACCACATCTACTGACAGAAATGCCACAACATAAATTACGCCAAGAAAATGCCGCTTTGGGTGGGGGGCACGGCAGGAGGAACTACGCTAGATAAAAAGCCACTGTGCTATTGCCCAGCCTGCAAGCCTGTCCCGCTGACCACTGATAAAATTTATCACAGAGCCACATACGGGAAGGCAGCTTAGAGAAGAGTCGTCTGTGGTAAAACGTGTAACAGCAGAACAGCTAATGGAGCTTTATTACTTTATTGGAAGCAGTATCTCTGGATGCTTCACTTTCCCAGCTCTAGCAAGTGTAGGAATTGTTCTTCCATATGCAGAAGAGCTGATACAAACAAACAAACAAACAAACAAAACCGAAAAAAGAGAAGTTTGTCGAACTCTGAATGATGGCAACAGGCGTCTCCGGGGCTCACCGGTTCACCACTCTGCCCAGTACGGCTTCACCGGCAGTGGCAGGAAAGAGTTCCAACAAAGTTACAAACCCACATGAATCTTCGTTCCTAAAAGAATGCTGATCTCTACTGTTCATGGTCTCTTTGTAAAGAAGCAGTCTTGTAAGTTCTTGGCTAATTCTTGTTGTCGGAATTTGGTACTGGCACTGGTAGGAAGTAGAAATATCCAAATTCCACCAACAAAAGGACTCTCATGTTACATGAAATTAAAAAAAAAAAAAAAAAAACCTTTGTCATTGGATGGGGCTTATTTGTTAGGGGTTAAAGGAAAGAGCCTGGGGAAGCTTGCACATGGCCTGGTCAGTCACAATCGGATGGTTTGAATGGTTACAAATAAAAGTGATTAGGGGCATGGTGTCTTAAATGCCAGCAAGACCGCATTTCCAAGAAAGGAGGGCGATCAGCTGTGTCACAAGCCGCTGAGAGAGCAAGAGTGGTGTCTTCGGGATGGTGACACAGGCCGTCTTGACTGCTCGTTCTCACAAGAACCTAATAACTGAGAGCATCGTAGAACATGGAGGTGACGATGAAGGCCCCTCCTGAACCACAGAGACCAAGACAGACTGCATTGGAGGGGTAAGAGGAGCGGCTGCGCCCTGGCCATATTGCCCTCCCCCAGCCCAGAGCAGCTCCGTGTGGAGTGGTCTCCTCTGAGCCTCCGGTTCCTCTGGTGGGAAAATGATCAGCGTACCCGAGTACTTTGTTGTCCTTATCATCTTTGCTACCCATTAGCCATGACTTAAAACATACGTAATTGGGCGGGCAAGGCGCAGCTGTATTCGGCCCTTTCCACGCAACGTGCATCCCAGTCTCTGAGCTCCGTTCACTCCTGCATGTTCATTGGAGAAGTGAGGATTTTGGAGAGACTGCCTCCAGTTATGTAAGAGACACTGCATTGCTGTGTACTGGGTCACTTTATGCTAAATCTGATAATATCTGCAAAGGACATTAGTAAGAGAGCAAGGTTTTCGTTTCTTACAGTCAGCCTCAGAAGCTGGGAACCTCACATTGACCTTTGCTTTCTGTCTGAGTCCATTGTTAACACCGAATTTATCTAACACCTTACAAAGCTGCATATCTCGCCTTTATAGTTCCTACGTTACTATTTCATGCTTACTATCTCAGTTTGAAACAGCACTTTTATTTTATTTTTCCTAAATACATCTCATTCAATTGTTAAGGGAAATTATTTTGATATCTAAATGACCAGGATTGGTGAATCATAATAGGTACTATTTACTGAATGTCTAATATATACTAAGCACTGTTTAGGAGATTTTTATATGTTAACTCATTTAGCCCTCTAAAAACTCTATGAAAATATTTATTATTGTTAATAACTTTTATTATTAACAAACAGACACTCTTGCAAGTCCCTTAACCTCTTTTGGCCTCAGTTGCCTCAAATGTAAATATGAAAAATAATCCTTTAACAGCGTGAAGACAGAGGGGTGGATTAATTGGTCTCTATGGATTTCTTTTAGGTTTTAAGATGCTGCTGATAAAACAACAAAGAAGAAAAAAAGTCATATCTGTTTCAGGATACAGAGCAAAACCATCAAAAATCTACCTGTCTCTGACACTGATCTTACTACTGTAGTTAACAATATAATACAGTTGGTTGGAAAAAGTTTTTTTTTTTTTTTAATCCTCACCCCAGGATATTTTTCCACTTATCTTCAGATAGAGTGGAAGGGAGGGAGGGAAGGGGATAGAGATAGAAAGAGAGAGAGGGAGGGAGAGAGAGAAAGAGAGAGAAACATCGATGTGAGAGAGACCCATTGATTGGCTGCCTCCCGCACGACCCCGACCGGGGCCGGGACCCAACTGCAACCGAGGTACATGCCCTTGACTGGAATCGAACCTGAGACTCTTTGGTCCACGGGCTGATGCTCTAACTGCTGAGCCATACTGGCCAGGGTGGAAAACAGTTGCTGTATATAAATTGAGAAAGCAACCTAGAACAAAAAAGGAAGTAGGCAATGAACCTTCAAAGAATGACCGTTCTGAGCATCAGCTGACTCTGGAGTCTTGGTCAGTGTACTCAGCAAGTATCTTGGAGAGCCCCTGTTTAGAAAATGGAGAACAAATTGGTGATGGAACATTTAGATTTTGTGAGCCAAAATGGATTATTAATTGTTTTTAATGAATGAAGAATGTAGACTTCAAGGTACCTGACGTTGCATATGTCATTTCTGGAAAAAAAAAAAAAGAGTCTTCATGCCAACTTTTATTACAAAAACTAAAGCTAATTTAGGATTCTGATAGATAACATTGATGGTTATTACTGAGAAAGCACAAAGGCAATTGCTCCACTGACATAAGAAGAGGCAGATGAGACTAGGAGGCAAGAAAGCTAGATAGCAAGCCCTCATTTATCAAAAACTAACGCATACACTTGTTTCTTCCTTCTTTTCCCCATTTTAGTGTTCATTACATTCCTTTGTACTCCTCTGTAGCTTGGCCTGAGACTCAGGACTTCAGTCTTTTGTCAGCCAGAAGAGGAAGAATGGGAATGGAGGGGAAATGTATGTTCAGTGAGGATTCCTGATTCTGAGGAGGTCATTTTTATCTAGTCCTTGAAATAAAGCAAGGGCAGTTCAGGTGGATTCTCTATGTGTCCTGGGCAGTGGGAGTTCATATGAGGCAATGTCCACTGGGTCATTATGCTTGAATCTAATGGTAATTGTCTGAATCAATGGATTTATATACAGAGCTCATTGGCCCACATAACCACAGTGACAATTATGAGTATTTTAACTAAAGTAGGAAGGGAAGAGGTGGTTAAAAACAATGAAAACATTACCAAAAATACTTAGTAGTAGCAAAGAAAAAGAAAGAAAGCACAGAGGTTTCCCATTTATTATATTAGCACTTTTCTGATCCTTCATGACTTGACGTTTTTCTTTAGAACAGAATCTTGTGAATATCTCAGTTACACCACACGCTGGAAATAGAAAGAAGGAAAGCCTCCCTTTCTTCCTCCCTCCCTCCCCTGCTTTCAATATTCTGTGAATCTGACCCATTTATCACCTGGAAGTACAGTTTCTTATTGAGGAACTTAAAGGATCTTATGTAAGCGAAGTGCACTCAGCACAGAGGAGCCCTCATGTCTCACTCTTCCTTTAATTTGGGAAAGGTAACCTTTGAAAATCAGGTGTCCAATGCTAAAATAAGGTCTGCAGTCAAACACAGGGCTACAACCCCTAATATCTCTCTTGTCATTGGAGAAGGGTACCATACTCTCTCTCTCAGATGACATGATAGACTTCATGTTTAGTAGAATGGTGAGGTTTGGAGGAATATCAAGATTGTTCTAGGGACAATGTAACCTCATTTTGACATGACCAATGCAATGTATCAGAATATTGGAAACAAACTCGTTTCCTTTCAAAAATTTGGCTCAACTAAGTATTATTATGCCTTTTGTGGTTAGAAACAAGTCATTGTCTTTCCCAATTTCATTTTAGTTATGTTCAGCATCACTTACATTCCTAAGGGAGGAGGAGAATAGAGTGTCTTTGGCTAGTTAACCTGACAATAATGTTTATGGGGCTGTCATTGGGAAATTCAATTATGGAAAAGGAAATTGTAGCCAAAGAAAAGTCTTGAGGCAACTGCAAACATTATTGGTTTTCTTTTTTGGAAAGGAATTTTTTTTTTTTTTTTTAAATAAAGAGAGAAAGCAGACCACCAAATTGAAAATTGAAATTGGAATTATAAGGGTAATTGAATAGATGGTGTACTAAATTTTTCAAAAATTGCTGATCTATCTAATTTCACAATTTTACTTAACTATCTTTTTCACATTTTTAAACTACAGAGATCCTTTTGTGTTTCTAAATCTGATTAAAAAAGATTTTCTAATTATAATTATGCTCTTATTCATACCATGTTAGAACTTAATGTGCACTAGAGGGGTGAATTGTGTAAATAGCAAATACTTTAATGTGGTTTCTCATCCAACAATGGTTTATAATAAGGTATCAGTAGATGATAATTGTGGCTACATAATATTCCCAAAATATTTGGAAATGAAAAGAAAATCATGAAGGAATTTCTTCTCTTCCACAGTCAGGCTTTATAAAGATGTTTCTAGGGTAATGCTCTAAACAGACAGTGGTTGTTCATAATAGGTACCTCATTAAGGCATACTAATAAATTAAAGCTCAGTGTTCAAGATTCGAGTTACTTGGGCAGATCCCCTGGGAGAACTTTGTTGGAATGACTCTCGAAGTAGCTCCAGGCAGGGTTACACTTGAATATTAGGTTTAAGGAGCAACAATAATGCATTGTTTTCAAAACTCAAGGAGATGGTACTTTGGAAGAATTTTTGTATGTTGTTACCACTATCACTCAAAAACACTGGATTTTTAAAAGGATTTCCTTCTTTTAAAAAAAATCTTTATTGTTGAAAGTATGATTTCTTTTAAAAGCCATTTGTTACCCCTTGAGAGTCAGTCTGGTAGTATGTCCCAGATAGCGTGGACCTGATAAGCAGACAATCTTCCCACAGTGATATTGCTGGAAAGAGTTATCTGCGCTCCTAATCTTTACTCCTTCACCTCCCACTCAAGACCTCAACCTATTTTAATTTCTGGTTCTGCCACTGACTAGCTGTGTGACCTCGGACAAATGGACACTTCTTTTTCTTTCCATTTTTTCTTCTTGAAAAGGGCATAATACAAGTGCCTAACCCATAATATTATGGTGATTGAGTGAGTATGTGTGTGTGAAGATACACATACCTATATATGGTTATATACACATATATGTATTTACATATATGCTAACAGAAGTAGTTAACTTCTGTACTACCAAATGGCCTGCACGAGGAGAATGGACACATCTTAGTCTTTGTATTTGACTTCTCAACCATATTAGATACTGTTGAACACTCCCTTTCTGAAACTCTTCCTGCTCCTCCTATTTTCATCATTTTCTCTGCCATCTCTTCTGCTGTCTTTATAGAATGCCCCCTTTCCTCTCATTCCTTATATGTTGGGCTTTATCAGCGCCCAGCCTTTGGCACTTTGCTCTTCTTGCTCCATCCATTCCCCTTGGTCAATCTCATTTGGTTTTAGAATTTGAATTGCCATAAAACCTATAAGCTGATGACTTCCAAATGTCTATATCTGGCCTAGACCTCACTACTGAGTGTCAAATCTCTAATATACCTGTCTTCTAAGCATCCCCATCTCATGACCCAAATGTATCTCACAGTCAACATATTCAAAATTGGACTTGTCAGCTTCTCTGTCCCATGTTTCCCACTCCCATTAAATGGTTCCATTACTTATCTAGTTTCTCATCAAACTGAGGTTTATATTTGTTTCTTCCGTTCCTCCCCCTGACTCACCCACATACAATATAAATCTTATACCCTCTTCATCTTAAGTACAGGTTACTTCCTTAATTTTATTTTATCTTGACTATCCCAACCCTAATTTGTCCCTAGCCTGATCTGCTACAACAACCTCATGGTTGGCTTCCCTGCCTCCAATTCTGTCTTCAATTCTCTGTGTAGAAGATAAAATATAGTTCTACAAAGCAAACTAATTATGTTCTTTCCCAGCTTAACGATATTCAGTTCTCTTGACGTGGTGTATAATGCCCTGTGAAATGGACTTTGCTTATCTTTTCAATGTATGCGCCTCTATAGTATCCATGTCTTCCTACCTCTGGCATTTGCAGATGCCTAAAACACTGCCCTAATTCCCCCCACCCTTCTCTGACTCAGCTGATAATTACACTTTAGGTCTTAGCTTAGATTTCACTTCCTCTAGGAAGCCTTCCTAGGCATTGATTCCTCTGAGTCTTTTTTCCCCCCACATTTTCAATGACCCCCTTTATTTTTTCCGTCATAACATGTACTACATTGCTTTGCAATTGTAGTTTACGTCTCTGTCCCTATTAAACCTTAATTCCAGCAGGGCAAAGGTCATGTCTATATTTTTTTAAGGTTATATTCTCAGCATCTAACTTAATGTTAGTTATTTAGAATGTATAGAATAAAAATATATGAGTGCATGTATATTTGGCTATGACTTTAAAGCAAGAATAACTAAAATATGGGTCAAAGCTTATAATTTGCTTTTTTAAGAAAAGGGAAATATAGAATTTCATGAAAACATTAATACATATAAACTGAGAGGACACTACCAGGAGCAAGATTTTAAGGCACAGAATTATGTGGCCTTGAGGTGATGCCCGTTTAATTATATCACAACACAACATAACTTAATCCTGGTGTCATTCTCATCAATATCTAGGCATTGGAAAACAAACCAAGTCTTGTCTGACTACAGTCATGCATTTTATGTTTCATTTAGCCAATTTATTTTAGTAAATATAGGTATAAAGTCTTCCATCATTATAGTTTGAAAGGGAGAATTTTTCTCAGTTCTCTTTGCCTTTTTTCTCTCTTTTTTTTTTTTTGCACCATATGGCCTATTTTTTTTTTCAGCCTATGCTTTAAAATACCCGTTCATCTCTTTTTCTATTGCTTCACAAGGTGAAACTCACTTATACTATAAACTCCCAATTCCATAATCTTTTATATCCACTTAGACTTAGAGCAGGAGTTCTCAGATGAGAGAGCTTTGAACTAGTGGTACTGTTATTCTGTTTGGTTGGTTTACTATTTCAGTTGGTTTTATTCCCAGTATCCCCATTTCTAAGAATGAACTGATATAAAGCAGCACCTTTTCTCTGGCATTTTAAAAGATATTTATTCAACGACTAATCTATGTAGCTACTTGTTTTATCTTCCCCTTCTAGCAAACTAAGTTATTAAATGGAGACAAACTATTTTTTAAGAATATGTTTTTATTGATTTTAGAGAGAAGAAGGGAGAAGGAGAGAGACAAACATGGATCAGCTGCCTCCTATACCATACCCCGACCGGGGACCAAACCTGAAACCTGGGCATGTGCTCTGACCAGGAGTTGAACCAGCAACTTTTTCATGCATGGGATGATGCTCAACCAACTGAGCCACACCCTCCAGGTCAAGATAGGCTGTTTTTAACATATTAAATATTTAGAAAATAATTTTAAAAGAATTGCAAGGTAAGCCTCCCCCCCCCCATTTATATAGATTATTTCACCCTCCAAAGCTTTCCATTTACTCTTGAAAGTATTATTTTTGGTCAATGTAGTTGTCCAATTTTTTAAATGGGATATATAAGATTTGGTCACTTCTGCTGGACATATTCCATGATGTAAGAAGACATTTTGAGATCGTGGACATATAGCATACACACACACACACACACACATACATACATATGATTGCTTGATTATATATATTTTAAACTTATATTTTATAATATTTATGTATAGGCACATATACACACACACACACAGAAATATACTCTATATTTACTATTTTTGTCTATACTATACTTACGGTATATATCTATGTATATATTATATAATGAATATTTGTACTGTATATATCATGCAAACTATAAATACTATGTTTATATGTACATATGTATAATGTAGTCTCAAATAACTTATAAATACTTATTGATCAGCAAATATTCTGAATTAACCATATAGTTTGTTTCTTTAGGAAAAAATGGTGTCTGAAAAATTAATGATAATTTAGAAATATGTTTAGAGAAAACCAAACTGCAGTATTCAGTACAGTAAATAAACAGAATTTCTAGTACAATATATATCAAAATTTCCTTCAGATAAGGGAAACCACATACAATGAAAAGACATTGAACTGTATAAGTCTCTCTCCATCACTACCCTCTATCATGCTGCCCAAATATGCTTCTTAAGTCACACAATGCTACTTGAAATTTCTTGAACATAGCACACATTTTTATAGTTCAATAACTTTGTAAATGGGGGTTTTGATACATGGTGAGATGCTACTGATGTCCCAAGATTTTCCTCAAATTTTCTTTGCCCTGTGAAGTGATGTCCTTTGGCCCCTATAATGCTTTGCACTTGTCTGTATTATTTACTTACCACATTGTGTCCCTTTCCTAATTTACTTTTTTATCTTCCTCATTGTGACAAATATACTCTTATTCATTATATGCAGAGGACCTGGGCAAAAATGTCTAATACTCTGGAAAATATGTATATCGATTAATCAAGATTAATGAATATTAAAATTCCTATAAAAATAATCTCAAGCAAATGTAACCCAACTCATATGTAGTTATATAAATTATATTTAATGTAAGATATGAGTGCATTGTTTTTTTAATCCTCACCCAAGGATATGTTTTCATTGATTTTTAAAGAGAGAGGAAGGGGGGGGGAGAGAGAGAGAGAGAGAGAGAGAGAGAAACATCGATGTGAGAGAAACGTCAATTGGTTGCCTCCTGTACAAAACCACAAGCAGAGATCAAACTCATAATCTAGGTATGTGCCCTGATTGGGAATTGAACCTGCAACTTTTTGGTGTACAGGATGATGCTCCAACCAACTGAGCCACCCGGCTAGGACTGTCAGTACATTTTAATGTTTCATATGATGTCAGATGGATTGAAAAAACTAAATGACTAGAGCCTGAGTTGGTTCTGCGGGCCCTCTACATTTTAAGTGTAAAAACTGTTTTACTCACTTTATTAATTTTTCATTCACAGTTTACATTCAATATTATTTTGTATTAGTTTCAGATTTGCAGCACAATGGTTAGATAACTATATACTTTACAAAGTGGCCCCCTATATTTCAGGTACCCACGTGGCACCTTACATTGTTATTACAATATTATTAACTATATTCCCTATACTTTACACCGTTGTGTCTATTTTGTGACTATCAATCTGTATTTCTTAACCCCTTCATCCTTTTCAACAGCACCCCAACCCATACAGTGAACATAGGAGTGCATATCTGCTTTTGAATTAATGTTTTGGGCTTTACATATATACCCAGAAGTAGAATTGCTGGGTAATAAGGCGGATCCAGTTTACATTTCTGAGTAACTTCCATACAGCTTTGCATAGTGGCTGCACCAATCTGCATTCCCACCAACAGTGCATGAAGTTTCTCTTTTCTCCACACCCTGGCTAGCACTTGTTTGTTGATTTATTGACGATAGTCATTCTGACAGGTGTGAAGTGATATCTCATTGTGGTTTTAATTTGCATTCCTCTGATGACTAATGAGGTTGAGCACCATTTTAAAACAATTTATCTTTATTGTTGAAATTATTACAGATGTCTCCCCTTTTTCCCCCCCATTGACCCCCTCCTCCCCACTCTCCCCACTTTCACCACACTATTGTCTGTGTCCATTGGTTATGCATATATGCATATAAGTTCTTTGTTTTATCTCTTCTCAACTGCCCCCCCCCCATCTGTATGTCATCTTTGGAGAAATATCTATTCATGTCTTCTGCCCATTTTTCAGTTGGATTTGTGTGTGTGTGTGTGTGTGTGTGTGTGTGTGTGTGTGTGTGTTGAGTTGTATAAGTTCTTTATAAATTTTGGATATTAACCCCTTATCAGATGTATCATTTGCAAATATTTTCTCCCATTCGGTAGGTTGTGTTTTTGTTTTGTTGATATTTCCTTTGCTATACAAAAACTTTTTAGTTTGATGTAGTCCCATTTGTTTATTTTTTTCTTTTGTTTCCCTTGTTTGTGGAGATATGTCAGAAAAAAATTTGCTTAGAGAAGTGTCTGAGATTTTACTGCCTATGGTTTTTTTTTTTTTTCTCTCCTAGGAATTTATGGTTTTAAGTCTTACATTTAAGTCTTTAATCCATTTTGAGTTTATTCTTGTATATGGTATAAGAAGGTGTTCTAGTTTTATTTTACTGCATGTATCTGTCAAATTACCCAACATCATTTATTGCACAGACTGTTTTTACCCCATTGTATGTTCTTATTCCCTTTGTCATATGTTTTACTCACTTTTATAATTCCAAAGTCCAATGGCAGTGACTGACATATGGCATGCACCTAAATATTGGTGATGAAATTCCTAGAAGTTATAAACAATCTATAAGTATCACCTGTCTGAATATCTATATTAAATGAATATAGCCCAGTATATCATAATGGTTAAGAATATGGCATTGAAGTCCCTCCAAACCTGAGTTTGAGATGTGATTCTGTCACCTGTTAGAGGGGTGACTTAGGGTTGTCGTGTATTTCTCTAAACATGAATTCTCTCCTCCATTGAAGGGTAATAGTAGTAACTATCTCTTAGGATTTTCATGAGGATTAAATGAGATAATGCATGTTGAACACTTAACATAGTGCATGGGTTATTGTTATTGTTAGTAAAACTAAGCAATGGTAGCTTTAATATAATATAAATGGCTACATCTATATTTAAATCTTTAAATAGCTTTAAGTCTTGTTAGCCAATTTAAGAAGAATAGAGATAAAAGAGGTCATAGTGTACAACTTTCTCTAAATTCTCAATTTTTACCAGCAACAGATTGTAAAAAAAAAATGCTGGAATAAGTCAAATTTTTAGGCGCTATGTAAATTTTTAAAAAGTGATGGTGATAAAAGCTTTCTTATTCTCAAGATAACATGCATGAAAACAATTTGTGATTCAGGATAGCAATACGGGAATGTCTTTAAGCCAACTAACTCTTTGTGACACATTGTCCTTGCTTTCTAAAGTAGGCCTCATCTCACTTTTAATGTGTGAAAGGAGAGATTATTCAACACAGTGGTAGACACATTTTTGTTCTCAAGAACACTGCGATATCATTAATCTTCTGGCATGCCTGCAAAGGCGGGTTATGTGAATGCTAGTCTTTTGCAAGGCTATAAATAAAGTTTAAAGAGAGAAAGAGACAGAAAGAAAAGATGTTTTCCTGAAGCTTCTATTGCCACAGTACGGACTACATTAAGGGTGCAATAACTTACCGGTAATAACACTTTTAAAAATCCTCTTTATGGGTTTTTAACATCTGTCTAGAAAAATCTAGCCTAAAAATAGAATCTGATCTTGTAACACAGCTTTCTCAAATTGGGTTATCCTAAACACTCTCCTCATTGAATAGTCACATATGACTATTTTAGAGCCATATTTCTGGGTATAGCAATGCTTTATTACATATATCACATGCTTAGCACTCCTGTGAGATACTGCTATATACATTCATGTATTAGAGAGTGTGTGTGTGTGTATTTGTGTGTTTGTGTGTGTGTGTGTGAGAGAGAGAGAGAGAGAGAGAGAGAGGGAGAGAGAGGGAGAGAGAGGGAGAGAGAGAGAGAGAGAAGTGTTTTTTCATGGATGGAAAAGCTTCTGTAAAAATAATGTTTTGCCTCTTTGGGTTTTGAAATATAAAGCAAAAGAAAGACACAAAATTTCTCCCATTTTTATGTTAGGAATTGTATTCTATTTGCAAGTCTAATAGACCCAAATTTCATAATTATCCATGTCTAAAAGTTGAGTCACATTTGCTTTTATTTTAAAATATTTTAAGGAATAACGCTTGAATACTAAATGCTATTAGAGCATGCTCGTGGAGTATTATTACACATAGTATGGACTTAATTTTTCTATCAAATTAGAATAGCTGGTAGCATTTTCTGGTTCTAGCAAAGGCCTCTTTCTGATAGTTCTTCAACTGGCAAAACTCCTGCTGACTGCATGAGATCAGGTACAAAGCCATTAATGTGCCACAGATTGTTGTGTATAGCAGTGTTCATTCTGACTTTTAGAGGTAAAAAAATTAAAAATTAATTTTAAAATAAGTAACTTGCTTATACTCTAGTTATGTCTTGCCATACACCCTTTGAAGATTTTTCTTTTTTTCATAATGTTTGGAATTTGGGACTTCCAAACAGTTTGTATGTGACAAACTAAAGACTCTGCAGTTAGAGCCTCTCTGCTATTCAGTTTTCAAGACATATGTGTTGCTAATTAAGCACTAACATCTCTGGCAATTTTTCAGATTAAGTAAACTTTTAGGTTCGGGACAATCATCTGACACTGCACACTCGTAACTGGGCTTCTCATGGCTCTTTGCTGTGCCCCCCGACTTTTAGAGGCTCATCTGGGGGCTTGTGATGAGAGTCATTTCTCCACTGGTCTTTCACGTGGCTCCACTCTCACACGGCTCACATCTGGGGAGCTTGTTACGTTCTGTAACACATTAGTACGGAACAGGCCGTTTGAATTCCTCATTCAGAGAGCATACAAGTGGAGTTTCCATTCCATTTGCCTGAAGAGTTAAAACACAGATCTAGATATTTTCCTCAAGACAAAGGAGAACCCTCAGGAGCCAGCCTGGCCATTGGAAATCAAGTCTTGACCATCTTGAGGATGGTGATGTTAGTGAACCAGTAAATAGGGTTTCAAAACACATTGCAAATATGGGCTTTAGGAGATTACGTACCTCTAAATTGCAGAAGAAAATAAAAAGAAAGGGAAAATAAAGTGAACAGTAACTAACATTTGTGAAGTACTTATTATATGTGGTTAAATACCAAATTACCTCATTTATTACCTAAAACATTTCTATGAAGTGTTTTTCCGATTGGACAAGAAGGGAGGCACATTATTGAGACAGGTTAGGTAACATTTACAACCTCACAATGACTAAGCGGTCGAGAGACAGGATTAGAATCCATGTTGGTCAGATTCTAAAGCTCTCATTCTTCACTCAGCCAGGATCGACAGGATTGACCCAGGATCAAATGGTGAGTGAATAACATTTCATTTCAGGGGTTCCTCCTTCCCCTTCCATAAACTTCTCTTCCCTTTTGGTTGTCTTTATTCCTATCTACTGCCCCATTCCCACAGGTCTTTCTTTGCCAACATCCTTGCTTACTCCCAACATAAATGTTGACCGAAAATAAAACTAGTTAATTGCACTTGTCTGATAGGTGTTTGTATTTTGGTAAAAACAAAATACACTAAAATGCCTTTAGGATAGAAAAGAATGTAGAATGTACTGAAGACATCATGATAGCTGGAGAAAGGTGAGGGACACAGATGCATCTTCTCAGAAAGGGGCTCGGAGCCTGAGGAAACTCAGTATTTCCTCCTTGAATGTTTTTATACATATAAAATCAGTAAAAAATGAACATCAAAGCAGATTGGAAGGCAAAAAAAAGTTACAAACTATAGCTTAAGAGGAGAAATGTGGTCAGGGTAGGGCAGAATATAATAACTCCTTTGCTCGGTGACATCGGGGTGTTCTATGAGGTTCTGAACTGATCACATAAATCTTAGATTCTCTTCAACCATTTCCACTTTATTTCAGTCCACTGAAGACTGTGAAGCAAGACAACACTTCAGAACACTTACCCGGGATGACGTTTCTTCTCACTGTCCTTGAACAGAGCTGCTTCCTGCTCAAGAGACTGGCATCTGCGGTTCCCGCTAAGGACACGAACCTCGGTTGCAGTTTGTCCCAGGCCCTGGTTGGGGTCGTGTGGATGGCAACCAGTTGATGTGTCTCTCTCGCATCAATGTTTCTCTCTCTCTCTTCCACCCTCTCTCTCCTGCTCTATCTGAAGATAAATACAAAAATGTCCTCAGGTGAGGATAAAAACAAAATGAAAAAGCCCTCTTTTTTTTCCCCCTAAAGCTAATATTTGCTGACACAGTATGTTAGGGAATCTTGACGTAAGATTTTCAAATGTGTAGAGAAAACAAGTCAAGAAATAAAAATTAATTTTTGAAAAATTCATAAAACAAAGCAGAAAAAATTATTGTCCATATCTCACTACTCTAACATACCAATTGATATATGTTGTAACTTTCTTGCTCTTTTCTGTGAATATTTATTAACATAATTGTAGTCATAACTCATATTTTAAAATTTCGCTCCTTTCCCCAATATTATGACATTGTAATTTTCTGTGCCACTAAACATTCTTTATTCGTTAGGCTAATTTTTTTTCCTGGGAAAATGGGCTATCCCTTCTTTTTTTTTTTTTTAATGTCAAAGATGATGTTCTATTGTACATTTAAATGCATAACTGAATGCATTGTAGGCATTAGATAAATGGCAATATAGTCCAGCCACAGATTTTAAATATTACTTAGTTACCTAGATGCTTTATTTAAGCTCTCAGAGAATTGTTAACATCATCTCATTTTTAAATGTATTGTAATCCTACCACTTATTATACTTAAAAAAGTGGTTTATCAACAGTATTATTTAGAAGGAAGAGAACAAATACAGTTGACATAAAACATCCAAATAAATAATCATTAAGTTTAGATAGTTTTTTAAAGGTTGCTTTGATTCCTATTGTACATATTTTCTGAGAATTTCTTTTACACTGAAGAATGTCTTCTGGCTATTTGCAGCTGTTGTGGCCTGGCCTTGCCCCAGTAGAGGCGATCTGTGGGAGAGAAGGAGACAAATTGTGACACTGTCCCTTATCAAAGGACCACACAGTTGTTGGCCACTTTGACTCCATGATAGATAGTTATCTTGAGGTTTTACGGATGTAAGGCTAAAAGTTTAGAGGAAAAAAGTGCAGATGCCCAGTAGCTCCTTGTTATTGACACTTACTTGATAACGTGGGGTTAATCAATCTTATCTATTGTTTTTAGCTTCAATTTTGTTTTCTGTGTAAGCTTCATTTTTCCCACCTCATCAGATTGACAAGAAGACTTGTCTGAGGGAGAAAAGATGAAAAGTAACTCTTTTCCACATTATTGATTTCACCAAACAAACTTCTGGGTGCATATCCTGGAGACAGACAAACACATACCCACTTTCTGTGCATAACATGTGTATATGTTTTTTAAGTTTTAAGGTAACGAATAGTTGGAGGAAGAAAATAGATTTTGGGGATCAAAAGTCAAATAATTATCTTTGTTTTGGTGAAAACATTGTCCTCGAATTATTTTGTTTGCTTTTTCAGAAGCAGCACATATTGATCATTGATCATTCCACTTTCCATGTTTCCTCAATATTTGCCTTAGTTTAATGATGGACAACTATTAGATATTCCATTGAAATATTTATTTGAATATCTAATTGGATTGCACATATGGTGGATAAATATGATGAATTTATATTTGGTTGTAAGAGATTGATGAATTGTTATAAGATCTGTTGATCTGCCATGCCTGAATTCCTCAAGCTAAAAAGTATGGAGGAGAAAAGTCTTCTTTTCATAAAATTTTCATGAAATTTTATTTTTCCAATTAGTGCATGTGACTGCAGGAAGAATCAGAATTCTTGCAAAGATTTTTTTAATATTTGAAAACGTTTGTTTGTCAGCTTTATTGAGATGTAACTTACATACAATAAAATTCACCAATTAAGACTACGATTCAATGAGTTTTGACAAATATATACTGTCGTACTACCATGAGAGCGATTATGATGTAAAACATTTCTATTACTACTCAAAAGTTCCACTGTGGCCCTTTGTAGTTACAACCTGTAAACCCCGCATCCTGTGGTCCCTGGTACTCAGTGGAGAATACAGATCACTTCATAAATTTAAGTGTCATCTATGTGCAGAGGCCATGCTAATCCCTCAGTATTGTTCCTATTGCAGTATGTGTACTGCCAAAATGAGCCTTTACAGGGTTCTCAGAAGAAAGATATGACTACATTTACATTAGTTTGTAAACTTTTTCAGCATTCATTTATTAAATCTGCTAAAATATTTCCAGTAGTGGATTAGAACAATATGAATACCTTAGACAAGAAAAGTCAGCAATTCCCCAGGTTGGTGCCAGACACAGCGAAGCATAGTATTCAAGGTCCTGTCCTAATCACATGTCCAACTCATACCTCTTTTTGAAGAACTGAGGTGTTAACTGATAATTAGGTTCCTTTAATCATCTCATATTTTGTTACCTTAAGAATACTTTTGTTGCTGAGCTTTTGAAACAAAAAGTTGATTGATTCTATGCCTCAGCTAAGTAATGTATCCCAAAACAAAGTTCTAAGTCTCGAAGAATTGTTGAAATACAGTTTTTAAGTGTGGAAGAGAAAAGCAAGGCAATTTAATTTACTCTCTGGTTTGGCAAAAGACTACAAAGCAGGAAACGATAAGTGCATGAAAATTGCTGTATGTATGCATGGTTGACAATTCTATTCCATTATATGTGAACAGATATTAAGTGTAAGAACATTGTTCACTGTGCACAAATACAAAGCATTCTTATTATTGGGCACTAGCAGTGTACGTACACTGTGTAGATAATTTTAGCCAGAATGAATATAGCATTTCAGTTATTAGACTGAGGTTTTTTTTATTTGTTGTTTGTTTTTTAACTAAAAATGGGTGAGCATAAATAAAGCTAGAACACGTGTATGTGCCCAAAGAAGTTGGAAATGAATGAGAATCTGCTGTAAATACTGTGCTGTACTCGTGTCTTAAACTCTGAGGATATCATTTGGTTATTCATATTTGCATTTGGTTGTTCTAAAGATGATATGAAAATATTAGTATATCAATAATGAAATATTAATAAGACATAGATAATTTACAGTATGGACATCACAACAAATCTAAAAATGCATCACTTGCAAGACTGAAGTTATTTAGTTAAAGCTGTGGAGAAGCTGTAGGGTGGAAGCAATGATTTTTGAAGAAAATATGTTTTTTAGTTTTTATACTTTTTAAATTCTACCTTTTTACTCCTATTAATAAGCTACATCTTCCAAAGGACCCTTAGAAATCTACACTATCTCCTTGGAAAGCACAAATAGAAGATGTTAGTTAAACAAGAGTGAAAACCTGTATTACCTTTCTTGGAGTTATTAAGAAAAGGGGTGAAATTTAATTTGCATTGTTCTTTGTTTACATATTGGAAAAAGTGTGCTTCCTGAACTTCAGATCTTACACTCAGTGCTTCTAGTGATTTGAAACTAATAAGATGCTCAAAATGCTTCAGAAACCCCAGAGAATGCCTACTCCTATTATTTTCCCATTAAAACGCTAGAGCCCTGAGGTATATGGTTTTATGCAGATAAATGTTGGGTAAATATCTGAACTTCTGGGCATATATGAACCCACATTATGAATCATGCAGTCTGTTATCCCTGGTTAGGAACTGAAGTATTTAGCTTTTCATCCTTATGGTTGTCTTTTCCGGAGTCTCTTTGTCTTTGTTTTAAGCACATCTAAGCTCAGTGGCACACGATGTCACCAAGCTCAGCGCTGTAAGGAATGAGAACTATTGGAAGGTGAACACACTGCTAAGATTTCATGCAGCCCTCTCCCCTTGTAATAGCAGTCGGCCACTCAGAGCAGCAGGATGGGTGGAGCTACATCTGTTCTGTCACAGTCTTTCCTAAACCGAGGGGTGTGCCTGTGGTTTACTGCTGCCACATGGCTGGCATTGTTATTTCATAACCTAAAGCCCTTTCTTATTTCCCTCTTTACTCCGGAAACCTTCACTCCTGCATGTTTTCTTTCCTTTTACCCTGACTCTCTAACAGCTGAACTACATACACGCCAAGTAGCGACACGAATCCCTAAGCAGAAGCTGCCACGAAACAACGCTGCTCCAACCAAGAAACACACATGTAGAGGCACATGACTGACAGGGCTCAAAAGGCAGGTTTCAGCAAATGACAAGTGTGAAGTTCTCATTGTTGCTCTAGTCGATAGAAGCTCATATGTACACACACAAAAAAATTCACATTTCAGAACAATTCAGTGTAACTGGCAGCTTGGGGAAGAAAAGACTTAAAATCTCTTAAAGATGAAGAAGACAGGAGGAGTACGGGATCCAAAGCATCCTCTCACTTTGGAATATGTTGGCATCTTTTGATTGGGTTTAAAGCTGGGATTTTGGAGAAGAAGCAGGAAAAGTTGAAATTATAAATTATTTTTGTTAGGAATAAGAGAGAATGAGAAAATGAAAAGAGCTGTTCATCTTTTATTTATTCTAAGCGTAATTCCATTCAGTGTTAATTACATAAAAGTCTAAAGAAGCACATTATCCTTTTGTGGATTCTCATTGTCATTACTACAGAAAGATCTACAGCTATCTAGAAATACAGGAAGAAAATATATGATGTCAATCCACTGTATGCGATCCGTGTTGTGATAATTGCTAACAAAATGTCATGAAATACATAATGTGAACATTGCTTTTTATGTTAAATAATCTTATAAAGTGTTGTCTTAAGAAAGAACATGATACTTTTCTCTATATGTCCTGTAGTAAATTCTGTCTCCTACTATATTTTCTACTGCTACCAGTCAATAAACCACTTAAGTAACAAAAAACAATATAATACAAGGAATCTCAGAAATCACCAAATCTGAACCTTTCATTTAATAGTTGAGAAAATAGGATCAAAGAGAATAAATACATGTTCTTTTTGTGTGACAATCTGGTTACTTGATCAACTAATTCCTTTCTTCTTCCTCCCTTGCAGTTAGGTATGACGCTGTGACTAGGTTCTGCTCAATAAAACATGGGCAAGTGTGCTGTGTGTACTCAGACTAGGCCCATCAGAAACTCCCTGCTTGATTGTCTAGGCTGCTTATCTGTCTGCTAACCTGGAGTGAAGAATCAGAGGCCCTATGACTGATGCAGCTCCAAGAGAATGAAGCCTAGATCTTAGAATCACTGTGGTCAAGGCATCTCCCTGCAGCACTATAGGGCTGTTGTCTGCGTGAGCAGTACACTTTTTTCTTAGGCCACTGGAGTTTTGGAAGGTATCTATTATGTTGATTAGTGTTACCTTCTTAAAAAATATGCATTTGGAAGAATAAGTTTTTCTTTTAGTGTCAAGGAAATGAAATCAGAGACTTACAAGTAGCTGTTGCAGCCGTGGAAGAAGGAATACTTCTGCGAACTGCCTAGTCAGCAACCTTGTCTTGGAATGAAGTTCCATTCTTCATCCTTGTCTGTCACCAGCGCATCAAGTGTCCCTTCCTTTCTAGTCTCCCTAGTATAATACTAGGCAAAACCCTCTTAACTGCTCTCTGAGTCCTTAGTATCCTTCTCTTCTAATCCTCATCATGCACCAATATATGAGCAAAACCACTTGCTCAGAAAACCCACTATTGACTCTTAATTGTCTAGAGCTGAAGTGAGGAACTAGAGGCCTCAGAATACATGTGACCTTTAGAGAGGTGTTTTTTTTTTGTTTGTTTTTTGCCTTATGTGATGTGCTTTCTTTAAAAGCAAAACTTTGTGTCAGTATTTAAAAATTGAGATAGTGAAAAAAAAAAAAGGGGGGGAGAGAAAGAAAGAAACCCAGATTTTGGCTTCTCTTGACAAATAAATGGTTTGGCAGTGTTGGGTCCCCATTCTCACATGGAAGCTATCAGCTGGAGCAAAGCATGCACTTTACAGTTTGCGCTGATCCCCACCTGTGTTAGTCAGGATTCTCCAGAGAAACAGAACCAATAAGATCTATGTATGTGGGTATACATCTGTATATTATATAGATAATATGTGTGTGTGTGTATAATAAAATAAATATATATGTAATAAAACCATGACATATATGCTGTACATACAAAGATTTGTTATAAGGAATTGGCTCATGGAATTATGGCACCTAACAAGTCCCAAGATCTGCAGTTGGTAAGCTGGAGTCCTGGGAGAATATATGGTGTAATTTCAGTCCAAAACCAGAAGGCTTGAGACCCAGGAGAGCTGATATTTCAGTTTGAATCTGAAGGCAGGAAAAAATCCATGTCTGCGTTCTAAGGCAGTCAGGCAGCAGGATTTCCCTCTTATTCAGTCTTTTTGTCTATTCAGACCTTTATCTGATTGGATGAGGCCCACCCACATTAGGAACGACAGTCTGTTTTACTGGATTTGCTGATTTAAAGGTTAACCTCATCCATAAACACCCCCATAGATACACCCAAAATAATGTGTGACCAAATGGTTGGCCACCCTGAGTCCAGTCAAGTTGACATAAAATTAATTATTGCACCATGTCATTGTCCCTAGTGACTTATCTTGCCTGCTTTGCTTACTTCTGTTACCTCCTAAACCTCTATAGGCATTGAGGTGTGAGAATGGAATATAAATTTCATGAAGACAGAGTCTTTCTTCACTGCTGTATCCATAACATTTAGAATAGCACATAGTAAGCACTCAATATACATTTATCAGTTAAATCAATCAATAAATGTGACTGCTGTCATATAATAATTATATTATTATATTTCAACTAAACACCCCAATTTCTCCACCATGAGGCCTCAACATACTTTTCCAACCTGATCTCCCAGTTGAGGAGGAGTAAGAAAATCAGGCCATAGAATAATCTGGGAAAGGCTTTTTTCTTTCCTTCCTTTGTCATTTGCTTCTGCTACTTACTCTACTCTAAGGGCTCCAGTTGTCCTGGGCACTTCCCTGCTAGGTTCAGCCATCCCCCCCACCCCAACACACCTTCTTCAGTAAAACCTTCTTGACCATTTAGACTAGAATGATCTCTCCTTTCTCTGAAATCTCATGATATTTTCGATCTGGATCACTCTCACAGATTTTTAGTCATATACTGTTTTATATTGCTACTTCCAAATGAATATTCAACTTCCATCAGGGAAGAATGACAAGGATTTGTAATTCCTTGTAATGCAATGTCTTGAATGAAAATGAAGGTATACTAATTAAGTTGTAGCAATCAAGATAAATGAATTTAGGAAAAAAGGTAATCTATTTACCACAGTTTCACTGGAGTAATATTTGTTGCTACCCCACTATACACCAGGTAGTACACTAAAAGCTTTGTGTACATTATCTCATTTAATTTCAAAGCAATCTTTGAAGATGTACTATCATTAACCCTGTTTTGTGATTGGGAAAACAGAGGCTTAGAGAAGGCAGGTGATTTGCCTAGGGTCCCAAAGCTAGGATGTGGCTGAGTTGGAATCCAAACTCATGTTGTGTGACTTCAGAGCCCAAGATCTTACTTAAACATCATGATAAACTGTCCAGATTTATGTGTATTTTATAAATATGGCAGAAGATAAGTCAAAATTTCAGAGACAGCAATAAAAACAGCAAAGCAAGAAAGGGTAGACTATTTTCAAAGTGAATAGTCAAGGTTGTTAAATGGGTAGAATTGAATAAAAGTAAAAATCAGGAAATTACACAATACCAAAGTAACATATATTACAGGAGATATTAAAAATATAGCACACAATCATCAGCATAGAAGTTGGGATACGTTAGAAGAAAAGATAGCCGAGAATGGGGGAAAGCTCTTAATTACAGGGAATAAGCTATTGCTGTCTTAGATAGTTATCTGTTAAAGGTACAGTTTCTGTTGCATTGGTTCTCAGAGATTCTCTAATCACTTGTATAGATTCAATAGGCCAAACACATTGAAGCGTAATACCATGCTATGAGATGCTATAATACTCGGTGTCTAGCACGTTGTAGGTGCTCAAAAGTATTTGTGGACGGAAAGATGCCAGTGACCTCATAGGGAATGAAAACAGTAATATCAGAATTTTTTTTCAGATCACTTTTCTCAAATATAAATAAGAAGTATGAGAAGAAGAGTCTGGGTTTAAACTCATAGAGGTCCTATTACTGACAATCTGAGCATTAAAGACTCTAAGTGTTGGCTGCTTGATATTTGATCATATCTGGTTGGCTGGATGTGACTGATAGTTTGTTCTTTCACAAACATTTTGTTTTATTCATCCAGCTCCAAAACAGATATTTGACCTAGTGAACATGTGTGGGAAGGAATGTTGTTATGTCGCCTGAAAGAGGAAAGCTAATAAGTGCCGAGAGTTATGGTATATTTTAAAAGGGCACTTTTTTCTTTTCCATACAGTGCCCAGGAATGTTGTCTTTCTTTACTCCTGGGGGAGAAGTGAGGTCTCTAGCTAATTACTGTCTTTTAAAAGTCTTTCTTAGCAAATTTCTCTTCCCTTTCGCATCTGTCTCACAAAAGAATGCACTTAAGAGTTAAATATCATAAGTGATATCAAAGAGTTAAATATCATAGTCCCATCTTCCCTAGATGATACAGTCTATCATTATTAGGTATGGATGGATGTTTAGTGATAAGGTCACAGAGCTTGGGGATGGATGGAAATCTGGCCTCTAAGCAGTACGAAACCAGGTCTTGACTGGTTTTAGTGACTAAAGCTGCATCTCCATCACAGTAAATAGAGAGAAAAACCAACTAATGTGCTGAAGTTCAAGACCATATTATACGCTGTATCACTTAAAACCATGATGACAAAAGTTCAAGCCGTCTGTTTATCATGTATGTGAAATGCATAAGGAAATGTTAAGAACTTAATACTGAGTGCAAAAAACAGGTCTCCAAAGATGCAGACAGCATGATGCCTGTTTATAAAGTTCAAAACTAAGTGGAAGTGAACACTCTATTGTGCAGGCAAACATACATGTGTGATAAAGCAAATGGACATCTGACAGAACCCAGGGTCAGAGTGTTTCTGAGGAAAGGTTACATCGGGGCTGGAGAGGAGGATGGATATCCCAACATACGTAACTATTTGCTAACATTTCACTCCTGCCTTGAAGAAAGAGTTCATAGGTTTCATGTATATAATAAATAAGTAAATAACAAAATTTAGAAGGCTTGTGCATAAATAAATGACAGTAGTGCATTTTAAATCAACTCTATTACAGTTAATCTAAGTCTGCTCACCTCAGATCCCAAAACAAATAAGGAAACAAAGAAAAACCAGGACACCATGATTGGGATCAGTATATCATTTTCTAAAATGGCATCTCTGAAGGGAAAACTCTCTTTTTTACTTAAAAGGAAAGAAAGAAAGAAAGAAAGAAGGAGAGAGAGAGAGAGAGAGAGAGAGAGAGAGAGAGAGAGAGAA
Organism: Tadarida brasiliensis; assembly: GCA_030848825.1. Taxonomy (NCBI): domain Eukaryota; kingdom Metazoa; phylum Chordata; class Mammalia; order Chiroptera; family Molossidae; genus Tadarida; species Tadarida brasiliensis. The sequence goes on from CM061258.1 coordinate 59,321,348, forward strand.
AGAAAGAAAGAAAGAAAGAAAGAAAGAGAGAAAACCAGTTGTACCCTGTTGTAATAACAAAGGTTAAATATTTTTAAAAGCAAAAGAAGGAAAAGAAAATTATCCCTGTCCTCTAGCAACTGACTAAAAAAATATTTTTTAAAATAGTGGTTCTAAAGATGAGTTTGTGCAGGTAAAAGTGTGTAAACACACATACATGCACATAAACTATTTGCTGTTTTTTCTCTCCCATTCATGTAAAAATATTTATGTAATGCTGATGAAATTTGCATATGACACAAAGCTGGGTAAGGTAGCTCATATGCCTACATACCAAAGAATCTTGAACTTAGTGCTGATAACAGACAAAGTGGATGAGATCAGGCACATGAAAGGTTGAGAACTATTGCATCATGGCTATGTGGGACTCCCAAATTAAACTATAATTAAAAGTTAAAATTAGTTATATTGGTCCAATATGCTATCTAGTCTATATCTTTTATTTCTGAGCCTTAATTTTTAGTTCTACTGTAACTGTTAGATATTTAAAACAAACATTTTTGTATTGCATTTTGTAGCCACTGGGGATAGATTAGATTAAAAAAGGTGTCTTTCCCAGAGATGTGGAAGTAAGGTACAGACTGACAACCCTCAGAAGAGGGAGTGGGGGGGAGGGAAGAGATAAACCACAGAACTTATATGCATGCATGCATAACTGACGGACATGGACAACAAAGCTGGGGACGGGGTGGGGGGGATGGGGAGGAGGGTGTCAATGGGGAAAAAAGGAGAAACATCTGTAACAAAAATAAATTAATAAAAAATAAATAAATAAAATAAAATAATAAAATAAGGATCTTTTGAAAAACACCCATTTCCTTGTCTTAAATAAAACTTAGTCTGTATGAATAACCACAGTAAACATCTAGTATTTTGGAATATAGCTGCTTTCTGAATAAAGAAAAGACAACTTATAAGAAAGGGAAAGGAAAAGGGAAAGGGAAGAGCCTTTTACCTTGAATGGCTAAAACACAGGAAAAAGGGAAAATGAGAAAAACTACGGCACTGATAGAGATCACAGCACGTATTTGCCTTCCGTGCAGTGGTGGTGTAATCAATTTGCTAGAATAATGGCCCAGGTGAAAAGGAGTCATGCTGTCTCCTAACCATTTTCTATAGGGTTTGAAATCACGTTGCAGGTCATATCATCTATGCCTGAATTTATATGAAAGTCTGAACTTTCTTTTCCTGAACTTTGATTCCAAAGCACTGAAATCCTGACAGAAATAAAAATAATGTCATTTTAAGTTCATCTTTATGTAGTTTAAGCAGCCATTAAAAGATAGCTTTAGATGCCCTGGCTGGTTTGGCTCAGCGGTTGGAGCATCGGCCTGCGACACAGTGTATATACAAACATCATCTAAGTAATAAGTTAATGGAGACCTATAAAATAATTCAATGGCTTTCCTTCACTGAAACATTTGGTAGAATTTAAAAACCAATCCCATTGAAAATTTATTAACACATTTTTAAAGTATTATTCACTATATAGGTTGAATCTCTTGGATCGCTACTTCAGATCTTCAATTTTAAGCTTGCTGTTTCTCAGGGGGAAGAATATAATCTAAACAAGGTAAGTTCCTGTGCAGTGGCGTGCCTACCAGAGTTCAGAGGACAGTGCTTTACAGAAAGATTTTTCAGTTTTTCTTTTAAAAATTTCATTTTTCTGTTCTTCCATACATTAATAAAATTGAGAAAATAGTACAAGAAAAATAACACCAATGGAAATGCATTTTTTTCCAGAAACCTTGCGTATCAAAACCAAAAAAGTGTTCTTTTAGTAAAAAGAACATCAAATAGCATGGGATGTGATATATATATTTTCCCTTTTCAAATGGTAGAATTTTCATTGATTCAAGTTCTTATAGCACTATGAATTTGAGGTAGCAAAACATTTATGGTGGCATTTAAGATGCATATTAACAATATCTACAAAGATTGTTCTCCATATGCTTTATGCTCATTTTATATATCGCATGCCTAATTATGTGGTGATTTACAATGGTGCAATTTTTAAAGTAATTTTCAGTTCTATTTTTCAGCCAAGCTAGCCTTTAATTTGTAGAGTCCCTTTCCTCCCTGTATCAATGGCTCCTGCACGAACACCATTTTTCATTAAAGGTTTCCATTCCCTTTGGCAGTCAGGATAAAATCTCTAATCAAGCTCCAGGAAAGAGCCACAGTTCAGAGATGTCATTGGGTCTCCAAAATGGTCTTCTGTAGCTTTGCTAAAAGTTCTCAGGCTTAACATTTGGTCTGTGAAGAACTGTTAGAGTCAAATGCTCCAATCAGCAGTCAAATAAAGCACATTAAATGAACAAAACAGGAGAGGGAGAGTTTTATAGACGAGAACATAACATTTCAATACTTGTTTCAGAGTCTTACAATGTTAGCTACTGCTCCCCACGAACTTTTGATGAGTACTTCAGGATGTGCTGACCTTGGAATCACATTGCTTTTGGAAGCATCCAGTTTTTACACCTGGTGACCTCTTCTTTCACACATTTTATTCTTCAGCATCTTTCCCTCTTCATCGTCGTCTTTCTGTTTCTTTTTCCTAAAAGTAGTACAAAGTTTGGGCACCTTGTGTGGGGTAAAGTGATCTTAATTTACAGGTTTCTATAGGATTAAAGCTTTCAGAGACTATTTTTCTTAAAATTCATATCATTTTTGAGACTGTAAAAAGACAAACTCAGGAGGACAATATAAAACAGGCTTTTATTTTTTATTTGGGATGAAGTTCAACAAAGATGTATATTGCAGATGTCAAATCCAATATTTTGCTCCTGATAAGAATGTAGGACTCCCAGGAGCCTGTTTTGTAGGAGGAAAGAATAACAGGTTTAAGTCCCATAATGCAAATGTGAGAAAAGAATTTTGCCCATAATTTTAGCTTAACATTTGAGGAAGGAAGTTTCAATTTAATCTTAGAAAGTGGATTCTGTCTGCTTTCTTTTCACAAACAGCAGCACCATTATGAATTACATTTGACTTCATGATATCCACAATGAAGTTCCTTGTTTTTGATATGCCCAAGTAAAAACAACAACAGAAAAATACCTTGTGTATTAGCACATTTGAATTTTACACTCTTGGATGATAGTTAATGCCCTTCTACATATAAAGTGTGACTATAATTCATGACATGTATAATGTTTACCATCACCACATACTTCGTCAGTGGTCTTGACTGCATGAATTGGCCAGATTACATGTTTCTCAAAAGGTAAAATATTTGGGCTATCTTTGTCCACTTTTTTTTTTTTTTTAAAGAATATCCAACTGCTTCAGTAAATGACTCAGAATTATTCATCCCAGAATGACATCAGGAAGCATTTAACCCTGGCTATCATGATTTCTAATGTCAGAATCTTCAATGAAACTATCCCTTTGTAAATCAGCAGTCCATCTATTACCCATAGTATTTGAATGAGTCAAATGGCTTGTTTACAACATGTTTAATGTTTTGTGAATCCTGCCTCCTGATTCACTTCAAGTACTTTGTAATTATATTCCTTGAAAACAGATGCTTTTAATATTCAGCTTGAGTGTTTTATAAGCTATACAAATATTTTGTTTGTGGTATTTTCTGGTGCTCACAGCCAAAATATGCTAGTCAACTTTTCAGATCATTTTATTTATGCAGGAACCTGGGGCAATTCAGCTTCTGAAGATTTCCCCCCCAAAATGGGATCTGTCAACTTCATTATATGTTTTACTGCAAAGGACCAGTTCCCAGCATTTTAGTTCCTTTAATAAATAATGAAAATATTATGTCAGATCCTGACCAGCAGTTTCATAGAGTGATAATGTGGCTCTTGTCCCCGTGGCTCTTGCCCAGGTCCCCCTTCCTTCTGCTGCTGGGTTGAAGGTTTCCTCAAGCCTTCCAAGGAAGAAGCCCCAATTAAAACCACTCATTCTTGCACCACTAAAACCCCACACAATGATTTGAAAAAATAACCCTAATTTGAAGCTGTTAATACAACTGTAATTTTATTTCTTGAACATTGCCTGTTGTAGGGTACTGCCAATCTGTGAAAACAAACCAGTAATAGCACCATTTGAGAACCACCCAGGGTCAATTGTCCTCTTTTCTTTTTTCAAAATAACCTATTAAAAGACCCCTAGCAGCTGTAACAATAACTAAAAAACTAGCAGTGCCAATTATGCCTGGGTAGCAGTAGTGGTAGCACAGCTCCAGTCCCAGAAATACTCCAAACCAATAGTCTAGCGATTTTCCATGCCCAGAGTACTCCATCCAAGAAATTGGTTGGCTGTTCTGTTGAGAAAGAAGTGTAAGGTTTTCATATCTATGATTTTTTAGAATATAGAACTTTAAAGATCCTTTCTATCTAATGCCATAAGCCTTATCGTTTTGCACTGAAATTGAACTAAGAGTGAGTAGTGCAAGATTTTGAAATACATTGGCGTGGGGTGCATCCAGGTAGATATTTTGAGTGACCACAATTTGTAAGTATTGTTCATTTGAAAGCTGTTACTTTTGAAATAATAAAACAACTATTTTCTCTGCTTCCTTGATCAATGTGTCTATCTGCTGATCCCTTATTGTTTACATTGCTAAGGTGTCATGTTTTATTCTCTAAGTGTATATTCTATAGTGTGATTTTCTCTAGTCCTTCATGTGAAAATCCGATCGGTGTTATACAGTTCTTGAGGGAAGAAACAATGAATGCCATGGGTTGCTTGGATACCCTTTAATACTTGATATATTACAAAGCACACAGTAGATACTAAATAAATAAGTTAAATTGTTCCATATTTCTAAGGTTTTACATATTAATGGCTGTGCACATAATTTTGCAATTTAGCTATTTTTGATCCACATTCTAATATTACCATCTTTTTTTTATACATTAGTATAGAAAAATGTAGTGTCTGAAATGGTTGTACTATGCATTATGCTGTTTAATCAAGTATTCTGACTAATAAATATTTATTCTGAATATTATTCATGGATTAATAATTTTCAAGAAATTTTCCCACTATGACATGTATTTTAATGCTAGATCTAAATTAAACAAAATTAAACCTTAATGATTCAAAATATACCTCTTGAGCCTAGGTCAACCAAACTAGTAAAAGCAGGAAGTATCTGCTGATAGAGACTTCCTATTTGTAGAATGACAGATAAGTAAGCATCTAATTATGTGAATTGAGTAAAAGCTCTATTAAGTGATATACAAGAGAAAACATCCATATATGAGGTCATATTTTTGTTTGAAAAATCTAGCAATATCACATTGATAGTCATCTTTAATATTGTTCTAGAGTAAACAAGTAGCCCAAACTTTGGAGTTGCCACATTCTACTGTGAACAATAAATCTTCTTCATATATATAATTTTTAGCTTCTCCTCATATCTCCCTCTATTTTGCATAATATATCATTCACCTATGTTCTCCGCTTCAGTTTTGAGAAGAGAAGGCAAGGTGTGGAAAAACAACTTAGTTTCTAGGGACAGACTGTAGTCTAGAAAATGGAGACATACCTGTTGAGCCTGACCACCCGGTAAAACATTTCACTCTCTGGGAAAGTGGATGTCTGGATCCCCTCCACATTCTCTCCCCATCCACATTCAAACTGTCCTGAGTCTCCTGATGGACAAGAGAGAATCAAACTGACTCCAGAATTTGTCCAACAGGGCTACATATTATCTTCAATATCTTGTCCTGACCATCCACCTTACTCCTGTGGGAACCCTTTATGAATGATATTATCCCAGGAATTACTCTCTCTGAAAGCAGAAATAACAGAGGGGTATTACAATGCAGACATTATCTATAATATTGGCAGGTTAAATCAAGGTTTTCTTTCTTTAAAGCATAGAGGGGGATGGATGTGTAATCTCATTCTGTCAAAAATGCTGAAGATTTTCATACATCACTGTGTTTCAAAATAAATTACGTGCATAGTAGTGCTACATGAAACCAACATCCAGCACAGAAATGTTTCCTCACCGAGTGGTGATGCTTTTTTATCTCTTGAAATAAGAAACACATTTAACTTGGTTTCTATGATCATCCTGAAAATAATGCTCTCTTGTTTTGGCGTAAAGTAGAAACATACATTTTTAATCAAGAAGTATGCTTTTCATTGAGAGAGGGGCAGCCGGCACCTCGCGCGGACTTTAAAGCGGTTTTGCAGAGTGGTGGAGGGCGGACGTGGCCCGCTGCACCCGCAGCTCAGCTCGGCGCGCTCACTGCTGACATCAGAGCTGGCTTCAGGCGCATGTTACCGAGGGAGGTTTCACTCACTCTGTCAAGCTTCCTCTCCCACCTCGGGATGAAAAAGAGAAATGACATTTCTTTTAAGCGTGGATGCCATGTTCAGACTTATCCCACAGGCTTTATTTTTGACTTTTACCTCCTGCACTGCTAATGGGAAATTGCTGAAAGTGTTGACTCTCTCTCTCTTACCCCCATCCACTTTTTCTTTCTTTCTTTCTTTTTTTTTTTTTAGCTAAATATGTACAAAAAGTTTTATTGAAATATGCCAAGTCCCAGCTCGGTATTCCCTGATACTATACACAGTGAATTGCAATAAATATAGCATTGAAATTCTGAAATTACGGAATGTGCCCATTTCTGTAGTTAAATACTATGAAAGACATAAGGGAATTTACAGTATGCTTCAAAGAAGGGAAAAACACCTCCTCCAGTCTAATAAAATTTGGTAGCTCGGGGTCACTTCCTAATAGGTGCTACTTCCTCTATTTTAATAAAGGTATTTTAACACCTGAATTCTATGCCAGATACCATTGTCATTTTTTCCACTGACTTGCTCAACTAACTGCTGGTGGGGGCCAGACACTCTTCAAACACTGCTGCTGAATGCCAAACATAACTAACATGCATATGGAAGAAGCCAGGGAAAGCAGCACCCCCTAATTATAGCCAAGGGCTCACAGTCCAGAGAGCTCACAGGAACTTCTGGGGTGGATGGGGGTCAGGAAGCTCCTCAACCACGGATCCCTGAATTGGCAGCTATCCTTTCCCACCCCATCAACACACAGTCATTTTTTTGCCTGCCAAATCCTTGTCCAACCCCAATTCAAATCTATTTATACTTGCCTTTCCTATTTCTGGGCTCAGATGTTAGCCCATACGGTGTGTTGACCGGCACTAAATGTTACTGTGAGAGACCAGCGTTTGCCAGCTTCCTTGGTTGCTGACAGCAGGGAGACAAAAGTTCTGAATATCTGGAGGGACCTTACTTAATCTTCCTTGCATAATCCTGGCCTCAGAGTGATGGCAGTGAGGTTCATCTTAAAAGCACCAAGTCTCCTGAAATTGGCGAATTTAACAGGTTAAGAGTTGGTGGGAGCTAGACTTCTTTGGTAACAATGATGGATCCCCACAGTGGTTTTCAAACTGTGGTGTGTGCGAGAATCACCTGGAGAATGTGTCAGGGGTGCAGGTTTGGGCTCCCCTGCCGAGGGCCGGTTCATTTGGAGAGGGAGGAGCCCAGTAATCCGTTTTCTGTAAGCTCTGCAGGTGGTTGTGATGCCAGTGTTCTGAGGCCCCCACTTTGAGAAGCAGTCCCAGGTCTACAATGTTCTGCTCACAAAACACTGGGCCATGTTTCCAGAGTAAGGGGATTAGCAACCTGATTTAAACACTTTAGTGTTGGAGTGCTTCTTTAATTCTGATTTATATAAAGCTTTGGAACACTGAACTTTGTTGTAGAAGCTTTATTTAAAATTCTGAGGTAGAATAACCTCCTTTTCTGAGTTCAGTTTTAACAAGAAATGTTATTTGAAGACTGTGGTCCTCAGTTTGTGAGGTCTGAGCATAAAAAGAAAATAAAACCCTACAAGTTGGACCTTCTTATGTAAAACTAGACCTCATTCTTTTTAAGAGGTGTGACCTTGGATCATTAAAATTTTTCTGAAGAGAAGAAATCTGGGATAGATAGCTTTCCTGATAAAATGTGCAGTAGAAATTGTAAGCAGCTTATATAGTGCTCTGTCCTTTATGGTGTTTTAAGGGAGTGCTTAAATGAAAAGGAATGTTTTAAAGTTATCTCAGCTGAATTCTGTGTAGAACAGAGTGAGCAATCCTCAGGGTGCATCGCTTTTGATATGTTCTCTTGCTTCACTATTTATGGATAACTTAAGGAAACATTGCCGCTGTCCCTTTTGGGGGGATTGGGTTAGGTGAGTGATGTTGTGCTGTGCAACCACAGGACAAAAGACATAGTACATTTAAATAAAAATAAAATAAGCGAGTTTTGTTCATACACCAGTGCCAAGGAAAGTGAGTTCTTTGTTTCAGTCATTGGTTTGCGGGTTTGTGTTTCAGACTAGAAAAGCACAAAAGTAAACATTAAAAAAAGAGGTAAATGCTGATTGGATTTAAAGGAAGATGTGTGAGGATGTGAGCAGGGCAAACAGTAATGAGATACTAAAGAGGAGCTTGTGTTTGGATGAATAGTTAAACCTAATGGTTGCTTTAGGAACTTCTGTGATTATGAAAGACTGTAGGATTATGTGAAATTCTTTTTTTCAGAGAAAATAAGCACTTAGATTAGTGAAGATATCAACTCACATGAGGTGAATTTTCGGATATATGCAAAATGTTAGAGAGCTCTCAAGCAATAGGACGTATGACAGGAAAAAGACTTTTGAGGATATGCAATACTGTAGTGTCTATACCAATCCCTAGCTCTATGTGCAGCAAGTATTCTTTTCTTATTGTTCACACACTCATTGGATTTACAAAATAGTATGAGGTGCCAATCTGTCAATATATGTATTCCATTGTGTGATGAAATTTGGTCAGAGAACAAGGTGCATCCAGGTAGAGAAAGCTGTTAGATGAAATGATAGCATATTTACTAGCAATAAAAAAACAGTCTTCACTTACTGTACTAACAACTGGAGTCATAAAACTAAAGATTTATAAATAGTTTTATTAACAGAAATGCCACCTACTTCCCGCCCCGAGGTGTGGAAAGAAATAAAAATAAATGACCTATAGGATTCTTAGTAGTTTTAAAGAAATATTTTGGATGATGCAATGTTATATATAATGAAAATTTCTTATAATTGATTACAATCCAAAATTAAACACATTTTCTTCATGTGATGCTAGTCTGTATCAAAGGCAATGCACATGTAACTGCTAATAGGGGTTGTCCACCAATTCATTTACAGGTGTCAGTAGCTCTTCCTTTCAAAGGGTATGGATGAAGTCAGCAGCTCCTGGTCTTTGCTGTCATGCTGTATGTGGCACCTGGTATGCAGTTTGCTCACAGCGATGGCCTCATTCTGCAACTTACTCTAACAGAACTCTGCTATGGGCTATCACAAATACATCAAATATTTAAAGATGCTCATTTTCCCTTCCATTTAGTGCGTATTATAATATAGTTGGATACTCTACTAAAAGCATATCTCTCTGTCTTCATAAAGAGTTCTGGAAAGAAAGCAAAAGACATTTAAAGCATCAAAGAGGCTGATGAATAGGGATGCCAGGATATTCAAATACATTTAGAGACAGTATTGTCAAGCTTGTTTTCTGAGCCATGATACTAAAGATAGTAGGAGCCAGCAAAGAAAAGAACTCTGTAGAAATGCAAATCTCCTCAATGTTGGATCTATTAATCTACTGCACACTTTCTTCTGAACCGTACTTACTCAGATGTACAGGCAACAAAAAGTATTTAGAATATTTGCATAATTTCAAACACCCAGTTCATAAATTATTTATTGGTTGTGGTCAAATGAATGTTAGCTATTTCATAATTATCTTTTGTGCAAAAGGTTGCATGGTTTACAAAAATATTTCAATGGCAATTGAATATCTATAGCTTGCTTAAACAGTGCAAAAAAAATAAATGGTACTTAATTATGTAGCACTGATGTACATTTTTCTCATGTTCAAAAATCCTAGGAAAAATTAGATGTAATTTGTAGATTTATTTTAAATGAATATCAGATATTTACAGTAAAAAAAAAAAATCATGGGATACACTATAAGATTAGGCCAAAGCGTTAAGAAATAACATGGCAGTGTATGGTGTAAATGAAATAATCAGGCAATTCTATGTCTTAGGACTTAGAGGCATAAAGTCATATAAACCTCAGAAAAAGAAGCATCCTCAGAAATCACTAGTTCAACATTTATTTTGACACTTGAGAAAATCATGGCACATAGAATTTGATTGCCTTCCCAGACATTGAAGAGATGGGATGCCGAGTTCCTAATCTGGACCATTTCCCCCATGCCACAGCATCACGATCTTTTGAACAATTGTACTCTTTTTTATGATCATAATTAAAATCTAAGGAAATTCTTGAAGCCTCAACACCCATATTTGAGTCTACTCGATCATCACAAGACCAGTATGCAGGAGTAAAGGGTAAGTGGTACAGTTTACAGAAAGGTAAAACAAGTACAGATTGTATCCCTGGAAGCTGGGTTGAGAGAAAAACAAACATTCGAAATCCAAATATAAATGAGTTACTTACAGCATATACTTTTCATTATATGACTAGTGGACAGGCATGAGGGATTTTGGAGCATTCTAAAGATAACATGTACTTCATGCTAAGAGGAGAGATGGCATATTTTTACTTAGGTAACAAACTTTAAAGGTGTTAAACACCAGGCAAGGTATGTGTATTAGTTGGCTAGAGCTGCCATAACGAAGTACCATAGACTCACTAGCTTAAACAACAGAAAGTGATTTTCTCACAGTTCTGGATCTGAAGGCAAGAGGCTCAAGATCAAGGTATTAGAACATTTGGTTTCTGGTGAGACTTCTCTTCTTGGCTTGCAGACAGCCACTTTCTAGCTAATCCTCACATGGCCTTTCCTCTGTGTGTACATGCAGAGAGAGGGGTCTCTGGTGTCTCTTCCTCTTATAAGAATGTCAGTACTATTGGATTAGGGCCCCATACTTATGGCATTATTTAACCATGATTATCCTAAAGGTCCCGTCTCCAAATATTCCCACATTGATGGTGTGCTTCAACATATGAATTTTGAGGGGACCCAATTTTGTCCATAATAATATGGGAATATAAAGATGCAGAAGTTATGAATCTGAATATCATAGTTTGATTATCAAGGTTTGTATTGTCACCTTGCTGTGAAACAAACAATCATAAAAACTTCAGAAACGTACAGTAAACATTTACTTCTGTCTAATATGTCTGCAAGAGGTTAGTTGGGGCAGATCTGCTTCATGCATGGCATTCTGGAGCAGGAGGAAGACTAGAATGAGGCCAGAGAGGTGCCTCGGGCACATAGCTTCCAGAATGGTTCAAGCGCAGGTGTGGCATTTGTATGACCCTGACAGTGAGTGCTTCCTTAAAGTTTGAGCCTTAAGCATCTTACTTGTCTGAGTCTAGTCCTAGCCCTGGTCTGGAGCCCAGGCTGGACAGGCAATAGCTACTTGTAAAATGTTCTTCTCATGGAAGAAGTCAAACTTTTAAAGGGGTGAATAGAAATACGCAATGTCCCTTAAAACCTAGGCTGGAACTAGCACTGTCATTTCCAAGCACATTAAGTTAGTCAAAGCAAGATCATGCTAGGTATGGGAATATAGAGATGCAAGATACAGAGCCAGACCCTGGCCTGTGTGGCTCAGGGTGTTAGACATTGTCCCATGTACGGAAAGGTTGCCAGTTCAATTCCTGGTCAGGGCACATACCTGGGTTGCTGGCTCCACCCCTGGTAGGGGGCGTGCAGGAGGCAGCCAATTTGATGTTTTGCTCTCACATTGGTGTTTCTCTCTCTCTCTTCTTCTCTCTCTAAAAATCAACAAAAAATAAAAAATAAAATGATACAGGGCCAGGCCTAAGTTTGATGAGGTGGAGAAAAATAGTTCTCCCATGAAGATGATGCTTCAATTATCCAATGATGTATAACAAACTATGGTGATTTATTATTGTTTGCAATCCAATATCTACTGGGTTCAGTTGAGCAGATTTACTGCTCCATGCCATGCATATGGCTGCATTCAGCTGGGAGCTCACAAGGGCTAGATCAAATAAGGTCTCTTAGCTTACATGACCTCTCACCGTATGGTTCTCATAATTCAGTAATTTAGCCTGAACTTCTTTAGAGTAAAGCAACTGATTTTTAAGAGGAAGTGTTCCAAGGCTATAAGCACTGAAGTGCAAATGGAGCTTCTGCTTTTATCACACTTGGCAATATCTCCTTGGCCAAAGCAAGTCACATGGCTAAGATGAGAGTCAATATGGTAGAGGACTATACAGAGCATGAAAAAATTGAGTTGTGGTTTATTAGGGACCACCCAATGTAACAGTGTATCACACACACTCTGGCTTTTAATGGTTCACACCTATTCAATTTGCAAAATACACTTCCTTCTAAGACTTCCAAAGCCTAATCCTATTTTTGCATCAAACTCAGGCCTGAACTTTCTAATATCATCATTTTAATCATTTAAATCAGGTACAGGTACAATGAGGTATCTTGGCTATGGTTCCTCATGTGTAGCTCCTTGGATGTTTTTCTCAGACATGGCTTCTTGGGTATCAAAGGCTTGTAAACTAAAAAGGCAAGCTATCTGATCCCCACACACCCAATACGCAATGCTGAAACAGGGACAGGATAAACACAATAGAAACTCCCATTTAAAAAGGAGAGGAATTGAAGACATGTAATAGTTACTGTACATAGCACCTGGACAGATATCCTCAGTTCCTCTTGTTCTGGGTTCAGGAACTTTTCCTTGACTAAGATCTGATTATACCTTTTGGAATGGTTCTGTAATTCATTGCTCATGGCTTTACCCTCTCAGCTCTTGGCTTTGCTCTCTGATTTATCCTTATTTTTCCTTAAGAAATGGCATATGTTTGCAGCTGAGTAAATTTTCCAGCCTATTTCTTGCCTGCAGAGGTGGGGGCCCAGAGACATCTTTTAATTTTGAATTCTTTCTGATGTAAGCTGATTAAACTCCTTTAAACAACTTGTGGGTTTTCTATATATCAAACTATAATTTACTCCATTAGATAAAAACCACATTCATAAATCTCTTCCAGACCAATCCCTCTCTAATTGAGGCTGCCTGCTATGGAACAAAGCCCTGAGAATACTTAGAGGTCATTTTATCTATAAAACATTTCCTTAAATCTCTTAGGGTCTTAACAAAGGGTATTACACCTTCATCTTTGATTTGATCTTGACCCCAAAGTCATGTTTTATGGTAGCACTCTATATTTTATCTTTGCCTTAAGATCATTTCTTACTTGAGAAATTTCAGCTGTCTGGAAAGGCTGAAAATAAGAAAGAGTTTCATTTTCCCACCCATCAAGCTCTGGGTTGGAAAAATCCTCTCTAAATTCTGCTTGGAAATTGACCAATTCTATCTTTAGTTCATATCTTTCTTGTAATACTTTATCATGAGCCTAAACGGAGTCAACTGACATATTCAACATTCTACAAGGAAACATCCACTTGATCCTTAAATACATTTTCTATCTCCAAAGTTATCCCACGCAACATTCTCATTTACCTTTCCCTGATAAAATGTTTCCCTTTCTCCAGCTTTCAATAGCACTTCCCCACCCCCCTGTTTTCCTTCCTTCCTTCCTTCCTTCCTTCCTTCCTTCCTTCCTTCCTTCCTTCCTTCCTTCCTTCCTTCCTTCCTTCCTCCTTCCTTCCTTCCTTCCTTCCTTCCTTCCTTCCTTCCTTCCTTCCTTCCTTCCTTTCTTTCTTTCTTTCTCTCTTTCTCTCTCTCTCTCTTTTTAAGTTTGTAAGGTTTATTAAATGAGTGGGTGGAGAGGAAAGTGATGAGCATCTACAAATTGAAGAAAAAGGCTCTTGGTTATTAGAGTCATTCCAGAGGGACATGGGGCTGGCCCTCTCAGGGTAAGCTGTTAAGATGCAGGGCCAGTTGAAGTGGAGCCCAAGCTTCCCCTCTGATCCCTGTGCAGAGTGAATAGTTGTTCCATGATGCTCTGAGCAGGCAGTGGGGAAGAGCCATGGTGAGACTTCATGTGGGGACCTCCCTCTCAATTCTCTGTCCCTCTGGTGTCCACAAACACCACCAAGAGAATCTTGGTAAGAAATATCAGGAAACCGAGATACCAAGTCATCCTAAGGGTCACTGACTCACGACCTTGGCAATTTCTTCAACAGTCTCCAACCTCAGGCTGACCTGGGAACTCAAAATCCAGGCTTTCCCTGAGGACATCTCTTATTATTGAACAGCAGTCATATGACACTCTCAAGGGGACAGCCTCAACCTCTGGACACAATGGGAGTGCATCAAGCAGTGACATCAGCATCCTGGGTGCTCTGACCAACATCGTGGGACAGGGACGGAGAGAGCTCTTACTATGGGAAGCATGGATGTCTGAGGATTTGGGGAGATGACTCGGGACAACACTTCCTGCTTTTCAAACATCTACTCTTTTCCACCTTTCAGGTCTCTATTCACTTCCTATCCCCAAGGTTAATGCCATATATTTTAGATTTTTGTTATTTGGAATCCCATCTCTAGAACCAATTTCTGTATCAGCTATATGTTGTTGGAAAAAAACAAAAAATCACACAACAAAACAAAAACCAAAAAACCCCCACAAAACAAACAACTACCTGAATTTAGTAGCTTGCACAACAATGCTTTATCATTGATAAATGATATTTTGAGTAGTTCATGATTTTATGAGTAGTTCTTTTGTTTCACATGGTATAACTGAGTTACTTAAGTATCTTCTTTAAGATAAGAGCTCTGGCCCTGGCCGGTTTGGCTCCGCGGTTAGAGCGTCGGCCTGCAGTCCAGAGAGACCCGGGTTCGGTTCCCGCTAAGGGTACGTACCTCGGTTGCAGTGGGTCCCCGGCCCAGCCCTGGTTGGGTCATGTGGGAAGCAGCCACTCCGTGCGTCCCTTTCACGTCGATGTTTCTCTCTTTCTTTCTCTTCCTCTCTCTCCCTCCCACTCTATCTGAACAAAAAATGGAGAAATGTCCTCAGGTGAGGATAAAAAAAAAAAAAATAAGAGCTCAGCTAGTGCAGGAAAATCTGAAATGTTTCTCACTCAGTAGTTTTGACTGAGTTTCTCTATGGCATGGTGTCTGTATGATGGTTACATGGGGCAGAGTTCTAAAAGGGGATGCTTCAATGAGCAAATATTTAGCAGGCTTCTGCTTGCAGCTTTGATGGTAATGTCCCTTTAGCCAAAACAAGTCACAGAGCCATTGCACAGGAATGTTGAACACCTGGAAGAATGATTCATCAGGGGCAACTTATGTAACAGTTTACCATAGATGTAGAAAGAGAAGGGAGTGAATATTTGCCAATCAATAATCTCATTTATCACAATTTACAGGGTCTTGGATTTTTTTTTTTCTGATTTCTTTTTCTGCTATTATTCTCACCATTTTATTGCCTATTAGCATTTTCATTGGAGCTGAGATTGGGACACCTTATCAAAGAAGACCAAATTTTATAATAATAAACCACCAGTCTCTGCTCAGAGGACAAGAAGTCCTACATAAATATAGTCAAGGATATCATTGCTTACTTCTTGATTGAGACTGAGTTAAGAAAAATTAACAACAAATCTTGTAGATAATTGGTAGTTTGTAAATAACTTAATTCTTATAGCAGTGAGTGTCTTTGGTATCCCTAGTCCCACATTCCCTTGGCCACCTCTGATTGTAGGCACAGTTGCATTGCATGGTTCTTTGTGAGCCCAGACCTCTCTGAATGGTGGTGTCCCATCTTAAGCACATTATGTGTGTCTTTCAGCTTTTATCCTTTGGGCTTTCTCTGAGATGTGGCCTGTAATGAACACTGCTGAGAAGTGTGTGGTATGAAGGTGAGGTATGTATTACCCTTGAAGACAACCCTTAAACAATGGAAAATAGCAGCCAGCTTCCCTTCTTCAGGTCGACAGTGTTGGAAGGCGTTCTGTATGCTTCCCAGAGTTCCCACCAGAACTGAGCCCTGACAGACACAAACTCAGTACTAAGCTCTTACACATGTATTTTTTACTTCCCTCCCTCTCCCTACTCCTTCGCTTCTGCTTACTAGCCTGATCTACTAATGAAACGACATGTTCTCACATCCTCGTATCAAGCCCTGTTTTCAGTGGAACTGAAATTAAGATATTTATTTCCCACAAATACATTAAAAGGACCAAAATTAGGTGGCTTTAGAAAGATCTCTTATCCTTTGAGATGACATGGAGGGACCTGGAGAGTATTATGTCAAGCGAAATAAGCCAATCAGAGAAAGACAAATACCATATGATCTCATTTATTTGTGGAATATAATGAACAAAATAAGCTGATGAACAAAATAGACCCAGAGACATAGAAAAGAGTACGGTTCAGACTGACAAACCTCAGAGGAGGGAGGCAGGGGGAGGGATGAGATAAACCAAAGAACTTATATGCATGTATGGGTAAACAATGGACATAAACAACAATGCTTGGGAGGTTGCAGGATCGGGAGGAGGGTATTTTCGGGGAAAAGGAGAAACATCTGTAACAAAAATAATAAAACAAAATATATATATATTATTTTTTTTTAGAGAGAGAGAGAGAAATATCGATGTGAGAGAGGAACATCGATTGGCTGCCTTCCTGCATGCCCCCCACTGGGGATCGAGCCTGAAACCTGGGCAATTGCCCTGACAGAGAATCGAACTGGGACCTCTCAGTTGATGGGATGACACTCAGTCCACTGAGCCACACTAGCCAGGCTAAATTAGGGGAAGTTTTAGGTTTAATTTTTAAAACAATTTTATACTTAATTCTGTGGCTGTTTTTAATCATCACCACCACCATCTCTATCACTCATAGTAAAGAAATAAAATATGCAAACATATTTCAAGGTCGTATGTAAAGAGTTTCATATATGCCTACAAATATAAGACTTGGATTTAGCAAAGTACCCTTTTATTTGGAGGAAATCAAGGAATGAAGAAATGGCATTGGGACATCATATTGAAGCTGGTGTCTGATTTTGGGAGAGATGAGGAAAAGAAAAAAAAAATTATATAGAAACCATTTGCTCAGTTAATTGCTCTATCTCTTGATTATACATGTTCTCCTAGTATTTTAGAAAAAAATAGGGCAATTCTAGAAGGATATGTAGATACTCAGCATTTAAAGCTCATTAATCATAAGACACTCATTTAAAAAACTGAACTCCTTCTGAGTGTGATGGTAAAATGTATATTGTAGAACTTTCTCCCTTTGTGTTGTGGTTAAGTTTTTTCACCTAATTCTTACCCAGATAGATTCCCAGATAACTTCAAGATCTGGGCCTCTTTATAGTCTTTGCTTTTCCTGCTGTGATATTAAGGCAAAACTAGTTGAAGTTGAAATTCTTTCTCTACAGTGACTTATTATTAGTCTAGGAAATGTGATCATACATGAATAAAATAAGCTAACAAAGCTTCATTGTGATATACCTTCAGCATCGTCATAGTTTAAGAACCCCTGAATGAAAGGTGTTGGGGTATAAATGGTTAATTGTAACGGATATGCTTCAAAAATCAATCTTTGTGCTATAATGGAAGAATGTATGAGGTCTCAGCATATTTTGTTAATAGATTTAATACTGCATTTCTTTTGAACACCCCAAGTGCTTTCTCATAATAAATAGCTACTTGAAAAAAAGATATAGTTTCTATTCCCCTTAATGTATGAGTCATACCAAAATTTAATCAAGTAAGTGAAGGTAAAAATGTCATCTCACTTCTAAAACTTGCTGTCAATATTTCACACCTGTATGGAAAGCAGATAGATGTCTAAGCAGCAGCTTGATAACATTCCAAACTGCAACCCTTAATTAACTCACCTTTGAAATATCAGTTAGGCTTCAACGCGACCCATGCAGCCTATTGGCAGGGAGCCTGACAACAAAAGCATGTTTAAAATACCAAGTAGGGAGGGAAATGCTATATTATTTGGCACAAATACTATCATCCACCTGTGCAGAGGGAATATGCTTTTCCACTTTGCTTCTTATAGGTGATCTATTAGTTATATGCACTTGGCTTAATCCCAATAAATTATACAGAAATCTCTTAGCTCAAGGAATAAATAGTGAAGCTATATTGCAGTGAACTTAATAATAGTAAGTTAATTAAATTAGATTAAAAAGTCAACAAGTTTTAAATGCTCTCAACAGAGTTTGAAATTTGTATAGAAAAGTCTATAGATAATATACTTTGTATTATAAGGTTAAAACCAATTTGGACGTATTTGAGACTTGGAATGGACAAAGCTCATACCATATAAAAATTGAATCATGCAAGTATTTGAAAATTTAGTCTGTTTCTGTAAATGAGTGAGGAGTCTTCACTATAAATACAGAGTGAGAAAGTAAGTGGTGGTCATTAAAATTTTATGAAGCTGATTATTTTAAACAGCTTGGAATGATAAAATTACTCACTTGAGGCTGTGAACATCATGTAAATCTTATAGTAACAGTTTTTTTCATTAGAAATGACTGGAATTTTTTTTTTCTTTTTCTACCACTAGTTACTCTTATAGTAATCAGCCCATTAAAGGAAATATAAGAGCATCTGTTGTATTGAGCAAATGTTTTTATGACTATTAGAGATTCAGTCATTATATACCAAATATTCTAGTAACAAAATGTTGAACTAGTATAAATGAACATAGTCAGAATGGCAGCAGTAGATAAAACTAGCAAGGTATTATTTTAATAAGTTTCTCTGAGAGGAGAAGGTAACTTGATACATTTTACAAGAACTGACACAAACTAAAACTATATTTTTCTTCTATTCTCTCACCCCCTTTCATTCTGTTATTTTCATAGCAATAATAATAACTATTACCATTATTATATCTGCGTCCTGGCTTAAGGAAATGAAGAGAGACGCTCAAAGACAAAAACTACTGAATTTAGCAGAGGGTGGGGTAGGGAGATCAGCAGAAAACATGATGCTGTGGTCCTATGAGGTGTGAGTTAGGAATCTCCCTTAAATAAAATATGAGGGGTGTGTGTGTGTGTGTGTGTGTGTGTGTGTGTGTGTGTGTGTTTCCCTAGCTCAATCAAAACCTCATATAGATCCTTCTGGCTTCTGTTCCAGGACTTTCTCTTAAGAGAACTCAGTCCCCGATCAATCAATTTACAGATATGTTGTTTAAATCCACTGCTTTGGACAGGGGCTGCCTGGCTTGCCTCCTGAATTTCTTTCTTTCTTTTTTTCCAGTTGCTATATCATGTACTCTCCATGGGCCCAACACATTTCATATAGCCTGTACTTCACTATCTCTTTCTCCAGATCACTAGCACACAACTGCCATTTCACATTGAAAAGACTGTCACAATTCAGAAAGGTCTGGTATGAACATGATAAATTAAAGAACATGATTTACTTAATGATGTTTAAGAACATAGCATCTATTTTTATGGACATTCTATATTTTACTGTTATTAAGTCTGTATATGAATCTGGAATTTAAAAGTATTAGACTTCATTGAGTTTTCCTTTTTTTAAAAGAGGATTGACTGACTTTTTCCAAAAAGCCATATTGAGTTCTAAATCTTGGGCCTTTAAATGGCATTATATCCATGTTATGGTTTCTGAACCAAAGAATTTCTTTTTTCTGTTAACCTCTTGAGGTCACAGTGGTGGTTTGAAGTCTAAGCAACAATTCTGTTCAAAGAGTAACTCACAGCAGGGTGTGTGCAGTAAGGGTATTCGTGATTCCAGTCTTCACATATATCCCACTTTACTTTTTAGAAAATTTGGTTCTGAGGCTACTACAAAGGCACCACCCTTAAAACACGTCATTTTCTGTATCTTTCTGTACCAAAGCCTTATATAATGACATTGGAAATGTATCAGTGGAATTTTCATTGCACAAATGCCATTTACAAAAATACCCAGTGGAGACGTTGATGTCTCATTTGCCCTTGGCTCTAGAATGCTTTTCATTCATCTTTGAGAAGGGGTTCAAGGGTCACCCTCCAGAGTGAGCTGGAACATGATCCCTTCAAACCAAGGATCATCCCTTCCACTTGGGCCCTTTTCTGAGTGGTGGGGAGAATATGAATAGAGTTGTATTTTGTGGAGTGGCATTAGGGCATGGACTCAGTGTCCTGACTGCCTATAGTTGAAGCCCGACTCTGCCACTTACTAGCTGTGTGAATTAGGGCAAATTCCTTCAGCTCTTTGCACTTCAGTTTCTTTTGTAATGACATCATGTGTGTGTTGTGAGAATTAAATAAGTTAATGTATATAAAGATCAGTGTCTGGCACATCCTAAGTGCTATATATGTGTAACTATTATTATTATCATGCAAATATGTGTCTATCTAAAGATAGACTCTCCCAAATACTGGATGACAGATTTATTGCCATATCTGATTGGTTTCTTAGAAAGCTATGGTGGGAATATATGCACTTGGAAAGGGAAATAAATAATAATTTTGTTTGTTAAAATTGCATTTACTGTTGAGATAGCAGGTCATCAAAAATATCTATATAAACCATGGGTTTAACAACTTAAAAATTCAGTTTAACTGAAATTTATTATTTTAACAAACATATATGTGTTCACTGTGTATAAGACAACTGCTGTTGTGGAGGCATGCCAAGATGACTCAGATAGAAATTGTTGTCAAGTAACTTACAGAAGGGTAGGAGGGTATGATGTGTAAAAGCAAACATATAAGGGGATAACTATAAAAGCTTTCTAACCTGGATTTGCAAAGAAGAGAAAGAGAGAGGGAGAGAGTGAGAAAGAAAATTATTTCTGGGGAAGTGTTGTATTTCTTGGAGGAAATAGCATGAAGGCTGAGTATATACAGAATTGAGAAAAAGAAAAGAATTTTGGTCGCTGGGAAGTGTACAGTATAGTGGTTGGAAATCTGAACTTTGTACTTGAAACATCAGTTAAGCATTGCTGGAGCCGAGAACCTGTGATGGGAAATGTTTGAAGTGGTAAGTTGGAATTAGATCATGGAAAGCCTGAATGTTAGGCTCAAGTGTTTTTCTTTTGTTTTGTCATCAACATAAACATATTAAATTTTTTTTAAACAATCAAGTGCTGTGCAAGATATAGCTCTGAAAAACCATCATGCTTGCTTTAAATAATCCTCTAATTGGGATTCATATCAAAGATCAACACTAAACCATTCTCAGGGCACTGTCTCTTCTAGTATCAGGGAGGGGCATTACAACACAATGTGAGATGTTTCCATAAGACTGGAGAGAGAGGAAATTAGTTGTGATAGCCCTGTCCCTGAGGTTGGTTGTTCACTGCTTGCTCTCCAGTTGTCTATGTCGTCTGAAGCCACCACAGTGTCCCATCTCTCTCTTTCCAAGTGTTGAACCCTTGGGATTACCCTACATCTGTGTTTGTCTTGGCTCTGCCTTGCACTTTTAAAGTTATACCTTTACCTGGATTCTTTGTGTGTGGCATACAGCTCTTGGACTGCACCAAGAATTTGTGCTGTCTCACAATTTAGATTGAATTTAAGGTGGCCAGCCCATCCAAATAGAGACAGCAAGAGGGTCTATTGATTTGGGCAGGAAGTGTTTTCTATGAGCTCTTGGTCTCTCATTTCTTTTCCTCTTAAGATTTTTGTATGACTTCTTCAGGGAAATGATTTCAGAATCAAAGGGATAAAAGTGTGGAGGGAAAGAACTTAGAATAAGAGAAACCTATTAGAAGGTTCTTGAAGAATCCAGCCAGGGGAACTTACCTGGGGCTTGAACCAACGTGTGAATGGCAGAGGAAGAGGAATGATGGCGGGGAGAGAACAGATACTGCAGAGAAAAATGTGCCAGAATTTACCACTAGTTCTACAGAAAAGAGAGAGAATACAAAGAGTGAATGAGATTTTGCCCTGGGGTAAACAGAGTGAAAGGTTGTGCTATTAACAGAAGAAAGAAAATAGAACATGGTGTAGTTTTTAGGAGGGAAAAAAAGAGTTCAGTTTTTATCATATTGTGGTATCCAATGAATAATCAGGTAGAGATCACTATTAAGCATTTGGAAATGACTATATCTGTAACTTCACAGGGAGGACAGGTTGGAAGCATATATTTGACAATCAAGGAAGAGAATTTAACAAGGACAGGATTCTTTGGTAAATACCATGAATTTAGGAAATAGGAGGATAACAGGATGAGACGAGAAGGAGGAGGAGGAGGAGGAGGAGAGAGCTTAACTAACAAAAGAATTAGGAGGAGGACCTAGAAAGGCATATTCAACTTAGTCATGATCTAAAGTTAGTTTACTCATATATCATTTGGAAGTCTCCAGAGAAATAGAACTAATAGGATACACACACACACACACACACACACACACACACACACACACACACGTGCGCGCGCGCACACATACAAAGAGATTTATTATAAGAAACTGGCTCACAGAATTTTGGAGTCTGGCTAGTCCCAAATCTGCAGAGTAGGCCAGCAGGCTGGAGACTCAGGAGAACCAGTGCTCTAGTTTGAGCCTGAAGGTTGCCTGCTGTAGAATCAGGAAGGGTGGAAGTTGCAGATGATGTCAGAAGGAAGTCTGATGGAGAATTCTCTCTTGCTTGAGGGAATCTGGTCTTTTGTGTTCCATTCAGTCTTTCCACTGAATAGATGAGGCCCACCCACATTATGGAGGACAATCTGCTTTACTCAGAGTCTACCAATTTAAATTTAAATGTTGATCTCATAGACAGACTGATGGATGTCAGAAGGGAGGATAGTGAGTGGGACTGGATAAAACAAGGTGAAGTGATTAGCCAGAGAACATATATGCATGGTCCATCAACACAGACAGCAGTGTAGTGAAGTGTGGGGGTGGGGGATGCTGGGTAGAGACAGGAAAAAGAGGGGACTTAGGGGACATCTGTAATAGTGTCAACAATAATTTTAAAACTGTTAATTTCATCCAAAACACTCTCACAGAAATGCCCAGAATAATGTTTGACCAAGTACTTAGACATCTCATGACCCAGCCAAGTTAACACAAAATTAACAATTATAGGTAAACCCCTTGTCAACTTGGCATCCATACACATCTCCTTAAACTATTCTTAATCCCCAAATAAAGACAATAACCAAGTCATATTTAGGCCTAACAAAATACAACTATCTTGTGTACAACCTAAAACACACTAACCCTTCCCCCAGAAGAGGATGTAAAATCCTTAAGTGATGTTTTCTCTTCTCTTTGATATCCTGTACCTTAAATACGATGATGTAAAGTCAGTATATCTTATGTTATGTTTCACATATATATACATATACACATATACACATAACATATAACAAAATAAGGAGGAAATACTCATGACAATTAAAGTTCTCATTTCTGTAACTGGTCATGTGGTCATAGCTAGTATTCATAACTACCTTCTTTTACTACCCATTCTATATTCCCTTTGCCATCAGCCAGCACCTTAGCTGGTCATACTACTTACCTGGTAAGGTGACTCAAACCTTCATTCCTGAAGGGTCTGGGCCATTAGTAGTCTTGCCTGAATTGTGTTATAGTTTTCCATTGACATTAATTCACAGGACATGATAATGATAAGAGAAACCCTAAGGAATTTCCAGTATTCCAGACATACTCTTCTTTATCTTCCTATTCAGGAGTAGCAGTTCAATTTCTTCTTGATTATTAGTATCAATCACCCCAGCCAACACAGCAATGCCCTTTTTGGCCTGTGATTCAGAGTCGTGAGGAACACAAAGTGGCCAAGTGGCACTCTTAACTTCTAGTTCAATGAAATTATTGTTTCTTTTGGTGGAAGGATTCCTCCTTTTAGAACTAAAAACTAATCCAGCAGAGCATAAGATTGTGGGGACAGGAAGAAAAAAATTTTCTAGTGAATCACTAGGTATAATAGAGAATGATGACTCTTGTATTTCTACCCCTTGACACCTGGATCTGTGAATTCTGCTATGGGAGAAACAGCACCATATATTGGATGTTAATTCAGAACATATACAGCCTCTTGAAGAACCTTGCCCCAGACTTGCAAGGTATTGACACTAACCTGGTGCTTTAACCAAGTCTTCAAAAGGCCATTCCATCATTCTGTCTAGCCAGCTGTTTCAAGATGGTGGGAACATGATAAAACCAGTCAATTCCATGAGCATGCGCCTATTGCCACACTTCGTTTGATCAGAAGCAATGCTGTGTGAAATGCTATGACTGTGAATAAGGTCCACAGATAATATTTTGGCGGAAGCATTGCATGCAAGGAAGGCAAATCTACATGCAGTTAGTATCCATTCCAATAAGAACATGATGGAAGAAGTTCAATATAATCAACCTCCCACCAGGTAGCTGACTGATCACCCCTGGGATGGTATATTATTGAGGACTCAGTGTTGCTTTCTGCTCCTCCAATGATGTACACTTTCAAACACTCCTTTAAATATCATCTTGAAAACAAAGTCTCCAAATCCAGATGGTTCTCAGAATAACTATCTACTCTCTAATTTTAAGGAAGGCACTGAGGAAAGGTTATTATTTATTTCAGGCCATTAGATTGCTTAGTGCCCTTCATCAGTAATTCATTAGATATCTCTAAACAAGTTATATATAATTGCAGTGAAAAAGATAATATTCTAGCCCAAAGAGCAGTAGTTCTAATAGCTTATTTTATTAATAAATAAATTAATTAGTAAATGTGACTCCTTGACATTCTTTCAACAAGAAAGAATGCAGATATTTCTCTTAAACTAAAATTCCATTGGGGAAATTTCGAACACAGGGAATGTAGGACTTGTGTTTTCAAATTTATGTTAAATGTTCATATACTGTGTAAACTATTTGGAGCCGTCTTGGGCAGTAGTAATTTAATCTCGCCAGTGTTCTTGGCCAGATTTTTTATATGTAGTTTTGAAAAACTTTGTTCATGAAAGGGTTTATTTAAGCAATATTATGGGTTTGTATGAGATATGCAACACAGGTAACATTGCACATTTAACATTTGAAAGGACCTGGTGATTTTTTTAAATCACTGGTGTCTTTTAATTAAATGGCATGAATGGAAGGGAGAAAAACAAAACTAATATGTATTAATTAGAAAAAAAGACAAGATATTAAAAAAATTATTTTATTATTTTTTTTATCCTCACCCAAGGACATTTTTGCATTTATTTTCAGATAGAGTGGGAGGGAGAGAGGGAGGAAGAGAGAGAGAGAGAAACATCGATGTGAGAGAGACACATCGACTGGTTGCCACCCCAACAACCCCAACTGGGGCCAGGGACGAACCACAACTGAGGCTCTTGTCCTTAGCGGGAACCGAACCCGGCACTCTCTGGTCCACGGGCCAACACAAACCCACCAGGGCTTTTTAAAAATTTTAGAATAAAAATTGCCAACTCTTTCTCTACTCTTTCAGGGAGCAATGAAACAGTAAATCATGTAGACCATAGCGGAAGGTGGATAACATGTCCTATTGCTTTTTTTTAAGTTGTAAAAGAAAAAGAGCAAGAAAAGGAAGGGGCATGAGAATTCGTCTAAAGACGTAAATGTACACTGCATGCCTCCTGTCACTACCACCATCTCCCTTCTGAAGGTGAGCAATCTGGAAAATGTTTTCAAGCAAAAATTCTTTTCACTAGTCCCTTGCCCACACCATGTTCTGTTTCAATTTGGAAACTCATTTGAGTCAGAGCTGGAAACAACTTTAATTAATTTGCATATCTTATAAAAGAGAACAAAAGAAAATTAAAAATGGCCCCACATGAAAGAATCATCTTTTCCTGGAGACTTTTAGTAAATTTTGGAGCCCAATTGGGGACAATGCGTACACAGTATCAGTCACGAGGATGTGTGTGAACCCCTCAACTTTCCCCCAGCTGGTTTTCATTATATGTTCAGGGTGTGTCTTCCTAGAGTGACTTCTTTAAACAGACGCCCAAAGGCTACTAAAGTAATGACAGTTTCAACAAATGTCAAAACTAGATTTCAAGGAACTCTTCACTCTAACCTGTCCTAAAGCAAGTTGTGTTTACTGACACTGTCCACATTGAAAAAAAAGAAAGAAAAAAGCAGATATTTCTGCCAGGCATACTTGTTTATTTAAATGATCTCTAATGACAAGAAGAAACTGTATTTTTTGTTTTTGTTTTTCCTTATCCCTAATCTCTCTTACTTTTGAAAGTGAACAAAACTTCCTTCACAAAAATGTTGACTGATTACTAGGTAAAAATATTCCCTCAAATAAGTAAAATGACTATAACAATTGTGATCCAAAGCTTCAGAAAAGTATTTAATATTGCTTACTATACTATCTAAGTTATTAACATTGTTTTCCCTTTATGTATTTGCTCATCCTTTGAATGCATAAAAGTATTTCAAATTGGAAAAAAAAACTTTAAAAACGGTGATTTTGAAAATGTTGTATTGCTATGGACCCACTAGATGATGTAATAATTTGTTAGATACTCATGTATATTGCTTACTTTAACTTCTGAGGAAATGATTTGATGATGATGGTAGTAATGATGAGTATAACTATTTATATAGTCACTACTATATGCCGGGCTCTATTTCATATGCTTTAAATGTACTGACCCATTTAATCATTCTAAGACTTGTATTATACCCGATTTACAGATGAAGAAACTGAAGACTGTAATTTTTCCTGGGTTACTGGTGGAACTGAGATTCTAACTGAGGTGGTCTGATACACTTGATGCTTTTGTCTACATTTTGCTACCAGATTTTATAAATATGAAACTTGTACACCATCTTTGACCCCAATGACTATGGTTTGCTTACACAGATTTTTAAGTGTAGAAAAAGAAGAAATATGACCAACACAAAAAACTAGTCAAAGCCTAGAATTTTCCTGCCTTGTAAAGAAAACGTTGAAAATTCTTATACAAAGGTTGCATTTGTCCTCTCAAAGCAGGTGAATTATGATGAATCATTCAAGCCACAAATACCCAGCTCTGAAACAGATGCAACACCTCCATCCAGTCAAAAAGTTACTAAGAACAGCAAGCAAACCAGTTGTTATCCTCAACCCAACTAAATGCTGTGCAAAGCTCTGTTCTGATTTCTCCTATCAAAAAGGGATACGCAAAGAACCTGGAAGAAGCTGTGGATATCTGTCTCTCTATTTGTCATTTCTGGTTAGGCAACTTGAGCCCATTTTCTTCTGCATTGTGTGCAAAACTTAAATTGATGTCATGTCTTTTTTTTTTTTTATCCTCACCAGAAGATATTTTTCCATTTATCTTTAGACAGATTAGGAAGGAGGGAGAGAGGGAGAGAGAGAGACAGAGAGAGAGAAGAGAGAGAGAGAAACATCAATGCAAGAGAGACACATTGACTGGTTACCTCCCATGTGACCCTGATCTGGGCCGGGGATGAACCGCAACCGAGGTACATGCCCTTGGCTGGAATTGAACCCAGGTCTCATTGGTCCACGGGCCGACACTCTAACCACTGAGCCAAACTGGCCAGGGCTCATGTCTTTTTTTAAAATTTCAGGACATTGTTTTTCTTACCAAATGCGTACCTCTGAGCAGCACAATGACTAATCCATCCGTAGACAATGAAAGTTGTCAAGGAAGCTGTAACTAGTAACTAAATCCTAATGTGTTATAAGAGTTACAGCAGGAGGTAAATGAAAACATTGCAGCTATTCTGTGTCATAACTTCTACTTTCCGAAGATATACTTAGTATTTTGTCTTGAATGTCTAGTTGAAAATTACCTTTACTTTTGAGAAAATTTAAGGAATCTGTAACTATTAGCGAGTTCACTAATTAAGACACTCTTATCAGAATTAGGATTTAAACGCACATAGCTGACCCTTTGTAGATCTGAATCAGGTTCTGGTACATGGACTTTTAGAGAAATCGATTAACTAAAGGGTCAAACTTCTCCTGGTCATACATCTCAAAGTTCTAGGAAATGAAAAGTTAATGTCCAATTCAGACTTAAATTACTTATACATTAAGTAATTAAGTATGCAACCTAGATGTAAAATAGAAAGGAAGTTCATTCACATTGCTTTTTTAAATAAAATTCAGTTTCTATATAGAAATATACTTTCCTTTCCTATGCTTTGGAAAAAGCATTAAAACAAATGGGTATGATGAAACACAAGTTTCTTAAATGTATTCATTTTCCTGCTATTATTTTATATTTTGATACAAATTTATTTATTCTGGTCTATGTAATTTAAAAGTATTGTCTCACAGGACTCTTAAGTCTTCATTCCTAAGAACTCAATGTCTTTCTATGTTCCTTCCACGTAACCACAAGCACCTTGTTAAAAAATATGTACCAAATATTAAAAGATAGACTGTCCTGGAATAATTTCATATCACACTAGGTTGCAAACAAGTGAGGCCTTGTACCAAGTTACATTGGTAATTTCTGGATATGAGTGACATTAAAGAAAAGTATTTATTGAGAAGGCAGACCCATTGAATTCTCAAGGCTGGGTGTACAGCTTGCTTCAGGGTTAATGGCACTTGTGTGTTTGCAGTGTTGGAGAAACAGGCTTCTGTTCATTTGTTGCTTTCAGTGTGGAATACCTTATACCAATAAATTTTTAAATGTTTTTTATTATGGCTCCTTTGACATAATTCTTTAAATGGATACTCTTTTTAATCTAAAGCAGAGTGATTTTCTAAAAGAGTGAACACAATTTATCTGTAAAAACTCTATGTTGATAAATTTAACATTAAAATGAGAACCACTAAAATGGAGCAGATTTTGCTTTTCGATCACAGTGATTTTGTGTTTGCCTTTCAAAAAGGAAAGCAGCAGGACGAACAGTAACGGTTAATTTTGTAGACTGCCAAAGCATTCATATATTTTCATTGTTTGTAGTCTAGAAAAGTGCATGTGCACAGAAAGTGACTCTGCTATTAAATGATATTTTGCCCCTATGTTTACTTAGATTTAGAATATCTAAGTAACATATCTTTAGCCAGTTTTAGTTCCTACTAATGTTCAAAAGCAAGAAATGCTTAATAAACATATATGTACACATAAACCCATATGGTAGCTTAGAATAGTCACGTTCTATTTCTTGGAGATGAAATGGATGAAATAAAAGGTATTAGAGCCTTCCTAATGGGAACAACTTTGCTACTTTATTACTTGTCTCGAGTTTACATTTGTAAGATTCTGACTTTATTAATTCATATATACTGTCTTATTCCAAAAAGGCTAAATTTGTTTTTATTGTCAGCTTCTGTGTTATCAGTGTTTTCTCAATAAAAATACTGAATATCTGAAAGGAAAAACAATACCTAATATAATATTATGAAATAGTTCTTTGAAAGCAATTAATTCTTGAGTGTCATAAGATGTATATACTATTGTCACCAATGTTTCGTGAAGAGGAGTTATGTTTATTTCTTTTCATATACCCTCTATTTTAAATATAATTTTAAGAATAATATTTAGATATTGTATAATTAATCTATCTAAATTTAATATTTGAAAATTTCAGAATATTTAGAAAACCCATCAATAGATGAAGCAAGCCATGTTTTAAAAAATATTTTTAACCTTTCTGAACACTTAATCTGTAGACATATATTGTGGCATAATAAAATTTCAGGTTAATATATTCATTACTAATTTTGGTAAGATGATTCTATTAGCTTGATGTAAAAATTAGTGATAAGTCCTATCAAGTAATTATTACTAAAGAATAGAGTGACCTTTGAGACATTAACAAGTGATTTTTTTCCTATAATAGTAGCTATTCTACTTGTTTTTTTTTATCCTTTCCAAATATATATAAAAGATTTTCTATGCAAAGCAATGTACTAAATTATTACTTGGAGAGTGGTGTCCAGTTTGTGAGATACTTAAACACCACCTTCACGACCATCATGTCAACATTTATCATTTTATATCACCTACTAGAGTAAAAGTGACGAAAACAACAACAACATATAAACTGCTCAGCCTTGTTGATATTTAGTAGTTTTAAGAAAATGTTTCATCTGAAAAAATAGAAATTGAGATTTGGGATTATATTTGGGTTTTAATTATCTCAAACTTTTGTTGATGTGGGGATAATGTAACAAACTATTTATGGGGGTTTCCTTTCGTGTGTGTGAATGTGTAACCCAACAGACTGCTGTGAAATTAGAGCTGAAATAGGGAAAATTACAGAGCAGGTAAATGCTCTTCTCAAAATTAACTCACTGAATCTGATCAGCAACTGTAGTGATAGAAAGAGGCAATTCGTCTTTTCTATGATTATCAGTAATGAAAAGGAACCAATGTATTATCAGATTTAAAACATGTTTTATGACAGCAAGATCTTTTGAATCTGGTTTCCTATCAGGTGAGCCTTGAGTCACAGTCTTGGCTCAGATGTGAGGGCTCCATTTTTAAGTTGGAATTGTTTGGGAGAACATGTGAGAACCTTAGGAGAGCAGTTCTACAAAGTCAAGTGTACTCTACACTGAATCATTAAGGTTTCACTATTTCAACTCTTCATAAGGACTTTTTTGACTTGATCATGGACAGTGATTTAGTCTCCCAAATGTATTATTCAAGTTTATTTTAAAAAATCTATATGTTTTCTTTTTATATAGATTCTCTGAAGATATCTATGGAAGAAGAATCACAAAATGCTTTAATTTTCCTGAATTGTTTGCACCTGAGTTGTGTCACAGTCATACAAGAAAGTCTGTTAGATTTTCAGGAGTCTTGGATTGTCTTTTTTTCCTTCCAATAAAACTTTCAGTGTGACATTTGGCTCTAGAAAGACATTGAACTAACAATTTTAAATTGATCAGCATGTACATAGTTACCTCTAATTCATTTTGGGCAAAATGAAAGAATGCAGTCTTTTGCTTCAAAATCATGGCATATGAAATGTTTAGATTTGATATAAAAGAAGAAAATGTTTTAAAACTCCAACTTTTCTAATCTGGTTAGACCAAAATATATTGTTCTTTTTTTTAATTGATTATCTATGGAGTTGGTGTGAATAATAAGGCATTGTAGTTAAATTATTCATTAATTTTTTTTTCTTTCCTAGAAAATTCTCTTATGTATGACAGGGACTAACTATCAAAAAACAAAATTTCAGGTAAAATGAAAGAGAAAAAGAATTAAAAGTCATATTTGGACATAACTGTGTATTACTGTTGTAGGGACACAGCTCTCATTAAGATATATTCACCTTGCAGTTACTTAATATTTGTATTGTTATTCACATTTATTTACATAAGTGGAAAAACAATATCTCTCCTAAAACACTAGTCTTCATAGCAAAATGTTATTAATACCGTTATTCAACTTTTCTACAACAGAATTTTGAGTATAGCTGTTTGTTTTAGTTACATGTCTAATTTATAAATCTCTCTGAAATATTTATGTTGCTTAATGAATAGATCAGAGAAAGGTTTACTAAAACATCTTCCATTGATTTTTAACCTAAGTTATTTCATATTTTATTTTGGATGATCTCCAATTACAAATTCATTCGTAAGTTTTGTTTTATAAAACAATTTGGTCATGGCATTTAACTTAATTCAGAGTTCAACTATGTTCATTCTATAATATGTGAAGGAAAAGGCACATTGACATGACAATCACAATTTTTGCAGAAGATTTTTAGGATCTATATTCTTAGAAGAAATCCTATATCTTTTCAGGTGTAGAAAATGAGAGCTAGTAAGAAATTCCCCTTGATCTTAAAAAACAAGCAAACAAAACAAAACAACAAACCACCTGCTATATTTATGACTGTTATGTAAAATTTCAACAATTCAGTGCAGCATTTAGAAGAGATGGCATATAAAATCAGTCTCATTTTTAATCTCATCATTGTAAAGAAAGTAGAATTATAAACACATATAGCTATACACAATCATAAAAAAGGGATGTATATGCACATATACACCTTTCTCTCTTATGCATTCACACATCTACCCAGTTTTAAATGACCCAAAATAAAAAAATAAAAAGAAAAGCCTCATGGTAATTTTAGTTTGCTGAACATGGCTTTAACTGCAGAGTAGTGGAAGGGTGTGGGGCCTGGGGGTGGATAGCATCTTGTGGTTGCCTTTACCACAGTCAGCTTGGGGGGCAGGGATGAGGGATGGTACATAGGCCCTGGAAGCTAGCCAGTCCTGGCCATTAATTAACTTGGATGACTACGTTTCAGAATTTGTGAGGTACAAAGTACTTTAAGCTTCTGAGAAAATGAAGACTTCAAGTTCAAATCTTCTACAGTTTTCCAATTAGCTCTTCAAGTATTTACATTTATAGGTATTTCAACCATATCTATGAAAGGGGGGCATTTTCTAAGAATTGAAAACGGCATGGTGTTAATGAAACTGCAATGCATAGTAAAGACCACAGAAAGCACATTTCAAAATTACTGAAAAGAGAAATGAAAGTTTAACCCCTGACCCTAACCAGATTGAGTGGATGTTATTTTATAAGAAAGGATTGCAGATGATTTGAAACACACTGGATAATAGAGTGTCTGACAGAACTCTTAGGTAGGTAAACGAGGTAAAGCAATTGATTGTGGTGACTGATATTCCTGTTCATCATTGAAGTAAGTTCTCCCTGTGTTGAAAACAAAATCATGTGACAGCAGAGGGTGATGGTCCTGCTTTAAGACAACAGAAGTCAATATAGTACTGGGTTTAAAAATATAGAACGGACTTAATACCTCAAATGGAAGAAATTGCACAGCATTGTCTTTGTCTGTATTAGAGCTGTGAGTGCAAATGGTCTCTATCGACAGGCTGATAAGAATATGAAAGAACAATTCAAGAAGTCTAAAACTGTCAGGCTATTGATTGATTGATATGAGTCATAAAACTTGAAATAAGTTAAACTGTCAAAGTCAAAGCCACTTTGGCTGCTTCTCCAACTGTAAAAGTCATCAAAACAAAATCATTTAAAAACCTTATTACTACGTGGGTCAATTCTAATTGTTACTTTGCTTAATTGGCTTATTGTGATGAAAAGCTTACCAAACAGCTCTTTTTAAAAAGTGTTTTTGTAAATAAGTGCCTGTCTACAAATGATCATTCTTTAGCCTATAGGTCAATACCAATGGGGAGAAAATTTTCCATTTCTTTGTTTAGATGAAAATTTTAAATGCCAATGCATAATGGCAAAATATTTGATTGATGTGCAGAATGTATCTTTATAGAGAAATGAATATCAAGGCAAAATGAAGGAAACTGGGGGAATATTTCAGGCCGTTTAGTGTAATATTCAGCTAGCAATGGTGAGAGTTAAAGCCAGATGATGGTGGAACACACTTCCGGGGACCATGTTCTGGGAAAGATGGAGAGACCGTTGGGGTAAGGGAGACAAAGAGGATAAGAATTACAAAGATTAGTTTTCTTATGCACAATAACATCATCATTTTTAAACATAGATTTTATTTTCTATTTATTCCTTAAATTTTTATTGGACATTTACTATGTACCAAGAGATTTATATGCAATAGAATCCAACAGATGCTGCGACATTGAAGAACTTTTCCTCTTGAGACGGAATAAACAATTATATTCAATTCAATGAATATAATAGTAGGTGTATGAACAAAGTAATAGTTGATCAAATGAAGTGGAGGTGTGCATTGTACATCTACAGAAGGGGAAGGGAAAGGGTGAGGTGAAGAGCAATGAGGGAGGAATCTGGTAAGATGTGAGTCTGAAAAGATCTAAAGGTTGCATTGCTAAGGGTAACATTCCTCATTTATGAGGAGATTCAATGGGTCCTATAGACAATTGGAAACCATCAAAGACTTTTAACTTTGAGTGACATGATCAGAATTTTGTTTCAGGAACAGCACTCCTAAAGCCATGTGGATGGTGGGTGGAGGCTGGTAACAGGGAATTCTGTTAAGAGGTAATGAAAGATAGTGAGGTTTTTACCAGGCCAGAGGGAGAGGAGCTGGAAAGAAATGAAAAGTTAAGAGTGAAATTATGGGGACAGACACAAAGATTTAACTATGAATTATAGGATAGGGTTGAGAATAGAGATAAAAAGAGGTTCCAAGGTTTTAGCAAGGGAATTGGAGAGGTAATAGTGACTAATTTCTGGTGTGTATAAAAAACAGACTCTTTTCCAATATGTACTCTCTTTTCTGTTTTCCCCAGCCATGATTATATCTCAAAGATATTCTTGAATGATATGTATTCTTGGGGAAATTTGCTCTGATATATGTTTAGAAGACAGTTGTCAAAATTGAGAAACACTACAGGCAAGTTATTGCAATGCACTGTAGTTCTTCAACCTTCTCCAATTTACAACTCAACTCTGTCTCTCTCTCTCGCTCTTTGACTTTCTTATTTTCTCTTACTCTGTGGGAAACATAACTACCAGTATATAGTGGCACTATGTCTTTTGGGTCAGGGGAAAATACATTTTCCTTGTGAAGGATTTCAGATGCCTTATGCGTCCTTAAGATGCTTTTGGGAGAACAGAGCTGTGTAAACCTTATATTATTCCATTACAAATTATGAGTCAACAGGGCAGAATGTATTCTACAATTTATGGCTTCCTGTGAACATTAGAACAAATCTCCCAGGTCAGGGTTTGGTTGTGGAGTGTGGGAATTTTCCGTGCCTCCTAGCATTGAAGTCGATGACTTTTAGTCCAAGTTATCAGTTCAAAATAAATGGGGCCATTTGCTACTCCTTTTGTGAAGTGTGGACAGTGGTTTGATAAATGAACTAGACTTTGGATAATTTGAGCAAAATTCTTTTCTAGGAAACACCTTGTACACTGCAGTGACTAAAGAGAATGACATTTTAGATAAAAGAAAATGTGCATGTGAAGCCTATTGACGGAAAATTCGGATATGTTCTGGATTTTAATCTCTAATTATGATTCGGTTTAGGGAGGGGAGGAAAGAATCTGTAAATCATGTAGGTCTAGGAAGGGGGAAAGGAAATGAAAGAAAAAATAAAAAGCCAGGATGAACTCTCTAGGCAACATAGCAATTAGTTTACTGATCATAGATTTTTATATGAAAGCAAGATGTTCTAACCAATATTTTGAATTTAACGTCAATTTTATGGAAAAGAATTAGAAAGAACACACACACACACATTCACATGACCATAAAACCACTAAATATTAAAAGGGGGAATATATGAGAAAGCTGGATTAAGGCTTTTTTTTTTTTCACAAGATATACTTTATTTTAAACTTAAAGAAAATATGTCCAAAAAAATCATTATTCTATGAAACTCCTATAGAATGAAAGTATTTAGAGATCCTCATTAGAGTTTAATTTGCATAGATATTTTGGGGGAACTTTGAACTCTAATTGTGTCCAGGATTTTATTTGCAGAAATGAAATATGAATAAACTTTTCTCAAGTCTCTTAAATTTTGAATTTCAGACTTACTTAGAAGCACAAGGGGCTTCACTCAGACACACTCTGGGAGGATATCAATGCAAAGTGTGAGATTTTGCCTAGTCAAGGGAAGGACAGGACTTGAATACTGCCCTGGGGAATGGGAAAAGAGTGCCTGCTTCCCCAGTGTGCCAATACAGGGATTGGTCAAATTCAGCTTGCTGGCAGAAATGTTACCCATTAAAGGATTAGGTGGATAGAATGGAGCCGGGACACTGAGCAACATTTTAGGGCAGAATATCCCAAATTTACATGACTGCTGAAACATGTTTAAGTTATAACATATTAATAGAACACTGACAGGAAGTCATAAAATACATTGTATACCTTGATCAAAGAAGACCTCAAAAATGGTCTCATACATAATTTAAAAGCTGCTAAAATAGCCAAAACTTGTTCATGGGTGTTTGCTTTAACTTTGTAATATCTCAAAACAAAACAAATCAGATAATTTACTGTATTTTATTAATAGTAAGAAGCAATTGTTTGAAGGTTAAGTAAAATACAAAAATATATTTTGTGTATCAGTATATTAAACTATCTTTTGTAGCATATTTACTTAATGTTGCTATATAGTGAGAATCTTATTTTATATATAAAAAAAGAGAAAGAATTGGAATTGCACATTTTGCATTATTTGGGTAATTTTAATTAACTGCTCCAAGAATCACTAATGATTTGTGTGTCCAAAAAAAGAAAAAAAAATGAGATTCATCATTTTCATTTTGAAACATTCTGATTCTTTTCTTTAAATTAATTTATTTTTGTTACAATTATTTCTCCTTTTCCCCCACTGACACCCTCTTCCTGTTCCCGCCCCCCTCCCCAACCCCCAGAATTGTTGTCTATGTCCATTGCTTATGCTTATATGCATAAGTTCTTTGGTTTATCTCTTCACTCCCCCCGCCCCCTCCTCTGAAGTTTGTCAGTCTACTTCTATGTCTCTAGGTCTACTTTGTTCATCACCTTATTTTGTTCATTATATTCCACAAATAAGTGAGATCATGTGATACTTGTCTTTCTCTGGCTTATATCGCTTAGCATAATACTCTCCAGGTCTCTCCATGTCGTTTCAAAGGATAAGAGAGCTTTCTTTCTTATAGCTACATAGTATTCCATTGTGTATATGTACCACAGCTTTTTATCCACTCATCTACTCAAGGGCACTTCGGCTGTTTACTATAAAGATTGCTGCTATGAACATAGGGATACATATATTCTTTCTGATTGGTGTTTCAGGCTTCTTAGGATATATTCCTAGAAGTGGGATCACTGGGTCAAATGGCTGTTCAATTTGTAACTTTTTGAGGTAACACCATAGTGTTTTCCATAGTGGTGGCACCAGTCTGCATTCCCACCAACAGTGTACTAGAGTCCCCTTTTCCCCACACCCTCCTCAGCACTTGCTGTTTGATGATTTGTTGATGGCAACCATTCTGGAAGGTGTGAGGTGATATCTCACAGTTGTTTTAATTTGCATCTCTCTGATAATTAGTGCCGTTGAGCATTTTTTCATATGTCTCTTGGCCATTTGTATGTCCTGTTTGCACTGGTGTCTATTTAGGTCCTCTGCCCATTTTTTAATTGGGTTCTTTGTCTTCCTTTTGTTGAGTGGTATGAGTACCCTATATATTTTGGAAAATAACCCCTTATCTGATGTATTGTTGGCAATTATGCTCTCCCATATAGTGGGTTCCCTTTTCATTTTGATGCTTGTGAAACATTCTGATTCTTTACTTGCTTACTAGTTTTATTTAGATGTGATTTGAAAACCACATGACTCATTTAAAAATACTTTCCCATTTAATCATTGCTCATGGAAAATGGAATCATGAAGTATAAATTTTAAATATATTACAAATATTTAATACAACTCTACAGTAATTTTTTTATTGTAAAATACTAATATAGATCAATGATCACCAAATTGACAATACACATCAACCTGATGGTTAAATGGTAAATACTGCATCAATGTGTAAGTTAAAAGTCATAAGGACACACAACAACACAAAATCTATGGGACACAGTGAAAGCAGTCCTGAGAGGAAGTTCATAGCACTACAGGCCTACCTCAAGAAACAAGAAAAATTTCTAATTGACTTTCTAACCCTACAACTTAAAGAACTAGAAAGTAAACAAAAAGAAAAACCCAGAGCTAGTAGGAGGAAGGAAATAGTAAAGGTCATAGCAGAAATAAACGACATAGAGACTAAAAAAAAAATTCAAAAGATCAATGAAACAAAAAGCTGGTTCTTTGAAAAGATAAACAAGATCGATGGACTTTTAGCCAGACTCACCAAAAAACAAAAAGAGAGAAACCAAATAAACAAAATCAGAAATGAAAGAGGAGAAGTAACAACTGACACCACAGAAATACAAAGGATCATCGAAACATACTATGAACAATTATAAGCCAAAAAATTGGACAATCTAGGAGAAATGGACAAATTTCTAGAAACACACAGCCTCCCAAAACTGAACCAGGAAGAGATAGAAAACTTGAACAGACCAATAATAACAAAGGAAATTGAAGATGTAATTAAGAAACTCCTAGCAAACAAAAGCCCAGGCCCAGATGGCTTCATGGGGGAGTTTTACCAAACATTCAAAGAAGATCTAATACCTATTCTCCTCAAACTATTCCAAAAAATCCAAGAAGACAGAACACTTCCAAACTCATTTTATGAGGCCAGCATAATCCTAATTCAAAAACCGAATAAAGACACTACAAAGAAAGAAAACTACAGGCCAATATCCCTGATGAACACAGATGCCAAAATCCTTAACAAAATATTAGCAAATCGAATCCAGCAATACATCAAAAAAATTATTCATCATGACTAAGTGGGTTTCATTCCAGGCATGCAAGGATGGTACAATATTTGCAAATCAATAAATGTGATACACCACATAAACAAAATGAAAGATAAAAACCATATGATCATATCAATAGATGCTGAAAAAGCATTTGACAAATACAGCACCCATTTCTGATAAAAACACTCAGCAATGTGGGAATAGAGGGATCATATCTCAACATAATAAAGGCCATATATGAAAAACCTATAGCCAACATCATACTCAATGGACAAAAACTAAAAGCATTTCCCTTAAGAACAGGAACAAGACCAGGATGCCCACTTTTGCCATTTTTATTTAACACAGTACTGGAAATCTTAGCCACAGCAATTAGACATGAAGAAAAAATAAAGGAGATCCAAATTGGAAAGGAGGAAGTGAAACTGTCATTATTTGCAGATGACATGATATTGTACATAGAAAACCCTAAAGACTCCATCAAAAATCTACTAGACTTAATAAATGAATTTGGCAAAGTAGCAGGATACAAAATTAATGTCAAGAAATCGATGGCATTCCTATACACCAATGATGAACTCACAGAAAGAGAAACTGAAAAAATGATCCAATTTACCATCGCAGCAAAAAAAGTAAGATACCTAGGAATAAACTTAACCAAAGAAGTAAAGGATCTCTTCACAGAAAACTACAGGTCATTGAAAAAAGAAATAGAGGAAGATATATAAAAGTGGAAACATATGCCTTGTTCATGGATTGGAAGAATTAACATCATTAAAATGTCCATACTACCCAAAGCAATCTGTAGATTCAATGCAATTCCCATCAAAATACCAACAAAATATTTCACAGAACTAGAACAAACTCTCCAAAAGTTTATATAGAACCAGAAACGACCCCAAGTAGCCACAGCAATCTTGGAAAAGAAAAACAAAGTAGGAGGGATCACATTACCAGATATCAGGTTATACTACAAAGCCACTGTAATCAAAACATCCTGGTACTGGCATAAGAACAGGCAGATAGATCAATGTAACAGAATAGAGAACCCAGAAATTGACCTAAGACAATATGCTCAATTAATATTTGACAAAGGTGGCAAGCACATACAGTGGAGTCAAGACAGTCTCTTCAATAAATGGTGTTGGGAAAATTGGACAGCGACTTGCAAAAAAATGAAGCTAGACCACCAGCTTACACCATACACGAGAATAAACTCAAAATGCATAAAAGACTTAAATGTAACTCGTGAATCCATAAAAATTCTAGAACAAAATGCAGGCAATGAAATTTCAGACATCATACGCAGCAGAATTTTCTCTGATACAACACCTAAGGCAAGAGAAACAAAGGAAAAAATAAACACATGGGACTACATCAAACTAAAAAGCTTCTGCACAGCAAAAGAAACAACCATCAAAACGGAAAGGGATCCCACTATATGGGAGACCATAATCGCCAATGATGCATCAGATAAGGGGTTAATTTCCAAAATATATAGAGTGCTCATACAACTCAACAAAAGGAAGACAAAGAACCCAATTAAAAAATGGGCAGAGGACCTAAATAGACACCTGTGCAAACAGGACATACAAATGGCCAAGAGACATATGAAAAAATGCTCAATGGCACTAATTATCAGAGAGATGCAAATTAAAACAACTATGAGGTATCACCTGACACCTGTCAGAATGGCCACCATCAACAAATCATCAAACAACAAGTGTTGGTGAGGGTGTGGAGAAAAGGGGGCTCTGGTTCATTGCTGGTGGGAATGCAGACTGGTGCAACCACTGTGGAAAACACTATGGTGTTACCTCAAAAAGTCACAAATTGAACAGCCATTTGACCCAGTAATCCCACTTCTAGGAATATACCCTAAGAAGCTTGAAACACCAATCAGAAAGAATATATGTATCCCTATGTTCATAGCAGCACTATTTACAATAGCTAAGATCTGGAAACAACCCAAGTGTCCATCAGTAGATAAGTGGATAAAAAAACTGTGGTACAGGTACACAATGGAATACTATGTAGCTGTAAGAATGAAAGATCTCTTATCCTTTGAAATGGCATGGAAGGACCTGGAGAGTATTATCCTAAGCGAAACAAGCCAAGCAGGGAAAGACAAATATCACATGATCTCACTTATTTGTGGAATATAATGAACTAAACAAACTGAGGAACAAAATTGACCCAGAGACATAGAGGTGGGGTACAGACTGACAAGCCTCAGAGGAGGGGAGGTCGGGGTGGGGGAGAGATAAACCACAGAACTTATATGCATGTATGCATGACCAATGGACATAGACAACAAAGCTGGGGATGGGGTGAGGGGAATGGGGAGGGAGGTGTCAATGGGGGAAAAATGAGAAACATCTGTAACAAAAACAAATTAAAAAAAAAAAGTCATAAAGAGATCCTTCTTGTAACTTCTGGGTGTCCTGGTATGAATTTCTTAAAAGTAGACTATTGCATAACAATTATAATTCTTTATACATTTGTTCAATATTTCCAATATTAAATTCATATATAAAATTGAATGCAGAGGCAGTAATACTGCTGTTCGTGTGTCAATGTGTGTGTGTATGTGTGTGTGCATGTGTGTGCATGTGTGCACACGTGTGTGTGTGTGCATAAACCCCGAGGAACACAGTTTGGGAATCGTTGCCTGTAGTGGTTGTAGGGAGCAATATAAAACTGTCCATTATCCAGTCAGTCAAAGAAGGATTCAAGGGTGCTATAGCACAAGAGTCCGATAGATCTTTTGGGAACAGACACTAGAAGTTACTACTATTTACTGAAGGCCCAGCTATTGGTGCTGTCTTCATCAAGGATTGCTGCTGAAAGCCATCCTAGAGACAGAAGCAGCAGCCCTAAAGGGGGGTGTAATTCTCGGGGATTTTGCACTAAGTACAGTTTTTGGAGACACAGAATTGTGGAGGGTCTCTGCTCTTCCTTCTTGAATCATGACAACACTCTTCGGAGAGGTCCTCTTAACATTTGGGTGGCATGGTGACAGCAGGAGAGGAAGCAGTGGAGATGATGGTGCGATGATGATAAGAAAGATTTTACTACTCCTCATTGAGGTAAAAGACTAAAAATTTCACATTATGAGTTCCAGTGTGGGTAAAGCCCAGATAACTCTGGGTAAGAATCTAATTTCTTTATAGCAACAATAACTCTGCCCTTAGATTCCTAGTGGTATAGCCTGGGGGGAAAAGTTAATATTTATGTAAACCAATAATAAATTTAATAGCAGGATATAGGTTGACTCAATGACCTTTCTAAGACTAGAATATGTAAGTGGAATTAGTAATTTGAGTTCAAGCTAAGCACAACCATTGGTTTAGAGGTGAAATTATCCTTTAGGTTTTAGTCATTCTATCCCCGGCTCTTTAAGCCTGGGGAGACCACCTAGGCAAAAGTATTGCTGGTTCATAAGAACAGCTACTAATTGAAACAACATTCTAGGCACTCCCACTTTCCTCACCTCGTTCGGTGGCTCTCAAATCCAATATTCACTTTCTCATCAAACTGACCTCTGAGTGCCTTACTTCTAGTTTCTGATGTCATTGTTTAAAAAACCTTTTGACCTCCTATTCTAGGTTTTTTATGTTTTATTTTTTTTACCTTACCTTTCCCCTATGACTTTGGCTGTCTCCCCTCTCCTGATTTGGTGAGGAGCACAGCTTCTCAGAAAATGACTCTGGTCCCTTGCCACCTCGAGAGCATACAGATGGTTCTTCAGCCCGAGTAGGTAGGGAGTTGGAAAATCATACAATATTTTATTCAGCATGGTCTAAAGGCATCTCCTTAGTGGAAACCAAACACATGAAAACTTGACCATCTGTAAAAGGTCTAAACAATATACATGATCAATTTGAAAACCTGCAAGATTACCACAGAGATTGCTCATTTGTATCACGTAACTGCTGTATACTGAAACAAGCTATACACTGATTGTGTTTGTTTACTAATTAATAGTATTGCACCACCGTGTTTTAACCCCAGGAGCCGGATATATTTTTTAGGTGTTTTGGTTAAGAAAACATATTAGAAGGTAATGAAATTAATAGCATCATCTAAATGGTTTAGAAGACAATTTCCTCTGGTAGGGACAGGAGAAAGTCTATGTGTTGTGGCTGTTTAAATTCAAAGGTTAGATGACTGATAGGGTATTGTGTGGAGACTTTTGCAGTTCAGGTTCATGCTATCAAACTCTCTAAATTACTCCAATATACAGCTGATAAGGAACCTTAATGGACCTTTCATATCTGTACGGTAACTAGGACATACACCATGTATGGTTATGAGATTGTTACCTGTAAGTCTTTGTTCTGATAACTTAATTTCCTGTCAAGTGATGTATTGCAGAAACTGCTTTCAGCTTCTCATCTCTTTTGCTACAAGATTTCCCATGCAAAATGTCGTATTTAAAAATTCATAATTTAAAAACCTTCTGGGTTATTTTAGTGGAGGTTTTATTTCACTATATTGATTACTTTTATAGGTTTTATATACACACTTTTACATATCAGTATATATACACACATATATATGCCTAATTAGATTTATCTAGCATAGGGGCCCTTTAGAAAAATTGTGATAGAAATTGAAAGGGCTTACATATGAACCAAGCATTAACTTTAGAAGGAATAACTAGTATAATTGGAATGCAACTTGTAGTGGTGTTTTTCAAATGTGTGCATAAGTGCTTGTGGCTATAAAACATATACTCTATTAATATCATTACTGGATTAATCATAGTCTTCTTATGATTGTCTTATTTTTCTAATCAATG
The DNA here is from genome assembly GCA_030848825.1 of Tadarida brasiliensis. NCBI lineage: Eukaryota > Metazoa > Chordata > Mammalia > Chiroptera > Molossidae > Tadarida > Tadarida brasiliensis. The sequence goes on from CM061258.1 coordinate 59,364,357, forward strand.
AATAATATACTATAAAGGTTTATTATCTTGTAGGTAGAAATTTTTGAATTATTTTTCCATTAAAATCGGGTTGTAGTAGTTGAAACACTTGGGAACAATTGCTGTATTGTTCAGAAATTCAAAACAAACTGTCTTTAGTGCTGGAAAAATTTATGAACTATTTAAATATAATAGATGAAGAAATCTGCTATTTTTTGTTATGAAATGTCTATAAAGGAAACATTTATTTTCATAATGGTGCGTATATCCCATGACCTCTAAAGTCAAGTTGAAATAATTCATTCTCCCCGAAATCTTACAAAGTAAATATACAAATAAAGGGGAAATTGCAATTAAAATTTCAGCCTCGAGTTACTTTAGAAATAAATGTTGGCTAAGAAACTGGTGCATTGTAAGAAGCTGCTGGTTTGCACATCCAAAACAAAAATTATTATATTAAAAATTACAGTTTCTAAAACATTTGTTTCTCATCTGGCATTGAATGGAGTTTAATTGCAAGTTGTTTTATGTCCTTTTCCCTTGGGAATATGTTTTCAAAAAGATGCACAGGAGGCTCATATGTACACACATCTCATTATTCCACAGTAGGATTCATGTTTGTGCCACCTACTCGTGATTGGACACGCATAGTCTACTGTCTCTGATTTACGTGTATGGAGCTTTTATAACAATCTAGTTCTTACTTTGCTACATGGTTCTGTAGGCTGTTTCAAATGAGATTCCAAATTGCCAAAAAAACAAACCACCCAACCAAAAACCCTTAATGACTCGCAACAGTTTCTTTGACATATTTAAGCAAAATATTCTGTTCCTTTCAACAAAAAAAGCACAAAATTTTGGGTTTGGGTTCGAATTACATTTGGCCAGCAGCTGTTTATAAAATTGAGCAGCAAACAGTGCAATAAAAACAGATTATATGTGGATTCTATTTCTTTCCTGGACAGCCTGTCTTGTAAATATTTGTTTTTACCATCAGCATACGAGAGGAAAGCATTAGCCTCTTCTCCACAATTTAGAAACGGCTTAGGAGAAATTGTAAAATAATCATGCAGCGACCACCCCCCTACCCCTCAAATACCCCTTTTGGTTTCTTTGGCTATTTTCATGCAAGAATATTGAATAATTCACTACATTTGGCATCGAAAGAATCTTGTTTAGACCCTTATTTAATGTGCTGAACAGAAGGCGAAATGAGCTCTGCTTTGGGGCCACAAGGCTGTAGGTCTCTGTTGAATTTATTTAATTGAGACCTTAACTTGACTAACAGCAAAGAGTATCTGAAAATATGTATACTGCAATGATTCCTGAAAGAAAAACAGGGGCTTTTGAAGAGCAGACAAGGGCAGCCACACTGAATTTTATTTGCTGGTATTTGCTGATTACAGTTAAAACATGTCAGTGGCTTCCTGTTGCTCTTGGGGTTTTGTCCTTAACAGAGCTTACAAGGCTGGGAGGATCTGGCTCCTTCTCAGCTCTTCTCATTTCTTCTCACTCACCTCCTGAGTCCCCTGCCTACTCTTTACCCTGCACTGTCCATACTTCTCCAGTTCCTGCTCCGGCCGGAGCTGCCTCCCAACGTAGGACCAGTGCACACGTGTGCCCTCCCCTGGAAAGCCTCCTGTGCCTCCCTCCTCCTCTTCTACTCAGCTCCCTCCTTCCCGTCTTAGGCCTTCTCCTCTCTTCCTGTTTCAGTCAGTCCCCCATCACACTCTCCTCTAATCACCCTGTGGCTCTCTTTTGTGGCACTTACCGCAGTTGTAATATTTGGTTACTTTAAGTCTTTTTCCAATTACTACAGTTCATGAGGCTAGGAACTCTGTTTGTGTTCACCATGGTAACATACCAACAGCATGCTTAGTACATAATAGGCACCCAAATATTTGCTGAATGACTAAAAGAAGGACTCCCACTGTATTGCTTTCTATTCCAGAGCTCAGCAAATTTAACAAAACAACCCCCACTTTCTGGTCAACATTCCTCTTCTCTGCAACACAGGCCACATCAAGTTGTGGCTGGATGGGTACTAGCCATTGTGTTTGTCTACCTGGGACACACAGAACACTATATTACTGGTTTATAATGTCCTATGACTTGCCTAAGAAAGGTTGCATACAAAAATAAAATCTTCTCTGCTTTATGTCAACACCATTTTGAATAAAATAATCATAAACAACGCTTTATGAAGGCAGCTTTCCTCAAGGTAGTTTGGAAACAATGATTCTGTAGCAACAGGAACGCCCTACGTGGTTTTCTGAGCCTTGCCTTCATTTCTCCAGGCAGTTATATTGTGCTAAATCCTGGGTGCCTCATGGGGCTCTCTGCCAGCTAGAAACCAGTGATCATAACCTGAAGCTGTGCAAATGCTATCAGAAAAGTCCTGTCAACCCACTTCTCCTAAGTACTTAGCTTGCTTAGTTAGCAAAGGCCATCTATTTAAAATAAATAAATAAAATGAAATGAAGCACTAATGCAGTGATCTAATCTACTGAAAAGAGATTACCTAAGTAATCATTATTTAGGAAAGGGCTCTTTCTGTTCTGGCTTAGAATGGGCTTGCATTTCCACATGTCATTCTGTCAGCCTTCCTTATTATTGTCACCGCAGTTATCAGCATGGTCCACGTATTTCTATCTTATCTCTTACCTCCCTTTCCTGGTCCTTATCCATTTGGAACCACTACCTAGGAGCTCTGGCCCTAGAGTGGACTGAGTGGCTGCTTTTCTGAAACCAGCTGGATACGATCAAGAGAACAGAACAGGAGCCCTTAGCCTTTCTCACTTTGGAGAAGGCCCTTGGAAACTTCCCAATTCCCAGGTTATTGTAAATTCCTTGTGTTGTCAAAGGGGCAAATCACAGACACAGAGAGAAAATTGTCTGTCAGATATTTTCAAAAAATAAACATGGGCTGATAGGTTAAGTAAACTTTATCTCTAATTTCGTATTCTAATCAATAGGACCCTCCCCACTAAATAGGTATAACAGTGAAATAAAATGCACTATCAGTAAATCACACTGAACCTTAAAGATGAATAATTCTTTTATTATCTGATTTAGTTTTCACATTTCCTTGCTTCTATACATGCAGAAAATGGAAACAAAGATGTGTGTATGTTTAGAAAATTTCAAGATGGCCACTGTCATCTAAATTAAAATTTTGGCTTGTTTCCAGTCAGTATAGAGCCCTGGCCCTTTCTTTAATAACAATAATAACAAATGCAAACCTAAAACAGTTTTGGTCTTGAGTTTGCATTCCATCCACCTTCTTTGAAATGTTGAAACATCTGGTTTTAAGGAAAAAAATCAACTTCAACATGTTTGGAGAGAAAAAGGCAGCCCACAAAATAAATCAGGGTCAAGTGTTGTTATTTCACGGGTAATTATAAAGCAGTCCAATTTATTAGTAAATCTTGCATCATGCTTACTTATAGCCACAACCCTTGCAATTGTTCTTACACTCTCATTGGAAAGTGGCTAAATTATAGGATTTAGGAAAATATGGGGCCAACTATCATGGCAAAGAATGCCATGTGGTCTTGTCATACCTTGCTTCCCTAAGTTTTACATCTTGCAAGTGAAATTGTGTCTTTGTTTAGTTCATCTTTCCAATTAATTTATGAATTTTTACCAACAGTTACTTGGAAACAAAAAGACGCCCACAATAAATTATTGAAAAAAAATGCTTGCTAGTTTAATTGAAGAGCAGATGGTTGGCTCCAAGGGTCTTCTTACTGTGTTTCAATAGTGCAGCGAGGAAGAGGGGCCATGTTGCAGTGACACTGTTAAGCTAACACAGACAACTTGGAGGAGGGTGAGGCTCAGCATCTGAGGAAGCCAACAACTTTAAGACTTTACTTACAATTCAAGAAGACTCTTCAGCCTCTCTTTGCAAGTAAAAGGGATCTTTAAACACGTCTTTAAGAGAACATAGACCCTGGCTGAAACACGGAGTCCAAAGCTTTCAGACCAGGTAATACAAGATGTAAAACAAAGACAGCTTCACTTTTCTCTAATATCACTGCAAATTCATAGTAGTTTTACACCTTCAGGAAATGCTCACTTATTCATCAACTGCTGAATGTTTGTCTGCTTATCCAAAGAACCTGAAATCTCAGTTTTAACAGCCAATGAAACAGCTCCATCTCCTAGTGCTCTAAGTTACTTTTTCTTCCCCTGTTTTTACCAGGTCATCCAGATCAGAGTATATCTAGATTGAAGTCTGTTACCCAAATAGAACAGAATTGGCTTAATTGTGAAATTTGGCAATTAGATTAGGAAACCATATTTGATGATTTTCTCTTTGGGAAATTCATGTATATAAGCAAAATGTTTAACCTTTTCCCTTTCTGTCAAATAAAATATATTCAGCATCAAATACAATTTATTCCTGCTATAATTTTTAAAAAATGGAATTTGGCAGCATCCATCTGATGCTAGATATCTGGATGGGAATTAAAATATTTGGCCAAATACAAAAACCAAACCAAACCTCTGTGCATTGTCTAACTATAAACTTCTGCTTATATTTAAAAATAAATTATCTGACAATTCCCCCCAAATCTAGAAGTGAATAAAATCTGGGTAGATAATAAAAAAATATTTAAATTAAAAATGCTTATAGTTTTACTTATGATTCTAATCACTGATCATTAACCAGAGCCTACCTTTTCTTATTTCACTTAGAATTCCAGCTGACTAGGCTATCTTGGTTCCTACATTGCAGTAATTTATACATTGTGATTAGAAGAGAAAAAACCACTTGAGACAGAAACATCAGTAGCAAAAAGAAGGGATAGTTAGCAACAAGGAATATGGCAGAAAAGCTCTTAAAAGAAACTCAAGGACAATATAACAAGGATCTGTTTAATGTGGGGACAAAGGCTGCACACCCAAAGGCTATTTATTTTTCTCAAACACTCCTGATAATAAGAATCACTGGGGAGGCTTGTTAAACACTCAGCTTTGCTAGTTCTTCTGTCGAGAGCTCTGGTTCAGTGTGTCTGGGATAGGATTTTGGGATCCATACTTAAATAATTTTAGTAATGTTTTGGAAAACCTGCCTCAAGACTATAAGATCTTACAGCCCTAACACATTAAGAAGAGGCTTTATCATGTGTCTCATTCTCTGCTTACATGGTTAAAGAATGGTTTAACCATATTATTTCATATTTCTTTCAAAATGGGGTGTTTTAAGGGGTAAGTATCAGTAGATGTAAGATTCATTTCTCTGCTGCTGACCATTCCCTGACAAATTGCTTATTAAGAAAAAGCAGTATGTAGAGAGCCATCCTCAATGCGGACAACTGGTGGGGATTTGAATGGTGTGCTTTGGATTAAGTTTGAATTCCTTATAGATAACATTCTTCATTATTATCATTAGTTTAAAGAACATTACCTTTTTATTTTATTTTGATTATACTACTAGATTCCCAAAGGTAATCAGTAGCTAGGTATGACTCAATGAATTCATTATCTAGAGGGTTTACAATTGCATTTTAATTCAGAGTAAAAAGTTACTAATAATATCAATATGCATGTAAAATAACAATGTTACTGAGTTAAAGTATTTTCTCTGAGCAATGGAGCCATTTCTATTATAGCATTCTGAAGGAGGTAGAATTTCAGTTGAAATAACCTTTATTTGCATGATTATGGAATTATTAAAACCATCCTTCAGGATTTCCCCCCTCTTTCAATGAAGATTTTAGTACTGACTTCTCTGAGCCTCTAATCCTGCCATCCTCCTAGGGGGTTTTCATATCCACTTGGATGACCTGCCTATTCAATAATCTTGGCTTTTAATTCCTTGTCTTCAATGTCAATGTGATCTTTATCTATAAACTACTTCAGCTATCCTATTTCATTGCTGCACATCAGATCTTGTTATAACACCAAACGTTCAAGGTATAGAATTCAACCATCCCGTTTCATATGTTTGGGTCTTATGCCTCCTGTTCTTCCATTTACTTTTTTCTCTACCACACATTTTCTGGAAAATGTAGGAACTCCTGATCCTTTGTCTCTTTCATTTGTCCCTCTGAACAGGTCTGCTTTTGTTTTCACATCTTTCCCAACCCAACTTAAATGTGCTGTCAATATCTTTAACTGTCTTGCCTTCTTGTCTTTCTATCATAACTTTTCTGAGACGTCTCAATGCTGGATAAATCTAATTAGGCCAATCCGAGATCAGTGCAGTCCCACAACTTGTGAAAATTAAATTAACTTGAAGATATATGCCACACAATTGTCATGATCTCCAACATCAACATCCCTCAACAGGACCAGGCAACACTTCTAGATCTCATTAGCTGGCTCCCTCCATTGCATTGTACTTTCAACACTTCTCTATGTTCCTTGAATCTCTGCTTTTCCCTTCCTCTCCCTCTCTCTAAACAGATAATTTTGCCTCTGACTTCAAAGAGAAAATAGAAGCCACCATCTAGAAACTCTGTTACCTCTGTATCACCTTTCAATTATGACAATATTTTCTTTTATGATTATGCTGTTACCCATGGTCTGGAGCATTCTCATTCTCTTCTCAGGTATCCATCTCTCTGTCTACTCCACTCTCTCCTTTTGATCACTTTTTACCATTCAGATGTCTCTTGATATTTAAAAAAATACTTGTACACAAACCTTGGCCCTCTCAGAGCTCCTCCACATTGACATATATCTCTTCTCTGCTTAGTGGCTAAATTTATTTAATGAGTTGTACACTCAACTACCTTTTTATCTCACCTTTACTTACACTTGAACCTAAATAACTTGGCTTCTGCTTCTAGAACTCTGCTGGGTATATTCTTGCCAGGTTCACAGATCTACATTTGATTATTAAATCCAAGGAACATTTGTTAATCTATACTTGATTTGTCAGGATCATTGGACACTATAGTATATAAACTCCTCTGAAACATTTTCTTCTCTTGGCTTTTGAATCCTCATATTCTTCTTGCTGTTCTATTACTTTATCTCTTTTGCAGAATCTTTTAATTACCGGTTTAATTTGGGTTTCTTCTGATCTCACTTATTGGTCCTTTATTTTTCTCAACTGATATACTCATTTATGCTGTAGTTTTCTGAAGCATCTATGTTTTGATGACTCTCAACTTACATCTTCGATCCCTATCCCTCTGTTAAGTCCTTTTATAGATTGATTATAACTACCCACTGCTACAGTTCTCATCCAAACCACATCATGTCTCACTTGAACTAGTCTCTTAAGGGCCTCTCAGCCTCCCTCATGGTTTGGCCACCCCTCATCTACACTCCATTCAAGATTATGGTTTTAAATGCAAAGCTAATCCCCAATTGCTGCTGGAAAATTTCCAGAGGTTTCCCATTGCACTTAAAGTAATGGACTACGGCTTACAAGGTACTCTATGATCCTAACCAATCCAGCCTAATTACTCAGAAAGTTTTCCATGAGTTCCGTGCTTTTGCTGTATTAAAACATATTTAGTTTTTTGGGTTTTTTTTTTTTTTTTAATTGAACTAGTCTGCATATCACTGTTAGGCCATTTAATACTGTATTTTTTTTTTGACTTGGGAAATTTTGTTATTCCTCACTTCTATGCTTACTCTCTTTAGGTCTTAGGTGTCTTTTTCTCCAGGAAGTCTTTCTGATAACTCAATTTGAGCTAGGTGATTATGCTATGTGCTCCTTTAGCAACTTACAGTTTTCTTCTTTTAGTATTTATTACCTTATTTTGTATTTCCCATAAAACCAAAGGCTCTTGAGAAGAGGGATTATGTATCTTGGCTACCACTGTAGCACAGTACCTGGGACAAAATATATGCTCAATCAAGAATAAATTAGTGGATGAGTATATGTCCAGATGTGGGAATCTTTACACAAAACTGGAGGAAAGACATGAGAAGTAAAAACTGTCTAAGATGAGATAGTTATAGAAACAGTCCTTGTCAAAAGTAAAAGTATTGCTTCTTTCCTGGGCTTTTGCCTTGACAGATTTTCACAGGGCTTCATCATTGGAATAAAAGAACCACAATAATACTATAAGACAATTTCATTGCAGTGTTCAGAATCCAGGATACTGCTGAATGTCATTCCCTGTCCATTGCATACCCATCCAGACCACCAGAGCACAGACTACTTACTCAAATTTTATTTTTTGTAGGAGATGTATGCAGGTGAAATAAATCTGCTAAAATGCTACAGAAACTCATTTAAATTATTCTCTGTAACATTTTCTCTTTTTTCACATTTTTCTTGATAACAAAATATGTGAGCGTAACTGCATTTTATTACTATCAAGTGATAAAATAGTATCGAAAGATTCAATTAAGTTAAGCAGGTATTTTTTATTGGTCTCTGATGACACTTTTTACTAGTTCCTTTTTCTATAACTACACTAAATTACAACATTTCTCCAACTTCAAACACCTTGATCATACCTCTCTCCATACCTTCAATTTCTTCCTCCTAAGGGAGAGGGTGAACATGTGTTTGAAAGAGTTTTATCCCTAACACAATCCATGTGACCTCCATGTCTTCTAAAATGATTTCTGGTGGGAATGCTAGTGATTTTGAGGATCACATGTAATTTCCTGCTGAGCTGTTTAGCATGTGCAAATTACCATTTGACCTCCATAGTGACATATTTGTCATAGCAATTTTCACTTCTAGTGAAACGAGTTAAATTGCCTCTGTAAAAGTGATTTTAAGCAGTAATTCTTCATACAAACCTTTCACATGGATCTGCCACTATGTGTTTTACAGATTGATACCTGGGCTTCAGATATTTCTTTTCATGTTGTTTTTAATAAGAAGCTCAATATTTCCATAACTCATATTTGGAATGGTTCCTGGTTTTGGAAGCCGATTATTAAAACTGAGCATATGGAGGTCTTAAAGTAGAACCTTATGGGGGAAAAACAGTTGATCAAGTCTATTTTGCAGCATTGAAAAAATTGGATGCTTGCAAAATTTTGGTAAGGCAAGGTTTATTCTTTGTAACTTTTAAAAATCCTGAATTAGTGAACTATCTCTGTTAGGTGAGTTAATAACCACATTGAAACTCTTTCATCATGATTATTTTTAAAGAATCAGATTGGTCCTTTGTGCAAATTTTCTCCCTTTATGATTGTATTGCTTAGAAGCAGTCAATGGGATTTTAAAAGAGAATTTTAACAAGCAAGTTGCATTTCCAGTGATTGACTTTGCAGATAAAATATTAGAAAATAAAGGATGTTAATCCTAAGTAGAATAATAAAATGAGAATCTGATTGAAAGAGCTTGTTTTCTGCATGCCAAAAATCTACTACCATCCAGGGTTGCTCTTGATTCAAATTCAGTAGCACACATATATTCACCTCTCTCCTCCATGGACTTGTTATTTCATCAAAGGAATACAATTAAAAAAAATTCTACTATCCAAATGTGCATAGTGATTACCTTTATTTCTTCACCAAAATTTTCTGAGTACTAAATGTCCACACTCCACTATGCACTTGATATTCAAATACAAATAAGATACTATGCCTTAAACAACTTTAGCAGAAGAAAAAGAAAACACTTTAAAAAATTATTGCAGTAGTGTATGAGACATGAACTCCTGGAAGTGTATTTAAGGTGCAATGAGAATACTGAACTAATTAGGCATTCATTAGATACAGGCAGGAAGAAATAAGGGCGTCTGCAAAAACAGGGAGCCATTAAGATTGCACCTTTTAAAAGAATTGTGCTTAGTTTTGGTATGGTTAGATTTCAGGATGCATGTGAGGGAGTGGCAAATAATGACTCTGAAAAGACAAACAGAATTTATTCTTATAGCCTGTAGGAAACTGTTCACAGTTTTAAGCAGAGATTTGCTCTTGGGAAGATGCCTCTGGCATGGAACATGGATTGAAGGATAGTCAAATCAGAGTAAGAAACCAGTTAGGAGCCTGTTACAACCAAAGATGCTGAGAGCTTCAAATTGTAACCATGCACTGAGGATAGACAGGTGGAGCATATTTGGTGACTTTTAAGAAAAGCATAAATGACTAAATTTACTGAGCTATTGAATGTGGGAAAAGGGTATAAAATGAAATTAAAGATGGCTCTTGGGTTTCTGATTGGGGTGGCTGGGCTTGTCTTGGTGCTGTTAACCAAGAGAGGTTTACAATGGGGACTATCGGCTTGAAAAGAGAAGAAAATGAGTTCTATTTTGGATTTGTTGATTTGAAAGAACCAGTAGGACATCTCTCTAGACATGTTCAGAAAAATATTGATAATATAAGCCTTTAGGTCAAAAACAGATGAAACCTGGCGAATAGATTGTAAATCATAATTATACAGAGAGGACAGTAAGATTAGATTATCAGCTTGTGAAGAAAACATTTTGACTTGATTAATTTGATGTTTCCATTTTCATTCATGGGGTTCTTGGATGAAGCAATTAATTTTGTTGTGTCTATTTGGTATGTGAGGAGATTAGAATTGATAATTTTTCAAAAGCTAACATTTACTAGTTTTTCTGAGGCATTGTTATCCATGACATCAACACCACAGAGTTGAAATAGCTGTGTCAGATGGCTTCTCTAAAACATCTGTTTCAGAAGATCTTGCTCTTGAGCATGCATAGAGTGAGAAGAGGATCAAATCTTGAGGGATTTTGGAGGTAGGCGAGTGAGGAGTAGCAAAAAACAGAAAGATGGGAGACAGAGTCAGAGCCCTAGAATACCTAAGAAAAGGTGATTTAATGAAAGATAAGGGAGAGAGAATATTTGAGGAGGAAGAAAGAGAGTTAGTTTATAAGGATTCAGGAGTTAAGAGGCTGGTGCTAATATTTGCAGTATCAGAAGGTCAAGTTGGGCAAAAGTCAAAAGATATTGAATTGAGGAAATGGAGGCAAGAAAGATATCCAAAAATCGGTTGCAGAAACTTCGTCATGAAAACAAGAATGGTAATACAGTTGTAACGTGAAAATGATTCAGGATCATGATGACTGTTTTTGTTTTGTTTTGTTTTTGCAGTGGGGTGGGAGCAGAGGATGGGTTATCTGAGAGTATTTACCATGGGGGCAATGAAAGGAGTAGAGAGGGTGAGTTTGAGCATATAGAAAAAGATAGTGATTCTTTATAAGGTAGGAGGGAATGTGATTACTACTCTAGGTGAATGGAAGGAATCACAACTTTCCCTCTGATAGCAGACACAGTTTAGTTAAACATAAGTACTAAAATAAGGAAGTTTGTGTGTGTATATATATATGGGGGAGCATATTGGAGAAACTCGGAACTTCATTTCAGATGGCCGTCATTTCCTCATTGAAGTCTGAATTATCGAAAGTATTGATTGAGGCGAAGGGGGCAATGGTAGGTGGAGGGTAAATGATAAGGGTAAATGTTTGTAAGAACTGTCCTGAGGAGTATAAGCTGATTAGAGGGAAGTAAAAAATATATGGAGCAATGCAGAGGGACAGTGCAATATTTTAATTTATAAGGAGCCAACCTGAGATCTGAAAAAAGGAAGGAAGAAGGAAGGGAGGGAGGGAGGGAGGGAGGGAAAGAGGAAGGAAGTACCAGTGTAGATACATACAGATGCATGTTTGAGGTAGGAGGAGGCTGTGAAGAGAAGGGAGATAGTGAGTAGAAAAAATTTAGCCTTAATAGCCTCTAATTTCTTGGCAGAGCTGGAGGCAGATGATATACAGGGAGGAGTTCACATGAGGCCACTGATATGGCTGAGACTGATGATGGCTTTGAATAGCTTCTTTGAGGGTTGGGAAGGGATTTCATTAGCAACATGTAAAATGATCATAGAATTAGGATGCTAAAATGCCTCAGATTCAAAAGCGTAAACATGTAATGCCACCGATGTGCCCTGCCTGTGCATGTGTGTGTGTGTGTGTTTTAAAATGATAGAGATCTTTGTTGAAGCGGACAATGGTTGGAGATTTTTAAGGAGACTGTGAGAAAGACAAAGGGCTAAGAAATATGAAGGCTCTGGTGAGGGAGCAAATAAGTAAAGATAAGTTTAGAAGTTTAATATATTAAAAACTTAAGGATGAAAATATCTAATGAAATATTTTCCCTAAATCTTAACTTTTGATAGTCCATTTAATTTAATAAAATTTGTAGCTCCCTTTTTTCTTCTTTTTAATGACTGATTTATCCTTCAGTTATCCTTGAGGACAGAGGTCATGTGTTTGGTTTCTACTGTTGTATCTAGAAGCGTCATATGCAAATAGCAGATGCTTACTGACTGTTTTTTGAACAAATGTTATCCAAAAATGATTTCTGCTGTCTAGTCTAAGAAGAAACAATGAAAATACTGTTGTCTATTGTGATTATATTACATTTTAACTTTTAAATGTTTTTCACAAGCCTTGTTGATGGGGATAGGTTATAGAGAACTCATGACATTGCTGGACAGTTTTAGGTAAAGAGCTTATTGGGGTCCATAGGATTGTCTATGAAGGCAAAGAAGGGAGAAGAACCAAAGCTCAAGCATAGCTGGAATTTAAGGCTTTGGATAAAAGAAGACATTAAGAAGCCAGACTGAATAAATTTTTCTATAGCAAGAGGAATCGTTTTATTTTAAATTAAAACATTGGGGGGGCTAGAAATTTCTAGATGAGGAGAAAAGGAATGAGACATATTAAGTCAGATGTTAAAGACACGATCTAGTGTTTTGAAGTCCTTTAAAAATAATAAAATGAAAATAAGCTCTTCTGAATGAACTTGAGCCAGACATTCCTCAGTTCTTCAGATCAAGACAAACTTTGCAATTCCATATAGGACTGTCAGCCTTAGATGTTTTCAGAATTCTGTAATCGTGTGACCATAAGCTATTGGCTCATTGACCCAAGATAAGAAATAGAAGGCAAAATTCAGGAATTATTTTACTCCTTATTCCCTTCACTGGACATTTAATATAGTCCCTTATATTCACCAAAGTAGAGAGCATTTGTATCTGACAAATATTTGCTACTATGAACAAAATATAAGATTTTTAATGTTGTTTCCTTAAAAGAATAGTAAATACATGGTGTTGATTCCAATTAATGCCTTATTGCAGCCACTTAGATTTTCTGAATTGTCTGGGACCTTTTCTTCACTAACTTGATCTCCAACCAAACAATTCACTAACTCTAATTAAGGCTACTTTTAAACATGTGCTACAAAAGAAAAGGCATATGGTATGCTTTAAAAGATTATGTCTCTGATTTAAGGGTAAGCTTTTTTTAAAAAATAAATAAAAGTAGAATTTGATGTGCAGGATTTGTCATCATTAAGCTATGCACCTATAACCATGCATTTTCTATAATAGAATCCTTGTAGCGTGTTTTGGAATTACATGGTCAATTAAGCCCTTAAGTATCTAAAGCTTGGTCAAATTTTCATTGTAAATTTATAACTCAGAGAATTAACCAGATGTATACATATTATTTTCTCTTTGCTAGACTCTGTGAAATTTGAACAATGCTTTTCAATGTTGTCAGCATTAATCGATAACACAGTAATCAAACACAGACAGTGTATTTCAAGCATTGTAATTGCTTTTTGGTTTTACAAAGAAGTTACTTACAAGCTAATGAGTTTGAAGAACATGTGAGAGCAGATTTTTGTATAAATTTGACTTTTTCAATTGAACCTTAAAATTATATTTATAAATATTTTAAGGATAGTTAATTGGTTGTGTTTAATGGTTTTATGACCCAGGGTAGTGCAACTAGCATTCTACATATTGATGGTGAGGGTGTATCATCAAGATTCACCTCTTTTCATTCATTCAAGAAATCCATTCAACACATGTTTATTGAATGTGCTACTATGTGCTAAGCACTGGCATGCAAGATTCAGATTCATTATGAAGAAATTATACAAAAAGAGGAATTTTGAAAAGCTTTGAGAAAAGTACTTTTGGTTGGAAAAAAGAAAAAAAAAGCAAGACCAATAATAGCAAAGAACAGACTTACAGTATATACTATATACAAAATAGGACTAGAAACAAAATATTTGATGAGAGCAAAGTATCCAGAACAAATTTTCACATATCTAGGTCCTTAATAAGTATGTGTTAAATTAGCGGTGAATTCATGAATAACTTTTGTTTCAATTTGACTATTCAAAAGACATACCATTTTAAACTTGACAGACAAAATTTCTCTGCCTCTTTAATTGACTGGCTAGAAAAATATTTAAGAGAATGGAATTGGAGAGAGGTTATAATGGGGAAAATCACATTAAAAGAATAAGAAATCCTCTGGAGGAAAGAAAATTTAAAAAATTACTATGATATTTTTCTTGAGTCAGTTTGTTATTTCTACTTATTATAATGCTTTATTTTGAGCATATATCACAACAAAGTAAAAAGTTTGACAGAGTGTACTTTTACTTACGTAAAGTATACTTTATTATTATCTTCATCTTATTTTTGTCATTTTGACTAATATCAATACAACTAATGTGTGATACCCTATTGTTTTAAAACATATTTAATAGTATGTTAGTCATTACTAATCTCTAGAGATTTCTCCTAAATTGAATAGCCTGGCAAGATTAAAAAACGTCTATTGCTAACTCTCTTGCACATTTAAATGATTTATCTTTACTTGGTTTGGGCACTTTGTAATCATTCAAAACGTTCCAATCAATCAAAATAACTGGTTTATAATCCAGTTTGCAATCTCCATTTGTAATGTTTAGCAACCTGATTCTTGTCTTCGGAAACTTTTACAATGTGTATACATCAAACAATTAAACTATTTAAAGAAAAACTGGATGTCATTATGACAATTATCTTAAAAATGTTTTGTGGTAAAATATACATAACAAAATTTACCATTTTAACCTTTCTTAGAGGTGCACAGTTCTGTGGCAATAAGTATCTTTATATTGTTGTGCAGCCATCACCATCATCCATCTCCAGAACTTCATCTCCACTGAAAGTCTGTATCCATGAAATTGTAACTCCCCATTCTTTTCTCTCCCTGATCCTGGACAACCATCATTCTACTTTCTGTCTCTTTTTTTACTACTCCAGAAACTTCATATAAGTGGAATCATACAGTATTTGTCCTACTGTGACTGGCTCATTTAACTTAGCATAACGTTTTCGGGGTTCATCTATTTTCTACCAGTTGTCAGAACTGCCTTCCTTTTTAAGACTGAATATATTTTGTTTATTTCCATCCTCACCAATACTTGTTATTTTCTGTGTTTTCTAATGTTTGTTTATCTTTGTAATTACCATCCTAATGGGTGAGCAGTGATATCTCAATGTAGTTTTGATTAACATTTCTTTAATGATTATTGATATTGAGCATCTTTTCTTGTATTTATTGGCATTTGTCTATCTTTGGAGAAATATCTAGTCAAGTCCTTGTCCATTTTTAAATGGGGTTATTTGTTTTTGTTGTTGAGTTGTAGGAATTCTTTATGTATTCTGGTTATCAATCCCTTATCAGATATTTGATTCACAAATATTTTCTCTCATTCTGTGGATTTCCTTTTCACTCCGTTGATAGTGTCTTTTAATGCAAAAAAAGTTTAACCAATGGTCACAGACAATAGTGTGGTGAAGGCTGGGGAAGGGCAGGAGCAGGGAGGAGGGGGTCAATGGGGGAAAAAAGGAGGAACATCTGTAATACTTTCAACAACAAAGATAAATTTTTAAAAAGTTTAATGAAGTCTAACTTACTTTTTTTTTTGGTTGCCTGTGCTTTTGGTGTTATATCCAAGAAAGCATTGCCAAATCCAATGTTATGAAGCTTTTCCCTATGTTTTCTTCTAAGAGGTTTATAGTTTTAGCTCTTATGTTTATTTATTTTATCCATTTTGAATTAATTCTTGCATATAATGTAAGGTCAGGGTCCAACTTCATTCTTTTGCATGTATATATCCAGTTTTCTCAACATCATTTGTTGAAATGACGTTTTCGCCCCATTGAATGGTCTTGGTACCACTGATTATATGTGAAAGGATTCCTTTCTGGGCCCTCTATTTATGACAATTACTTTTTTTTTTTTCTGCAAGTGAATCATACTTTTTAAACTAAGACTTCATTATTTTTTAAAGGACAGTTTAAGATTTACAGCAAAACTTTGAGGAAAGATAGAACATTTTCCCATGTATCCCCTGCTCCTACTCAGACAATTACTTTTGAATGAACTTTTTATTTTGTGAATAATTTTAGATTTACAGAATAATTGAAAAGATAGTACAGAGAGTTCCTGTGTATCTTTCACCTAGTTTTCCCTATTGTTAACATCTTGTATTACCATAACACATTTCTCAAAAAGAAAAAAGAAAACAACTATTAGCTAAACTCCATACTACTCATATTTCACCTGTTTTTCCATTAATGGTCCAGGATCCAATGCAGAACAAAACACTGCATCTAATTACCTTGTTTCCTTAATCTTCTCTAATCTTTGATTGTTTCTCAACCTTTCTTTGTTTTTCATGACTTTGAGAATCTTGAGGTGTACTGGCCAGGTATTCTATTGAATGTTGCCCTATCTGGGTTTGTCTGATGTTTATATCTTGATATCAAAGGACACATTATACCCACATGATGTCACTGATGATGTTAATCTTCATTATATTAAAGTAGTATTGCTGGGTTTCTCCACTGTAAGGGTACTATTTTTCCTAGTCTATACTCTTGTTATTAGAAGTGATCACTAATTTTAAACTTACTCAAGAGAAGGGGAATTGAGCTTTACCTTTTGGAGGGAACAATCTATATATATTATTTGGAATTATTTTTTAATGATTTGTCCTTTCTTGACATTGAATAACTTTATTCAATCATTTATTTATATAAGTATGATGCATGGATATTTATTTTATACTTTGAGCTATAATCCAATACTTCATTATTTTATTGATCAAGTTGTTCCAGCTTTGGCCTTTGGGTTTTTTTGCCCTAGTACTACAAGATGTCCCAGGCCTATCTTGTATTTTCCTTGCTTCAGCTCTAGAAACAGCCATTTCTCCAAGAACACCAGGATTTATTTATTTCTTTCTTTCTTTCTTTCTTTCTTTCTTTCTTTCTTTCTTTCTTTCTTTCTTTCTTTCTTTCTTTCTTTCTTTCTTTCTTTCCTTTCTTCCTTCCTTCCTTCCTTCCTTCCTTCCTTCCTTCCTTCCTTCCTTCCTTCCTTCCTTTCTTTCTTTCTTTCTTTCTTTCTTTCTTTCTTTCTTTCTTTCTTTCCTTCTTTCTTTCTTTCTTCTTCCTCCCTTCTTGGAAAATTCACCATCAAGAGAATTTCAGTTTTCTAGAAAAACTTGCCATGAGGACAGATCCATAGAAAATAAATGCCCATTGAAGAATTTTAATAATTTTTGTTAGAAAACTTTAAATCAAGTGTTCTTTACTTTACAAAAGATGAAAGCTTAAGGGCAATTGAACATTTTTCTTTTCCAATAGTATATTTAAAATATCTTTGAAATATTGAAAGCAGTGTTTGTTCATATTCTTTAGCTTAAGGATATTTTACCAATGCGTCTTATCCAACTTTAATTCTATGTCTTCAAAAGAAATACAATTATTTTTAATTTTCAAAACAGTGGTAATAATGCAATATTTAGCATATTTATTAGTAAAAAATTGAGAGAAAGAAAATTAAAGGATTTCATAATACATGTGAATCTTTCCATCTGACACATAGTACTCATGGCTGTTGATACATGTGGTTCATTCTGTGCATCTTTGAAATTCAGCTTTCAATGACTTTTAGATCTTAAAAAGAAACAAAAAAGAAATGTGCTTACTTTTGGGATCACTGGAAATAACACTGACCATAGTAGATGAGAAAGTATGCTTCTTCCCAGAAACTATGCAAGGTCCAAATCCCCTGCTTTCTCCATATGAACAATGAATGAAGAATTAGACTGTTAATTTTTTTCTAATTTTCAGTGATTTAGATTTACTGTATTATATATTCTTACAATCTTGAATGGTGAGTAGGATTTTTTTTATGGTTGGATTCTTTAACCTAAAAAAAATGCTAGTCAAATTATTTTGATTAATTAAGACTGTCTAAAAATAAAAATCTGCCATGGTTACCATGGGTTTATTATTCTTCCTATGGACCACATTCAGCCCTCATTCTGTGCACAGAATTCCCATTATTGTTCCTCAGTCTGCATTGCTTTTGCTTTGGGCTTTTAAATATACAAAGTTGCTTTCAATTGAGAACTTAAACAAGATGTATGGTAGGGATGATTACACAACATGTTTATACCCATTGTGATTGCTACAGGTTTATTAGTGTCCTTGTAGCACAAAGGTGGCCTTTAGGATTGGATGCCACATGCGCCAAAAGTAAACTAACACGTCTTTTTTTCATTCCCTATATGTTTATGGGTTCATTACATAAATAAGTTCCCTGCCCTACTGGTACTTAAAATTTGCATTAAGAATATCTTAAGAACATCTTCTGTTACTTAGTTCTGAGCTCTGTGCAGCACACCACCAAATTTTTCCTTGAATAAACAAAACAAAACTCTGCTTTTACTTAAGGCAGTGATTAACATGGGTATGGCTCATGTAACCAGGCCTATCCTGTTTTTTTTAGGTGCTTCTTGATATCAAAATGAGCAGATGATGTTATTGACTCTATTATAAATCTGTTTTAGTAGAAGCAAGCATAAACAAAATTTTATTCCCAGCCTGGTTTCTTATCCTGTAAGATGACGATCTGAAATGCCGCCTCCTCATCTGATGCAGTCAAGGGTAACTTGAAGAAATGAATTGAGATTATATTTGTTAAACTCCTTTGTGAGCTGTTCATTTTATTACTCTATGTAGTTGTTAGTTATGATGTTCTAAACTGTAGTTGTGGTAAAAAAAGATCAGCCGACAAAGCTATGAAAAACTTGAACGAACTACTCAGGTAATTTTCTAATTAGGAAGGATATGATCCCCAAATCCCATTTTAATTGAGAAACTGCAGGGTAAGTAAAATCTTCCCCTTTGTCCAATAAAAAACCCAACGTAAATGGGAAAATATTAATGAGGTGTAAGCAAGCAGAATGGTGGTGTAAAAACAACAAAACTGGGTGAAACAGATAAATATGGAAATGTACAATCAGTATTATGTGGTATATATTCTAAACTAATAATGCAACAACTTAGTAGTAATACTAAGACAACTAACTCCATAGAGTGGGAAATCCATAATGGTCAGTTTGAAGATAAAGCAGATGTAGGTATCTTAATTTTATTTCTATTAATCTATGTAGTCTATATTACTCTGCAACAGAAAATTTTCTATTATATTTGTACTAAAAAATAACAACAACAGTTTCAGTGCTGGTCTTAACATGATTGAATTGCAATCATCAGGGTTTTAAAAATTGTCTCAAAGGTTAATCTTGGTGATCATCACATTATACTCACTCTTATTCTTATCGGTTATATTTAGTGGCAGATTGCAAGCTTTCCCTATTATCTTGTTAAATCAAGAGGTGAAAGCCTTTCAAGGCTTCTCTTTTTAAACATCTTTTATTAATGCTAATATGCCAGATGGGAGAAATTAAAATGGTTCTGTTCTTCATGCTGCCACTACCCACAATTTTACCACATCATTTGCTGGTTAAGGAAGCATATGAAAATGATAGGTAGAACACACAGTTGCAAAAGTTCAGAAATGATGGAATTCCTTGTCTAAGAAAAACCTTTCTTTATTTGACTACCAAAAATAAAGTGCTATCACTCTCTGAACATACTTAAGGAACACTGACAAAGATGGAATTACTATAGCTTGAAATTCATATACAGTGTGATATTTCCCAGTTACTTAGGTTTACTTTACTCTTAAATTCCAGCCAATATCTGGCAAGATGTTTATACAAGAATAATCCCTGTTAGTCCATTGGGTTAATTGTCTAGAGCAACTAAGTTCATTTAAATATTGCTTCTTTCCCATTTTCTTACCCTTTGGGAAATCAGTGATTCTAGTGAATTTCTACTTACTCTTTTTACAAGTTTTGGGAAATATGTACACGATATTTCAGTAGGTTAGATCCATCAGGCTAGGAAACTATTTTCAAGACTTCAACCTTCCCATAAACACAGCCAGATAAGCTTTGGATTCTAAGCAATTCACGGAGTCTCAGTGGTTATTCCACTCAACCTTTATGTCTTGAGAAGCAATATTGAGATGCACATGAAGGATGGTTTTATTGTAAGGATAAGTTTGAATTGACTCTAACTTTTGCTTTAATTAAATTATTTGCAAACTGCTTGCCCGGTGTGGCTCAGCAGTTGAGCATCGACCCATGCACCAAGAGGTTGCTGATTCAATTCCCAGTCAGGGCACCTGCCCAGGTTGTGGACCCAAACCCCAGTATGGGGCATGCAGGAGGCGGCCAATCGATGTTCTCGCTCATCGATGTTTCTTTCTCTCTCTCCCTCTCCCTTCCTTTCTCTCTAAAATCAATAAAGAAAAAAAATTAAAAAAAATTATTTGCAAACTTGTTTATCATATTTAATAATAATTGAATGAAATTTGAAATGTTATATTCTATGCCCAACCCCTCCTCCGTGCAACTAAACAGAGCTTTCTTGTCCAAAGATTTTTTTTTGTTCTTTAAGAAGGCAAACAAAAATTGCTAATGATATTATTGCTTTTAGTGGAAACTTCAGTACGAACTTAAGGTGAATACAGAATTTTTCTTTGATTCTGCTCTTAAATCAGAAAGTACTCCCTTTTTTCTTCTCTCCTGACTCTGATTTGTCTGCATAGCTCTCAATGTATCTATTCCCTAGTATGTCTCCCACTGTCCAGTTTGTCCATCCATCAAAGAGCAAATGCTATGAATTAATGGCCATATATGGTTAATAAACTTAAAAATGGCATCAGACTTAACCTCCCAGAATAGCCTAGGCCCACTGCAGAAGAGATTAGGTGAAAGCTAATGTCAATTGTTGGAAAGAGAAAAATAGGGAGGTCAAAAGCGCAATGAAATTAGAGTCAAAATACCTGTGTTCAAGGCCAGGATCTTAAAATGTATTAGTGAGCCATCTCTGACAATCAATTTCTCTGAGCTTTTTTTCTTAGTGGGAACTATTCAGCCATCTAGCCTTGCATATAACCACTAAAACAAGTATTTTTTTGGGCAAATTATATGTCAGAAACTTAATTTTTTGTAGTACTGATGTTGATGTGCGAACCACACGAAATATTGTCATATAAATGATATTCTTCATATTTCTATGGCTTACTCTGCAAAGAAACACAAAGATTTTTAATATCTTTTATGAATATAGTTTGTCTTTTGTATTGACTTTACTGTATTTAATTCAATTTCCAAATTATTTAAAGTATCAATTGCGTATTACATGAGTAAAAATATAGACAGATAACCAAGAAGTTATTTCAGTCTGAGAGTATGTTTGGAATTCAGTTTTACAACTAATTCTGCTGCACATTCACATCTAATGAAAAAACAGAAACAAAAATTACCTCACCATCACCACCAGCATGGACAACGACAACAATAGCAACCAGAACAAAACACTGTCTATTTCTTGCCAAGAGCTAGGAAGATTTATTTTCATTTTCCATATGTACAGGTCTTTCAGACTACATATGGAATCTAATGAATATGAAAATCTCTTACCATTGATATAATTGAATGTTAAAGTAATAATAATGAACCATGCATAACTGCCAAAATTTAATATTACAATGTTAGGACTTCTCTGTTTAAGATATATCTGCATTTTACAAATTGTTCTCAGCAATTTGTATTTTCATAAAAACAACATACAGTGTTTTCAACTTCTGCCCCTGTAATTTTCAGGCTCTTTTCCCATTGCCACAGTCTGCTAAACCTCTGTTCAGTTTTAACAGTCTGAGTAAGAAATACACACAACTGCTAGAACCATAAAACACAGAGCTATGTAAGGCAGAGACTAATGGTGGGGGAGAGACACTCTGAAAGCAGGGTAGCAGACATAATTTTTTAAGTAGGAAAAACAGCTCTCAGACACCAGACCAAATAAGAAGCACATGGTCAGTAAAGGTAGAGCAGCAGACTCTGGAACTGATAGTAAGGTAGGGAAATCCCAGATGTCAGAGAGCTTTATCTTTTGGTCTTCTTGTCTTTCCAAATCCATTAGAGTTACAAAAATTGCCTTAAAAGGAATTATATTTCAGTTTCTGCAATTCATTTTCAAAAACAGAGAAATAATATATTTGCTCCATGAAAACTGTATTAGTTGGCATTCACTGGTGCCAACTCTGGTCTGCTAGCTATCTCAATCATCTTCCATGGCTCTTCATGTTATTATTTTAGGAGAATTCCAAAATCTGCTCAGAGAAAATATGCTCAATGATTTATCTCACAAACATAACTTTTTTCCATGTTATTATAAAGATACTTAAAGGACTACTACATATTTGAACTAGTTAGCAAAGTTACTAAACATATCTAGTAGTACCAATATATATAGACAAGTTGACTTTTAAGAGGAAAATTTGGTCCATAATAACTGATTGTGTTACAAAGTCTGCCTTGTATGACACTTTAGGGACATTAATACAAAAAAACATTCTTATTTATTAGGAAGTAGTCAGGGAAATTGGATTAAAATTTAACTTGGGGGAAATTAACTTATAGATTGTCTGTCTTCCCATGAAAGCCTTGACCAGAAAGACCTTCATCTCATCCAAAGAGAACACTCGTTCAACCATTGTTTTGAGGGCCTGCCAGGCACCATCCAAAGTGAGGTGCTTCTGTTATGTCCTTATTTTGCCCAAGTGCATTAATCTTCTGTACATGTTAGCAACCATAGATTTGTCAGTGTCAAGAAAAATACTCGGTATAAAGGGTCTGTGCAATATGACTTTGTTTAGCTCTGGGAGCATTCAACTTCGTGTAAGTACCTTAACCCCCAGTCAGAAAACTTGTTAAAAATACATACCTAGTTTGAGTCTGAAAGGTTTAAAAAACTTGCCATAATAATGAATTTAAAATATTATAGAAATATAGTAATGAGCACATTGTTCCTTCGATAATATTTTCACTGCAATCAGTTACGTTATAGTAGTATATACATTCTTATCCCTAGGTGCTGACAAAGAAACGGGGAGTTTCAAGACCATCAGACAGAGGAAATGAATCTCCCAAGATTGCACAGACAGTAAAGGATGGACCCAGCACTCAAACCTCAGAACTCTGATTCAAAATTCTGTGCTCACTATTTCCCTACTGCTGCCTTTCCTCCCCTTGCAGTAAGACAGAGAAACTGAGTGGGCGAACAACTGTTCTTAAGAGTATTTTATCAAGAAGCAGAAAGCATAGTACAGGTCTTAGAAGACTGGATATATTTTTGTAAATATGAATTGAATCTAAATATTCATTGGATGTAAATATTGAATGGCCTAGACACATTTCAATATATCAAGATATATTCTGAGACCCTTTTGGAAATGATTGTGAGGGCAATTAACACTTTTTTGTTTCAAAAATTCTTAAATGACTTGTGATAAATTTTGTGTCATTAAATTGGCAATGTGGTTCACATTACTTCAAATTAAAAGTACCATTTAAAAGTGAATATGCTAATGTCAAAAATAAGTAGATTGTTTTTATGTATTTATATCAATTATTCACTGATCGTTTTCACTTAAAAGATAAATTTTATAACTGAAGAAACTGATATGAATGAAGTTATTGATTTGTTGACTAGGAAGCATTTTGTAGATCTGGATTTAAAACCATGGTTGCCCATTCTTGTGTTGTCTAAGGAGGCATTTTCTCTGTGCAGCACAGTTCTTCCAACACAAATGACGAAACTGGAGATCAGGACAGTCTCCTTGTTAAAGAAGGGCAGGCCATGTCATGTATGGACTCAGTTTAGTTTTTCTGAGTGACCTTGTCCCAGGGCAAGATAATAGACTGAAATATACAGGAGATAGAATAGAAATTTCTCTCATACCATTTCCTGCTTATGTTTCAAGCATTTAATATTTGGATAATTTCAAACATACACATTCATATTTTCAAATGCCCTCACTACAGAATGGCTTTTATGGTAAGACCCCACCTAGTCAAACAAATGAAATTTATAGAGTTTAGAGGACTGACTATGATTGATAATACATATGATTTAGTTTGCTGACAGGTGAAAAAGACAAGTCTTCATTAACATAAAAATAGTAAATTGCCTAAATATTGAAAAAATGTATGAGAATATATTAAATCAATGATGAATACACGGTTTTGAAATCTAGATAAATGTTTAAATTGTTTCTTCAATTACAGCCTGCAAAAGACATAACCTATAAATACAACTGTTGGAACTGGCTTTATTTTTTGTTACTATGAATATTATGTATTCGATGTGCTAATAGTTTATTTTGCCAACTACATTCACTTGATAACCATATCCAGGTTTCCAAGTGATGGGCAGCAGAGAAGAGGCTACTCACCCCACTGCCTATGGGGAGGGTGGTGCAGAGTAGAAAGGAGACTGTCTTGCATGCCCCTCCCTCCCTTTCTCCAACCTTCCTCCTGTCTTCTCTTCCTTCCTTTCTTTCTAAAACCATTTATTGAGCCCTTTTCATGATTTAAGTACTTTGCTAGAAGCTGGGGATAAAATGGAGAGTAAGATATCCACAGGGCTACCTTTCTGGACCTTAGAGACAATGGAGAAATCAAACTGATAAATTGGCAATTACATTCTCTAATTGGGAAATAAAGGGTTCTATTGGGTGACCTAACCAATTCTTTGAGGAAAAAAGAAAGCTTCTTGGAGGAATTTACATCTAAACAGGGCAAATTTATAATTTATTCCTTTTTAACGGGTTTCTTATTTCTGTAAAATTAAGATGCCACTCAAATCTTCCCTACCTTCAATTTTATTTTTTTGCTATATCCCTACACATGCCTTGGTCTCTAGCCCGTCTTCACAATCAGTATCCTTCTCTGATCTTAATTCCTATCATCTAGACATATTTATTTCACTCTATTTTGTATTATAGTTTATTGTTTCCATGTGTTTTTCCAGATAGAAGGCAAGGATTAATTCTCAATTTCCGTCTTAGTCTCCCACTTATAAACTTTGCTCTCCATAATTACCCAGAATGTATCATTGTGTCTTACCTATCACAGACATCTCTGATGGAACTAAAATGATTTACTGATTTTTCATTCATTCACTCAAAGAATTTATTTTATTTACCATGTACAGGAAAAAGAGAACAAAGTTGAACTTCCATAATGAGTATGAATAACACATTTAGTAGAGAAGATCAGACATATTCCCAAACAGGTTCAGTTAAAATAATTAGTTTATAACATTGAGTCTTCTGTTCAACAGCTATTTAATGAATGCCTACAATGTGCCAGTCTTCATTGTCAAAGAGTTTACAATCCATTTTGGGATATTTACAAGTAAACAGATGAATAAGTATCATGAATTAAGATAACAATTAAAGTGCTAATAAAAAAAGTAAAATAATGTAATATGTTAGATGTGCAAAAGGATTATGACAGATTAAGGCCTCTATGAATAGGTGCCATTTGAAGTGAGATCTGAATGGTGAAGAGATGTAGCCATGAGAAGATCAGAGAGAAAGGAATTTCAGGTGGAGGTGACAGTAAGTACAAAGAATGCATGTGACATAGTTGAGGAAAGTATAGAAGTATAACGAGGCTGGTGAGCAGTGTCTAGGAAAGGAGTGGTTTTGGAGGAAGATGAAGGCAGGGAACCTTGGTTGGCAGCTGTTACAGTGGGCCATAAGAAGAAGGTGAAGGTGCCTTGAAAAGAAGAGGTGGGATATGAAACAGAGAGAAATAGAAAAAATGGAGATATTCTATAGAGGTAGATTCAGCAGAACTTCCTGACAGTTGAGTACCAAAGAGTATAACAGATAGATTCACCATAACTTGTTATGTCATGAATATTCAAAATAGGAGGGAGTTATGGACATTGAGTTGTGGAGGAAAAACAGAATTTCCAATACTAATCCCCAGATATCCTAAGGTCTACCCTTTCACTGCTTCAATACAACTAAGATGAAGTATATATTTACCTTTGATAAGACTATGGAGGATAATTAGGGTCTTTGCTTTTGGCTAGAATTATATCAAATCAGTACATAATAAGACTTAACTCACCTTTATTAAAAACTTATCTAAGTGCAATCTGTGCCATAAAGTAGATCTTCCAAAAAATAATTTCTTCAATGGAGAATATTTAAAGGAGGAAATCCTTGGTGGCAAAAGTTTAGAACACTCCTACTTAGATTATGAATATTTTTGTGAGTTAGCTGAACTATCTACTTTCTTTCCTAACTCATCTGATTTGCTTATCAGTTCATCTTCTCCTCTCTATTGACCTTTGTCTGAAGTGGCAAGGAATGCCAGTGACTATAAATTATTCATATTTGAGTTTTGGAAAGTTCAAAAAAATATTTTCTGTAAAATAATATTTTAGCCTTGGCTGGTTTGGCTCAGCGGTTAGAGCGTTGGCCCGTGGACCAGAGAGGCCAGGGTTCGGTTCCCGCTAAGGGCATGAACATCGGTTGCAGTTTGTCCCTGGCCCCTGTTGGGGTCGTGTGGGTGGCAACCAGTCAATGTGTCTCTCTCACATCGATGTTTCTCTCTCTCTCTTCCTCCCTCTCTCCCTCCCACTCTATCTGAAGATAAATGCAAAAATGTCCTCGGGTGAGGATTAAATAAATAAATAAATAAATAATATTTTATCATCTACTTTTCAATTCCCCATAGCCAGGCACTTACACTATGAAAATTATTATTTTACTAAACTCTCTCTCTCTTATCTAAAGAATGTTTAGTTTTGCTGAAGGAAGTTTTTTTTTAAAATTACTGAAATAGAATAATTTTATTCAAACCCATTGACTTTTAACCTGAGATTTTTGGTCTTCTGTTACTATGATATCCTCTTATATACTATTTGAGTTATTCCAGAAATTGAAAGGTTCTGGAGAATAGCTTTTGAAATGTTTACCCAGTTAAAAAAGATAATTTTTATCATTATAAAAACAGAAGTGAAGAAACCACCATTAATGTTTATGTAATGCTAGACTGCAGGTACCCATGTTGTCTTTGAAGTACTTTTCTTTTGTATATGAAAGAAAAAACGGACTATTTTTCTAATGTTTGTCACAGTTCTTGCTGGAAATGTGATTATTTTTCTTTTTTTTTGTTGTTTGAGAATAATGGGCCCATGTTTGTGCAAACTATCCTTAAAATGAAGAGAACTTGTAGATGTATTTAAAATATCTGAGCCCGCGGGAGATCATATCCACAATGCAAGGCCAATGTAGGGCAAAATGGCTTTATTGCATGCGCCCGAGTCACACAACTACTTGTCATAGCCTGGGTCCTCCGATTCCTCAGTTGGTGCTCTTTGCACTCAGCGGCAAGGACCCAAATCACAGTCTAGTATTCTGGCATAGAATCGCTCTGCTTCCTTAACTGATACATAGCTGGTGTAAAGAAGATGTTAGTTGACAAAAGCTGGCCTGTTATAAATTGATGAAAGTTGGCCTGATGTGAACTCAAATCACATTTCCCAGGACACATTTCAGGTGGTCTCTAAATAAAGCATCCTTGGGTTTTTGCATTTTCATGGGGCTATGGTTTTCTGTACAGAATTTTAATGAGCTTCTATTCATATTTAAATATTTGAATGGTTAGATTTGTTTTTATGGTAAAAACAGATTTGAGGCATGTAGCGTTTTGGGCCAAAAACAGAACAATAAAAAATCCAGGTTTAATGAAACCATAGTTGGACTCAGTAAAGGAATAAGATAACTGGCAAGTCTAGTTTTTTGGTTTTCTAGAAAGATAAAGCAGAGATATTTTATCGTTGTCTAATGTTTGTAATAGCTCTTGTTGCCTCAAAAAAACTGGAAATGTATTT
This sequence comes from Tadarida brasiliensis, assembly GCA_030848825.1. Lineage (NCBI taxonomy): Eukaryota > Metazoa > Chordata > Mammalia > Chiroptera > Molossidae > Tadarida > Tadarida brasiliensis. The sequence continues at coordinate 59,392,204 of CM061258.1, forward strand.
TCTCATTTAGTATTCTTAAAAGAGCTCTTTGGATTATGTTCCCACTCACTGAAACACCAAAAATAGTGTGAATGAACTTAAATTACACAATGATAACTATTATATGAACCATGTTGGAAACCTCCTGGGTACTGGCAGCCCATACAATCCAAATTGTGTAGAATAAAGAGTTATTTCTAAGCTATTCTTGACGAACTTTGAGAATGTGAAAAGGGAGCTAATTGTTTTAGTCTTTTCTGTATTGATTATGTTGAAGGTCTAATTGAATCAGATAGACATAATAAAAACACAAGGTGCTGAACCACTGGGATAATGCAGTTGGACTTATTGTAAACTCTGATATAATTAAGGATTTGTTAATACTTGTATAATAAACCTCTATTACCAAGGACTTTTAACTAAGTATTAAAAATTCACTCTCAGCTGCAACTTGCCATTCATGGTTCCAGCTAGAAAGCAATTTACTTTTTACAAATTTTCTGAAAAAGAAGTCTTCCTGTGTAAAGCCTTATAACTAATTTTCCTTTAATAAAAAATTTCAGGCATGGATCTCCCTTCTGAATGGAAAATTTCTGATAAATGAGAAGTAAAAGAGGAAACAGTTCATTTCTATATCTAATATCTAATGTCCGTTCTCATCAGGTAGAAGACTCCTTTTTAAAGGCATATTTGCATTATTTTTTAATTAAAAGAGGAGCTCATGCTTATTTTATGAGGTTAAATAACAAAATTGTGTAAAGAAAATATTGAAAATTTGCCCCTTTCTTTTTTTTTTTATCCTCATCCGTGGACATTTTTCCATTTTTTTTGTTCAGTTAGAGTGGGAGGGAGAGAGAGGGAGAGAGAGAGAAAGAGAGAGAGAGAGAGAGAGAGAGAGAGAGAGAGAGAGAGAGAGAGAGAGAGAAACATTGACATGAAAGGCACACATCGACTGGCTGCCACCCGCACGACCCAACCAGGGCCGGGTACGCGCCCTTAGTGGGAACTGAACCCCGATCTCTCTGGACCGCCGGCCGGCGCACTAACTGCTGAGCCAAACCGGCCAGGACTGCCCCTTTCTTTCTTAATCCCACTCACCTGATATCTACTTTTGTTATATATTTGCTTACACAGTTCCATGTTTATACAAACACAAACATCTTTTGTTCGCCACATTTTTAAATGTCAAATGTGTACTTATTTCCTCTAAATCCCTTCCCAGTAGTGGAGCCAGATTTTTTTTCCTGCCAAGACCGATATATGGGCCCAAGCACACTCATTCTTCTAACATCTCTGATAAATTACTTACATATGCATCGTGAATTGAGAATTGTTGAGTCATAAAGTAATGGTCTGCTATTTTGAATTATTTACCCTCAAGTAACTTCCATCAGATCTTTTCACACTTATGCCAGCTTCTGCATGTCCTGGCAGGGAGATCCTGAGGGCTGTTTGGGGCCTCTGATAGATGCTTAGTAACCCTTCCAGCAACTAACTTATTCTGAATGCTCCATCCTGCAGAGAATGACAGCTGAGACTCCCTATGCCCTCTGCTCTAACTTCAAAGGTTTCTACTGAACTCCATGTTCCAAAAGTAAAAATCACTGAATGTTTTGATCACAAGAGGTAAATCTTCCTGAATTCTCCTCCAGACTCTGTAGGAAGAAGGATATATCACAGCACCCATTTGAGCAAAGTCCTGATAAAGAACACACATGTTTGATGAACCCATCATTGCAAATTTTTCAGTATTATTTTAGTGATTCTGGAATAAGTAGCAAAAGAAATAATAACATTGACCTCAATGAGTGATTAGTGATTGTTTGATGATCTTTATGATTATTTCTTTGGTAGTTAATTTATTGTATTAGTTTTCTATTGCTGCATGACCGACATTCTCTTCTCATTCTTACACATGAACATTGAAAGACATGGAAATAGTTTCACATATTCATAATCCTCACAAAGAGTGTCTGGCTGACACAGCCACCAAACGATCATTAGGTTTTACTGGTAATTTATTTAAAAAACTCTTTTCTTCATTTATTGATTTTAGAGAGAGAGGAAGTGAGAGGGAGAGAGAAATAGAAACATCGATAAGAGAGAACATCAATTGGCCACCTCCTGCATGCCCCCCATTGGGGATTGGACCCACAACCTGGGCATGTGTCCTGACTAGGAATCGAACCGGCGCCCTCTTGGTGCATGGGTTGACACTCAACCACTGAACCACATGGGCTGGACATAACAGTAGTTTATTTAGCTAGGGGAATCCAGCTATCATTCTCACTACCCTTGTTCCCTGTTTGTCTTTCCCTGACATTCAATATGAGCCAGTGAAAACCTCTATTTTCACCCTACTTGGATCATCTCAGAAATGTTCATCCTTACTAATGATTTGAGCCAGGCTTTAGAGCCTAAACAGCTTGGTTGTGTGAGGACATATTTGATGTAACCACTAATAATTTACATTAGTATATGATAAAGAAGTATCTGTTTCTGTGACCTACGTAGAACTTTGATGGCCTGAAAGAGTGAGATCTTTTTCCAACACACTCAATGTGCAACTGAGATGAATACTAAACAGAGCCTTTTCAAGATGTAATGGTTTGGAAAATTACCTAGGATGAGTCTTTCTTTATCCTTACAGTGTTAATGAACATGAATTTTCCAGAAGTGTCTTACCTACGTGCTACATATCAACTAAAATCTCTGCAGTCTTTCATTATACTCTCTACCAAAAGGCTTAATTTAAATAAATTTGAATATTTATAATATTGGTGTTTGAGTTACAGAAACTTAAGGGCCTGAGAAGTTTATAGGTTTAAATAATAATTCCTTGTGATCAAATGTTAATTTAATGTAGATACAAATGGCAAAGATGGTGTGGTAATGGGCATTGGAGGAAAGAACTCTACCTGGGATCACCATGTTCTCTCCCTTTGAGATGTATGTTGTTCTATAGAGACACCTTCCAAATCCTTCAACATGTTCAAATGTGAATATAGAGTAACCTTATAGTAACAAGATTTAACAATAAATTAGAAATAATCAAATTACATACATCTTTTCTTTCTTTTAGAGGAAGACACATTGAAAGAGTGTTATCAAGACATTGCTTTTCACATACGTTCATTAGTAATTCAAAGATTTAGTAGCTGATGGGGATGTTAGTGTAATTAGCAGGAAAAAAATGGAAGAAATGCATGTTGCTATAGCAATGTGTTCATCATGAATGATATACAGCATAAACACCCAGATTAATTTACAAGATGCCAGGTAGAAGGCTGCATGGCTGACTAGGCTACTCTCAGATGCCACAGTATTTGTTTTTATTAAGTATAAACATTACAGTGGAGCTTTCAAGGTATGTGTGCTTGTCACTGTCAATCACAGAGGGGTTGCATTCCCAAAGAGTTTTCAATTCACTTTAAATTTTTTACAGATGAAGGGAAACATTTTTTAGAGAATAAAAAAAATTTACCAGCACAGATGACATTTTGACACTGAAACACGTTCAACTATCTCCTTGTTCACGGGCAGAGTGTGTTTCTGTTTTATCTGCACACTTGCCTTTTTAATACCAGAGGTATTGGATTTTTAATGTGCAAGTGAATTTAAAAATATCGAAATTGGAAGCCGTGCTGTTAGGAAACCTCTTAAGAAAGCACTTGTGGATATGATCATAAGCCGTATGATATTTTAGCCCACCATAGTTTAGGTTATTACTAGAAACTCAAGACAAAAAAGGCATCCTTACCTCACTGGGCAGGGGAATGTGATATGTGGGTGTATATATATAGGTGTGTGTTTATGAGCAAGTCTGAGAGACATGGTTGCCAACTGGATGTTTGTTGCTGATGGTATTTTGGGGCCTGGAGCCAGACACATGGGATGGTACTAGGAACTCACATTCCTCGGCATGGCCACTGGAGTGGTTCCACAGCCCTGGCACGAGCAGAGCATGCTCGTGACCTGACTTTCTTTTTCTCCGTTGCCTGCACAAGCCAACTTCAGAGTTTGACACAAATTGGAAGGGGCTGGAATGGGGTGGATAGGTTAAGAGAAAGGCTCAAGAATTTTAAAGATAGTAAAGCTCAGATAAGCTCCTCTGCATTTCCTTACTATTGGCACTTATTGCTCACAGGAAAATTTAGAGGCTGGGTATGATCTGTGTGGATGACGTGCGATTGACGGGACTTTTACCAGTTTATTCAGCATGTAAAAATGGCAGAAAAAGGTGTGATGTGGGTGGCCATTGTATTTTACTCACAATACACGGGAAGACACAAAGTGGAGATGTGGTATTCTCCTAGGATACAGATTGTGTAGCATCTACTTGGGACAAAAGTCAAGTCACCATATGCGTCTAGAGCACCTAATTTAAGTAAGACAAGGTCATTGTCCTTGGGCAGCATACAACTGGTAAGGATCCCCAGTACAGAGTTCTTGATACAGTGCCAACATGTTGAGGGCAGGAACTTGAAGGACATCAGGAAGAGAAGGAGATTTGTGGTTGTGTTTTTCCTCCATTCTAGAGAAGGACTGGGTCTCTGGGACTAACTCCCAACATCTGGTTAAACCATGTATGCTATGTTATTTGGCCAAGGAAATTCTTAAACATTAAGCCAGGCCTGGCATTCACCAGTACTATCCCTATGGGACTGAGCTTGGAGGCTAGAGGTTGCCAAACCCAAGTTTGGACAGTGCATTACTTAGACTGCATAGACAGACAACTGTGCAGAGGAAACGAACAATAAACATTGTGTCCTTTGGGGTTCCACAAAGGAAAACAATAAACTTGCATCAATCATGGTTCCAATAAAAGATGGGTTGCTTCAGGCTACTGCCCAAATAAAGGCTCTTACAGGCAGGCAGCCCCTAAAGAGAAGTAACTTTCTTTCCTTGCCACACCCTATTGGGGAAGCAATTGCTGGCCACCAGTGAAGTTGGTGCTAATCTAATCAGGATGTTTTGCTTTAACTTCTGGTGTGGCTTTTTGTCTGGATTAAAGAAGAAAAAGAAAGACTTTTTAAAATGTTGCATTTCCAACTTGTTTGTATGGGTTTCAATGTCTCATTTTTTCTTCCCAACACAAATTTTGCCTTAATAAAATTGGTTTAGGCATTTAGACTTTTAACAATACCACTTAAAGTATATAATACAGTGATTCTTAACCTGAGGTGATTTTGCCCCAATAACACATTTGGAAATGTCTGGAGACATTTTTAATTGACATGGCTGAGTGAGAGGGAGTGTGTGCTAACTGGAATATACTGGGAATGGCCAAGTATGCTGCTAAATATCCAATAATACACAGACATACCTCCAAAACAAAAATTTATATGATCCAAAGTGTCATTAGTATGAAGGTTGAGAAACCCTAATCTACTATAATCATATGACAGAATCTTGATGTTGATCCTGTGTTTAGCAAAAACACTTCAAAGATGCATCTAATGCAAATAAATTATGATTTCATTATTATAAAATGGTAAATATGTACTGCTTGCAAAGTATGTCATGTAAAATGCTGAAAAAATATAACAGCAAAGGTAACTAGCAATCTAATAATAATTTAGATTCTCTTTTCAAATCTAGGGTGGCTAGAGGAAAAAAATTACTAAAAATATGATTTCTGAAAAGGTGATAGTTTCACATTTAACCTCTGACATAAAATAACCATCCTAAAAATTGATAACATACCAAATGTTCATTTGTCTGTATATTATTTGGAAATAGAAACAAAGTTTTATAAACTCTTGTTGGGTACAATAACACCTCTATGTGTGTGTATGTGTGTGTGTGCATCTTATTTTACAAGAAAAATTAATAGAGAGCAAAATAAAGTATGTATAATTACCAAACATTATTGTATCTTTGAAGTTATAATGAATTATAATATTCAGAGGCTTTCGGGTTTCTTTCCAGTATACGGCAGTATAACTGTAAGAATCCCAAATATTGATGAGAGAACTGCATATTTTTGTGTATCAATGGGAGTATATTACCTTTCCTCACATGTTATCAACTAAAAAGAATTATTTAACAGTTATCCATGGTTTGTTTCTGTGTGTGAATTATAAAATAAAAATGTTACTAAAGAAAAATAACATCTAAGTTTAAACTATTAGGGGGACCGGAAAGTAATGTCGCTTTTGCACAACTCGATATTCTGTTGTCATTTATCAGCTCATTGTGCACTTCAAAATCGTGCCAAAGACATTTTAAGGTTAGAGTGACCTGTTTACTCATAAATAATTAAATCTTAATTTTTTTTCCAATTTATAGTGAAATGACCAGCCAAATACCAGAAGAGGTACATATCCGGCATTGTATGCTTTTTGAGTTTCACAAGGGTAGTAACACAACAGTTGCTACCAAAAACATTTGCGATGTTTATCCAAGTGCATTAGACGTTCGTAAATGCCAAAGGTGGTTTTCTAAGTTCACATCCGGTAATTTTGATCTTTCTGACTCGTATCGATCAGGAAGACCAACAACTTTAGACAATGACATGTTAAGGGTGGAAGTGGAAGCAAATCCGTGTCAGACAATCGAGGAACTGTCAAACACTCTAAACCAACCTTGGTCGACCATCCAAGAACATTTGCAGCAGATTGGTACAGTAAGCAGAGCAGGTGTTTGGGTCCCGCATAATCTGTCCAAAGAAAACAAAGCTAACCGGTTCACCACATGCAACTTATTGCTTCAGCGGCACAATACAGAAGCGTTTTTTGATCGCTTGATCACTGGAGATGAAAAATGGGTCCTCTATGATAATCCAAAACGCAAAAGGCAGTGGCTCTCTCCAAATAAATCGCCACGAAGTACAGCTAAACCAGGTTTACAGCCCAAAAGACACTTTTGTGTGTTTGGTGGAGTATTCGCAGGGTCGTTCATTTTGAAGTGCTGAAACCGGGACAAACTGAATGCAGACCTTTACTGTGAACAATTGGATTGAGTAAATCAATCTTTAATTGAAAAGTGTCCAGCGATTGTCACCAGAAAAGGCGTTATTCTGCAACACGATAATGCAAGATCGCACTGCACAAGACGAACCCTGGAAAAAATTAATGAATTGGGGTGGGAGGTATTGCCTCACCCACCATACTTGCCGGATTTTGCACCATCAGATTTCCATTTATTCCGATCGCTACAACATTTTCTAAGTGGCAAAAAATTTGACAATTTAGATGATGTCCAAAATGCCATCTCCAGATATTTTGCTCAAAAACCAATTGATTTTTATTGATCCGGCAATCAAAACTTGCACACTAGATGGCAAAAGGTTGTTGATAACAAGGGTGATTACATCATTGATTAAAAATAAAAACTTGTTAAAAATTTATCTGTTTGAATTAATGTCGTAAAAACACGACATTACTTTCAGCTCCCCTAATATAAAATAGTTTATAATGAAAAATCAGAGGTTTTTAAAATAATTTTTTGCCATTTAAAAATATTCATTCATTGTAGAGAGAGAAAGAGGGAGAGAGAGAGATTGATTGATTGATTGATTTGCTGTTCCACTCATTCATGTATGTACTCATTGGTTGATTCTCGTATGCGCTCTGACCAGGGATTGAACTTGAAACTGGTGTATTGGGATGATGCTTTAAACAACTGAGCTACTTGGCCAGAGCAGTATTTTCATTTTTTTCTAATTTAAAAATCTTATTCTGTTTTATTTCGTACACAAGGATATGGGTCCTACATAAATATAATTAGAAAATTATCAATTCAGGCATGAACATTCATATTTTAATTAAAAAAGAAACATAATTATAACTTTTATGATCAGTGTATATATGTGACTAAAATTGTGTTTGTGCTATACATTATCTTCATATACAAGTACTGTAAATTATCAGTGAAGATGTAACCTAAAAAAAAAATTTACTTTTTCAGGTATTAAAATTATCAACTTACATACCTTTTTATTCTTCAAGGATGTAAAAAAAGGCCAAAATGACTCACTTGTTTGTAAGAAAACTAGGGTATATATAAAGCCCAAATGTGTCTACACCAAAACTCCAAGCTCTTAGTCCTAAAATGTTGCTTTCCACCAATCTGAGGGCTTCTATGATGGAGTGAAAAAGCTCTATATATCACAGGCATCGTTTGTAGCTGAATCTGTGGAATAATTGAGAAATGCATGATTTGATTTTATTGTATATGTTCCTAAGATGTCATAACTAGGTAGTGAAGTACAGTCTTCAGGTATGGTGTCTCGATATAACTCAAATGGGCAAATACATTTAAAGATTCTGATACAGTAAGAACCTTGGATGAACTTGATTATCTACTTGGCTGAACCATATTGCAATCTCACCTTGAGTACAGTCTATGCTGAAACTGACTTCCCATTCTTTCCATTATATTCTCTTGCCTGAAACAGTTCTTAAAATGTAATTGTTGGTAGATAGGTATTAAAGGAGAGCAAAGTGTGTTGGACAGGAACCCGTGGAACATCAGTATTTAAGTTCTGAATGAGGAAAGAGAGGTAATTAAAGAGACAGAACAAAAGCATCCAGGGAATTGGTAAGAAAATCATAAAAGAACACAAGAGTGGTATCACAGAAACCAAGAAAAGGGATGTATCAAGAAGAAAGTTGTGGTCAAGAATGCCGTTGGAGCTCTTGGATCAAATACTTTTTCTGCAGCTTCATGTTTACAAGTTGAGGTGTGGACAATGGAATCTTTGGGGGTATTCTGTAAATGTACCAGGACTGAAACTTTTGCAGTTTTGTGTAGGTCAGAATGTTCTGCTGTAATTTAACAAAGTAGACATAGACTAGTGATGATCAAGAAGACTAGAAAATGAATACTTCTGTGACCTGTAACTAATCTCCGCTCTTTATTTAAATCTATATAGTTTTTGGTGCAGTGTAGACAAACAAGATTCCAGAGAAAAGTGGGACTGAAAAACCATGACTCAATTATACTCAAACATATGTGGATTTATTTATATGTATACATATGTGTATATTTCCCTTAATCTGATGTGAACCAATATTTTTTTTTCTTTTATTTATTTATTTATTTTTTTATTTATTAGTTTACTTTTGTTACAGATGTTTCTCCTTTTTTCCCCCATTGACACCCTTCTCCCCCTCCCTCCCTGCCCCGTCCCCAGTTTTGTTGTCCACGTCCATTGGTTATGAGTACATGCGTACAAGCTCTGTGGTTCATTGCTCCCCTCCCCCAATCCCTCCTCTGGCAATTGTCAGTCTGTACCCTACTTCCATGTCCCTGGGACTACCCTGTTCCTCAGACTGTTATGTTCATTATATTCCAGAAATAAGTGAGATCATATGGTATTTGTCTTTCTCTGCTTGGCTTGTTTCGCTTAGGATAATAGTTTCCAGGTCCTCCCATGTCATCTCAAAGGATAAGAGATCTTTCCTTCTTACAGCTGCATAGTACTCCATTGTGTATTTGTACAATTGCTTTTTTATCCATTCATCCACTGATGGACACTTGGGCTGTTTCCAGATCTTAGCTATTGTAAATAGCACTGCTATGAACATGGGGGTACATATATTGTTTCTGATTGGTGTTTCAGGCTTCTTAGGGTATATTCCTAGGAGTGGGATCACTGGGTCAAATGGTAATTCAATTTTTAATTTTTTGAGGTAACACCATAGTGTTCTCCATAGTGGCTGCACCAGTCTGCACTCCCACCAGCAATGTACTAGAGTCCCCTTTTCTCCACACCCTCGTCAACACTTGTTGTTTGATGATCTGTTGATGGCGGCCATTCTGACAGGTGTGAGGTGATACCTCATTGTTGTTTTAATTTGCATTTATCTGATGATTAGTGACATTGAGCATTTCTTCATATGTCTCTAGGCCATTTGTATGTCCTGTTTGGAGAGGTGTCTGTTTAGTTCCTCTGCCCATTTTTTAATTGGGTTCTTTGTCTTCCTTTTGTTGAGATGTATGAGCACTCTATATATTTTGGAAATTAATCCCTTATCTGATATATCATTGGCAATTATGCTCTCCCATACAGTGGGTTGCCTTTCCACTTTGATGGTTGTTTCTTTTGCTATGCAGAAGCTTTTGAGTTTGATGTAGTCCCATGTGTTCATTTTTTCCTTTGTTTCTGTTGCCTTAGGTGATATATCAGTGAAAATTCTGCTGCGTATGATGTCTGAAATTTTGTTGCCTACATTTTCTTCTAGGATTTTTATGGATTCATGAGTCACATTTAAGTCTTTTACCCATTTTGAGTTTATTCTTGTGTATGGTGTAAGTTGATGGTCTAGTTTCATTTTTTTCCATGTAGCTGTCCAATTTTCCCAACACCATTTATTAAAGAGGCTGTCTTTACTCCAGTGTATGCTCTTGCCACCTTTGTCGAATATTAATTGAGCATAATGTTTTGGGTCAATTTCTGGGTTCTCTGTTCTATTCCATTGATCTATGTGCCTGTTCTTGTGCCAGTACCAGGCTGTTTTGATTACAGTAGCTTTGTAGTATAACCTGATGTCCAGTATTGTAATCCCACCTACATTGTCCTTCTTTTTCAAGATTGCTGTAGCTATTCGGGGTCTTTTTTGGTTCCATATGAACTTCTGAAGTATTTGTTCTAGTTCTGTTAAATATGTCGTTGGTATTTTGATGAGGATTGCGTTAAATCTATAGATTGCTTTGGGTAGTATGGACATTTTAATCATGTTAATTCTTCCAATCCATGAACAAGGTATGTGCTTCCACTTTTTTATATGTTCCTCTATTTCTTTTTTCAATGTCCTGTAGTTTTCTGCAAATAGGTCCTTTACTTCTTTGGTTAAGTTTATTCCTAGGTATCTTAATTTTTTTGCTGTGATGGTAAATGGGATTGTTTTTTTAGTTTCTCTTTCTGTGAGTTCATCATTGGTTTATAAGAATGCCATCGACTTCTTGACGTTAATTTTGTATCCTGCTACTTTGCCAAATTCATTAATTAAGTCCAGTAGATTTTTGATGGAGTCTTTAGGGTTTTCTATGTATAATATCATGTCATCTGTGAATAATGACAGTTTCACTTCCTCCTTTCCAATTTGGATCCCTTTTATTTTTTCTTCAAGTCTGATTGCTATGGCTAAGACTTCCAGTACTATGTTAAATAAGAGTGGTGAAAGTGGGCATCCTTGTCTTGTTCCTGTTCTTAAGGGAAATGTTTTTAGTTTTTGCCCATTGAGTATGATGTTGGCTGTAGGTCTTTCATATATGGCCTTTATTATATCAAGATATGATCCCTCTATTCCTAAATTGCTGAGTGTTTTTATCAGAAATGGGTGCTGGATTTTGTCGAATGCTTTTTCAGCGTCTATTGATATGATCATGTGGTTTTTATCTTTCATTTTGTTTATGTGGTGTATCACACTTATTGATTTGCGAATATTGAACCAGCCTTGCATCCCTGGGATGAATCCCACTTGGTCATGGTGAATAATTTTTTTGATGTATTGCTGGATCTGATTTGCTAGTATTTTGTTTAGAATTTTGGCATTTATGTTCATCAGGGATATTGGCCTGTAGTTTTCTTTCTTTGTAGTGTCTTTTTCTGGTTTTGGAATTAGGATTATGCTGGCCTCATAAAATGAGTTTGGAAGTCTTCCTTCTTGAATTTTTAGAAATAGTTTGAGAAGAATGGGTGTTAGTTCTTCTTTGAATGTTCGGTAAAACTCCCCCATGAAGCCGTCAGGGCCTGGGCTTTTGTTTGCTGGGAGGGTCTTGATTACATCTTCAATTTCCTTCTTTATTATTGGCCTGTTCAAGTTTTCTATCTCTTCCTGGTTCAGTTTTGGGAGACTATGTGTTTCTAGAAATGTGTCCATTTCGCTTAGATTGTCGAATTTGTTGCCATATAAATGTTTATAGTATTTGTTAACGATCCTTTTTATTTCTGTGGTGTCAGTTGTTACTTCTCCTCTTTCATTTCTGATTTTGTGTATTTGGGTTCTCTCTCTTTGTCTCTTGGTGAGTCTAGCTAAGGGTCTATCAATCTTGTTTATCTTTTCAAAAAACCAGCTATTTGTTTCATTGATCCTTTGAATTGTTTTTTTGGTCTCCATGTCGTTTATTTCTGCTCTGATCTTTACTATTTCCTTCCTTCTACTTGCTCTAGGGTTTTCTTTTTGTTTGCTTTCTAGTTCTTTAAGTTGTGAGGTTAGATAGTCAATTAGAAATTTTTCTTCTTTCTTGAGGTAGGCCTGTAGTGCTATGAACTTCCCTCCCAGAACTGCTTTCGCTGCATCCCATAGATTTTGCGTTGTTGTGTGTTCATTTTCATTGGTTTCCAGGAAGTTTTTAATTTCTTCCTTGATCTCCATGGTAACCCATTCATTGTTCAGTAACATGCTATTTAGCCTCCATGTGTTCAAATGTCTTTGCATGTTCTTCTTGCAATTGATTTCTAGTTTCATGCCATTGTGGTCTGAAAAGATGCTTGATATGATTTCAATCTTCTTGAACTCGTAGAGACTTAGTTTGTGCCCTAACATGTGGTCTATCTTTGAGAATGCCCCATGTGCACTTGAGAAGAATGTGAATTCTGCAGTTTTGGGGTGTAATTCTCTGTATATATCTATTAAATCCATTTGATCTAGTGCTTCATTTAGAATTTCTGTTTCCTTGTTAATTTTTTTGTCTAGATGATCTATCCAGTGATGTCAGTGGGATGTTGAAGTCTCCTGCTATGATTGTATTGCTGTCGATTTCTCCTTTGAAGTCCTCCAGAAGATTTTTAATATATTTTGGTGCTCCTATATTGGGTGCATATATGTTTACCAAGGTTATATCTTCCTGTTGGATAAACCCTTTCAATATTATGTAATGGCCTTCTTTGTCTCTAGTTATGGTCTTCAATTTGAAGCTTTTGTTTCCTTTCCATTTGCTTGGAAGATTTTTTTCCATCCCTTTACTTTCAACCTATGTGAGTCTTTTGTTGTGAGGTGGGTCTCTTGTAAACAACATATATGTGAATGATGCTTTCTTATTCAGTCATCTACTCTGTGTCTTTTTATCGGAGCATTCAGTCCATTTACATTTAAGGTGATTATTGATATGTACTTATTTATTGCCATTTTTGTTCAGTGTGGTTATATTTTTCTTCCTATTTCTTCTACTAATTACAGCAGTCCTTTTAACATTTCTTGCAGTGCTGGTTTGGTGCTAATATATTCCCTTAGCCTTTTTGTGTCTGGGAAGCTCTTCATTTGACCCTCTATTTTGAATGATAGCCTTGCTGGATAGAGTAGTCTTGGATTCAGATCCTTGTTTTTCATGACATTGATTACTTCATGCCATTCCCTTCTGGCCTGTAGTGTTTCTGTTGAGAAGTCAGCTGATAGCCTTATGGGGTTTCCTTTGTAGGTATCCTGTTGCTTATCTCTTGCTGCCTTTAGGATTCTCTCTTTGTCTTTAATTTTTGGCATTTTAATTGTTATGTGTCTTGGTGTGGGCCTGTTTGGGTTCTTCTTACTTGGGGCTCTCTGTGCTTCTTGAACTTGAATGCCTTCTTCCCTCACCAGGTTAGGAAAGTTTTCTGTCACTATTTCTTCAAATATATTCTCTAACCCTTGCTCATTTTCTTCTTCTTCGGGGACTCCTATGATGCGAATGTTATTACGTTTCCAGTTGTCCCACAGTTCTCTTAAGCTATCTTCCTGTTTTTTAATTGTTTTTTGCTTTTGGTTTTCTGATTGGTTGATTTTTTCTACCCTGTCATCTAATTCACTGATCCGGTCCTCCGCTTCCTCTACTCTGCTGGTCAGTCCTTCCAAGGTGTTCTTTATTTCTGCTATGTCATTCTTTATTTCCACTTGGTTGGTTTTCATGGTGTTGATGTCCTTACTCATGCTGTTTAGTTTCCTCAAGATCATGGCTCTGAACTTTACCTCTGATAATTTGCTTAACTGCATTTCATTTATCTCATCTTTGGTAGAGTTCTCTTGTTCTTTCATTTGGGATCTGTTTCTTTGTTTCACGATTTTGGCTATCTCAGTGGGTTTTGGAGCCTGCCAAATTTTCCCTGTGGGTGTTGGTGTTCTGCTATTTGTGGTTCCCTCTACTGGGTTTGGATGAGTGTGGAGGACCCTCCTTAAACACCACTGTCAAGTCTCACTTTCCTGGGTAGATTTGTAAGCTAGGAAAGGTTCAGTCATGCTCTAGCTTTTTGCCTGGAGGCTATTAGCCTCAGTTACTTGAAAAGCCTTAGGATCTCAGTTGAATGAGAAACTCCCTCAGGTGTTTATAGTGTAAGAGGATTTCCCGAGGGTGGGGCCGATGCTGGTTGTTAATGAGCCTCAATTTGCATTTCTTTACCTCTTTGCCTCACCTGGGAATCTCCGAGGGAGGGGTTGCCACAGCTCCGGGAAGGAGCAAACTTGGCTGCTGTTCTGTGTAAATGGGAAGGAGCGGGCTGGCCACCACCGTCCTTTGTGGCCGCAGCTCAGCACAAACTCTGAGCGCCCTCCAAATCCCAGGTGTCCCCACAGAGTTCCAGTCCAGTCCGCCCTCCCTCTGCCAGAGCCCCAGGTGAGTGGCTGTAGCTATTTAGCGCTCTGTCCCAGTCCTCTGCACTGTGGAGCAGCTTGGGTTCTCAACCCTGAGGGCGGGCGCCGGTGCTGAGGGCTCCCAGCCACCCTCACTTGCCTCCACAGATCCTACCAGGCTCATTCAGTGTCCCTGGTTGTATGGTCCTCTCCCACTGCTTTTCTGTTGCTTTTCCCTGATGATTTGTCTTTATTTTAGTTGTAATTCCCGTTTGGTCCTGGGAGATCGTCTGTGTAGCTTCCATTCACTCCACTGCCATTTTCTCCTCCTCGTGAACCAATATTTTAAAATAAAAAATATTTTGTTGGATTTTTAAATAGAGACAATTTCATGGATTTTATTGTGGCAAGATGACAACCAAATATCAATGCTTACCTATCTTTAGATACTGTTATAATTGATCAGGATGATTATTCCTCAATATATTCATTAAAACACTGATAACATTTTTGATAATTTTTATAATCAATACACAACAATATACAATATATGGTAAAAGAGTCTTTTCATTTGTATGGTTATATTCAGCTAAACTCATAGATGTTCAGTTCCCTTTAGGCAAATGTAATGCTTACTTGAGAAGGTGCTTGAAAGGATTCCAATGAAAACAAAGCAGGTGCTGTTAGATTCCATGGTAAAATAAATCACATTTAAAAACTACATTCCATCCTTTACACAGTCCAAAGTGTGTAGTCTCCCTCAGATAGCAAAGGAAATATTAAAATTTAATTAAGCAATACTTTTACTACTTCCCTTGGTTGAAAACTTTTAATATTCTGAAAAGTTTACATGTGTTTCCAATTTCCAAGGCAATGTATTTAATTTCAAACCAATTCATAGTTTCTTTATAATAAGCAACAGGAAGATGAACCTGATTCTGAAAATCAAGCTTGAATCTCAAGACTTTATTCAAAAGAATAGTAAAGATGGGAGTGTAGCTGTTATTTCAGTTTATTAGATGAGAAAAAGAGAGAAAGTCTGACCAATGAAACTATATCAGACATTAATACAGAGTCATCAAGGAGCTTTGGTGAACATTCCACCTAAAACACTGCCTGCAAACTCCGTTCCTGGCCAGGTCGCTATCTTCTTACACTTTATTATACTCAGCAGTTTTTGAAGATACATAATTATTTATTTACTCAGTTGGTTATTAGTTATACCAAGACTGTAAGCTCCATGAGGGCAGGGAATTTGTCTTGCTCATTGCTGTGTCCTAGGGCCTACTTCAGTACCACCCACATATTAGGTGCTCAATAAAACTTTCTGAATAAACAAGTCAATGAGTGTGTTCTTTCCTAACAATTAGGTATCTTAAGTAGAGGAATAATTTATGTTGTTTTAAAATATTTCCAGTTCCTTTAATAATCCATAGAAGATGATTTTAGAAACCTTACTAATTTATGTTATAAAACATAGAAAGGTGTTTACTCAGCTTTTACTTTGTATATGGTGCTTCCAGTATACTTGTGTTTGTTGTATAATTGTCAGCCAGTAAATCAAACACTTTACAGGCCAGGTCCATTATGTTTATTATAATACCTAATATTTATTCTTGTCTTGTGAGCTGCATATAATTGACTCCATTTTATAGATGATGACACTGATATCCAAAGATATAAGTAACATACTTGATATACTTAAGGACACATAGTTAGTAAATAACATAACTGTGATTTGACCCATCTGGCTGATACCACATATCTTTTCCCATTGAATCCTCTAAACACTCTAAAGTACCAAATGAACAAACAGGTTTGAGTCTTGTTTACAAATGAATTTCATTTAACGGTACCTTATTGATAAATTAGCATGGAATCATCTTTAAAAATCAATACAGTAGTTAATATCTATATTTTTGCTTACACTAAATAATAGCAGATCACATATTATTTTTTCTATTTTTTAGATTGAGGTATGATTGACATATAACACATTAGTTTCAGATGTACAACATAATGACTCAACACGTGTACATTGTGAAATGATCACCATAACCAGTCTACTCAACATCCGTCCCCATACGAAGTTACAATTCGTTTTTATTGCAATCAATTTTAAGTAAGAATTTTAAACATATTATGTGTTTTTGTAATGGCAAATTTCTTAGTATATACCCTGGATATGTATAATTTCAATAGAAGTCTGCAAGTTAATTTTAAATCTACAGAAATATTAGTAAAGTATTAGAAAACTTATCTTCTTGGTCACTGTAGTAGGAACCTATATGTTAATTGAATGATTCCTAAATAGTTGGAACTATTAGGAGGAAATGCAGACTTTATCCAAATTACAGAATTCTCTAGATGATAGTCCAAGATAACACATTTTAAAGAAGATATAAATCTAGATACCCGTCTTTGCCTGTCTCAGATAGGAGGCTGCCAGTTACTGAATATTGTTATTCTGTAGGAACAGGAAGGAAATAAAGCAGTTCTTTCTTTGGCCTGGAAACTTCTTGCAGAAATCAGTCTTGACCACTTATATAGTCATATGTCTAAAGAATGATTTTGTTCAGCATGTTAGTGAGCTTTGCAGTGTCTCCCCCCAATATATTCTACTCTTGATTCAATTGTGTAGCAGACATGTACTTCAATGGAATTGATCTGAATCCAAGCCCCATAGGTGGGACCAGGTAAGTCTAAATGAGGATAATTTTGTCTTTCTTGACATTGTGATTGCTTCTGGAAACTTTGGCCCACACCAATTAGTGGATGATATTCTCACTTCCACAAATATTGATTTAGGGTGGGCAAAAGACCTAAGCTAGTCCAATGATAACAAAACTTGGGCTGTAAGAGATGCTATCTCTCTCTTCTGTATGTTAACCAAATGGCATGTGGCCCAGGTAGGGTTGGCAGCCAGCTCCTTGCCACCAGAAGGGCCATTTTAGTAAAAAACCCAACAGGTAAAAGTGAACAGTTCAAGGAAGGTGCAAAGAAGCAGATTGCCCTGATAAATTTCTCTCTGTGGCTCTTCCAACCTCTGCACTTGTATGAGACTCATTATTTTTGCTATTTTGAACCGAGTATTCTGTCACTCAGCTAAAATCCTCCTATGAGGTTATTGAAATTAACTCCGAGTCCATTTTCTCCCTCTGCCTCCTCAACTCATCAGGGACCAAAGCCTTCTGATTCCTTCTCCTAGATATTGCTGTTCTTGTCCTTTTCTCTCCATTCCTACTGGCTTAATTTGGGTCCTTCTGTTTTCCTGCCTGTACTGCTACACTAGCTTGTTAATACAGGTCTCTTTCATTCTAATTTACCTGCTAACGAAGTTCTTTGAAAGCTCACTACTGCTTCCAGGATAATGCTCAAATTCTTCAGAAGTCATCAGGAAACTTTGGCTCTTTCCTACTCTTAAAATCCATCCTGAAATCTAGCATACGTTGCTCTGGTTGTTTGAATGTAATACATGTGTTATTCTCTTTGGGCCTTTGCCTGTTTATCTTCTGGGTAACTCTGACCCATTTTTGACCAAACAACTCAGCTAGAATACCACCTCTTTGGTAAAGAGTTTCTTCATTGCTTTTCCTTTGCTTCCTGCATGGCTAGTTGCTTATTCTTCAGTGTTCTCATGGCACTTTATGCATGCACTTGTCCACACTTTCCACATTGTGTTGTAATGATTTGTTTACAGTTTGATCTCCCTTCTAGACTATGACTCACTGAGGGCCAGGTCTGGATGAAGACATTGTTTTCCTCCCAACTCAGCCTAAGGCTCTACACATAGTGCAAATTTAATAAATGTTCACTGATTATGTGAATAAAGGACTGAATTAGTCTCCATGGTAATTGTTTCAAAACATGCTGTCAGAATACATACCCATATGTGCTGTCCTGAAAATGAAAACAATTCAAAAGGATGTGATACCTAATGTCTTATATTTTACAGGTTGTTCTCCCTGGACTTTAAAGCAACTATATGCAGGACTATTGTTTGTTAGGTCTCCTAAATTTAGTCTCATTTTAAGAATTATAATTTTCATTCTTTTCCCCAGAAAGACTTGTCTTAGTTCAAGCTGAAGCAGAGCCAATAAGACAAGAAGAGGTCTAAAGTCTACTTGTCTATATTTACTTGGTCTAAAATAACACTGGACTTTTGTTATATGAGGTTTTTATATGATTTGAGAAAAAAAAAAAGTTTTAACCTGCTGCTTTGTTTGAACAGTGATGGCAAAAACTAAAAATAACACAAGATTCCAAATGCGTGTATGGAAATTAAAACACAATTTTGGGCAATTGCTGTAAAAACTTCCACTCTCTTTATACACCTTTAGACACAGCCGGAGCCAGATCTGCCCACAAAGGAGACGTTTAACTGATAGGTCCTCTTTATGAAAAGCCTTTTCCAGGGGCCACATCTTGAGGGGGTCGGGGAAGGGATGTGTGTGGTTCTGTCTAAATTTCATCCAGGACTTTTCTCCCCATATGACCCTGGAAATTGCTGCAATTTTAGCTTCCTGTGGTAGGCAGTAAAAAAACTAAATCAGAAATGGTAGAAATACACTTACCCAAGTAAAGGGAGTTTCTAAGCTTCCTATGCTAGAACCGACTATGTATTCATAAGCAACACAACGTAATTCTAATCCTTGCACCAGATATCAACCATAGTAATTTAAATTTCTCTCTGGATGAGACTTGAAAATAGTTTACCATCAAGAGTTACTATTGGTGAGATGTATTTTATAATTCATTTTAAAAATAAGAGAAGAACTACATTTATTTGTAGGACACTATTCAGAAAAACTCTCTCCTTAGGAGCTATCTGAAATAGAAGTTGTTGAATAACAGTGTGAATGAAAGTACAGGGCAGAAGAAGCCGTTTGAATAGATTGCCATAAAAAAAAAAAAAAAAAAAAGGTCACAGTGATTCAGCCAACTAAGTAGGTCCATACTAAGAATACCCATTGGACCAAGATGACTTTGATGGAAAATGACAAATGAGATTGACAGGGGCATCTGAACTCTTGCAGCTGTTTCATTTCAGGCATTCTTCTCCAGGATGGCTACTGCATGGATTTAAGAAGCTGCAGACAGCAGTCATTTAAGGAAATGGACACCATGGCAAAAGCATCTTAGAATGCAATGGAGAGTAAAGGGTCAGTTTGCCCAGAAAATGCAGATCCCAGCCATTCATCAGCTTAGTCCCTGTCCTCTCCACTGGTTTTCCTAACACCCTTTATTACCCCGGCACACCTGTAACCTGCATCTGAAGGTAGTGTCCTAAATCCAGGAAGTTTAAATGTCTTAGCTGCTAAAAATCTTCCAATGGTGTAAAGCAGTATATTTAATATAAAAACCATAGGTGTTGGAGTAAAAATGTTTTTAATCATAAGTCTTCCCTTTTCTGGCTCTGAGGTTGTGGGCAAATTCTTTGAGTCTCATGTTTCTCACCTATAAAATGAGAATAAAAATAATGCACACTTTACAGGATTACTCTAAGACATATTAGGTAATATATGTAAATGGATAGGTGCACTTTGAATTCTCTTTTTTAGAATTCTTAATTATAGTAAATAATATGTTGGCTTTCAAACTTTATTTAGCAACTAGACTTTTTATTCAAAGACAATCTTATAGCATCTATCTGTATCTATCTATCTATCTATCTATCTATCTATCTATCTATCTATCATCTATCTATATATCTATATCATCTATCATCTATCTATCTATCTATCTATCTATCTATCTATCTATCTATCTATCTATCTATATCATCTATCTATCCACACATGTACATATATCCACACAAGAATTTGTGACATATAAATATATATATATATACACACACACATATACAAGTTAAAAGCATTATATTATAATTTATCATTTTAAATTAAATTGATTTGAAGGAGAATGGTGAGAAAAGTAAACTTGCTATGACAAAAATTTAAATTGCATAGTAAAACAATCATAACAAACAGTTACTGGGGATGTGCTCTACACTGGGGTGGGGGGGTAGGAGGGTGACTGGGGTGGGGGGGTAGGAGGGTGAATTATCTCTTTAGATCTTCACAGTATCTTAAAAAGTAGTTACCATTACCACCATCATTTCCATTTTACAGAAAGGACAATGGGCCTAGCCATGCAAATCCATTTCTCTGCATCACATAGTGAAGTGGGAAGTCAGGCTTCAGACCCAGGCAGTGTGTCTTCAGGGTCCCATCACTTCCACAGCCAAACAGTTTCATATTTTGTTTTATAGTGAGGGTATTGATAATCTTGACACAGGGGTAAGTAGTGGTGAATTATCAGAAAATTTAAATAGTTTCCATGATATCCCTGAAGACTATTTAACTATATTAATGCATAAAATTTAAAGGAGATAATTAGGATATTTTCTTTTCAAAGTTAGAGCACTAAAATCCCTAATGACTTTTCATCTCCCTGAAATGGTAAATTTGCAAGAACTGGTATTCGTTAGCTTATTAGTTCATCAAAATATGTTTTTTGAACATATGTTAGGTGCAAGTTAATTTAAATTTTTATTGCTTGATGAACAATTATTTTCAAATATAGCTTGAAATATAATGATATTCTGAATTAAATTATTAAATTTTTGCTAAATATGTCCAAAGGTAAAACTATAATTTTATTATTACCATTCTATATAAATCTTAAACATTGTCATATGGTGTCTCTTCACTACTTCAGCTCATTATAAGCTCATTTAAAGGATGTTTAACTACTGAGTTTTAGGTCAGGAAAATTTAAGGAGTGATTTCTTATTTCATGTAATATCTTAAAACTATCCTCTGACCATGGGGCTCCCAGTAAATCTCTGTACTAAAAACTAGAGTTTAAAATTCAGGGTCCTAATCAGTACATACAACACAAAGAACTTTGTCTTAGCAAAATTAACACCTTTTATGACCAAATCCCACAATATCTACAAGATACTGGTGATTGTATAATGAGAAGATATGTGTATACTTTATAAGCAAGTCACTGGAAAAGAGAATTCATCCTAGTTTATGAAAATGTGTTTTTTTCCTTAAATATCTACTGGCCTTGATGTATTAGGAATATCTATCTATCTATCTATCTATCTATCTATCTATCTATCTATCTATTTATCATCTATCTATCAATCAGTCATCTCTCTATAGGTATATATGTATGTATGTGTGTATCTATCATCTATCTATCTATCTATCTATCTATCTATCTATCTATCTATCTATCTATCTATCCTCTATGTCTAATCTGTACTCGAGTACTATATCCGTTAGCCCCTACTTATGCCTTCTCCACTACTTTAAATAACCTTTATATATTCTTTTTCTTATTCTGTTATAAATATGCACAAAATTAGCTTTTGTTTCTCCCTCTTTTTCCTCATTCTCAGTGACCCTTGAATGACTGTTACAGTGATTCTCAAAATGGAAACTCATAAGAATCAGGTGGGGTATTTGTAAAACATGTAGCTTTCCAGAGCCCCTTTGCTGAGGTTCTGACACTGCAGGGCTGGGCTGCAGACCCAGAATCTGTATTTTCAAAATATGTTCCATTGATTCTAATGTAGGTGGTCTTCCTGAGCACACTTTTGGGAACTTCCTGCTGGAATGAATATGTGAAAATGTCAGAAAAAGGTAGGTTGCCATATCACAGACATGAATATATTGAATTTCTAACACTAGAAAATATCGAAAGACTGTGATTTCAGACTCTTAAAAGATTAAAACAGAATGGCTTTTTACATGGAGGCAAATTGCTTCAAATTTATACACCTTATAAAGTGGAGGAGAAGGCAAAACAACAACAACAACAAAAAAAACAAAAACAAACAACAACAAAACAACCTAAATATGCTTGTTCAGGATAGTTGCTGTACATTAGCTATAAATGTAAATATTGTACCTTTTTATCAAAAGAAACTTAAAACTATTGAATGGTGGCCTAGTTTTGTTTCTGTGTGTGGATTTAGTTTTTCTCTCCTGTTTATCCTTGTTCTCTTTCCCTTTCCCCCAGAATGTTAGGATATTATAAATAGTGAATAGAGAACTGTGACCCCAAAAGGGAAAAACTATACGTAGATGAGGAACACCTAGTTATAATACCATAGAGATGTCTGGATTCTACATTGTATAATGCACTGATTCTGTTAGGCTTTCAAAATTGGTATAAATTTAGAAATACAATTTTCTTGGGATCAGTTAAATTTGTCTTTATTTTTCTAGGATTTAAAATCCCCTCTTGTTTCCACAGATTTTTATGTAGTTTTAAACATCTCCAATCTGATAAAGAATATATATATATATATATATATATATATATATTCAGATCTCTCTCTATATATATGTATGTATATATGTGTATATATGTGTGTGTGTGTGTATATATATATATATATATATATATATATATATATATATAAATGCTCAGGTGAGATCAAATTAAGATCACTGGAAACATTTTCTCGAATATGTTTTTTCCAAGGACTATTGGCATAAAGGTTCATTTAGAATTAAAATACAGCCAAAGGCTCTGCAACTGTAAAAATCAAAACGTGTTTTTCTAAAAATTAAAAAAGTATGTTATGCTATTTCTTAGCCTATTTTATCATAGGTTCCCTGGATATAAGTCAGTAAAATTATGGAGAAAATTTTGGAATTTATAAATTTGATGGTAATACACATCGAATGATCAACTCTCTTAATTATTTTTTAAATTGTTTTAATTATTTTTAAAATTTTGCCCTCTAGAATAACAGAGAAAATGTTTAATAATATTGAAATCAAACTGACTAGGTTCAGTTCATCTGCTCAATGAAGAATTTCTTTTGCCATAATTTAGTTGAAATTATTTTTATAGAGCTGGGATTTTCTTCACAACCACAATGTCTTTTTTTTATATTGCCTTTTGGCTTTTATTCTGAGGCAGACCCTTTTTAATTTAAACATGATCTGTTGTATTTACTTTGAATGCCAATATATTGTGTATTACCCACCAAGTGACTCTTTCTTTCTGCTATTCAGAATTAAATAAACCAAGACGCAAGACATGTCTTCAAACCACAATAGTTTATTTATAAGAAGAAAGACAGTCCATCAAACTTTCCACAGGAATTTAAAAAATCCATTGGGGACTCAAAGCCTTTACTTTCTTTCCATTCATATAATTTTGGTTTTGGCTTAACACTTAGCACAATATTCACTTCAAAAGAATATCCCTTGCATTTAAAGTAAACAATCATTGTTTTACACAGACTTTTAATTTTTCCCCTTCTGCCCTTTGCCACTTTTCTTCTCCTGTTCCAATTCTTTGCTAGCATTACATCTAGAGTGTACCAGTTATAAAATCCCCTTTTAGTTTATATTTTGATATGGAGACTAACTCATGAAAGATCAAATTGTTACATTTTGTATCATTTCCAATTACTCTTGACATCTATAGTTTCTTAACATTTTAAAATGATACTTTGATTATAGGGGATGAGATAGGACAAAATAACTGCAATTAGAATGAAATAGACTCTGGCTTTATAAAGGAAAATTCAGTTTGAACATGATGCAAGGCAACGAGGTTTTATTTTGGGTTCAAATTCTTTGGGTCTGGGTAAGCCAAAACATATGATCTAGGGTGGCCTTGGTCTCATCCAAAGTGGATCTCAAAAGAATAACTTGAAACCTCACTTCAAGAGGCATGATTACCAATGACCAAGTAAGAGTCAGTAGCAAATAATAAATTGCAAAGTTCTATCTCTTGTTCTGCTGTCTCAAGAACAAAGTTTACAAAGCATACAGCCTATGCTTTGATCGCTAAGGCTGTCTGAAATACATAAAGGTTCTCTCCTTTTTCAGCGCACTGGAATCATAAACAGTTGAAAATTTACTTCAGTGCCATGCACTGGAAATCCTGAAACCTTGCGCTTCATATCAAGAAGTCATACTCAGCCAGTACCATATATATACATCACATGAACAAAGAGTTTGTTTTTATAATGAGAGTATAAAAAATTATGAATTTGCTTAAAAACAAAAACAAAAAACAGCCTCTTTGACTGTTGTGGAAGGTACTTCACTAAATGCTAGAGAACATACCGCCTTGGACCTTCGGTAGTTCATAGATTTGAGGCCCTTATTCTTTCCTGCAGGTAACAATCTAAGTCCTTTTGCAAACAGAATCTTATCTGCATTAAAATATGTAATTTATAATTCTATACTTTATAATATAAATGTGTAAATATATACCTTGACACTTAAAATTATTATAAATTTTAGTGCCACATATATCCATGCAGGCTTTTACCGTGTGGAAATCCTGAATGTATGGTCCTTACTAATATTTTCCCAATGTGTTCTAAATTAACAAATATTTATGGACTGGTCTTGCCCTATTGCTCTCATCTGATCTCCCTCAAGTCATGATTATAATGCAATAAAAGGGAGGTATGAATAACTTACATACCATTGAAATAACAGGAGCTTGTACAGAAGGAATTCATAGGGCACAGGAAGAAAAAGACTTCTTTGTGGCAGCTTCTACATTTCCTGCGACTTTGCTTCCTGCTATTTTCGCCTGCAACCAACACCTTTATATTTCTTGAGAAATCCAATATGCTACATCCAGTTTTCTATCATATGCAGTGGAACTCAATGTTTAAGGTCATCAACTCAGCACTCAGATTATTTTGCCACTCTCTAGCTAAGTGACCTTAGGCAAGAAGATTTACCTATCTGTGGGTTGGTTTTCTCACCTGAAAAATGGGGTGAATACCATCATTAATTGAATATAAGCAGTACAATTTTTTACAACTAACTTTTCTGAAATCAGGTTGAGTCTTGCAATAGGTGGAAAGTCATGATTTAATTGGTAACACCTCTTTTCTTCCATGGTGGTGCATAACATGATGGCACGTCTAACAATCAATATTGTGATCAAGTACAATAATCATAACACCCGTACAGAGTTCTGCCAGAGATTAAATGATTTAATGCAAAGAAAGCACTAGCACAGTGCCTGGCAATAACTGGCAGTTATTATATAGTGTGCCTGATAGAAATGTTGCTTAAAGTTGAGTCTGTGAAAGGGGAATGTTATGTGTGTCTTTAGGAGAAACAGATAGACTTTGATCTCCGTTATTATAAAATTCACTTGAGGGTAAGGAGGAGGCAGTTATTTGCTCTAACTTCTATAGATTCTAAGCTTCCTTAAAGTAGGAATTAAGTTTTCAACTTTTAACAACTATTAGACTTTCATGATTGTACTTTATATTCAGTTAATATTTGTAAAGCTTATAACCCCTTTCTTGTTTACTTAATCTTTTTTATACTGGCAAAATAAGTATTAAAGAATCTTATAATTAGTAGTTGAAAAAAGAATTACCTGCTTAGATGTGTGCCCCCTCCCTATAAATAAGATTATTTCTACTTTGTCATGTTTTTCTAATCCTCTTATCAATATGCTCCCTTTAACAGACACATTTAAAACTTCCTTCCATTAGTTTGATATTTATGAAACTATAACCTACAGGGGAAATTGAATATCAAGTAGATTTACTTATAAATTTACTGAAGCTTTTCATTAGATATCAAGCATAGAATCAGATCCATTTTAATGATTCACAGGTGTCTTACATTTGTTATAAATCTTCAGTTTATAATATCTACTTATATTCCTTTCTTCTCTTTCAGCTTCATCAAAGATCTGGGGATTCTGGGTAATCTCACCTTCCTTATTTTACTTTTCATGTGGTACACCGTTGTATCTATTGCTTTCACATAATTCTTCCAAGAAATTGCTCCAGTACAAACGTTTCATTCAGGAAAAGGCAGCAATTCCATAAATTCATCCAAGAAAGCATAAAAAGTAGGCTTTCTCCAGACTCCCTACTGGGTCTAATATAGAATAAATTTCAGCTAGCCAAGGCCTATAAGAAGAAAGCAGAGAATACTTAAAGGTAATCCCATGTTTGGAATATGGAAGAGAAATAGGAGTGAGTGGGAACACTCTGGCCGGTTTGGCAATGAGGATGAGAAAGTTTCTAATTCTGTGTTAGGGGTTAACAAACTTTTTCAATACAAAAGCCAAATACTAACCATTTTAGGTTTGGTGGTCATTTGGTTTCTGTAGCAACAACTCAACTCTACCACTTTAGCTCAAATGCAGCCATAGATTGTGTAAACAAATGAGCATGACTGTGTTTTAATAAAACTTTATTTATAAAACTTCTGGGAGGCAGAGTGTCAGAGTGGGCTTTTGGGTCATAGTTTGCTGAGTCCTGTTACACAGGAAGGCATATTTTAATGTATTTATTATAATATATTGACCATCTATTATTTGTTTGCTACTGTATTTTAACACAAAAATCCAAACTACATTTTCCCCCTTAGCTTCTGCTTTTTTTTCCTACTTGGCCCACAGTGTGGGTCTAGTTTTGTTCCCATAGTTGTTTTTTTCCCCCCAGGAAAAGCATCTTCTGACAAGAGCTAGTCCACATTATCTCAGTATAGATTTGAGGCTTAGGTTTTGAGAGAGCAATCTTTATATCTAATGAGCTTTAGGAAAAGTCAGACTTAACATAGTGAGGAGAGAGAAACAAACCGCGCCATTGTGATAAAGCCCTCTTTTCATACATGACTTGGATTTTCTTCCTCTTCATCTGCACAGTTCCGCCAGAAGACCAAAATGTTGTGTCCTGCAAGACATTTGGAGGCTAAAAGAAGGTTTTACATTGGGATACTCGAGACCCTGTATTACTCATTATTATTATTTTTTCCTCCTTTTGGCAGAAATCCTAATTATTCATAGTGAAATAGGTTTACGTTTCCAAATCTTTCTAAGATCATTTAATTTGCCTTAGAATCCATAGTATTCTACATGTGGCCCAGAACTGGCAGTCAACAAATGTTTGTTGAAATAATTAACACAGTTGTATTTATTATTCAAGGTTTCTGAGGTTTGCTCTTGCCATATACACACAAGTAACATAGTACCAAGATATTAGATATATATTTCACTTTTTAAAAAATAGATTTTCAACATGTTTACTGCACTGATTTGTGCTTTCAACTGGAGAGGAGGGGCAAATTGAGTGGGACATGTTTTATTACATCCCTAGAGAATGAATAAGTACTTATGACATTAATTTTTCCACAGAATTATAAATAACTATTTCCTTCTTTGAACTAGCTATTGGCACTCCTGCAAACTTCTTAGAAAATACAAAAATTCTTTAAAAGTAAAAAATATTTATGTTTATTCATGTAATACACAGTTAAGCATTATGCATGTTTTTGTTCTTGTCTGCCTACTACTGTTTATGCATTAGATACTAGTATTGTTTCTATGATTAGACGTTTCTTAGGCATTTGTCTTAAATTAAATTTCCATATGTTTAAGACAGTGACTTACTAACACAGAATTTTGGCATTTGCTTGTATTTTATTCCATTGCAAAATTCTATAGCATCTGTAATTATTTAATGATCAAAACATTGCTTGATCTTGTCAATATTGCTATTTCTAACTAACATATGAACATGGAGATGTCCTTTTTTTTTCTTTTCCACATATTAATTATCACAGTAAATTGAAAAACAGAATTAAAAAAGTTTTTATTCTCAAATAATTATTGCTTGTCATTCCAACCTGAGAAGGATTTAGCTAAGTGGAGAAGTGTTATTTTTCCAAAGATAAAAACTCAGTTTATGCTTAGCATTTGAAATTCTTCTGATAAGAAAGTCACCTGGAAGTTAATAATAGTTACAATTTCTATGTCTCTAACAAGAGAAGAGAACAGTCACAAGAGCTCTGGTCTGGTAACCACTGTATTTTGGTTGAAGCAACCTATGAAAAAGCCTATTAAGGACCCTCAAACACTTTCCAGAGGCTCAATAATAACAGTAATATTGAAGGCTGGCTTTCTCTGTTTTGCCACTTTGTAGAAACTTGCCCTTTATCCATTATCTAATCTTTTTAAAATAGCTTAGCATCCAATAGCCGTAGAAAAGAGAAGGGGGTCACCCTGTACTAAAGTGAGAGCTGTGGTACACTGCTGCCAGCTGAAAGGGGTTTCATGAAAATGAGGGACTGTTAGATCATGAAATGGGCAGATATTCCAAAAGTTGTGGAATCACTTATTCAGTGTGGTGTGGATGTTCACAAAATGCACAGAAATGTGTACAGTTGCCTCTTACTTTGGAACAAGTCAGTCTTCCTTTTGGGTGCTATAAAATGTACAGATACCTCTTGGTCCAGGTAATCCTACAGCTCATGCCATAAACTTGGCATGCACACACGGTCTTGTCACCATGCCTCCTAATATTTGAAGAAGCATCTGCCAATAAATAATGAAATAGTATTATCTATTTTTAGGAAGCAGAGGTCTCTGGGAAGTTAGGGAAGCTTTGTAGATCATGTGAGATTTAAACCAAACTCTGAAGGGGGAGACCAGTTAAAATGAAGGGTAGCCTTATTTGCTGAAAAACAGTATAAATAGGCAGAGCACAGCTAGGAAAATGAATCTGTTAGGTTAGCTATATTTTATGGGGACTTGAAAACTCCTTTGCAGCTATTTTGGCCATATGACTGATTCTGGCCAATGAAATGTGTATGGCGGCCTGACTCATAAAAACCTCCTGTGTAATCCTCCACTTTTTCTTTCCCATTTGCTGATTTGACTTTGTGTCCAAGTAGAAAATCACAGTATCTCCATCTGTTTGTGTTCCTAAGAGACTACATGGAGCAGAGACCCTTCCCCATTTCCAGTGGGAATTTACATGAGCGAAAAATCAGTTTCTACTGGGATAAACCACTGAAAGGACTGTTATAGGAACTTGCTAATACAAGAACCTAATGGTCCAGGCTAAGGTGTTTGACCTTTATCTCATAAAGTACAAGGCTTTTGAATAAAAAGCCAGCAGGATGAAATACATGTTTTAATAAGATCAATGTTACAGAAGGAATAGGACAGCTGGAAACAGAGAGAAACTTTATGTAGCCTGAGTTACTAGAAAGAAGGTAATCATTTCGAAGCCCAGACAAAAGATAACCAAAGGGATCAAGCCACAGAAGGATAAAGGAAAGAGAATTCCATGTAATGGATTTCAGTGTTACCAAAATCTCAGCAATGCCAAAGGCCAAATCTTAAGAAAAGGCCAATGAATTCAACGGTGTAGTGACTGGAGGTATTCTTTGAAGTGGAAGAAGGTAGAAAATAGATGGCAGTGGGTTAAAAAGGAAATGCATAGTATCTGTCAGAAAAAAAATTAATCTGTCAATTTTAAAACAAACTTTTACTTTTGAAATAAAAATTCCATTTTGTAAAATCTCCGATTGATTAACAAACATTCATACAGACTATGCTTTCAGCAAGGCTCCATCTATGACAGTGTTAGACATTACAATGAATTCCCCTTTGGTCCCATTCTGCCTTAGTCCATGATAATGAACACTAATAGATCATCGTCCTCCTTTTCTTACTGAGATGACCTTGACCTTCTTCTCAACAACATACTTTGAGTAGCAATTCCCAATTCATTAGAGTTGGCAATTGAACTAACATTTTCTTTTTTTGCTATCTGTGTGTTTTCCATAATCTTAGAAAAATTTGAGGGTTGTAGAAGGAAGACTGAGGAGGAGTAATACAAATTCTACTTAGCTCTACATGATCGGGTTGTGTTGGAAATTTCTCAGTCCCACAGCAATGAAAATTTATTGTAATTCTGCACTCATTTCTTGTCTATCAGATCATTTTCTTACATCAATTTTCTCCTCAGTTGGTATCATTATTATTCCATTGTCTTTCAATATTATGCTTTAGGGTCACTTGGTTCTTTATGACTGTCATTACTTTATTTAATGATAACCTTTGCATAGAATCTTTTCCTTGAAGAATCCTTAAGCATGCCATACTTCATGTAGCTCAGTAGATTAAAGGAAAACTATTTGAACTCCTCTGTCATATATATATATTTGGCCTTTCAGGGGTTTTTCTATCTGGGGCGTAGTTTCAGCTGTGGGCTCCGTGCCAGCTGGAAGCTGGGCTGAGTTCTGTGAGTGGAGCCATAGCCCTTATACGTTAGTGTAGCATTACAGTGGTTTTCTGTTTCCCATTAAGCATTTAAGAAGAAGCACTCAAATGTGATCTGCGTTTTGTAACATAAACATGGGTATAACATGGGTAACCCCAGCACCAGTCATAGCAAGATGGGAAGCACAATTCAGTGGTATTTTTATTTCCAGAGGAATAGATCTGTGTGAAATTTTAACAAGGTAACTACCTTGATCTCTATTTAAAAGCTTATATACCATGAGAGAAAGACATAGGCTGACATTATTATCATCTATTAAAACTATAGTGACAATTACTTTTCACAAATTAACAATTGTTCACTTGTTGGGGAAAAGATTAAAGATTACCCAGCAAGAATCACTATGATAAGAACATGATATTAGAGCTTAATATCTAGGGTATCCTCAAAAATGTATATACAACTTTGAATAATTAAAGGCTAGTGTTTATTAAAACACATTTCATTTTCAAAATGTAATAGAATCTACAGACACCCTGTATACATTTTGGGGGGACACCCTGTGTAAGTATACTTATACTAAATTTTGATTAGGCCTAGAAATCAGAAAATTCTTGAATGGGGTAGAATGACATGAAAATATTTAAAGACTGACTAGGAAGCAGAACTTATCTCTTTTGTTGATAATTGGTCATTTTAGTTAAATTATATTGACAAAGTAAGATAATAATAATGTAGCTAACATATATTGAGTGTTTATTATGTCAGGTACTGTTTGTTGTAAGAAATAAATGACTAATTTCATCATCAAGAGAAATCTTACATGGGTTTTAGAGGTATTTCTTGATTCTTGATTTATATATATTTTTATTATTTGAAAAATAAACAAAAATACATTGATTTTGTTGCTTCTTAGGTAGTTTAGTAAAAAGAATAGATATACAGGTTTGTTAAATCACTTTTCGGAGACAGATTTTTGTCTTGCACGAATAAAAGCAAAAAGTCTCAATTTTTAATATAACATCTATTGTTTGCCTTTTGGAATATTTTCAATTTTAAGAATTGCAACTCTTATTTTCTGGTGCTACATTTCATATAGATTTTTCTCCTAGAATTAATGGAAATTATATTTTTGTGGCATTTTCATGTACACAGATAACTTTTTTCTGTTTTACAAAATATGGCTATATAAATTTGCTTAGTTAACTAAGATTTTTTTTTTTAAGATATTGGTTACTGTAGTAATTGGCCTTAAAATAATGTTGAAATGACATATTAACCTTAAGAGAGTAACACTGGTTTATATAAATGTGAATTCATATATTGCCCATGGGAGTCAGATCTTCCAAATAGATTTTATATTATCCTAAAGCTATGGTGAATTCCCTCCATATGGGGGTCAAGTGTAGCAAAGATGGTTTGGGTACTAACTTCTTAATTATGTTACAGTGCCTGAGGGAACTGGATAGCATAGACCAGTGTCTCTCAAACTTTAATATCTATATGGATCACTAGGGGAACGTGTTAAATGCAAATTCTGATTCAATAAGTCTGGGGTGGGATCTGAGTCTCTGCATTTCTAGCAAGCTTCTAGACAATGCTAATGCCACTGTACCATTTTTCACACTTTGAGTAGCAAGGCCATAGAAAATGATAAACAAGCAGGAAGAATCGCCTAATGTACTCTTGCTCAGCAGTGGTCATCTTGCCTGACTCTACAATTTCCACTGATTCTGGATTTTCTGTTCCTGGTAAACATCCTGATGCCCCCTACTTAGGGCCCTCACTCATACTCTCTGAAAACAAAACAAAGCAAAAACACATTATATCATTATGTCTCCTCTTCTCACCTAGCTCATGCCCACACTTATAGCTCTTCTCAGGATATTTTCCTCAGGGAAATATTTATTTCTTTCAAGCCTGAGCTAGGGATCCCCAGAGCATATCA
The DNA here is from genome assembly GCA_030848825.1 of Tadarida brasiliensis. Lineage (NCBI taxonomy): Eukaryota > Metazoa > Chordata > Mammalia > Chiroptera > Molossidae > Tadarida > Tadarida brasiliensis. The sequence continues at coordinate 59,424,662 of CM061258.1, forward strand.
ACATCATCTTTAATAATAATAATTTCACTTGTGTAGACTTGGGCAATGTCTGCCTTTCCCATTAGAGGGGAAGGTCCATGATATGATGAGGTCCTTGACACCAGAGCTTATATCCATCCTCAGAACTTCTTTTAGGCTCTGGAAAGCAAGGCCCTGTTCTGACTATAACCTCAGAAGATATGCCTTTGGAGTGCCTTCCTTGGTATTTACTAAGTTCTCCTTTGCTATCTGGCACCTGCCCAGACTCAAGCCTGAAATGGAATGTGAATGGGCCCTGTCCTTGTTTCACCTCTTTGGGGACTCTCCAAACTTATCCACCCTTTCATGCCTCAGTTGGCCCAATGCTGGAGTAGCTCTGGAACTTACAAGTGGGAGGACTTCCTGGGGCCCCTGGCCAAGCTCATTTCAGGAGGGAGGCCTGGTGAATGGATCACTCCCACCGGCCAGATTAGAATTTCTTTTTCAGGATCTGGTGATTTGGGACTGCCAGAATAGTGCTGACACAGCTGATTTGGGGTGTTTCACATTTTTTATATAGAAAAGGTCTGCAACTATTTTTTACTGGGATCCTGAACACCCTAAAAATGGTCTGTCCATCTTGATCATTGATACATATATTTTTTAGGTACTTCAAAATGAAATTAGTAATCTATCAAATGGAATCAAAATGCTATAAAAGCAGAACGGGGACAAGAAGTAACTCTCACCTTGGCAATTTTGGACATGATCTTGGACTCTCAATGTTCTCCTGACCACCAGGTGAGATAAGCAAAGTCAATGATACAAACCACAAATATAGCATCTCTTAAGATGCATTTTCAGGTGGCACTTTCAGATTTGACCACAAAGGAACCCAGCCTCATATCTTTCTGGAGGTTTCATCGTTTTCTTCACTCTTTTCCTGTTATACTGATACCACAATGTGTGTTCCATGTGTGAGAGCCAAGTTAAATCAAAAGCTGCTTTTTCCCTCCAGAAGTCTGCATTTATTGTTATTGAGCTATAACTGTGATATCAGAAGATAAAACTACATGAGTAATACAATCTGACATGCTGAGTCATAATTGGGTGCAAAACAAATATTTTGCTCCTGAAAATGACACCTGAAAACATCATGCTTAACCACTAAGTTATGCCACTAATATTATTTTGGAACTCCTTTCACTATGAATCTAACTTTAAAAGGTGTGCCCTCCTTTCCTCTTCCAGTGTAGCAGGATTAAAAACCAAAAGAACACTGTCATGGTGGGATCACCTTTATAACAAGGAGGTTGTTGAAAGACAAAGCATTTCAGTTGGAAACCTCACAGTTAGAAAATATAACTGAAAGCACCTCAGCCTAGCAACAGGCCCAACTGTATTCGAGGGCCAGCCGTGCCATTTGCTCACTAAACAACCTTGGATCAGCAAGGCAAGCCAATTTCGTGGTCCTCAGTTTCCTCATTTAAAATTAAGACTAGACTAAGATATTGAACAACTACTTTCTGTTCCAAAATCTATGAGAATAAATCCTTCAGATGAATCACTTTGCTCTTCTCAGCTGGTGTAGGCTCAGCCTCAAGACTGTAGTCCCAGTAAAAAAGGAAGCCAGATTTAGGTGGCCAATAATATAGCAGTTCTCTGGGGTCTCGTCTTCCCATGAAATATTTTTACTTTGGAAGACACTGAACAAGGGCTTCAAATGAACTGGCTGAATTTAGACACTGGTCTAAACATTGGAAAATTAGCTCATTTGACATTTCTGGTCTGTGATTTACAATTTACTGCATGTTTTTTTCCTAGATATTGTTTTAAAGATCAGAAAGACATCTAAGGTTTCTCTTTATTTTTCATCTTCATTACTGTCATTGCAATTCAAGTCACCGTCATCATCACCCTGGCATTCTGATACCGCTTCCTGTGGTTCTCGCTGTGCTTCTCTTGCTCCCCTCTCACTCAGCACTAACGGGAAGGATTCCACTATGTCTTCTATTAACTCCCTTTGGGTGTAATGGATACCCTTTTCCCTCCAGCTCTGTGCCCCAGGGCACCAACTTATGTTGACTGCATTAGAGGGGCTTCCCTACCTCCTGGCTTCTGCTGGGTTTAGTCAATTGGAATTCAATTGAAAGGGAAGAGAAAGTGTTGGGATATTTATCGCCTAGGATCCTTCCCTTCCTGGGGACTGTTTGACAGGGTCAGCGAACCTCTGCTAAAGGCCCAGCTCCTGTTGTGTGTCCCTCTCATATAGCTCTCTCCAAGTTCTAGAAATTCATCCTTTTCCTTGCTTCTTCAGTTCCAGGGATGATAATTCTTCTCCACTGTTGCTAACTCCAAAACACTTCAACCCCCGCTTTATTCCCCTCTTATCCTGTCCCTTTCTTAAATTCTCTTTAATTAAACCATCTGAATGTATCACCTTCTGACATAAGAAGAGAGATAATTCACAGACCATAAAATTCACCACTTTAAAGTGTACAAGTTAGTGGGTTTTAGTATATTCAGGGGACTGTATATCCAATTTTAGAACATTCTCATCATCTTAAAAGGAAAACTTGTATCCATTAATAAGCACCTTTTATTTCTTTTTACCCCCACTTCCTGGCAACCACTAACTTACTTTCTATGTCTATTCTGGATAGTTCATGTCACCTTTTTGTTTGACATATATTGTTGAAAGTATTACAGATGTCCCCCTTTTAATTTTTTGAGGAAGCACCTTATTGTTTTCCACAGTGGCTGCACCAGTCTGCATTCCCACCAGCAGTGTGCTAGAGTCCCCTTTTCTCTACACCCTCGCCAGCACTTGTTGTCTGATGATTTGTTGATGGCAGCCATTCTGGCAGATGTGAGGTGATACCTCATAGTCATTTTAATTTGCATCTCTCTGATGATTAGAGATATTGAGCATTTTTTCATATGTCTCCTGGCGATTGTATGTCCTGTTTGGAGAAGTGTCTATTCAGGTCCTCTGCCCATTTTTAATTGGATTGTTTGTCTTCCTTTTGTTGAGTTATGAGTACTCTATATATTTTGGATATAACCCCTTATCTGTGTATCTTGACAAATATGTTCTCCCAGAGAGTAGGTTCCCTTTTCATTTTGATGCTGGTTTCTTTTGCCATGCAGAAGCTTTTTAGTTTGATGTAGTCCCATTTATTCATTTTTTCCTTTGTTTCTCTTGCCCTAGGCGATAATTCAGTGAAAATTCTGCTATGTATGATGGCTAAGATTTTTCTGCCTACATTTTCTTCTAGGGTTTTTATGGTTTCATGAGTTACATTTAAGTCTTTTATCCATTTTGAGTTTATTCTTTTGTATAGTGTAAGTTGGTAAATTTTTCTGCAGGTAGCTGTTTTCCCAACACCATTTATTGAAGAGACTGTCTTTTCCCCATTGTATGCTCTTGTCTCCTTTGTTGAATATTAATTGCGCATACTGTCTTGGGTCAATTTCTGGGTTCTCTGTTCTGTTCCACTGATCTATATGCCTGTTCTTGTGCCAGTACCAGGCAGTTTTGATTATGATGGCTTTGTAGTATAACTTTATATCTGGTATGTGTCCCACTTTGTTCTTCTTTTTCAAGATTGCTGTGGCTATTCGGGGTCTGATATATATATATATATATTTTCATTAAGCACCATATGAAGGTTCATCCATATTGTATCATGTATCACTAAGTCATTCCTTTTTATGGCCTAATGAAATTCCATTGAATGGATATACCACATGTTGTTAATCTATTCACTGGTTGATGGATATTTAGGTTGTTTCCACTTTTAGCCTATTATGTATAATGCTGTTATGAACATTCATGTATAAGTTTTTATATGAACATCTGCTTTCATTTATCTTGGGTATATACCTAGGAGTGGAATTGCTGGATCTTAGAATAACTCTATGTTTAACTTTTTGATAAACTGCCAACTATTTTTCATAGTGGTGAAACTATTTTACATTCTATTGGCTATGTATGAGGATTATAATTTCTCCACATCCTTATCACCACTTGTTATTTTTTATTTTTTTGTTTATAGGCATCATAGAGGATGTGAAGTGGTATTGCATTGTGGTTTTGATTTGAATTTCCCTAATAATTAATAATGTTAACTATATTTTCATGTACTTATCAGCTATTTGTATAACTTCTTAGAAGAAATGTCTATTCAAAACTCTTGACCATTTTTTTGAGTTACTTTTTTATTGTTTAAGTGTGAGAGTGTCTTCTTGTTGTTGAATTGCAAATATTTTCTCCCATTTTGCAGGCTGTTTTTGTTTTTTTCCACCTCCTTTCTAGTTTCCATTGACACACAAAAGTTTTTAGTTTTGATGAAGTCTCATTTATTTATTTTTTGTTTGCTTGTACTTTTGTTGTCATATTTAAGAAATCACTATCTAATCTAAGCCATAAAGATTTACAACTAGATAAGTAGATTTTCTTCTAAGAGTTTATTCAGTCTTACATTTAGGTCTTTGATCTACTTTGAGCGATCTTTTGCTTGTGGTGGTGTGAAATAATGATGGCAATTCATTATTTTGCATGTAAATATCCCATTGTCCCAGCAGGATTTGTTGAAAATACTGTTCTTTCCCCATTGAATGGTCTTTAAAACTTTGTTAAAAATCAAATGATCATAGATGTGTGGGTTTAATTTTAGACTCTCAATTCTGTTCTATTGATCTATATGTCTATCCTTATGCTAGTACCACATTATCTAGATTACTATATCTATATGATAGGTTTTAAAACATAAAAGCATGAATCTACCACCTTTGTTTTTAAAAGATTGATTTGGTTATTCTGGGTTCCTTGCAATTCCATATGAATTTTAGTGTCAACTTGTCCATTTCTGGGTGGGGTGGGGGGGGAGGTAGATTTTCAATAGGAATTGTGTTGAATCTGTAGATCAACTTAGTATTGTTCCAAGTATTTGACAATATTATGTCTTCCAATCTGTGAACATAGGATATCTTCCCACTTAGTTAGGTCTTTAATTTCTTTGAAGAATGTTATGTAGTTTCCAGTGTATAAGCCTTGCACTTCATTGATTAAATTTATTCTTAAGTATTTCACCTAAAACATTTTTTTTTTCTTTATTGATTTCAGAGAGAGAGGAAGGGAGAAAGAGAGAGATAGAAACATCCATGAGAGAGAACATAGATTGGCCACCTTCTACATGCCCTCCACTGGGGATTTGGCCTACAACCTGGGCATGTGGCCTGACCGGGAATCGAACTGGCGACCTCTTGGTGCATGGGTTGATGCTCAACCACTGAGCCACACCAGCCAGGCAAGTATTTCACTTTTTTAATGCTAATATAAATGGAATTATTTTCTTAATTTTATTTTCACATTGTTCATTGTTATTATATAGAAATGCAATTGATTTTTTATATTTTGTAACCTTGCTGACCTTGTTTATGTTCAATGCTATTTTAAATGCAAATATACAGAAGTTTTAGTGTAAAATATGGAATTATTCAGAGTAATTGGCCAGATTTAGATATGATATTTTTTCCAGAGAATACATATTTAATATTCCCAATATATTAGTCTAGGAAAAAGGTTAAAAAAATAAAGCCATTAATCTTCAACTTAGATAAATAAAGCATTTATTGAGCAATATTCTATGCACTTTATGTACAGGGTGGGCAAAAGTAGGTTTACAGTTGTGAGTACGTAAAACAGAGTCTATTTTTGTATTATTTATTAATTATTGCATTATTTTCAATACCTACAACTATAAACCTACTTTTGCCCCACCTTGTATATGTATATTTTATTTTTATCACAACTCTATAAAGTAGGTATCATGATTAGCTTTCCTATCTATTGCTGAGGTGAGTATGTTAAGATTCCCTTCCTGAAGCAAGCCTTTTCATCTGAATCTCTTAGGCCTAAAAGGGGGAAGGGCAAAGGTTCTTCCTGAGTCTTTTGTTTCTTAATAACCAGCTTAATATCAATATCCCAAAACACACAGTTTTGGGATGGCAAAAGTTTGGTCCCTTTACCTATTAAAAACATTCTTTGTTTCTGTTCCTCTTTTTGATTTCTGGTATTTATTTTTTATTTATTTTCTTGGGATTTTCATCTTTCTCATTACTGTCTTGTTCTTGTATATTGTTTACTTTTTCCATTAAAGTCCTAACATATTAATCATAGTTATTTTAAATTCCATGTCTAATAATTACAACACGTGTGTATCGTATCTGAGTCTGGTACTAATGCTTGCTTTGTCTCTGTAGACGGTGTTTTTCCTTGTCTTTTAGCTTGACTTGTAACTTTTTTTTTCTTTTATTGATTTTAGAGAAAGAGGAAGGAAGAGAGAGAGAGAGAAACATCGATGAGAAAGAACATCAATTGGCCTCCTCCTGCATGCCCCCCACTGGGGATTTGGGCCACAACCCAGGCATGTGTCCTGGCCGGGAATCGAACCAGTGACCTCTTGGTGCATGGGTCGATGCTCAGGCACTGAGCCACACCAGCCAGGTGTTGACTCGTAACTTTTTTGAAAACCTAACATGATATATTGGTTAATAGAAACTGAGGTAAATAGGCCTATAATGTGAAGATTTATGCGAATCTGGGAAGCGTTGGTCCGTGTTGACGTTTGCTGTAGCTCAGGAGCCAGCAGCTTCACGTTCCTCCAGTGTTCTTATTCTGTGTCCCCTTGGCCTTAGGACTTCTCTGGGTACTCCTCAGAGAGTGAGCATCTTATAGTTATTTTAGCTATAATCCACTGGCATTACCCTGGAGCCCCGGTGACGTAGTAAGGTATGGAGGAAGGAAATACTTCTATAATTTTATAATTAAATCTGAGTCTTTTAGTCAGCCTGTGTTTCAGGCTGTGACCTTTACAAGGGTTTCTCCAGGGGCATAGCTTTGTCCCCCTGCCTCCTGTCCCTGTCTCTGGCTGCAGCATTCCTAATCTGCTTCCTTGAATCTCTGATTCCTGTTTCTTCCTTTTTTGTTGTTGTTGTTTTTGTTTTCTTAGGTAGAACTGGAGAGTGCTGGAGCTGAAGGAATCCTCTTTCCTCATCTGGGATGAGCTGCAGGAAGCTTCCTTTTCCCTGGACTGTAGGCCTTTGTTATGGAGACAGCTCTGGGTGTGTTTCACAAAGATTATCCTCTCCCTGTTCTTGCCAGAGCCACAGGGATCTTTCTTGGATCCTCACAGTGAGAATCTGCTGGGGTTCCTGGAGGTAAAGCCACAAAACAGTGGGGTCCCCCAAAGACTGTGGCCCCTTAGAATTTCTCATTTTCACACTAGTCCACTCAGCCTCCAGCCATTTGTCAAAATTACTATTTAAGTGTTTCTACCAGTTTATGTCTCCAGTGGCTTTTGCTCCAGGCAGGCAGATCTTGGCTGTGACTCTGGATTGGCCTCTCTGGGTTTCTGGGTGGCACTTTGCCATGCCACCTCAGTGCTCGGTTTATTCAGCTTTTTATTGTTGTAAGGACGTGAGTAATGACTTCTATGGTGGAAGAACAAACTTTCCTCTACCCTCAAGGTTCTTCTGGCTGGCCTAATAATTAAATAGACATGAGGCAGATTAGCAAGAAAAAAATAACCAAATTTAATACGTACATATGTATGGGAATCCCACACACATGAGACAGTCAGAGACCTCACATACATGAGAGGTTCAAAGACAGCAAGGGGGGACGAAATATATAAGACATTCTGAGCAAGGGTTAAGACAATGCACCTTGAGGGCTTCAAAGGGTCATTGCAGGATGTTAAGAAAAGCAGACACTCAGTAAATAGAAGTTTACCTTGCTGTATAGACAGGTCAAAAGAAATTATCTTTGATAATCTTTTATGGGTAAGGTCCCTAAACTAAAGGGAGGGTCTGAAATTTCTCTTGAGCCTGAAGCTAAAATTACCTTTAGCTCAAAGTAATCTGCATACTACTGAGACTGAGACACATCTTGGGGTGGCTTGTTCTGAATCCCCATACTTCCAAGCTCCTTACATGTCTGAATTGAAACTAGAAGTCTTGCACTTGTTTTTGAATCCCCAAATATATAATAATGATGAACTTTGAAAAAAGTAATTGAAGGATAGGACATGAAAAGGAATGAGGAAATATTTTATAGCTTAATATGAAAGTACATGCAGCAAACTAGATGAAAATTTATTCTTTTTCCAAAATTCACATAAGCCATACTTGCAATGTAGGTAATCAATGGACTTCTCTATTTCACTTCTCATTCATTGAAGATACTACTTTGATGTCCATTTGACAAAAGAAAGAGATGTTTCATAGGAAGTAGCATAACATTCAGTGATTCAAAAAGTTTTGTCATGAGATTTGTTTTTGTATAGATATTATTATTTTGTATGTAAAACAGTCTTCAAGAGACCACAATAATCCCAGTTTCACTGAAAATTCACAATGATGCAAACCGTATGTTCTCACAGTGGCTGCCTTTTAGTACATCAAGCCCTGGTGAACATCATTAGATCAAATGACTGTAAGAGGTCTGAAGTGGAATGATTTTGATCTGCTCTACACATTTCCCACTGGATTTTTGTCCACATTACATAATCACTGTACATTTGGCACAGTATGTTGCCTTTGAAAGAGCTTCAAGATTACGGAAGCATGAAGACAGAATTGGCCATAAAAATCAGAGGAGTACTAGAAATATATATGCTGCAAAAACTAAAACCTTCCTTCTTCCTTCAATGTAAACTAAAAGCTCATGCTGAGCTAAAGCTTTATGATTAAGGACTCAACTTAGATAAGCATTAAAGGCTATTTCATAGTGTTTGTCTTCGAATATGGGTGGGTATTAATATAAAAATGTATTTAGTAAAGACTGATAAAATTCTTAACCATGTACAGAAAATGGTCCTATTTATTCTAGGGTGGTCAATAAGCATGGATATAGAAAATCATTGTCAATATGCATATAAAAGATTAATATGAAAGCATTCTGCTTTTAAGAGAACATACCAGTGAAGGTAGACACCATGGACGTGGTATCATTGATAACTGATCAAATGTTAAAGGTATTTCTCCAAATTGAGAAGGTAACTTGCATATACCTTCTAACACACAGCCTCCCCCTTCCCTATCCCATACCCACTCCTCCAGTGTAATTAGATTTAATAAAGAAGTGACATCAACTTGAAAAGTTTGGGGATGTGCTCAGAAGTCACCTTTGGAATCACCACAGACGTCTGCCTTCACTTTTACTCTTTTACAATTAAATGAATTTCAAGTGCCAATGTTTTGCTTACTAGAACAACATCGCTCTTTATTTTTTTCCTGTTATTGTTCTGTGTACTATTACAAATACATAGTTTTATTTGAGACCTGTTTTCACATAACCGTAATCAATAATATTATTCATAGGTAAAGAGGTTAAGAGGTCTAAGCAATCAAATCAGAATAAAAATTTTAGAAAATTAAACTTGGTTGGGAATAGCCTATAGTAATATTCAAAGATGTACCAGAGCCAGCATTTATCAGCTCCTGAGCACCAACTGTTACATTTTCATTGATTTTGCAAGTTAGCATTCAACAGGCCATTATTAGAAATTAAAATATGCAGGCTTAAAGTTAAATTATATTAAAATAAATATAACACATACAAACATCATTTCCTCGTTAATTTACTGCATTTACTAGTATCTGTTCTCTTGAGGTTACATATAGCTACTGTTTCATCTAGTGGAAGCATTATACAATGCTGTGTTACTGGGCCTTTCTTCCCAAGCCCCTGCTCATTGATATCACATTAATAGCTTGAAAACGGACTTGGTGGGAGTGTTTACACTGTGAAAATCACCAAATGCTAATAATCAAGGATTGAATTATGGTTTTGTTGATTGTACAAAGCTTAAAAGCTGACAGAAAATGCTAACAATACAGATTAAATTCGAGTGCGTTGTATGTCTTCATTACATTGTGAGTAGCACAAGAAAGGAAGAACTGGTCTTTCAGTATCCAAAAACTATGATCCAATTCAGCAAAAAAGTTGCTTACAAATGTCATTGACAAGTCAGTGAGTGACATTCTGATATATGTCTATTCAGAACCTTTATATTGGTAAAATTTATATCTACATATCTATATATCCACATATCTATATATCTATATACACACACTTATTTTCTCCAGAGATGCGGTTAATAAATATTTACCAGCATGCCTCTAAGGGTATATGAAAAACCATGAGTGTAGGGCTACATTTGCCCAATTCTATAGCAGTGCTGATGGCAATTACCTTGATATGTAGTAGGGAAAAGAACTTTTCATGACACATCTAATTGTCAACATGAAATCAACACCTTTATGGAGCTGAAATTGCTGCCTACTTTTCCTAAAGCAGCATGAACCACTTCTTGTTAATGTAGAGTCTTTATGCTTCTAAAGGTGGGTGTAGCAGCGTGACACTGGCTTCACCTTTCAGGTTCCCTCGACAAGTGCTGTTTCAGTGAGCATTTCAGTGGAATATTGTATCAAAATTTGTCTTTGATAGTTGCCACTTAGCTGTTTTAAGATACATATTTGGACAAAATTTAATTTTCAATTCCAGTAGCATTTTTTTGCACATTTTATATTACTAAAAAAGAGGGGATTTTTTTCCCTTAGGTACTTTTCTTAAATTAATTTGGAGCTTGCTTCCACCCCTGTTGGATTTAATGTGTGCCTACATGGCTCAAAACAGGGGTGAGGGAAAGAGGAAAGAAAAAAAGAAGCAGATTTAGAAGTCATTAGGCTGTGATACTGCACATTTAAATGATGGTGTTCTCATGTGTTTCCTCTAATTTTTTTTATGTCTGAGTTGGGCAAAGGACAATAGGGAGATGGAGAAAGAAGCTTAATCTTACAGTAAAGAGATTACTCCTCCACCCTTGGTTTTTTAATCCCTCCTCCTCCCGATTTGTTATTAATGCAGAGGAATCACTGTATGGAGAACATTCTTCCTAGAAAGATCACTGTTTTTACTGAGGGAAACACTTGATGTTCTGCCTAGAGTGTCCTAAACTATAAAATAAAGAGCTAAACCACAGAACTTAAGTGCATATATGCATAACTGATGGACATGGACAACAAAGCTGAGGACGGGGTGAGGGGATGGGGAGGAGGGTGTCAATGGGGAAAAAAGGAGAAACATCTGTAACAAAAATAAATTAATAATAAAAAAATGGTATGCCCCATACCTCGGGGGTTGGAGAACCAGTTCTCGGATTATATTGTTGAATACTATCCCAGGAATAGCACCATTGGAAAAAATGTTTTCAGTAGTAACTTCTTTTTAGAACTATGTTATAACAACTGGGGGCTGTTTGTAGGCTAAGCTTTGGAATTAGTGTTCCAGACCCTTCTCTAGTTCAGTCTGGCCATTTCCATATCGTGTCTGAATTGGTAATGCCTTTTTCATATCTAAATGTCACAAAACTCAGTGAATTAGAGCACAGGGACTGCGAAAGTGGCCAGTTGGGTTCTGTAACAGTTTTAAAATATCCATCCTGCTAGAATAAATAGTCAGAGCTACTGACTGATATTGATAGGTAGGTATTTAAAATTTGCTTTCTGAAAAGGTGACCTACAAGGTTCACAATAAAAATACAAATTATAAAAATGTAAAATATGCAAAATTTTAATCCCATGCTATTTCCCATCCACTTAGCCCACGCCTTCTCTCCACACAAGTGAATCACTTGCTCACTATTTTTTGTATGTTTCCTCAGGTGTATGTGTGTTAATACAAATTCAAGGTGTAAATGCATGTTACAAATGTAATTATACCTTTGCTGAGCAATACATTTCTGGAAATATGTCCTATAGACATATTTGTGCAGGTTAAAGTGAAGGTTTACAAGGTTATTTATTGTGGCATCGATTGCTGTAACAAAAGACCAGCACAAAACAACTTCCATCAATAAGACAGAAGCTAAATACATTATGGTACATTCATACAATGCAATTACAGACATTTGTGGAAAAAAAAAAAAAAAAAAAGGAGAAACATTGTACATACTGAAATGCTGAAATGGAAATATTCCAACAGGTAAATATTGTTAAGTGGAAAAAAATATTGCAAAACAGTGTGTCTAGATGCTAACTTTTATGTTTAAAGAAAGAGGAAATTAGAATGGCTTTTGAAATGAAAATCAACTTTTAAAAATAGATTGTTTCAACATAAAGCTCAAAGCAGAAACAACTCTATCATTTAATTTATCTTCAAGTAGAAAGAAAAATACAAACTCTTAAATTTATGGATCCCAAGTGGATAATTTTACTGAATTCCATTTCCAAATAATGCAATAGTGAAAAATTGGGAATAAAACTAGAAAAAAAAAGTAAATAAATTATGGTATGTCTACATAATGCAATATAATTCATTAAAATGAGATTTACAGCATTGGAAAATGCTTTTAAAATATATAATTCATGTAAAGAAAAAAAAAGTAGGCCAAGTATTGTTTAATAAATTAGTATGATTAATGCATTTGTTAAAGGTAGCAGAAAATACACACACAAAAAGCTAACAGCAATAATCTTTGGATATGGAATTATGGGTGATTTTGTTTTCTTAATTAAACTATTCTTTATTTTCTGAAATTTCAATGCTGATTTCCCATTGCTGGAAAGATGGAAAAATAAAGTTTATTTTAAAAGGTGATTGAAATCTTTCTGGGAGATGGTAATTGAGGAAAATAACTCAAACTTGGTGTCTTTGTTAGTTAGGAGGAGAGGAATATAATTCATTCTTGGCATGAAAGGTGACTCATTTTCCCTTCTTTTTCTTCCTGTTCTTTCTGAGATCAAACAATTTGAGTCTAAATAGGTGGCTGAGTAGATCACTAGACAAGTAGTTGACTTGTCAGTAATGTGGTAGACAAAATATTTCTAGCTATTATCCAACAAAAAATGTTGTTTTAGTAATATTTTATAATGTACTTTATAAAATATAATAAAATCTTTGTTTTTATTCTATTAATGTTCATTATTCAAGGATGTGTCAATGTTCCACGGTAAGCTTTGTATTTTCCTGTAAGATTGAAATTGGTTGATTTAGGCAAGAGGAGTACAGATTTGAGGATCAGTGGCTCAAAACATTTTTTTAAAATGTCTATTACTAAGTAAGATATTTCAATGGTAGAAAAATAAATGGTTTTTTAACTCTGTCATTAATCTTTATTTAATTGCTGTTTAATTGTCCATTTCCATTTATCTAAATAGATTGTTTTCAAGTAATTTTAGTGCCCCAATATATCCAACCCTTTCTCTGTATTTCTATAACTTATGCCTGAACTGCTATCTTGGTTTTCACTCTCTCATCTCAAATTGTAGTTTTCTTTGATTCTTTACAGTTCTTCATTCCACCCAACTAATCAATAACTGGATATGAGAGTCTTTAATGCTTGTCTTTCCTGTTAGACTGCAGGCTTTGTGAGGACAGAGACACTATGCATTCAGTGATGTATCCTTGGTGCTTGGTTCAGAAGTATTCTTTCCTGAAGTAACCCGTTTGAGGTTCATCAAGCTTCCTAAATCCGTCTTTAGTCAATATAGGGAAATTCCTGGCCATTTTCTCTTCAAATATTTTTTGTGCTGCATATTCTATCTTCTTACTCTTGTGACTCCAATTACACATATCTTAGTGTATTTGATCATGTCCCATTGTTCTGTTATTTTTGTTTTTTTCTTTCCACTTTGTGTTTCAGTTCGGATTTTCTATTGACTTCTGAGTTCTTATTTTCTGTCTTCTGCTCTGTCTAACCTACAGTTGTATCCATTAAATGAGTTATTGATTTCAGATATATATATTTTTAATTTCTTGAATGTTCATTAGATTTTTAAAATAAATCTTAATTCTGTATTGAAATTCTCCATATTTCATCCCATTCTAGCTATTTACCTATATTTTCTTTCACAAATTTAGGAGAGGTATGTTAAAGTCTTTTTTACTGACTTAAGTTTGTGAACCATCTGTAGGTCTATTTTTCTCTCTGTTGTTTCAATGATTACCAGTCAATTAATCATATTTTTAGCATGTCACATACAGTTTGATTGGATGTTAAGAATTGTGAATGACAAATTTTAGAAGCTCTAGCAGCTATTTTCCCACAAAGAAATGTGATTTTTGTGGAGCAATGGGAAGGCAGATAGGGTAGCAGTGGACTATTTACCTCTCTGCAGAGAAGGTTGGTTTTAGACTTTGCAAGGCCAAATCTAATTTAGTATAGTGTCTAGCATTAGGGGGGTGGCGTGTGACTCTTTAGGCATTTTAATGAAAATCTAAATTGTTAGTCAATTTGATGAGACTTGAATTCCAAATTTTATCTATTCAGCATTAGGCAGCTGTTGAAATCCTGTTACTCTGCTCTTTAGCTTTCTAGATGTCGCTGATCCTGGCATGAGTGTGCCATTTTGGAGTCAGCTGATGTTTGATGAGTATTTTTGTGTGCATATTTTAAGGTTCCCTCCTGTACAGTTCCCACTTCTCTGGATTTTCCCTCCATTTATAGTTACTCTTTCAGTCCACGATTCCTTCCCTTGTGGGTACCATCAGTTTGCTAGAATCTTGTCTTGCTTGAGTTCTATTACCTGTGTACTGTGTCATCAAACTGAAAGTGATTTCAGGAGAAGAGCCAGATAAATGTGCAAATTACCTGATATGCCTCTTCTTTTTTAGAGATAGAAACCCCTAAATTTTTGCCTGCTTTGGATGCTTTCCAATACCTTCAATACAATCATGTTATATATTGTATTAGTTTTCTAGGCCTGCCATAACAAAGTATCAAAAAACTGGGTGTTTAAAACAACAGATATTTATCTCATAGTTTTGGAGGTTAGAAGGTGTCATCTAGGCCATACTCTCTATGATGTTTATAGAGGAGAGTCCTGCTAAGCCACATCTAGTTTCTGACATTTGCCAGAAATCTTAGATTTCCTTGGTCTAAAGATGGACCACTCCAATGTGGCCACCTAGTTCCTATGTGTCTTCATTGCACCTTCACCCTGTGTGTATCTGTCTCTGTCCAAATTTCCACTTTTAATGAGGAGATTGCTCATATTATATTAAAGCCACCCTAATGGCCTTATTATAATTTGATTACTTCTATAAAGATTCCACGTGAAATTAAACTAAGTGATTTTTGATAGGACACACAATAGCAGTTACACGAAGAAGAAAAGGTATAGAGAAAACTTATGTGGTGAGGAAATATTGCGTCTTAATCTTAGGGATGGTTAAATAGGTATATACATATGTTATAATCATTGAGTTTAGGACTAATGCACTTTACACATCTTAGTGTCTGTGAGAGAGTAAAAATATTCCTTAGTTTCCCAGTGGCTCTCTCAGAAACAACAGCTGTCTTCAGGGCTAAATCAACCCTGAATGCTGGGCTCACCTCCAGACCTCTGTCCTCTCTGAGAAGATGGCCTTGAAATTTTCCACTATTGTGTTAGATTTCTGGGCCTTCAAGAATATTTTTTTTTTTCAAATTAAAAAAAAAAAATTTTTTGTCCAGATTTTCTAGTTGCCATCAATGAGAGTGTCTGAGTTATTTATTTCGTCATTATGGGAACTAGACCTTTACCCCCGGGGAATCCTTGTAACCACAGAGAGCCTCCATAGATACTCAAATCTTATTTACTACATCTGACTTTGGAATCTTTTTGCCAATTTTGAAAATTGAGTGAAAATTGGCTTAAATTTGAACTCTATTTCTTGTATCAAGGCCTTGCCAAGATTCTTATTTGCCATCTAACCAGCACAATTTTAAAATTCTCCTTAAGTTAGATAATCTAATTGTTTGTTTCCACATGACTTTATCATTCTCTCTTATAGAAAAATCACACCTTCTCTGCTGCTGTCACTTACTTCATTGCTGTGTTCACTTGACAGCTAAAAAAATGAATTAAATAAAGAAATTCATTTCCATGATTAAATTGGCCCCTCTTTCAAAATAGTTTGTTGGTTTTACCCCTCCTCTCTCTTAACATACGTCACTAGTTCTTTATAAGTGTGTTCTCATTTGTATGTGGTTCGGACATGTTTCAGGATTGTCCATGTGCATGTGTCTTATAGCAGCAACTGAATCGTAAATTCTGGTTGTAAGGAACTTTATTTCACCTCTCCTATATTCTACATATAACACAGAATGCCTAGCACAAGTTCTTATCATACAATAAGTATTCTTGAAAGTCTGTTGACTGTGTGACATTAGTCTATTCAAATTACTCTCTCTCACTGAATTCAATGAAATGCTACTCAACCCTTAGTATCAATTCTAAATAGTATTCCATAAGATTGAAGAGCCAGACTAGTTTTGTGCTTTGCAAAGACTGTGTTAAAGTGAAAACATCTACTTAGATGTTTCAATTTATGTACTAACTACCTTTGATCTTCAATATTTATTTATGACCTTTCAATTTCTAAAGCAGAAATCATTGGAATTATATACAAAATACTTTTTACCTATGTCCACATCTGCCACATAAAAAGAAAAAAAATGAAGATATGGTTAAGATAAAATTTAATTCCAAAGGGGGATTAAATTTCTGAATCTTAAATGTCTAGATGATAAACTTTTTTTATTTTTTATTTATTTAATTTTTATCATTGAAGTAATTCATTTACTCACCAATTTAACATAATCTGTTACAAAGGGCTAGAAATGTTTTAGGCACCAAGTTCTTGCCTACATAGAACTTATTTATCAGTGACAACAGGAATAAAAACCAAATTAACAGAGTATTTAATGTAATTTCTAGTAGTTATAAATTAAGAAAAATAAATTAGTGTAAAGGAATTACAAATAAAAGGGGAGATAGCAAAGACATGGTGGTCAGGGAAAGGCTTTCTAAATTGAATAAAATGAAAGAGCAAGTTATTGGAAGATCAAAGATTTGTTCTACACAAAGAGAACAGCAAGCATTAAGGTACTGAGGTAGGTATAAGACTTGATGTGTGCAAGAAAATGTAAGAAGGACACTGGATACATTGTTGTGTGTAAGAAGGAAGGGAACATAGTACGAAAAATAGAGAATAGCTGGATGATGAAGTCAAGGATTGAGAATTTTAATTAAATTTTCAGTACGTTGGAAAGCCTTGGGAAGAATTTAGATAGGTTAATAATAAATTATGATATGATTGAGATTTTAAAAGTTCCCCTTGTCTACTGTGTGGGGGAGAGTGGAAGCTATGAGGTAAATTATGAGTCTATTGTAATTTAGAAGGGAGATAAATGTGACTTGGAATAGAGTGGTAACTGCAGAGGTGGTAAGATGAATTAAGTTCAGGTTATATTTTGAAGGGAGAATGGGATAAGGAAAGCAGAAAAGCAAATTTTCAAGAATGACATCTAGGCTTTTGTTTTATGCAACTATACAAATCATAATGCCACTTACAGAGCTGAGAAATAATGGTAAGAACAGACTGAGGAGAGGAATTGGAGTTCTGCTTTATGCTACATTTAAGAAGCTAAGAGATATCCAATGGGAATAATGAGTAGGCAGTTGATGAAAAATGTGAATTTCAGGAAAGAGGTTAAAATTGATAATAGAAATTTGAGAGTCACAGATTGGATGAGAAAAAATAAAGAGTGATTGTAATACAGAGAAGGAGTGGGTTGAAGCCTAGGGATATGCCAACATTTAGAGATTGAGTATAAGCCAGAAAGAGGTTAAATGTCAGCAGAGTAGAATATCAAAAAAATCGCATGGGAAAAAAAGTGATTCAAAATGGGAGATGTAGTCACTTGTGCTGAGTTTTAGCTTAAGAGAATGTACTTAGTTTCAAAATTATGGGGATTTTAATTTAATTTATTATATTTTATGTTATGTTTAAGTCATATGTTTATTAAGAGTACAGTCTGAAATGTTTATTCACACCAAAATTTAGCATATAATTTGTTCATTTAAAAAGTGTGCAAGAAATGGAAACTCCATGAGAACTAAGACATTGCCAGTTACGTATGTTCTGTATCCCAAAGACCTTGAACAGTGTCTGGCACATATAACAAGTACTCAATAGTTTATCTCATTTTTAATGCATGAGAGAATATAAATATTCTTTGAGGTTTAATCACTGTGCTAATGTAGACAGGCTTAGGAATAATTTCTTGTAAGGGCAAGTATAATTTAAACTATTGCATGATCACAGAGTCTATCCTTAACTATCCTACAGGCAGTCAAGTATTAAATCTATGGTTTATTATGAGAAGGAGTAAGCTCACCACGGAAAAACACACACACACACACAAAAACTTTACAATAAAAAAAAATGCAAGTAATGATGATAGCTAACATACACAACAGTTTAAAATACGTATGAATTCCTTACTGTGAACAAATACTGTTAAAAGTAGCTTAGGGTTATTAACTAAAATTTCACCACAATCCTGAAGGAGATTCTGTTATCAAAATTATATGTACCATCATCATCACCATTATCATTATAATTATTATCACCATCAGTTTTACCATCTCCATTTTATATATGAATAAATGGAGTTATGACAAGGTTAATTAAGTTGCCCAAGATCATGCAGCTAATTTGTTGAAATGTGTCATAGCTATGAGTTGCATCCAGGAAGGCTGTCTCTCTTTTCCTTGCACTTCACCACAATATTTCACTTCCTTTTTAAAACAAATTATTAAATATATTGAGGTAACATTGGTTAATAAAATTATATAGGTTTCAGGTATACAATTATATAATACATCATCTGTATATTGTATTTGTGTTTACCACTCAAAGTCAAGTCTCCTTTCATCACCATTTATCCTCCCTTTACCATCATCTACCCCCCCCACCCTCTTTTTCCTCTGGTAATGCATTTCCTTTCTGGTACATTGTCAAGTACACGGGAAGGACGATATCATTATCTTTTTCTTCTTCATCTTCAATGGGATAAGTAAAAATAATAGCTACTACTTAATTAAGTGTTTTCTGTGTGCCAGACATTATTTCTGGTCTTTACATAAACTCTCGGACATGGGAATTTTATCTTTCCTTCTACAGATAAGAAACTAAAGCTAAAGAGGTCATAATTTCCTTAAGGTCACAGAATAAATGTATATGGCTCCATAATCAGAAATCTATCTGTGGCACCCTATCATAAAATGTTTATTAGTAGAAAATATTTTTCTCTGGAATTTGAGGTAAATTAAATATATACCTACTTTATTAGTTATTGTATTTATTCTGTAAGTTTATATCATACACAGTATGTTAGGAAATCTCAGAATGAAAAAAACAAAATATGGGAATTAAATGGTGTTTGTTGTATTTCTTGTTGCCAAAATTCTGAACATTCCTTTTATTTCAAGAAAACCCTCACTACCTGAATCCTGGCAGAAATCTCTGTTTTGCTTCTCATTACCAGAGCTGAAGAAGCTCTCTTCCTTCCCACCCCTAGGCTGTTGGAGCTCAAGGGTGTGGTCAAGGCTCTGGTCCCCAGAACTAGAATACTGAGAAAGTAATGTAAAAATCAAGCAGTGGTTAAGAAATTACTCAAGGAGCGATTGATACAGTCTCAACTCCAGGGTTGAGAATCAGGGGCAGTGCTGTTACTTGTGGACTCATACCCAGATTGCATCCATCTTTCACACTTGGCCATGATTGCCCTTATGCCCTTAGCCCCTTGCCCCTGCCTTTTTTTACTTTATTGATTTTTTTTTTTTAGAGAGAGGAAGGAAGAGGGAGAGAGAAATGGAAACATTGATGAGAGAGAACATTGATTGGCCTCCTCCTGCATGCTCCCCACTGGGATTGGGCCCACAACCTGGGCATGTGCCCTGACTGGGAATCGAATCAGTGACCTCTTGGTGCATGGGTCGATGCTCAAGCACTGAGCCACACCGGCCGGGCTGCCCTTGGCCCCTTTTTTAAATGGATTCTCAAATTTCCTGTCAATCCAGTGAGCCATCTGATAGACTTCAATAAATCCATTTTCCACTCAAGTTAGGTAAAGTGCTTTTTGAGGCCTGTACATAAGAACTCTGACAAATTTAAGGTGGTAAGACATGTACAGAGATAGAAAAAAATAAGCAATGATAACCAATTATGGCAAGAGCCAAAAAAATAAGGTGTTAGAAAAGTGCAAATATGACAAGATAATTAGGATTAATGGCATAGTTGACCTAGTTGACCTTAGAGTAGACAATTAAAAGATGGGCATGAGAATAAAGAGATGAGAAAAGTAGACTTACAGGAGCAGTGAGAAGCTCATATTGCCTGGAGTGTAAAATATGTAGAGGAAAATAAGGACAAATGAAGTTAGACTGAAAAGCATTGCTCTCCTCCCCAGTGCCTAAACTTTACACATATGATCTTACATTCAATCCCTTTCTGGATTCTGATATCCTGCTTTTATCTTCGTATTTTCAATGTCTTGTCTTTACTGACAGCTACATTACAACTATTCTCTACTTTCCCAGTATCTTAAAAACACAAATATATATATTTATGTTGTGTTTCCTTTTTCTCAAGCTAGCACATATTTCTTTTATCTTTCTTTCACTTTTTAACATGTTTAAAAAACAGGCTACATTTCCTTTTTACATCTTTATTATTTTGCTTCTGTTATTATTTTTTTATGAAACAGTATTGCTGTCTTCCCCATCCCTTCTCCCACTCTCTTCAGATGAAACTACTATCCTTAATTTTATGTGATTGTATTTGTTTTATGAATAACATATATGTACTTATTAATAATATATGCCGATATCATTTGTAATTTTAATAGGTGTAATCATAGAGTATGTAAAATTTTTCAACTTACTTTTTTACTCAGTATTTTTTGAGACATATCAGCTTTTCTTAAGTGATACTTTCATTTTATTCTTTTTAACTGTCACGTATTATTATGCTGTATGAAAAAAAACAACACAACCTCAATTTGTTTTTCCCTTCTCAATTCTCAGTCTTTTGAATATATCTTCTTCCTTAGTTATCACCTAAAACTGCTCCCTTAAAACTAACAAAATCTAATGTTTTTTAAAAATTATTATTAATCCATTCTTATATTATACTTGGTGCTGTAATTAATCCATTTTCCTTGAAATTCACTCATCCCCCTAACTTTGTGAAAATATATCTCTCTCGATACCTTTTTTCTTTCCATTTTTGTTGTCTAAATATAAGTGTACCACAAAGGTCTATCCTTGGTTTTCTTTTTCTCTCTTCCTTGACAATTTTATTCCTATATGGCTTCACTTCCCAAATGAGTCTCAAATATATACTCGGTTTGTTTCCAGTTGTCTGCTGGACAATGCCAGCTGGGCTTCATGCTTGACCTAAATTTGCACTTTTTCCTCTCAAATGTGTTTGTTTCTCTGCTTACTTACTATTTCAGTGGCAATGGCAACCATTCAGGCTCAAAATCTTAGAATGATGTATAAGTCCCTTGGGCCTCATCAGTCGCAGGACCAGAGAATTACTGTTCTGTTCATTCTGCCAAATTGGTTCCCACTGCCACTACCCTAGTTTAAACCCCGTGACTTCTAGTCTTTTCACAATAGCATAACTTATTTCCCTGCTTCTAAGTGTCTTTCCGCTTTCTAGGCATCCTCTATCCTGCTTGATTAGTTTTTCTAAAACACAATTCTGTTCAGAACATTTCCTTGTTTGAAAGCTTTTAACAGCTCTACTTTGCTTATAAAATAGAGTCCAAACTCTCTCAACTGGAATTCATGCTTCTGCACAAATCGACTTGTTTACCCCTCCAAACTTATTTATCACTTCTTCTTTTAATATGCTACATGTGCCCATCAAATGGAGTCTCATTTCTGTAATTGTCTGTGTAGTTTAGGTTAAAACGTGGTAACAAAATACTGTAAAATCTCAGTGTCTTAAACTAGCAAAGATTTATTTTTCACATGTTATATAGTCATTTCAGGTCAGCAAGGATGTTCTTTGTTCATTGCTGTCACTCAAAGACCCACCTAAGGGAGTAGTCACCATCTTAAATGTTGCTGGTCTCCATGACATGGGCAAGTGTGGGAAGAGCTCTAGAGGATCTTACACTGGCAATTAAAATTATGGCACAGAAGTAAAAAATATCACATCAGCTCACAATCCACTGGCCAGAATTAGTCATTTGGTTCCAACTAACCATGGGAGAAACTAGGAAATGCATACCTACCATGTGGTACAAGGAGAAGAAAACCAGATATTGGTGAACAGCAATAATAAGCACTACACGTTCTCAATAGCCATTTCCATTGCTTTCCCACTGTGGACCACTGCTTATGAAACTTCAAATATTTGTCATTCTCTTCTTCCCTTTTTAAGACCCTGCTTATCCTGAATTCCCAACACAGCTATCATCTGTTCAATGAATTGTTTCCTAATCTTTCCAGGAAGATATATTTTCCCTCTGCTCTAATTTCCCATAGCTCTTTATTCTGAGATAACCATTATTCTTTATTGCTGTGCATTTAGATACTAGAGGTCAGGATGCATGTTTTCTTAACCTTTGAACACATGATTTTTAAAAATCAATTAATACATAAATCAAATCAGAGTGTATTCTAAGCACTTGGAAATACATTTCTTTTTTGTTGGTTTCTTTTATTATCTATTTAAGGGTGAGGTGTTTTATTCTTCACATTATGCATAAGGTTGGATATATATATATATATTTACATGTATGATATATGTATATTTATATATCTTATGTATATATACATATAGTTAGCAGATCCTAGCTACTATGGTATAAATATAGAATAAATTAATTATGAATCTGCCTCACTCTTCTCACTCTGAAATTGCTGGCACTGCTATTATAACTCTTTTTACTCTTCTTTTTCCATAAATGGTATGTTTGACCATTGCCCTTTGGTAGCAGTGATATAGATAGTCTAGAGATCTTTTGTAAGTAATATTTAATGACTGTAAACAAAAAAAATTTTGATAAGAGAAAAATTAACGTAGTGAAATCCTGACGTTCTGTGCTTCCTTCCTTCCTCTCTTCTTTACCAAAATGTACTGGACACGTGTTCTGTATTGGGTATTATGGTAAGATACAATGTTGGGCTAGTCACAGACTCTGTCTTGTGGGCACTTTACAGTTCAGAAGGAGGAATGACACATACAATCTTTCTTCAATGAATTACCGGGAAACCACCATTTCCCCAACAAACACTTGGGCAATGTCGACCCACATTTAAAATCTCAGTAAAGGATATTTTATCCTTTGGAAAGCCTTCCTTGATTTCTTAAATTTAATCTAACATTATTAGAGGGTATTTCCAAAGCTTAAGAAAGAGACAGTTGGATTTTAAAATAACATGGGGTTGTTTGGGAAGTAACATGGAAGGGATACAAAAGAATAAAATAAACATTTAGATGAAAAAAAATAGAAGACACTTAGGAAAAAATATATGGTGATAACCTGATTATGGTGGTAAGGGAGATGAAGATATTAAAAATGGCACTTAGTTTTCTGACTGGGATGACTGAATGGCTGAAGACCACAAATGGAGATCAACAAGACAGGAGGGTGAGCAAATTTTGAAGTTAAATTGGGGACCCCAATGTTCTCTCTGAAGAAAGAATTGACATTTACTGTGAAAAATAAAAACAGGAGTTTGTTAGGGGTTTTGAGTGGACTGACAAATTTTTTGATTTGCTAGAGAAATGGGAATAAAAACTAAAAGAAGACACATATAAAAACCTTTATGAGCAGTAGACAGAGGCAAGCTGAAGTTGAAGGGTATAAACATTTCATAGTCCTAGTCTACAGAATTGTACTATTTTTTTTCAACCCAACCCAACCTCAGAGTACAAGGGTGACAATTTATATGATCGATCCAGGGTTAAGATATGTGACAAAAGTATATAGTTGTAGGAACAGTTGAGAGTGTAGGGAAGGAAATGAGGCAATGAGGAATAACATGGAGTTGCATGGTGTTCTAAGTACTCTTCAATGTAAAAGGACAGCTGTAAAGAAGTGGAAACAGAAAGGTAAGGTATGGTCAACGAGCGGAAGAGCAGAATTTCTGATTTCTGAGGGGAGGAGAAGTTTTAGTTCCTGAGGTCTAAGAGAAGACATAAAAATGAGCTAGGAGAGAAGAGTGGAGGTCAAGCCCTCTGGAATTGAAGGTATTTTTCATGGATGTGGAGGGTATTGGAGAGTTCTTCCGTATGGACATTGAAATTATTCAGGATAATAACAAGCATTCAGTCAGAAAGAAGCTGTGATTCAGGTGACAACCTCAATGAATATGGGCTGTAACCTGGAGGCCAACAGATGATATATAAAAGGAGGGTATGTTTTGTGAGCAAGTAAACTGATCTTTGGTGTAGGATGAATTTTTTTTTTTTTTTTTTTTTTTACTACTAGGATGTAAGCATAAAGGTCTCTTTGGAGAGACCTGAACTTCCTTGGATAGAATGGTCAAAATAAAGGGGATGGATGCAGCTCTTCAGCTCACCCAGTTTCATGATACTGAGGCACAAGAGAATAAAAGGTCTTTTCTCAAAAGTGCTGAAGGAAAAGTATTGCGATTGGGGAAAAGCCCATTTGAATTGGAGCAAGGAGGTGGTAGAAACATTTTGCATTGTGCAAAGTGGTTGAAAATGTAGTATGTATGTTCTGAGATTAGTTCAAAAAAGAAGAGGAATTGGGAAGGTGGACGAAAGAACAGAGCAGATGTCATATAAATGGTCCCTGTGGTTTCCATGTTGTTTATTTCTTTAGAGCATGTTAGGACCATTAGTCCAAAGCTTGTTGGCAAAAAACTCAAATTCTTACACATCTGATTGCATTAAATACATCCCACATAAGCATATTTCTAGACATTTAGAACCTGTCTACTTTATATATCCTATGAAACTGCACCCAAAGTCTGCTAACCATAGATAAGACAAACCCTGAAGCTATGAAGAACCCAAAACTGCTTCTGCTCTTCTGAGCTCTCTGATTCAGAGATTTCTCTGTTTGCTGCTGCATGACATCATGTTGACATGCAAGCCCCCTTTCTGGTTTCCCTGCTCTTCCAGGAGTTCTCTTGCTCCATTTCGCTTCTGGATGGTGGACTTCTGTCACTGACTGTGGAAGATCTCTTGATGGAAGATGTCCCACTCATACAATTCTGTGTAAACATCACCCATGCGAGCTTAAGTGTCACTACATTTCATGGTCCTGCCTCTTTCTTGATCAAGTTGCAAATCCTTGAACTTTTCACAGCAGACATGATGGAGCAAAAAGTGCTATCTATATCCTTCAACCAAATTGATATGGTACTGAACACCATTATGAACATTTATATATTGCAATATATCATGTTTAATGAATAATTAATTGTGTAGATTTTTATATGGATTGGGGAAACTGCATGGTTTTGGAAATCTTATGAATTATCCTTTTGCACAATGAAGCTTGTGTATATTATTTGTTTAAAGCAAGGTCCATGGCAAAATTTTAAATTAATACAGGAATTTCAAGTGTTAATACAGTTATTGTAAAAGTGCATTCAAAATGGGAGGAACGAGTATTTGTACTCGTTTCCTATTGCTGCTATAACAAATCATTACAAACTTAGTGACTTAAAATTGACTTATTCTTTTACAGCTTGGGAGGTCAAAAATCTAAAATGAGTCTCACAGGCTAACATGAAGGTCTTAGCAGAGCCGTGTTCCTTTTGAAAGCTCTAGGGGCAAATGTACTTCCTTGCTTTTTCCAGCTTCTTGAAGCAATCTGCATCATTGGTTCATGGCCCTTCAAAGTGCATCACTCTAATCTCTGCTTCCATTCTCACATCCTTTCTCTATGATTTTGACCCTCCAATAAGAACTCTTCTGTTTACACTGGGCTCACTCTCATAATTAGAAATAACCTCCCCATCTCAAGATCCTTAACAATACCTGTAAAATTCCTTTTGCCACATGAATTAACATATTCATAGGTCCCAGCAATTAGGATGTGAAACTTTTGGGGGGCTGTTATTCTGTCTATCATAGTATTGAATGACAATTTTAAAGATCAAAGTCTTTTGGGATAAAGGTAAACTTAGTAAGTTAAATTTTTAATTTTTTCCCCTCATAAGCAAACATTTAAAAGAAGAATGATCGTTTAAGTTTGACTTTAAAATTTTATAATGATTAATGTTTGAATCTCAAAACACTGCCCAGGATTTCTGCCCCATTTTATAGCACTGACTCTTACTCATTATATAAGAAACAGATTGTATGGCTATTTAAGTGAGGAGTGACTAAATGGATTTAGATTAAATAAGAACCAATTTGATCCTTTGTACAAAATGTTTAATCAATTCTTACAGTCGTCTTTGAAAGAATTTTACCCCACCCCCAAACATTCAATATGTACAGTTGGGTATATTTGAGGTTCAAAATTTTATTTGGATGTAAAATCATGCTTATAGAGGAATATGGGTTGAAGTGTATGTGTCTGCATGTGTGTATATATGTATATGTGTGTGTATTGTATTTATGTAAATGTGTGTGTGTTTGTGGTGGGTAAATATGTGTCTCAAGGGGGCATTATAAAGATATTCCGGATTCATTTAAAATAAGAAGAACTATCATTCTCAGAGTTGGAATTGACTCTAATGAGATTGGCAGCCTGATTAGTGTCTTCTTATAACTGTAAGGGTTCTGATTATACTCCAACCTCTGCTGTCAATGTTTCCTTTGGGTTTGAAACTTCTATAGTATTAACAGAGAGCAGACCAATCCGACCCACTAGTTGAGGTAAATAGTGCCTTACATTACATGGGTTCTCCAGATAGTCAGCAAATCATTCTGAGATGATAGGTGAGGGCCGACAAAGCTTTTGTGTTTATAGATGGAGGTGAATTTAGCTGGAGCGAGAAGAGATGAGAATGGAGAGCAGCAGGTCAGCGGCAGGAAGTAAGCCTCATTTCTTTAAGTTTTAAAATGTCCACCTGAACTCAAGTTAAATCTCATAAATACTGACAGGGAATTCTACAATAGAACCCTAATTGTACTGACCAAAATCAGAGTTATTAACCTATTGCATAATCTTAATCAATACCCTCTAGTTCAATTTGATGATTTTGGCAGGAAAATCATAAAAATTCAAGTTCTTTGCTTTTTGTGTTTTAAATTGATACTCGAAAGTATGGTTGTGTTATGACTGTCTGCTAAACTTTTAGACTAATGTATTTCCTGAATTTAATTTAGATTTTAAAACTTTGTTATATAGAATTTTTAATAGAAAAAAATCTATTTTTTTAAAGAAAATATGTGGATAGGTCAAAGTAAAGGCTTCTGTCACACTTTTCGAAAGACTAATTCTTTGTCAGTTGTGCACCATTCTTCTAAGAATAGCATACTAATAATTTCTGCCTGCAGAGAATCATGAAGACTTGGTAGTTAACGAAAACTATGAAAAAGAACTAAATCCAACACTTTCTGCTATCTAATTATCTCAGCATAATTGTTTGCTAGGTTTAGCACCCAAATCCTTTTTTTTCAAACTTAAATTTTATAATCCTTTTGATTACACAAACATGATAGTCTATCATATATGTGAACTACAGAGAACACATAAGGAATAATTAGGTTCACCTGGATTTATTTCTTTTTATCTTCATTTCTACTCTCTAAGCTTCGAACATAAATTTAAAATATTGCATCTCTTCAGACAATCACACCATCATTATTTCTTCCTTCTCGCTGAAATGCAACCTCTAAGATGTGTCTAAATAAAAACAAAGGAATCACACATTTGAAGATAATTAGTGCTTTTGCTCGAGAAAGATTTATCCATTCTCAAGACATGTTTCCATGTCTATAGCAATCAGTGTTAATCATTTGGATATCTCCAAACACCGGATTAGAGGTTCACATTTTTAGCCCCAAAAGTATTCGTTTGTAACTCATCAGAAAT